>CM041518.1:14298660-15498660 GCA_023091065.1 Dianthus caryophyllus | reverse complement strand
CACGTAGCCTCCTCACGAGACGTTCATAAAAACCTAACTTTTTATGAGAAAAAAACACGTAACCTCCTCCCGAGACGTTCATAAAAACCTAACTTTTTATGAGAAAAACACGTAGCCTCCTCACGAGACGTTCATAAAAACCTAACCTTTTATGAGAAAAACGCGTAGCCTCCTCACGAGACGTTCATAAAAACCTAACCTTTTATGAGAAAAACACGTAGCCTCCTCACGAGACGTTCATAAAAACCTAGCCCTTTTTATGAGAAATACAAAAACGCGTAGCCTCCTCACGAGACGTTCATAAAAACCTAGCCCTTTTTATGAGAAATACAAAAACACGTAGCCTCCTCAAGAGACGTTCACAAAAACCTAAACCACTTTTATAAACCAAACACAAAAACACGTAACCTCCTTTACGAGACGTCCGTACCAGCGCAAGCCAGAAGCGCAAGCAAAGCACAGCCAGGAGCGCAAGCGGCGCAAGCCGGCCACGCCCAGAGCGCAAGCCGGCACAAAGAAAGCATAGCCAAGAGCGCAAGCCGGCACAAAGAAAGCACACCAAGAGCGCCAAGCGGCGCAAGCGGCACGACCAAGAGCGCAAGCGGCGCCGGCTAAGCACACCGAAGCCTGGCGTAAACACAAGCAAGGCGCCAGCTGGGAATACTAAGGCCACATGCAGGCTGACATGCCCTTAAACATGTAGGACCGTCATGTCCTTAAAAACATGTCGTCCCTCCCCGCATTTCCCGGCGCTAAGTCCTCGCCTCTCCCATAAGACACATGATTAAGCGCCGCCAGGTAGTATCAAGACTGTAATGGTCCGGATACTATCTTTAAGTTTGACTAACGCTTTGTCCAAGCTCACTCAAACTGGGGGCTCTGTAGATACCCGTATCCGTACCCCCCAAAAACAAACCCGATGATGAAAAGGACTTTCATGCATGCTTTTAAAAGAGTCGAAACGGTACAAAAGTGTCTAAAACGTATTTAGTCATTTTTAGCGTATTAATTTGGATTTGCATAATCAAAAAAATGAATGTCACTCTTAGTCATTATAAGCACAACACAGGAACGTCCCATTAAGCCGAGCCACAAAAATAGCCCAACTAGCTACAAAACGGCCCAAGCTCACAAAAACGACCCAAAACGCAACACGCAAAACGGGCCGAAGTGCGTCCCGTGTCACATTTTCACAAAATTAGGTTCTACAATACCGTAAAATAATATACTTTAATATTATTTTATTTTCGAGCCAAAACCGAAAAACACGACAAAAACCGAAACACGAAAACCGAAATCGGACCAAAAACCGATTAGGCCCAAATCATACTTAACCCACACATAAATATCCAAACAAAACACAATCATCACCTAATCATACGTCCCAAAAACTAAAGGCGGCTAAAACAGCACACCAAAACAAAATTAAAATCGCCTGTTGACAGGCGATTAAAAAGTTAAACGCCTGTCAACTGGCGATTATAAATTTGTTTTGGTGTGCAGCCTTCTTAAGTTTCCTCCACAAATCCCAACCCAGATGAAATTAAATTCGCCTGTACACAGGCGATTTAATTTTTATCTACGCATAAACCAGCCACTTCCTATAAATACCCACCCCCCTTCATTCATTCAAAACATCGGTTTTACAAAACAAATTAACACACTTACAAAATCCACTCAAAAATACCGTCTTTTCACTTTCGAAAGGTAAACATTTTACCTACGCTCTGGGACGTTTTGAGACTCGGACAAAGGAGTTACATTAACCCCAACCCGATATTGGCATTAGCGAAGCCGTATTCGTAATACGGTTGTAGCAATTCGGATTCATAATCCGTCTAAACCCCGCCAATATCGCATAAATAACGACTCAATGTCACTAAAGCAAACCGACGTCACTTTTATAATTATGCAAGTCCTCATTCATGCATTAAATAACGACTAGAATCACGGATCCAACACCAAATTGTACCGTTTCATAGAGTCTTTTTAGCATGTCAAAACTGAGGGTTTTCCTTTACAAATTCTAATACGAGGTCGGAAAATAACGTCTATAGTAATAATTTAGTCAATAAATTATTATTTAACGTACATTTCCTATAGCAATATGTCATTATTTTGACAATTTACATTACTTATGCATTTTAATCGAGTCATACTTATTCGCACTTGTACGTAGCGTGACTTTTTAGCCCAAATATCGAAATTAAGCAAATGTTTTCAAATTAGTAGAGACTACTCTTATGTAGGCTTTTTGATTACTGTTTTCAAAATACATTTTGTCAAAACTTTCGAAAAGTAACCTCACTCCGAACCCCTTCTCTGGTTTCAAACCTCAGATAGATAGGTATCGACGCACCTTGAAATCTGAGACACTCGTGTCTTGTATTTCAAGACGCGTTGAATAGGTCCCAAATTCCTTTAATATTTGGTGGCGACTCCGAAAATACATTTTCAAAAAGGATTTTCTACTTTTCTTTTTGGTCACAAATTCATGCAATGATCTCCCCATTTTTCACAAAACTTGACTTTTTCTGCGAGGCGCATTCGCACCTCTACGCCGCAAGACGGGCGAGGTCGCGCCAGCAGTAGGCGCCGATAGGTTTTCACCAAAAGGATTTTTTCCCGGTACCTTCAGATCCAAGTGGATCGGTACCTACCTTATCCTGACGCTTCAGATCTGGGCAGAGCTTCGCTTCTTGAACTTAAAAGGAGGATGAATTCAACACGGGATGGTGTGTTGAACTCAAGGATTTGAGTGCGTGAGGCTTTGAGAAAGTTTTGTAGTGTGTTTGCTATGAAAGCTGGGTGTAAATTGTGTTTTTCGAGGTCAGGTATAGGGGTGTATATATACTAAAAATCTCGGAGAAATTAGGAAATCCGGGGATAAAAACAAGCCAGGAAACCGCATAGCCTTATGCGGTTGCCAGGGCAAACCGCATAAGCTTATGCGGTTGCCACCCCAAACCGCATAAGACTATGCGGTTTGAAGGTGTGTTTTTTTGTGTAGTTTCCTAGTTTCGGTTTGATTATATCTCGAAAAGATTTAGTATAATCCTTACTTGCGCGTCAAGGAAAAGGCTAGGATATTTCTGAGATATTTTGATGTTTAGGGCTTTGGAGTGCGAGCCAAAGGCTGGGTTTGGGCTCGGTTTCGGGCCCGAGACCCGGAAAAATGAAAAGGGTGTATTTGCATGGATTTTGTGAAATAAGGTAAGACGTGAGGTTGTATTTTGTGTAAGAGGAGGCTAAAGGGAAGATCTAGCCACCGGGCCTAAATTTAGGGATTTAGGAATGCTGAATTAGACCTTGTTAATGTAAAAGGGCTAATTGTAGTGCAAATGCGAAGCTCATGCCAAATGAAGCAGGACAAGGACCTAGCTAGACTCCAAATGGACAAAATGAACGTTTATTTAAAGCGATGTAAAGCGACCTTAATCATTTTAACATTTCAAACGACTCAAAAATGAATTCGACATTAGTTAGAACCGTTTAAGTCAACGTTAAAGCATGCGTAATAAAAGTCTGTGTTACATCACAGGGTTTTGTTTGGGAGGGTACGGATATGGGTATCCACAGTATGACATAATTATGGTTATTTCATTGTGGAGAGTGTGGATAGATGTGAGAAGCGATATAGACTTGAGCTTGGATCACGTTATGATTGAGGGTATGAGGTTTGTCTTTGGCATTGATTTGAGGATTATTTTGTGCGGCAATTGTATTGGTGACGTTAGTTAGGATATCCACGGTTTTAAAATGCATTTGGAGTGTGTTAAGATTTTGGATTGAGGTACTATGTTGAGTTGTTATGGACATACGAAGCTAATAATAGTCAATTTGGGTTGGTCGAGCATACGATGTATCTATGGTATACAAGTTTACATAAACTAGCGATCCACATCCGAGCAGTTAGTGATATTGAGCTAATATAAGCGTCGTTAAGCGTGTCTATGCCCCTGTGATCAAGGTGAGTAGAGTTAGCGATTCTTGTCTTGAGGACCATAAGAGTAGGTAGTTTTCTTAACCCTTTGGAGGTATTCTTTCGTTCTCAAGTTTCGAGGACGAAACTTCTTTTTAGGTGGTGAGATTGTAACACCCCGACTTTTCCTAATATTAATTATTCGTCTCAATAATATTCGTAATTCATTTCTCTTGATTTTCTCATTTTTAGCTCGAGAAAATCAGTTCACTTGTCGCGTGGATTAAGCTACACTGTAGTCAGAACTTAAAAACGGTGTAATTAACTTAAAAACGGTGTAATTCCTCATACGGACTCCGATTCAGGTGATTCAAAAGGCGAAATCACAGATTTTTTCGACGCCGTCAGAATCGCCAAACATTCAGAGTCGAATCTAACCGCTCCACCCTGGGCCGAGCCGATCCCTCAACTCGGGTTGGGTTTTAGGGTTTCATGTGGTTGGTTTTTGTTCAAGTCATTAAATATCTTGTTCACTCCTTGCCCTAGCAACCTTAAGATCAGATTTTTATCTCCCTAATCTCATTCCTCATCTCACCTCATAATTCTCTCTCAAAACTCTCTCTAAATCTCATCCAAACACCATTGTTGATCATCCTTTCCTTCATCTTTTGAGCCCTAATCCTTCCCTTGTCAATTCCCTTGGTATAAGGTCCCTTTTTATCTCTTTTATTTTCTGATTTTTGTATTATTCTATGTGTTCTTATGTTGTATGCTTTTGCTTGTGTGATTTGGCTTGGTTATGCAAAGGAGAAGGAGATCTAGAAGAAGGTGATACCATTCTTTTGGAGGAGGAAGAGGATTAGCAAGGTTTTGATCTCAACTAAGGTAACTAGGTGTGATCTAGTTGTATTTTAGCATGTATGAGGCCTAACAAGCATTGTCTTCCCTAGCGCCTTCTAATTCTCAGTATTGTTATGGATCTTGTTGTCTACATTGTTGGTTCATTGTGTGTTTGCGAATCTTGTTGTTTGATTGTTGTTTTCATCATGTTGTCATGCTAGATCTAGGGCCTCATACTAGGGTTGTCATACTATCATATTATAATGCATATTTCACATAGTTTATTGCTAATCATGTTTGTAAATCCTTGGAAATTGATTTGGTGTTGGTTGTTGTTGATGCCCTGTGTGTTGTGATGAGGGCCGTAGCCCTTGTTTCTTGTTTCCCCTCGTTTTCTTCTTGTTTTGGCTTAATTATAATAGATCTTGATGTTTGAATGAATCACCTAAGGTTAAATTATGAATTATGATGATTTGATTAAGTCTAGAAGTGTTTGAATGCGTGTTTAATTGAGTTAATCACATGAATTGTTAATAGATCGCATAAGAATCGATTGTGTTGCAAGAAAGTGGGTGTTGTGTGTGGTGGCCGTGTGTAGTGCACATGGGCCGTGAGGTTTGTGTGTGTGAGTCGGTTTTTTTGTCACTTGTTTGAGTCTAAGCATGTCTTAGAATGTTAACTATGCTATAATGAATCGAGTTATACTTTGTTTGATCACTAAATAAAGGATTATGAGCATGTCAATTGAATGTATGACTTGTAATGTATGTTAATCATGTTGTACTCCGTATGTATGGTTGGATATGCTTGTAATGAGGCTTGTGTATGTATGAGCTTGGTTGTTGTGGTTGTATGGTTGTGTTGGAAGTGTTGGAGACAGGTTAACAGGTCAACAGGTTGTGCTTGAGTTAAGTTTGCACATGGGTACTGTTCTGGCACATGTGTGAGGAGATACAACGTCCTAGGATGGACGGATACCGCCCATGATCCCCTCGACTATTCTTGTTGTTTAGTTAGAGCGATTATGGGTTCTCAACCAGAAGGGTTAGAGACTATGGTTATATTTATGTCGTCACTGTTCTTGTTGCTCGGTGGAATTTGGCCAAATTTAGACTTGTGATTATTGAGGAACTTCTTGTTGCTGTTCCGCCATAGGGTTTGGGTGATTCTTGTTGCTTCACCCGTGGTGATTCTTGTTGCTTCACCCAGTTCTCCTCGCTTACTCTCGCAATTGGTTGGAAGAAAGATCGTCTTGAAAGCTCAGTTGGTTTGGACACAACTTTGGTTGTGCCGTGTTATTTGTTGTTTATGTATTGTAGTTCTTTGGTTGTTTGTTGGTTGTAAATGTTGTTGTACTTTGTTATTAGGCCGTAGGCCAGGTGAGCTTGTTGCATTGTTGTTTACGTTTTGTTATGTTAAAATATGACTAGGGAGCACCTAGTTACTCCCCACTGATTGTGGTTGTTGCCTCTCTTTTTATAGGTATGCGCGTGACGGGAATCGAGTGAGGAAATGCGAGGATATGACCATGCTTTACCTTAGAAGAGATGTGCTTTTGTTTAGACTCTTTGGATTTTTGTACTTTGGTTTTGGTTTCGTTTTAGACTTTCATTTCGGACTTGGACTTTGTTTTGGTTTTGGTTGTAAGGGTATTTATTCCCCATTATGTTAGGCCTCAAGGCCTATACTTTAGTTTTCGTTTTACGTTGGTAGTTAGTTTGAGTAATAATCCGGGCTACACGGTGTTTCCGCCACCGTGATTTCAATTTTAAACCTTTACCTTTTCTAAAACCTTTTTAAAACGTATTTTATTTCCTTTGAAAAAACCGGGTTGTTACAAACTGGGTGTAGCACTAGTGATATTTTGACTAGTATGAGGCCCTAGTATATGTATAGGTTAATGTTGATGATGGTTTGTTTGTAAAGCTATGTACTTTGGCATGCATGTTTGAATGTGTTGGATGTATTCATGCTCATGTTTGGAGTCGGCCTCATACCATTTTGAGTTTAGAAACATGTTTAGGGTGAATGATCACTTGGATGACGATTATTATGATATTGTGATGCTTAAAGTTACTACCTTGAATTAAAATATGGTTTCCACATGATTAATTGTTGGTTATCACGTTAACTACTCCGTTTTAATGAATTATTGTGTCATTAGCTTAAACGCTTGTTGAGATTGATTGAGAACTTAATGGTTAGCATGTTAATGATTTAAAGGACGATTAAAATGATGCTGTTGTTGTTAAGTTGGTCCATGTTGGATTGGTTGTTCTTATGCTTAAGATAAGTTTGCATACGCATACTGTTTGGCACGTATGTGAGGAGCTACAGCGTCCTAGTTTGGACAGATACCGCCCATAGTCCCCTCGACTATTCTTGTTGCTTAGTTAGAGCTATTATGGGTTCTCAACCGGTTATGGTTAGAGACTATGGTTATTTATTATTATGTCGTCACCGTTCTTGTTGCTCGGTGGGATTTGGCCAAATTTAGACAGTTGAGTTGAGGAACTTCTTGTTGTTGTTGTTCCACCATAGGGTTGAGTGATTCTTGTTGCTTCACTCGGGGTGATTCTTGTTGCTTCACTCGGGGTGATTCTTGTTGCTTCGTCCAGTGCTCTGCGCTTACTCTTGCGCTTGTTGATTGACTATGGGGTAATGATGGATTGTGTTGGTTAAGAGTATGTTCCGGCTTGAGTTTGGCTTATTCCTATAACAAGTATATTGAATGCTCTTGTAATGTGTTGTTGTTGGTTTGTACTCTGATATTAGGCCATAGGCCAGGTAAGATGGTTGTTGCATTATTGTACATGCTCGTTTTGTTAAAATATGACTTGAGAGCACCTAGTTACTCCCCATTGACTGTGGCTGTTGCATGTTTTTGCGGCAGGTATGCGCGGGGACGGGTTTGTGTGAGAAGCCGTGAGGATGGTTGACCCCGTAGCTAGCTTTTGATGGGAACTTGGATTAGACTTGTTTGGTTTAGACTTGTTATCGTTTTAATACTATTATGTTTTGGTTTAAGGATTGTAAGGGGTATTTACTCCCCATTGTTAGGCCTCAAGGCCTACCTTTTCTATTTTTTTTTTTGTTAGTGAGTAGTGATGACTCGGATTACACGGTGTTTCCGCCACCGTGGTTTCTTTTATTTGGTTTTCGTTCATAAACCTTTTTGAAACATATTTTGTTTTATTTAAATAATCCGGGTTGTTACAAGTGTACTAATATGACGCTCCAGATAGCTGACCGTTTTATAAAACGCCTATTAGGTATTTTGGAGGACGTTCCCGATAGAGTGGGTAAAGTTTTCATGCCGGTCGACTTTATCGTACTTGACATAGCCGAAGATTCACAAATACTCATCATTTTGGGTAGACCATTTTCACATACTACGGGAGCGGTGATTGATGTCAAGAACGGTAGGTTGACCCTTGAGATAAGAGACGATAAGATAACATTTAATCGCACTAACGTTTTAAAAAAAAACCTTTCATGCTCTATAGATTGTACATTTTTACATCTAGTAACATCATTTTTACATTTTCGTTATGGATCTTGAGTGTAGTGCGCGACACCGATTTGATAATGTCATAGATGATGGAGTTGTTTACATTTTTGTTTTCGTCTTTATTGTTGTTTTGGTAGGTTGGTGTACAAGTTTAGAAAATTAAAGTGTTGTTTTGGTTACTTAATACGGTGCCTCCTTTTACGTACAAGTTCTTTTTAAATATATTTAAATTTGACAACCAATTGTTTTATTATTACTATCAACAATAAATACAGCATTCAACCATGGGTCTGTGCTTTTAATCTAAACTAAACAACTTGTAACAACCTGGTTTTTCGTGACTTTAATTAAACTAAGGCGGAAAATTAATTAAGTCTATATATTACAAACCAGCTGTTATCGTATTAAAACTCTATATACATAGTACGAGTTTTAGGATAAAACAGAGTGTATGTTCGATTACAATTCTCTCCAAAACCACGGAGTACAAAATAAGGTAAACCATCCCCAGCATTTGATAACATAAGTCCTCGGGGTACCTGCATTTGATCCCGTAATTAGTGTTTTCTCCCCCACACATACTAAGCAACATCAAATAGATCATGTAGTATAGCAACTCTAAGCATATAAGATATACATTACAAATAAATAAAACAAATAGCAGGCAGCGGCAACCAAAACACATAAGGAAATCATGATGATTCAAAAACACGAGTATACATCCAATCACATAACGTACAACACTCATAAATAATCATTCTCAATAAGTAATATTTCAACACTCATGAAACCATGTCATTCAGACAATAATCAATCAAAACAAGGAAATGCATTCAACATGTGACAACAAATGAGTCTTCGTTAGTAAGGCGGAAGCATGCAGACATAATCCGCGCAGTAGCAGTTAGGGTCGTCAAAGCGGACGTGTCTGAATATGCTAAAGATACCTAAGGTAATAAGGACGATTCAATCCCTTGTCTAATGTATGCATACACTACCTATCGAGGATCATACGTATTCGCTATTCAAAAGGTATCACCGACGAAAAAGTTCGACTATCACCAGAGACAAGTACCCCCCGGATGGGGCTGGCGTTTCCAATTACTATTCTATGGGCCCACGGAAGTATCAAGTATGCCCCATCCCTGAGGTTGATACCACGTGTCAAATAGCAATCTTAAGATCGTTAAATAGCCTTGGGCAACTCAGGGAGGGAGCCCAAGTCCCCATAGACAGCTACCTCGTTAACTTCGAATTTCAAGAGTCGCAACATGGCGAACAATCCTAGTATTTTATTCAAGTAGCTTGTTTTCTCAAATTCTTATTTTCTCGTTTCAATGTAACAAAATGACAATTCTGTAACTTAATTATATCGTCGAACTTTGTATAATGAAATTTTATTTCTAGCAGTTCTTCAGGTAAACAGAACACATAGAAAAACTTAAATATTTATTTTGAGTCCGTTCGTAAATTTTAAATATTTTCACTATTCATTATTTTACTATTCACCGTATTTTACTATTCATCGTATTTACTATTCATCGTATTTTTATACGTATTCGTATTTTCGTATTTCGTATTTGTACGTATTTTTATACTTCGTATTTATACGTATTTTTATACGTATGCGTATTCTTATACTTCGTATTTATACGTATTTTTATACGTACATGTATTCTTATACTTAGTATCTTTTTCTATACTTAGTATTCATTATTATATTTTTATACTTAGTATTTTATTTATACTTAGTATTTTTATACTTAGGATATTTTTAGGTTATAAAACTAACTTTTATTTTCTAAGTACAAAATTCTAGTTTTAAAGTCGTTAAGTTCGTTTTGTATTTAGTGATTTGAAAAATTATTTCGGAAGTAAAACTCGGTTTAAATTTAAGTACAAAATTCTAGTTTCAAAGTTGTTAAGTTCATTTCGTACTTAGTGATTTTAAATAATATTTCAGAGGTAAAACTCGGTTAAATTTAGTCATATACTTAACTAACATTTAGCGGTTCCCATTTTTAGCGAGGTTGTCGTAGTTCATTTTAAATAGTCCGTATGTCCAATCCAAATTTAAGCAAGGGCAGTAACACTCGACATTATTCATTTTAATACGTGTAACGTTTATTTTTATCGGTTTCGTTGATTCTTTTTATTAACAATTCATTATACAATCTAATATAATCCTAAATACAAATCAAATTTAGTTACTAAGTGACAAATTCATTTTGACCAAAAATGACCCAAAAATAGGGTGAATGCTGTGTGGTTCTATTATGTTGGCTATCTATTTCTTTTTTTGTTTTTTTTTTTTATTAATAATTCATTACTTTAACTAATTAATTTATCTAAGTGATAAAAATAAAAAGTGACAAAATCAATTTTGGTCCAAAAACATACCTAAGGCCGTGGCCTTCTATACTTAGCAATTTATTTTCGTTTTCTAATTTTATCGGTTTTTGACTTAAAGTTTTTATATACTAATTATACAAATTATACTAAAGCGATTTAACTAGTTTACGATTTTCACTAATTATTTTATTTCATTTATGAATAGTGTTTTTACTCACTTTAAATTTTTAACTTTTTCAAAATCAAGATTTAGCTTATTTAACTTATAAAATTAGTATGGTATTTATTCACTAGTGAATTAAAACAACATTTAAGTAAAACATTATAAAAATTATGAATCAAACTAGTTACATAAATGAAGAACACTTGAAGGTGTGAAGAACTCTAATATTTTCCATATGAACATTAATTAGTCAAATCTTTATATGTTTATATAATTTCTTCAAATTTTTCCTACAAGTCTAATTTACCTAAACTAATCATAATATGTTATTTAGAAAAATTAAAACTAAAAATTGGTCCATTTTATTTAGGTAAGCCGTGTATACATATATATGTGTTCAAAATTTTATTTTTGATTTTTATACTTCTAATTCAACAACTAACTTACTTTATATCATTTATATATTTAACATATGTGAAAATCATATACAAACATTAACACACAAAAGTAAAATCATTTCAAACACAAGAATAATAACAATAGTTCAAGAACACACATGTTTTTTTTTAAAACATTTAAATTTCACCACAATTTCATTTTAAGTCCTAAACATAAACTAATTATATTTTCATATACATCTTATTCATAGTATTTTAAGTATGCAATTAACAAAAATTAAAACGAAAAATTTAGTGAAAAATTAAGGGTAGGCCGTGGGTTTTGTTAGTGTTCTATATATTTTATTTTTCGATTTTTGTCTTCTAATTTAACATGTGATGCTAGGTGTTCACAAACATAATAAATGTAACACACAACACTTAATAGCATGCGATTTACAAAATTAAAACTAGTGTGCGGGGGCACCTTAATTAGGTTATGAGCGAATTAGCTTAGCAGTTGTCGGGATCCACTATATGGTCAAACTGGCTCAAGTCTATGCCACCACCTTGCTCCTCGTCTTTGGTTAGGATTAGTACATAAAAAACGAAATAAGCAAGTTAGTAAATTATTTTAGCTAGCTAACCATAATGAAAATTTTAAGTGTAGTATATTTTTTTTTAGGTTTAGGTGATATAAATGTTTAAATGATTTTGATTTATGTTCATGTTTATTTACAAGTTAAAAGATGTAGAGATTATTAAACATAAATGGTGGTGGATTAATTTAGGTGTTCTAGTAAATTTAACACAAGAAAATAAATGTTTAAGAAGAAAAATAAAGAGGAAAAAGATGAAGATCATAAGAGCTTCTAGGTTGAGCATGAGTTTGTTCTTACAAGTTTCTTGAGTGGTGGTTATTAGAGAGAAAAGAGTTAGAGTATTTGTTTGTGTTTTGTGTGTAATGAAATGTAGTAGTAGTAATGCAATGTATACTACTGAAGTTGTATGTATTTGTGTATTTGGTTTGTATAAAGATTAAATTTAAAGAAGCTAGAAGTGATGATGAAATATGTAGGATGGTAAGTGTCTTAGACAACTTAGTAAAGTAAGAGCATGTTGTGTAAGAGAAGAGAAGACAAGAGCATGGCTAGCATGCTTGAAAATCTCGGCCAACATACCAAAACCATGGGCTTGTTTTCGTCTTTGAAATTTTCGATTTGTGCGTACGCGAGAAGTCTCGAAATAAAAAATATGGTCTAAAAATAATGGTTCGAAGTAAGATTAAAAATAAAAATGAAAATAAACCTCAAAACGAAATCAAAACAAAAATTGGGTATTAGTTCCTCGCAACTTTGAAATAAAATCTTATTTGATCGAAATACTTATTTTTTTCGTTGAATGTTATCGATTTAAATAATTATACTCAAACGTCAAAAAGTTTATCAGTTTAGACTTAGTGTGACTCATTATTTCGATATTTAGCGAAAGTGTTAGTTAAATCAAAACGAAATAGTGAATTGATATTAATATAATATGTTTTGTTAGTAATAACCAAAATGATTAAGCCTTAACTAATTTTGTTAGGTTTGGATTATGGGTAAGTATATTTGAAAAAGAAATTAGGTGATTTAATCACCTTAGGTGGCTTGACCACCTTGGTCAAGATTGACCTCGATTTGCGTGCCGAAAATTGTTGTTGAGAAATTTGTCGTCGATTCATCATTTGATTTTTCGAGTTCGAATATGTAAAAATAAAGTCCAAATTCAAAGTAATTCAAAATGGTTTTAGTTTAGGTGCGATAATAACTTGTAGCGTATTGTTTTAGGAAATAAATGGGCGAGGATGATTATTTATTGATTTCCTAATTATAATTAGCTTAAATTAACACGGGGTGTTACACAACTGGTTTAAAAAATTTTAGATTACTTCAGAAATTTTTACAAAACTTCAAAAAATTTCAAATAAGTTCAGATAACTTTGGATTTCTAAATAAATTAATTAACAAAAAAAAATTAAAAAATAATAGTTGTAGTAGTAATAATTATTTGTTTTTGTTTTACTTTAATTTAATTGAAAATAATTGTATTATTAATAATACTATGATAATAATAATAATAATAATAATAATAATAATAATAATAATAATAATAATAATAATAATAATAATAATAATAATAATAATAATAATAATAATAATAATAATAATAATAATAATAATAATAATAATAATAATAATAATAATAATAATAATAATAATAATAATAATAATAATAATAATAAAAATAATAATAATAATAATAATAATAATAATAATAATAAGAATAATAATAATAATAATAATAATAATAATAATAATAATAATAATAATAATAATAATAATAATAATAATAATAATAATAATAATAATAATAATAATAATAATAATAATAATAATAATATATAATAATAATAATAATAATAATAATAATAATAATAATAATAATAATAATAATAATAATAATAATAATAATAATAATAATAATAATAATAATAATAATAATAATAATAATAATAATAATAATAATAATAATAATAATAATAATAATAATAATAATAATAATAATAATAATAATAATAATAATAATAATAATAATAATAATAATAATAATAATAATAATAATAATAATAATAATAAAAATAAAAAAAATAAAAAAAAAAATAATAATAATATCATTAATAATATGTTCAAAATATGTTTCATTATCACGAGTTAAAATGTTACTAAATATAAATTTCATTCAGCCGCTTCGTAGTTTGGTCTGCCGCTCGATCACACAAAATCGGATTGGGCTAAAATTTGTAATTTTGTTATTTGGGTTGATCAAACAAGTCATAATTCGAGCAAATCTCATAATTAATGCGTGTGAAATTATAATTTATAAGGTAAGATATTAGTGTTATCATTATATTAATTGCTTACTTTACTTATATATAGACAGTTATAAACAAAATAATTTTTCTTTTATTAAATAACATAGAATTCATACATAATTTATTTTCTAATTATATTTGTAGTTTTTGTTATTCAAAAAACATTTTGCAATTTTTAAACTATTATTTCAAAATACTTAAATCATAATGTCTTATATATTCTTCATTTATCGAATCGAACATGACATGTCGTACGTGTTAGCCCTAAACATATGGGAAATTTTGGTTTTAAATCAACAAGGTCATAGTTATGACGAACGAGTTTTGCAATTGACACTAGGAAAAACGGGCGGAGTTGTACTCACAAGTGGACTCAATTATTTTTATCTTTTTACTTATCAGAACAATGTGTTTATAATAAATTATGTATATCTATATATGGAGTACATTCTTTGTACGTGTAATATTTTTTTTTTCTGTAAATTTTATAAATTTATAAACAAAATTTTATAAACAACCCCAGATTTTTCACGGGTGTTACGCTAGTTAATGCTAACACACAAAAGGTCTTCTTCCACTACTATATTTTGTGCTCATTAACTTTAATTTTTCGGCTCCTGTTTACTTTTATGTTTTCAAAAAATGACAATGAGGGATTACTGAGTATTTCACTTTTAATGAAATTAATAGGAGTTAATATTCTAATAGATTCAGATTAAAATAAGTTTTGTATGAGACGATTTGAGCATCCATTATTTTGAGTGTAATTGCACTGATTAGATTTTGAAGGGTTAAAAAAAAACAAATGTCGCTTCTGACAAGGTTATTGAAAAAATGAGTTTATAATTATCAATGTTATAGATACGGTCCATCTAGATTAATTTAAGTGTTTTCATTTCTATTATGTGTAGATTTAAGTAGTAAAAAAATTGAATTAGAATTTTTTGTTAATATTTACTATAAATATAAAGGGAACACTTAATTTGGAAAAATTTTAACGACAAATAATGACACTTAAATTTGGATGAATGGACTAAAAAAAATATTTATAATTATTAGTAATTTTACAATATTTACTAATAATAATAATAACAATAATATCACCATTATCGTTTATATGATGCAAACGCTATACTTCCGCATAAATAATCACAAAATAAAATAATTTTTCAAATAATTCATTATAGGATGCCTAATATAATATTGGGTATTCAATAAAAAAACAAAAGAAAAAAAAAACTACGAGTCATCTCAATAGGTCCACCTTCAAAGTCGTCTCCTAAGGAAACATACCTGAAATTAATTGCAAATTAATAAAATCTGTGTTACAATTCGACCTAATTTGACTTACGTACAACTTCGTTCAAGGACTAAGACGAATTGACCTTAACGCTATTAATTGAAAATGTCAACTTACGAATAAAATACATCGGAGTATTATTATATTCTCCTAGGGTTTTTTTTGTTGGGTGGTAACATGTTATTGGGCCCCATTTTGAAGTCACATTATTAGTATAAATAAGCTTAGCACCACCTTTGCATGGCATTATCTCTTAATTCCCATAATTATTAATTACAACAAACTTAAAACCATTATTACCGTATTTACCGAAAAAAACAACAACAACAACAAAAACTAAAACTATGGATAAAAGTTTAGAAACAATAGTTTCTGAAATTTCAGCACACTATTATGAAAAACCACCATTTACAATTAACCAAATAAGAAAAGCAATACCACCTCATTGTTTTCATCGTCCATTGTTACGTTCTTTCTCATATCTTCTTCATGACCTAACCGTTGCTTTCATTTTATACTACATTGCTAACACTTATTTAGACCTTTTGCCTAAACCCTTTTCCTATATGGCTTGGCCTATCTATTGGTTCGCACAAGGCTCAATTATGTTCGGTCTTTGGGTCTTAGGTCACGAAAGTGCACACAATGCTTTTAGTGAGTATAAGTGGCTCGATGATATCGTTGGGCTAGTTATTTACTCGTCTTTACTAGTCCCATATTATTCTTTTAAAACGAGTCATAAAAGGCATCATGCTAACACTGGCTCCTTAGAGAATGAGGAAGTATACGTCCCTAGGAAAAAAGAAAACATTCAATGGTACTTTAGCAAGTACTTTAACAACCCACCTGGCCGAGTACTTACACTCGCAATTACCCTAACCCTAGGTTGGCCTTTATATCTTCTATTTAACGCGTCAGGCAAGAAATATGAGCGATTTGCTAGCCATTACGACCCATATGGACCTATCCACAATAAGAGCGCTCAAGTTTTGATTTCAGATGTCGGGGTATTTGTGACCCTTTATGGTGTCTATCGATTTGCAATTGCACACGGGTTTATTCACATGATAAGAATGTATGGCATTCCTTTGGTTGTTGTAAACATGTTTGTAGTACTTGTGACATACCTTCACCATACACATCCTTCAGTGCCATATTATGATTCTTCGGAGTGGAGTTGGTTAAGAGGTGCATTGTCTACAATAGACCGTGATTATGGGACAATAATGAACAAGATATTCCACCATTGTACCGATGCTCATGTGATCCACCATCTATTCGCGTCCATGCCACATTACAATACTCGAGAGGCAACTGAGGCCATTAAACCGATATTAGGAGCGTATTATCAGTCAGATAATACCCCTTTCTACAAGGCATTGTGGAGAGAAGCTAAAGAATGTCTCTATGTCGTGGCCGATAAAACAGGCAACAAGGGGGTTTGGTGGTACTCTAACAAGCTTTAAACTCGGTACCATCCGATAATGTTCTTCAAAATTGTTTTTTCCCTAGTGTGTCGTCAACCTTTTTTTGTGATTTTGCCGAGTTTGTGGGATTTAAATGAACAAACGTTCATTTTTTGTCTTGTCATTAATTTCTATTTGAGTTGAATTGTAGAGATAGTTGAAAGAGTGTGATAAAAATGTATATTTACAGCAGGATTGTATGGTTTAATGTAAACACGATTACATCATAATACGGATCGGAGTAATTCACTTAAGAGATATTCTAAGCTAATAAAATGGCCCCCTTAACTATTATCTTTTTGAGGGAAATTATTGCCTCGTGCTAATTTAACCCCTTAACTATTATCAATTATGAAATCAGATACCTTAACTTTTAATTGGAGTAATTGGCCCCCTTTAGTTTATCTTAATGTGAAATTTAACCCTAATCAATGTTTCCGACCAATATCTCGCCGGAAAATCAATTGCAAGTATTAATACGGTATTTATACGTATGTATAAAACAAATTCTACGTCTACGATACTAATTGAAAACAAAATAACATACAGAGTATTACATACTCCTCAGTCCTCATCACTCATCAAGTCCTAAATCATTACATACCACCTGTAATTTTTGTTAAGGGTCTCTCAACTACACCTGGCAAAAACAACCCGAATTGGAAAAAATCGACTGAAAATATTTGGTCCGATAATCGATGGAACACCTGATATAAGTAATCTGAAGAGTACAAGAAACCCGATTTCACCCGAATTAAATCGAAATTGAATTGAGTTCAATAATAACCGAATGACACTCAACCTGAATATATTTGAACTGACTGAAAATGGCTGAGTGACCTGAATTACAAATATTTATTTCTCTTAAATACACCTAATTTTATGTTTTGTTTTTCATTTATTCTTTGCTTATTAACAATATTTTTAACTTTAACATTCAAATTAAAACATAGTTTTCATTCAAAATGTTTTTTTATCCCTTTAACACAAAAAAAACCCCATGACCTTAAACACATCTGAACTGAAATTGACCTGACTCGAACCGTACCTGGCTCGAAATTGTACAAACCGATCAAAGTGGTTAACCGAAATCGAATTGAAACTTAAAGTAAGGTAAACCTGTTATCAATCAAACTGATTAAACCCAATCTGAAATTGATCTAAATGAACAGTTTGCCAAGTATATTTCTGTTTTAAGGATTTTTGTGCATTAAAGACGTTGTATACAAAAAGAATATTTTATTAAATATTTTAAGCTTTTCTGGTAAATGCACCAAACATTAACCTCAATTGTGTGAATAGTACCTATCATTAATATTAATTTTTTTTTTTTTATCAAATAGTACCAAGCATTTACATTTTATTTGCCGAATGCTACCAAAAGCAAATTTCGTCCTTCTAATTTTCAATTTCAATTTCATTCACTCATCTACTTCCTCCTATTTTCCACTTTATTTCATCAATCATCCATCCTCAATTAGTCATTTTTTTCAATCCACCATTGTAAATAACTAAATATACATTTCGTAAATTACTTTTTTTTTTTTTTTGCACGCATATTAAGTTCGATTTCACCCATTCTTTTTGCTCGACTACTTAATCCTCAAATAAGCACCCAACGCATTTAGATCTAAAATACCTTTCTTTTAATTTGCACATTTAACTCTAAAAAGCTACAGGTGGGGGGTCGAATTCGACCCATTGAACCCCTGCTAGGCCTAATATAAGGCTGTCTAGACAAGAGGTAACTGATGGAGGTTACAATGGGAGCAAGTTTGGTAATCTGTCATTCTTAGAGGCTCTGAATAATATAAACACACCCAAGGAAGGCATTGGGGCAAAATAATCAAACAAAAAAGGAAACATAGATATCAAAGTAATGTTGAAATATCAAGGAAAATACATATTTACGAGCAAACCCGTGATATCACGGGTTATCAAACTAGTTAAGTCTTAAAAGAGCTAAGAATAACAACAAACGCCCAACATTGATATTGTAAGTTAGGGTTTTGAACTAAAACGTGAAAATTCGAATAAAGTCGATGTGAACACTTTCAAAACTCAAAAGACGACCAACCTGATACACGAAAAAACTCCGAAACTAAACGCCCTAAAATTTGATGCGATGATCGAGTTTAGAGGATTTAGACCGAGAAAATTTCGTAGACGGAGAAGTTATTTCGAGAAAAGAAGAAATAAGATGTATGAATGTATGAATGAAAGAAATTGATTTATGCTCAACAAAAAATTCAGGGCTAGCTGCGACTCGGTCGGCCGGTTGGATACCGGCTTCTTTGAGCCGGTTAGTATGACCTAATGGGTCAATTTTAATCTTACTTAAATACTTTAATTATAGACGTGCTAAGAACTTAAGTATTACAGTTTTCGTATATGCGAATGCCATATATACGTTTTTAAAATATTAAAAAATTATGATACAATTTTAATGTTGTTTTTACGATACCGTTTTCGTATATAGGTTTTTTTTCGTATATATGATTTCGTGTAATTGTGTATTCAGTTTTCATAGCATATCAAAATTATTTAAAATTGTTTTTGTAAATGACAAAATATGAGGGAATATTTGCTGTTCGCTCTTGTTTCATTATTTGGTAAAGGATATATACAAGTATCCTTGACTCTTGAGAAGCCAAGTAATTTAATATGCTAAATAAATAAATAAACCGACTCATTGAACCGAGACACAAAGGGTCATCGGCCCAGTCTGTTAGTAAAAGTTGGGTATAATAAGGTAAATAGAAAAACATAGGATAGCAAACAAATAACAATAATAAAAAAAGAAAAAAAAACTATTATAACACATCTAAAAAATATGTTGGGAAGGATAGATTATTAAAGTTTGGGGTGTGTGCTGACACGGTCTGTATAAGATTGTAATCCCCTAATTAGGGTTGTCTGTTGTATTCACAATATATAGCTGTACAATAATTTACTTACTAACTATACATCCGATATTTAAGGAAACCCTAACTGATTATAGCTAATACAAGATATGGAAATATTTTACAATATTTACTAATACTCCCCCGCAGTCGGAGCGGGAGGCGAACGGACGCTCAGGCTGGACCGAAAACGTGTGAAGAGATGACGCGGGAGCCCCTTCGTGAAAATGTCAGCATATTGATATTCGGAGGGGACGTGAAGAACACGAACAGTACCAACCTGCACCTTTTCACGGACAAAGTGAACATCCAGCTCAACATGTTTGGTTCGTTAGTGCTGAACAGGATTCGTGGAAAGGTAAACAGCGGAGACGTTGTCACAGTAGACCAGAGTGGCGCGCCGGATAGGAAGATGCAGCTCAAGGAGAAGGTTGCGGAGCCAACTAGTCTCAGCGACGGCATTAGCGACGGCTCGATATTCAGCCTCGGCACTGGAACGAGAGATGGTAGGCTGACGCTTGGAAGACCAAGACACCAGATTATCGCCGAGGAACACGCAGTAGCCGGACGTAGAGCGTCGATAATCAGGGCAACCGGCCCAGTCAGCGTCAGAATAGGCGGTGAGCGAGTGAGACCGTGACGCTGTAAGAGTGAGGCCGTGATCCAAAGTGCCTCGGACATAGCGCAAGACCCGCTTCAATAATTGGAAATGAGGTTCACGCGGAGCATGCATAAAGAGACAGACCTGCTGAACGGCGTATGAGATATCGGGCCGGGTGATCGTTAGATATTGCAGAGCACCGGCCAGGCTACGATAGGTCGTAGGATCGTCGAGGAGTGGGCCGGAGTTGGCGCTAAGTTTGGAGCCGACTTCAACAGGTGTAGTAGATGGGTTACAGTTGGACATTTTGGCACGGGTGAGAATATCAGTAGCATATTGTTTTTGAGTGAGGAACAAGCTACCCTTGGTCCGAGTAACCGTGATGCCCAAAAAATGGTGGAGAGGACCCAAATCTGTCATAGCGAATTCCCGGGAGAGATCATCTATAATGCGGCGAACAAGGGAAGAGCTAGAAGCTGTCAGCACAATGTCGTCCACATAGAGCAATATATAGTGTAACACCCCGTGTTAATTTAACACAAATAAATTACTTTAACTATATTGTTGAATTAAATTTTATATAATTTAACTTTTATTCCTTTGTTCAGAAAACGTGGCTGGAAAATTTCGTTCAAATAAAATTTCACAATAGTTTTGAATTTAAAAACTCTTTAAATATTTATATTAACTTGTATTATATTTTTAATTACAAAATACGTGTCGAACTAAAACTTTGATTTAGTCTTTTGTATTAACTTTACAAATTTGCATTTCAAGCTAAACAATAGTATAACTTGAATAAAATACAATCGTTTTGAAATGTTTTCGTTAAAACAAATAGACCGTTTGAAAATCTGTGAGACCGTAACAAAATTTGTAACTAATATTTTTATATACCATTTAATTTTAAAATATAAGTTTAAAGATATAGAAAATAAAAATAGAATTACAACGAAATATATTATACATAATATATTTTATAAAATATAAAGATTTATAAATAAGAGCGTATGAAACAGAGCAAATCGGAAAAATAGACCTAAATATACTCCACTCATGTCGGTACACACTACTCACTACTCCATCCACTTGAATATTCGATATTTTATTTTTATTAGACTTCCCTCACACACCTCCCCTTATACTCCCTCATAGGTTTACTGTCATCTTCAACCTTACTTACTCTCTCTCATTTCTTCCTCCATAAAAAAAAAAAGAGAGCTAACCAAAACAAAATCAACAACATAAATAATAATACTAATAATAATAATAATAATAATAATAATAATAATAATAATAATAATAATAATAATAATAATAATAATAATAATAATAATAATAATAATAATAATAATAATAATAACATCAACAACTTCAGCAACAATAACAAAAACAACACGACAACAACAACAATTAAAACAACCAACAACAACATCATCGACAACAACAGCAGCCACGACGGCCACCACCGTTCATCACCACCGTTCATCACCACCGTCACTTCCACCGGAGCCACCACAGCCTCTTCTAACCGTGGTCCCCTGCTTCCTCTCCCCTCACCTCTGTCTCCCCTGCCCTCGACGTCACCACCACCGGGTCACCACCATGGTAGCCACCGTCACCAGCCGCCATGACCACCACCTCGGCCTTGCTTTGTTCTCTTCCTCTTCTCCCTCGCCGGAGCCCTGTCATGGCCACCACCGTGGGCCTCCCTCACTCTTTCCTCTGTTTATATATATATATATATATATATATATATATATATATATATATAGGGGTAGGATCCCATGAGACCCCCTAACTCGGTGAGACCTCGTGAGACCCCATGAAAATCACATGGTATGATTAAACCGAAAGCATAGGTCCATCACTATCCATTATTTTAATTTGTTTTCACCATTAGTTGGGTTAAAAATATAAATTACATATTAAAAATTTTAATAAAATATTTATGTCTCGGGTGAATAGTATACTAGATACACAAAATTGATACTGCAGATACATTAAATGGCGTAGTAGATACACCAAAAAAGATTAGATACACAAATAGATGTCGTAGATACACCAAAGTTATAAAATACATTTAACGACGATATAACGTGACACGATTAGGTAGTTATGAACCCCAAATATGTTCCTTGGACCATAAATTAGATAATAAAGACAACTATGCCGAATTTTCAAAATAAAAACTTTTTTAAGAAGGGGTCTCACGAGGTCTCACCGAGTTAAGGGGTCTCACCGGATCCTAAATATATATATATATATATATATAGGGTTGAGTTCCCATGAGAAATACCCCTTATATGAGAAATATGAGAAATAATCATAACCATTCATTGTTTTAATCTAAGGGTTGAGATTTATAGTTTTTTGTTGAGGGGAGATTTATTTTTTTTATATTTTTTAATGTGAGGGGAGATTTATTTATTTATTTTTTTTTTTATGAGGGTGGATTTATTTTTTTTTCTTTTTTTTTTTTCTTTATGAAGGGGGATTTTTTTTTTTTTCTTTTTTTTTTTTCATATTTTTCTTTCTTTTTTTTCAATTTTTTTTTCAATTTTTTTTTCAGCTTTTTTTTTTTTTCGCTTTTTTTTTCAAATTTTTTATTTTTTTTTCAGTTTTTTTTTTCAATTTTTCTTTTTTTTTTTTTTTTTACAAATTTTTTATTTTTCAATTTTTTTTTGTTTCTTTGTTTTGAAATGAATCTCGTTTGTAAATGTAATGAACCTCGTATGTAAATGAAATGAACCTCGTATTTGAATGAAATGAATCTCGTATACAAATGAAATGAATCTCGTATGTAAATGTAATGAACCTCGTTTGTAAATGTAATGAACCTTGTATGTAACTGAAATGAACCTCATTCGTTACTGAAATGAACGTCGTATGTAACTGAAATGAACGTCGTATGAAAATGAAATGAATCTCGTTTGTAAATGTAATGAACCTCGTATGTAAATGAAATGAACCTCGTATTTGAATGAAATGGATCTCGTATGTAAATGAAATGAACCTCGTATTTGAATGAAATGAATCTCGTATGTAAATGAAATGAATCTCGTATGTAAATGTAATGAACCTCGTTTGTAAATGTAATGAACCTCATATGTTACTGAAATGAACCTCGTATGTAAATGAAATGAATCTCGTATGTAAATGAAATGAATCTCGTATGTAAATGTAATGAACCTCATTTGTAAATGAAATGAACCTCGTATTTGAATGAAATGAATCTCGTATGTAAATGAAATGAATCTCGTATGTAAATGTAATGAACCTCGTTTGTAAATGTAATGAACTTCATATGTTACTGAAATGAACCTCGTATGTAAATGAAATGAACCTCGTATGTAAATGAAATGAATCTCGTATGTAAATGTAATGAACCCGTTTGTAAATGAAATGAACCTCGTATTTGAATGAAATGAATCTCGTATGTAAATAAAATGAATCTCGTATGTAAATGTAATGAACCTCGTTTGTAAATGTAATGAAACTCGTATGTAACTGAAATGAACCTCATTTGTTACTGAAATGAACCTCGTATGTAACTGAAATGAACCTCGTATGTAAATGAACCTCATTTTTTACTGAAATGAACCTCTTATGTAAATGAAATGAACCTCATATGTAAATGAAATGAATCTCGTATGTAAATGTAATGAACCTCGTTTGTAAATGAAATGAAACTCGTATTTGAATGAAATGTATCTCGTATGTAAATGTAATAAACCTCGTTTATAAATGTAATAAACCTCGTATGTAACTGAAATGAACGTCATTTGTTACTGAAATGAACCTCGTATGTAACTGAAATGAACCTCGTATGTAAATGAAATGAATCTCGTATGTAAATATAATGAACCTCGTTTGTAAATGAAATGAACCTCGTATTTGAATGAAATGAATCTCGTATGTAAATGAAATGAATCTCGTATGTAAATGTAATGAACCTCATTTGTAAATGTAATGAACCTCGTATATAACTGAAATGAACCTCACTTGTTACTGAAAGGAACCTCGTATGTAAATGAAATGAACCTCGTATGTAAATGTAATGAACCTCGTATTAAAAAAAATCCAAAAGAAAAAAAATTTAAAAAAAAAAAGATACAAAAAAAATGGAAAAACAAAAAAATGAAATTAAAAAAAAAATAATTTGAAAAATAAAAAAAATAAAATAAAAAAAAAACAAATCTCCCCTCAAAAAAAAAAAAAAAAAAAAAAAAAAAAAAAAAAAAAAAAAAAAAAAACTCCCATCATAAAAAAAAAAAAAAAAAAAAAAAAAAAAAAAAAATAATCTCACCTCTAAAAAAAAAAAAAAAAAAAAAAAAAAAATTTCCCCTAAAAAAAAAAAAAAACAAAACAAAACAAATCTCCCATCAAAAAAAAAAAAAAAAAAAAAAAAAAAAAAAAAAAAAAACAAAAACAAATCTCCCCTCAAAAAAAAAAAAAAAAAAAAAACATTGTTTATCAACCCTTAGATTAAAACAATCAATGGTTATGATTATTTCTCATATTTCTCACCTAAGCCCTATTTCTCATATGAACCTAAATCTATATATATATATATATATATATATATATAGAGGTGGGATCTGGTACGAACTCCCATTCACTACGAACCCTACGAACTAGCTACTACCTGCCTTATTACTAAAACTTCCCCTCCCTTCCTTCCTCGACTATTCTAAAAAAATTAAAACAATAAACAAAATTCATCCTCCTGCATACCAACCACCTGACGATGTCGGCCGATCGCTGCCGATGAAAGCCACCATCACTTGACATCCATTGTTGCTCTATTTCGCTCTCTCTCGTGCTTTCGCTTATACTCCTCTTTCATTTGGATCGTTTAGACATCGGTTTACATAAATTGATCTTAGTTCACTTTGTAAAAATGAGGTTTGGTCATTTTTATTGAATCTTTTAAATTGATGTCCATTTTGATGTAAGTTTGTGAACAATCATCCTCGATAAATGAAAAATTAGAATAATTGGAAAAATTAGGGTTTCTAAAGTTTGAAACTTTTGATATTCTGTAATTGGTTTTTTGGATTTTGGCCCTTCTCCTAGTTGAAATTTATTGATTGTAGTTAATTTTGATGTATCCAGCAACTTAGGGTAATGTGATTTCTTATTGTTTTATAATTTACATTTATTTCCGAATTTTGATATTCATCCTATATGAGTTTGAGCTACTGAAAAACTCGTGTTTAAATTTGTAAGAAGACTTTTTTGCTGATAAGGTGAGGCATTTTCGTTACTCCATAACATGTTATGCATTCACATTATGGTCATTTTGTGGTGGGACGGTATTCATAGTTAATTGATGGTTACACGAAATATGACTACAAGTACGCAATTATATATATTGGATACGATAATAAATTTGTGTATCCAGAGTATTATTCTATGTATCCCGAATACTAATCTATGTATCTTGGTAGTTTGTACATTGAGGGCTCAAATGGATGAGCGGAGCAAAGAGGAAGGAGTGGTTCGTGATCACGAAAGAGGACTTTGCATCCCTCCATTTATGTGTTCATGCTGGTCGTTGTGAGTCAACACTCATCTCTCACTTATATGACAATTTTGTAATCATCAACAATTTGGGTCCTTTTATGATTTTGAAATATGATTACGTTTGTGAATCCAAATGGCTTACCAAGTTATCATCTTTGTCTCTTAACTACAATGACATATTTGTCCATTCTTTACTAATATTAGAATCAAGACATGATCTCAAGTTGTTGGTGTGTGTCGAAAATTATTTTGCATCGTAACTTAGTGAAGAGTGTTGTATGTGCAGCAAGTTGCGATTATGGAACCTACACAGATGAGAACTGAAGGGAGAAGGGTCAAATTGAGTAGATTGGTTTCACCATGATCCCAATTAAGGTGATAATGGCATCTGGAACGACTCTCGCTTCACTTGACAATAGTCCATCGTTGGATGTTTTTTTTTAAGTGATTTAAAATGATGCAAAACCTACATATTTGGTCGTGATAAAGGCTTTAGGATAGAATTATGGTTAGCAGAGAGTGTTAATAGATGTTCAGTAACCAACTTTATATGGGATTAGTAGAATCCTTGATTTATGTGTTAATAGATGTTGCTTTTTAGAGCATTGTGGGCATTTTTATTTGGTTATAGAATTGGTAACATCATAATTGTAGTGATCATGTGAAAAGAAGGCCTAATTGGATCTCTTAAACACTAGTTTTATGTGATTATCTCATCCGCTAATTTTGAACGCTTTATTTTAGCTAACGTTCTTTAATGTGATACTCAGTATAATTTTAATTAAGCGCCTTAATATTGGCCCCGTGTCTTTGTCTTTGGTTTTTGGATCCGCTATTAAATTTTAGTAACATGGTCTTTCGTCATCGGAGTTAAGAAGGTTGAAAGCTGCAACGCCTACAAGAAACAGGTCACTACGTAGTTGTTTAGCCTCGTGCTTCCATCTGAAAGGTGGTATGTCGATATAAAGCTTCTCAAAATGAGGCGTGTCAATATTGAAAACAAGTAGAATTGACGCGGTGAATTTTGGCTATCACCTATCGACTCCTACTCCGTAAACAAAATTATTGGAGACAAGCGACGTCCTCATATTTAATTTAGTTTTGGCTTCACAATCACAAATGATCTATTGTTATATTATGTACTTAATTTGAGGTTTTTTTTTTTCACCAAGTAATTTGAGTTTTGGTATGATGAATAGAATAGAATTCATTAATATATACTCCACATTCTTTGATAGCTAGTGTAAGTTTTAATGTCCATGCTACTCCGTATGATGTACGTGAGAGATATTTTAGTGTATCTAATATGTGAACCTTTGGATCTTCATACTTATCCACGGCCACACAGTCATACTCGCTGGCCATTATCCCGTCGGAGCTCCGACATCGACTTTTCCCGTGATTTATTTCACTCGTTGTGCCTACCACGACCATTACTCGGAGTAATTTCCAAATAGTAAATTCAAAAATAGTAACAATTTTTGTTGAAATGAGCATCACATTTTCTAGTTACACTTTATTTTGTTCTAGTTACATGAATTTCCACTTTAGTTACATGAATTTCCCCTAATTTCCCCTCTAGTTACATGAATTTCCCCTCTAGTTACAGTAATTTCCCCTCTAGTTACATGAATTTCCCCTCTAGTTACAATAATTTCCCCTCTAGTTACAATTATTTTGTTCTAGTTACACTTTCTACTTATTTTGTAGTATGTTGAAATAAGCATCACATTTTCTAGTTACACTTTATTTTGTTCTAGTTACATGATTTTCCACTCTAGTTACATGAATTTCCCCTCTAGTTACATGAATCTCCCCTATAGTTACATGAATTTCCACTCTAGTTACATGAATTTCCCATCTAGTTATAGTTATTTTCCCTCTAGTTACATGAATTTCCCCTCTAGTTACGCTTATTATGAGTGTAGCTACAGGTTTTATCGTCCTAGTTACATTGTTTTTTCATTTGTGGTTACACTTATTATGAGTCAAGCATCACTTTTCCCTTGTAGTATGTTGAAATGAACATCACATTTTCTAGTTACACTTTATTTTGTTCTAGTTACTTGAATTTTCCACTCTGCTTACATGAATTTCCCCTCTAGTTACATGAATTTCCCCTCTAGTTACAGTAATTTCACCTCTAGTTATATGAATTTCCCCTCTAGTTGCAATTATTTTGTTCTAGTTACACTTTCTACTTATTTTGTAGTATTTTGAAATAAGCATCACATTTTCTAGTTACACTTTATTTTGTTCTAGTTACATGAATTTCCACTCTAGTTACATGAATTTCCCCTCTAGTTACATGAATTTCCCCTCTAGTTACAGTAATTTCCCTCTAGTTACATGAATTTCCTCTAGTTCTGGTAATTTCATCTCTAGTTACATGAATTTCCCCTCTAGTTACAATTATTTTGTTCTAGTTACACTTTAAACTTATTTTGTAGTATTTTGAAATAAGCATCACATTTTCTAGTTACACTTTATTTTGTTCTAGTTACATGAATTTTCACTCTAGTTACATGAACTTCCCCTCTAGTTACATGGATTTCCCTCTAATTACTGTTAATTTCCCTGTAGTTACATGAATTTCCTCTAGTTACAATTATTTTGTTCTAGTTACACTTTCTACTTATTTTGTAGTATTTTGAAATAAGCATCACATTTTCTAGTTACACTTTATTTTGTTCTAGTTACATGAATTTCCCCTCTAGTTACAATTATTTTGTTCTAGTTACACTTTCTACTTATTTTGTAGTATTTTGAAATAAGCATCACATTTTCTAGTTACACTTTATTTTGTTCTAGTTACATGAATTTCCACTCTAGTTACATGAATTTCCCCTCTAGTTACAGTAATTTCACCTCTAGTTATATGAATTTACCCTCTAGTTGCAATTATTTTGTTCTAGTTACACTTTCTACTTATTTTGTAGTATTTTGAAATAAGCATCACATTTTCTAGTTACACTTTATTTTGTTCTAGTTACATGAATTTCCACTCTAGTTACATGAATTTCCCCTCTAGTTACATGAATTTCCCCTCTAGTTACAGTAATTTCCCCTCTAGTTACATGAATTTCCCCTCTAGTTACAGTAATTTCACCTCTAGTTACATGAATTTCCCCTCTAGTTACAATTATTTTGTTCTAGTTACACTTTATACTTATTTTGTAGTATTTTGAAATAAGCATCACATTTTCTAGTTACACTTTATTTTGTTCTAGTTACATGAATTTTCACTCTAGTTACATGAATTTCCCCTCTAGTTACATGAATTTCCCCTCTAATTACAGTAATTTCCCCTGTAGTTACATGAATTTCCCCTCTAGTTACAATTATTTTGTTCTAGTTACACTTTCTACTTATTTTGTAGTATTTTGAAATAAGCATCACATTTTCTAGTTACACTTTATTTTGTTCTAGTTACATGAATTTCCCCTCTAGTTACAATTATTTTGTTCTAGTTACACTTTCTACTTATTTTGTAGTATTTTGAAATAAGCATCACATTTTCTAGTTACACTTTATTTTGTTCTAGTTACATGAATTTCCACTCTAGTTACATGAATTTCCCCTCTAGTTACATGAATTTCCCCTCTAGTTACAATTATTTTGTTCTAGTTACACTTCTACTTATTTTGTAGTATTTTGAAATAAGCATCACATTTTCTAGTTACACTTTATTTTGTTCTAGTTACATGAATTTCCACTCTAGTTACATGAATTTCCCCTCTAGTTACATGAATTTCCCCTCTAGTTACAGTAATTTCCCCTCTAGTTACATGAATTTCCCCTCTAGTTACAATTATTTTGTTCTAGTTACACTTTCTACTTATTTTGTAGTATTTTGAAATAAGCATCACATTTTCTAGTAATTCGGTCGTGGATACATAAAATGTGTTTCTAGATACAAGAATTTGTCTTTTGAGTACATAAAATGTGTTTTTACATAAAACGTGTTTCTAGTCCCATTGTGATCAGCTTGTGTGGGTACCTCCTTTTTAAGCTCTCTCCCATGTCCCGGCTTTGTCAAAATAGTTGTTTTTACCTAATTAAAAACTTTTACCGTTGAATTATTTCTGGTTACAGTAATTTTGCCTTTAGTTACACGATTTTTTCCCATGGTTACAGTAATTTTGGCTTTAGTTACACGATTTTTCCTCTGTACGTCAAACATTTCTCTTCAAATGCTACAGAGATCCCGCTGAACCAAAATCTAATAGTCGCGTAGAAATAATTTTTTTTTTTTAATTTCATAAACGTCAAGAAACTATTCGTCATACCATCAAATAAGATACACAAAACATTAGTCTGGAATCTGGATACATGAAACACTTCTCCACATACATGAAACAAACTTAACTAAATACATGTATCTAGACTAATTAAATATGAATCTACACTTATTTTTTGTGTATCCAGCCATTATTACAAAAATATATATGTATATTTGGGCAAACTCACATTCAGTGCAACAATGAATAACAGAATACACATTTAAGTACTCTGTGCATGTAATTCAGTCCTCCAGATACGTAAATAAATGCTCCAGATACACAAATAGAGTTATGTATCCAAACTACTAATTTATGCATTTTGACTGATATTTCATGTATCAACCCACACCCATGAATAATCGTGTAAGACAGTAAATTATGAACTTTCAATAAAATGATAAAAGTAATCGTCACTTATATTGAGATATTTTGTAGGCTATATGGGATTTGAACCCATACCACGGTGCGATGCTGTAACACCCCCATTTAAGCCGGGCGGACCCCACCTAAATAAGAGTGTTACGGGACCCAACTGAATGGGTCCTTGGGCAAACACCTGTTTTCAAAGTACGAAGACCTGGAATAAAATAAGATATGTATATATATATATATATATAAGGAAACGCAGTAGCTCAAGGCTACAAGTGGAGTAAACACAAAAACTGCAACATAACATAACGGCACGCAGGCCCCAAAACTGAGTAAAGTAGTGAGATAAAACGAGACGTCTATGGTGGCGAAACTAAACACAAGTCTAGTATTATTGTGATCCCCTCCAAGCGTCCCCAAATCAGCAAGCATACGTCCGAGTACCTACAGGGTGGGGGATCAAAAGACAAGAGACAACGTAACCCTAGTTAGTCAAATGACAAATTAAGAATATGCGAGAATAAAAAAATAAGGAGTCGGAGGAAAGCGTGCCGAAGTTTAAAGTAAAGTTTAGTTCACTTCACGCAAATAAATGAATATTCAAAGGTAAGCTAACTCGGACGTCTAAACATCATTCTCAACCATACAAGCACGAACAAGAACCCCACTGTGTACTCCAGGGACTTACCTTAGCAACATCACTCCACGCCTCCTCCAACAACGGGCCACACAAACCCAAATCACTCCAAACGCCGGGCCACACAGACCCAAATCACCGGGCCACACAGACCCAAATCACTCAACACCGCCACATGGACTCCAAATCACTCCAAACACCGCCACGGACCCAAATCACTCCGAACACCGGCCACACTGCACTTTCATTCACACGTGATTAGAAACATCAATTTTAACAAAAGTCGAGCATACAAGTCTCCGATGTCACGAATCATCATTAATGCAATTATAACCCCTGACACGCCATCAAATAAAAGAAAACGACCAGCAGCTAATCATAAACCTTTATGCCTTTAAAACCGATCATAAATCATACCAAAACGCAACACAATGCATTCTAACGCTTGCCCATTTAGGATACCACCTTTCACTTGCAATTTTATAAGTTCATGCCATTATTTAACGCAAAATCGATAACCAACGACGGCTAAACCACAAGCAAAGAAGAACTAGGGAATACGACCCTCCTACATTACCTATTATCAACACGCAACTTAAACTACCTCTATTCTCAACATAATATAACTATTTTCACTCCGGTTCATTCCGCTAAGTAATATATATCCACTTACGGTTACAACGTCGAGACAACTAAAACCATGTACACACCGGAAACAAACACGCTCTGACCAGCAACTTTTAGCCCAGGCCACCATACCGAACACAACAACAGTAGCTACAACGTACAGCAACCCTAAACTACCGTGCATCCAACAACTCTCTTAGCCTCACCACATACACAAGTTCATACAACACATTCAATCACACCACTATTACTCGTTCCTAACGGATTCAATATTTACACGCGCACAATTATCAGCTTATACAAATGAGTCACAACTCACGTACATGAACGTCAACCAAGTCAGAGTAAAGAAGAAAGGCACGCGGCAAAGAAAGAAAGAAGAGCAAGTCACAACAGAACATATACACATTCACGGTTAACACACACCACGTCTCGGCCAAAACACAAGCTTTCACCACCCCGACATCAAATCATGCTTTATTCTACATAAACACACTCACAAAATACACACAATCAGAGTAAGTAAGGGAGGACCCTTACCTCGAGGTAAGAAACGTGAAAACCCGAGCTCGGGTCGAAAACACGATGAACCCGTCCCGATACAAGATGAAATCTACAACCAATAATTACATCATCAATTACATCTTAAATACCCACTAATCGACCAATCAATAGGTGAAAATCGACTTCAATATGGAAAACCCCAAATATTAGGTCAAAATCACACGAAATCTAAATCGATTTCTTAAAACGAAACATACCTTCAATTAATTGCAAACTATGACTATGGCTCAAGGAAGTCGATGACTTGAGGTGAAAACACAAAGAATCGAAGTAAAACCGAAGGAAATGGAGCCAAACAAGCACGACCCTCCATTGTTCTCGGTGACGATTAAATGGTGAGCATGGTGGCGATGATGACGATAAGGACGGTGGCCATCAATTGAAATGGGGAATTAAAATGAGAAAATGGAAGTAATACGAAAATAGATCGAAAAAGAGTCAGATCATACCGAAGAATCCGAAATGGTGGACGCGACAACCAATGATCTCCGACGTAAGATTGACACCGTCGTGGCGGCCGTCGTCGATGGTAGGTGGCTGAGGTGGAGGTGGCGGTGGTGGTGAAGTAGTAATAATCTGTTTAGGGGCTGGGATTGAAATGAAAAGGAAGGGGGAGCGTTTTTGGGTTGTCGTTGATTTTACTTTGATCCGAGGGTCAGTATTGAGTTAAATGCAGTTAAGTATTATAAGGGGAGTTAAATGCAGATCCCAAATCTATATATCTATATATATTTATATATTTATATATATATATATATATATATATATATATATATATATATATATATATATATATAGATAAGTTATATCAAGTCAGTGGCCAAGGGAAAGTCATCAAGTCAGAATCCAGTTTTTGGATTTTAACCAAAAAAAATTGGATTTTAACCAAAAAATTTTGCATTACAAAAAAATTGGATTACAACAAAAATTTTGCATTTTAACCCGTCTGTTAAAATGCAAAATTTTGTTAAAATCCAATTTTTTTGAAATGAAAATTTTTTTGGTTAAAATCCAATTTTTTTTGGTTAAAATCCAAAACTGAATCTGACTTGATGTCTCAAAATATTTACCTGACTTGCTTGAACCTCATTCTATATATATATATATATATATATATATATATATATATATATATATATATATATATATATATATATATATATATATATATATATATATATATCGTCGCCGGAAAATGTCAACCTTGACGGAGCTCCGACCCCTGTCCACCGTGAACCACCTGGGCCTGCTCACCGTGGCCTTCCTATGCTTGCCGTCGTATTCTTATCGTCGGTAAGTGTCATTTGATTAAACCATTTTTATCCATAAATTTTATCGTCAATTGTTTTTCGCCGATGCTAATTCACTTTACCTCTCCCCTGTTCTCTGCTCCTTCCTCGAACTCGGCCACCACCGTCACCGGTGTTCTGACCTTCGACAACCATGACCTGCACCGCCCTTATTAGCCTTCATTTGGTGAGCCCCCTTTCTATTTCAATTTTTCAATTTCAATTCGTTTCCGTTTCGATTATATTTTGTCGATCAAAGTAATTATCCACTTGATTCTCACTTCTCGTTTCCATTCGTTTGTGAATGAAATGTCGCGTCAATTATCGAGACCGTCCTGAGCTGCGAGGCTGCCTCCTCGGCTTGGACTCGTTTTCTTGGCCACCGTGACCATTATTGGTCACTATGGTTCTCCTTCTTTTCACCTCCATTTATTTAGGTGAGCTACTTTTCGATTTCTGTTAAACATTTTCCCTAATCTATTTTATCGACTTAATTGCGCTTACTTCTAATTCACTTCTCGTTATTGCCTTTTATATTTACACGTTGCTGTCAAGTCACTATCGCTGTCGTTGTTCTCATTCGACTTCACTACTATTTGGGTCCAAGAGGGAACGAGTTAGTTATGGGTCTCGGGTTGACAAAATCATGGATCCAGACGAGCTAAGAAAATTCGTACCGAGCTAACATAAGGTGCCCCCGCACACTAGTTTAATTTACGTATTTAAAATAAATAATTTTTGTGTTCATGTGATATATAAATTATTTATGTGATTTGTGGATTTTGATTGTGTGTTATTTTTGTTATAATATAATGTTGAATTGAATTGTGAAATATGATTTTTGTGATAATATGTTTTAGGTGAAAAATGTGTTGTTAAATTATTGTTGATTTTATATGAAATTTTATCATGTTGAAATTATATGTTATGTGTAAAGTATTGACCATGTTAAATATAAGTATCACAAGTATAAAATGTGACTAAAATATTATTAAACTAACTTAAGTAAATAAATTAAATTTAAATAAAATAATTATAGTAATAACATATTTATCGTCACTAAAAAGTACAAGTCAAAATATAACTAAAAATGAAGAATTTAATTTGAAGAGTATTAAGTTTAAGTTGGGGTTAAATCAATTTTGAAGTAAAGCTCATTTTAATATAAATTAAAAGTTACTCATATTAAATTTTCCAAAATAAATAGTTATATAAAAAGTCATATATCATATTTAATAAGACGATTACTTTATTTAAAACTCTAAAGTTGACAATGAACTTAAAATATACTAAATAAGTATTTAGTTAAAATAATAAAATGAAATGAAGAACTTGAAATTTATAATAATCCTAAGTAAAACTATTATCAAATAAAGTTAAAAATTAGTATCACTAACAAACTTTTTGAAAATAAAATAAAGTTAGACGAAATCTTTTAATTAAAAAGGAATTTAAGAACTAAAGTCACAAATATAAATTAGGACAAAAATAAAGTGTCAAGAATTTACTAAGTATAAAAATGTAAGGATCAAAAAGATTATCGAATCATATAAATAACTTAGTAAGTATAACATTTTATATGAAAAGATTAACTTAAAGCAAAGCTCACAAATTTAAACAATATCTTTAAAATTAGGAATTTGTCTTAAAATCGACAACTCACTAAACCAATGTAAGTCGTATAATAAAAATCAAACACATAAAACGTAAGACATTATAAAAAGACACAAATGATTTCATAAAAATAATGTAGAAAAGATTCTCGGTGATAAAAACTTAAATAAGATTCTAAGTAAATAAAAATTATAATACCAAATCGCTAAACACTTTACAATTTAAATAAAAGGAAGAAATAAATGTGAGTTATAATGCAATTCAATTATTTATATTACTAATCACTAATCTACTTTAATTTACTTAAAGTTTAAATGAAACTAAATCATACTTAAACGAACTATTATTAAATTACTAAAATATAAAATACACATACGTATAAGGTATAAAAATACGTACAAAGTATAAGAAGACGTATAAGTATAAAAATACGTACAAAGTATAAAAATAATGAATAGTAAAAATAATTAAAATATATGAACGGACCCAAAATAAACATTTAAGTTTTCTATGTGCTTCCGTTTACTTGAAGAATTGTTAGAATTAAATTTTCATTATACAAGTTCGACGATGATATAATTAGTAAGATTTGTCACCTAAGTTTTGAACGATAAAAAGAAATAATGAATTAAGAGTAAAGTACTTAGATTAACTCTCGTTACATATTAGAATAATTGTCGCGCCACCCTTGTGAATTGACCTATTATTGACTTCACTTTGACCGTCCGCTCTAACTTGGGAACCCTTAGACTCTCTGCGGTTGTTTGGGTTGAATCCGATAATGAGCGAGTTATTCCTCATACTCGATATTCCTTCGACAACTTAGGATTTGAGTTCAAAGGCACGGCCTGACATGAGATTAAACCCCTCGATTATAACGTTGTATGATTAGTACTCGGGTGTCTGCGATGTTAAACATTATTAGAGTCAGGATTGGTAAGGTAGCCGCATATGGGGACACTGTCACCCTTACTATTGCCAGTGGTGATTTAATGACTCTCCTAGTCATTATTTAACGTGATTTTCGCCCTATGTATCGATTCGTTCACGGGCCCATATGAGGTAATTGGAAAATGACCATTCCCATCCGGGAATCGTCAGAGTGTAATAGTCGCACCAATAGGGTGGTGTATGCATACAAAAGACAAGGGACTGATCCTCCTTATTACCTGCTTGATATCTTTAGCTTGAATGACTTGTCCGTTGAATGTTTCCGGCCCTTCAGCTTCTGCGCGGACGCTTATTAGGTCCGCATGTTTCCATCCTTACTTGTCTGTGATTCATAGTGGGTCTCATCTTAGATTATCCATGTTGTGTTGGATGTTAGGTAGCTATCACGTACGCTACTTAGTGTTTGATCTGATGTTCGAGTCTGAGTAACTAGTGCACTTTGATAGGAGATTATATGGGTAATTATCTATGAGAGTACACAAGCCGCTCTATAGTCAAGACTCGCGAGTATATGTTGCTATATGAATATTATTGAAAAGGGTCGACTACCCCGAATATGAATGAAATGATAATGATTTGCCTACATGATTATCAATTGAGATAATTTGATGATTTTATTTGAATTATGTTACGTTATGTTTTATGAATTGCATTGTTGTGTGTTTATTTGCGTTGATTTAATTACATGCGCATATGTTAATTATTATGTGTTTACCGTTATGGGTTTTATATGGCTTAGCGTGTGCGGGGCATAATCGAGTTTGAACGGCATTTTCCCGTAGGTACCCCGAGGCTAATTTGACGATTTATACCAGGGGATTGAAGGCCTTCTTTTGTATTTTGAGAGATTGTAATCTAATAACTCTGTTTATCTATAACTCTTATTGTATATTGAGTTGTAAGACGATAACAGCTGGTTTTGTAATATATGAACTTAATTAATATTTCCGCCTTAGTTTAATTAAGTTACGAAAAACCAGGTTGTTACATATAGGCAGTGTCAGGGCCATGATGGTAGATAAAAAGAGATGTATCACAGACGCTGCTACTAAACCCCTGCGATAAGACAAAGTTAGCGAACCGCTGATACCAAGCACGTGGGGCTTGTTTCAGACCGTATAAGGACTTATGCAGACGGCACACGTGAGACGGAGCCGTGGGTTCAACAAATCCGGGTGGCTGATGCATAAAGACAGTCTCAGCCAACTCACCATGTAAGAAGGCATTTTTAACATCGAGCTGAAGGATGGGCCAGGCGCGCGACACAGCGAGGCTCAAGACAGTGCGAATGGTGGTCGGTTTGACCACAGGGCTAAACGTTTCGTCGCAGTCGACCCCTACCTGTTGAGTTTTACCATTAACGACGAGGCGGGCCTTGTAACGTTCAAGAGAGCCATCGGAGCGAAATTTGTATCGAAAAAGCCACATACATCGAATGACAGAAGCGTCCGTGGGACGGGGTACCAAGTCCCACGTGTGATTCTCCTGCAGCGCTCTAAATTCAGTCTGCATTGCCGCATTCCAGTTCGGGTCGCGGAGGGCAAGGTGGGGATTTTTAGGTAAGGGGCTAAGATCTGGTTTAGTTGTGGTAGCTAAGGCTTTTGGTTTGAAGATGCCGTTCATGGCCCGAGTGGTCATGCTACGCGTGGGTAAGGGTGCAGCCGTATGGGGAACAGTGGGAGGCTCGGTGGGGGTGAGGGTTGGCCGTGGGTGACAAGCGAGTCTGTGCCGTGCGAGGGCGAGCCGTGGGTTAGGGTTAAGCGGCGGTATGGGTTCTGATCGGGAAGCGGTGGCGAGGGCGAGGTTGTGGGCTCGGGTCAGGGTGTACAGGAGGTGAGCTCGGGTCAGGGGTGACAGGATGTGAGGGAGGTGGGTGGTTGAAGTGGTCGAGGAGGTGGGCTGGTATGGGTGGGTCTGATGGGCTAAGAAAATCGTAGGTGTCAGGTTTGACCATGAAGGAGGACGCGAACGGGAAGACAGACTCATCGAAGGTCACATGACGGGAGAGAATGATTTTACCGGTGGCGAGAGAGAGACACTTATAACCCCGGTTTTCCGATGGATAACCGAGGAAGACACATGGAGTGGACCGTTTTTCAAGTTTATGAGGACATTTAGCCGACATATTCGGATAGCAGACACAACCGAAGACACGGAGATGAGAGTACGAGGGATTTTTGAGATAGAGTGCGGAAGTGGGTGAGCGATACTGAAGTAAACGAGAAGGGAGAATGTTATGTAAGTAAGTAGCCGTATGCAAGGCGTCGGCCCAATACGTGGGTGGGAGAGAAGCGTGAGACAAGAGTACAAGGACGATTTCATTGAGGCGGCGAATCATTCGTTCGGCTTTACCGTTTTGTGGAGATGTTTGAGGACACGAGAACCGAAAAACAAGGCCGTTAGTGTGAGCAAAAGTACGAAACGGGTGATTATCAAACTCACGACCCAAGTCACATTGAAAAGATTTGATGTGTCGGTTGAGCTGTGTTTTGACAAAGATAGCAAAGTGGTGGAATTTACAGAAAATTTCGGATTTAAATTTGACAGGATAGACCCATACGAACTGAGTAAAATTGTCAATGAGAACGAGATAAAACTTGTAACCATTGTGACTCGCAATAGGTGATGTCCATAAATCGGCATGAATAATATCAAAAGGGGCGATACAATAGTTTTGAGACTCAACAAAAGGTAATCTACGATGCTTGCTAACTTGACACGAAGGACACAAGTTTTTATTATGCGTGGAATTAAAACTAATACAAGAAGTACTTCTAAGACGCTGAAGAACGACAGGACTCGGATGACCAAGACGCCGGTGCCACATTGAAGACGCGAGACCGACGAAAGGAGAGGTGGGGACGGCTGGAGAAGACGCAGACACAGGGTACAACTCGCCTCGACTATTGCTCCTCAGAATCATTTTCCCAGTCCGGATATCCTTCACAGAAAAACCAAGAGGGTCAAATTCAACGGAAACATTGTTGTGTTTAGTGAACCGTCGAACAGAAATAAGGTTCTTTATTATGTTGGGTGTGTAAAGGACATCGTTTAGGTGGAGGGTACGATCTTGTGTGACAAGGGACGAGGTTCCCGTCCCCCGAACCGGAATAGTGGTCCCATTACCGACAAAAATAGACTGAAATTTAGAGGCAATAGAAGAAGGACAGAAATTACCTGTATCAGCAGTCAAGTGAGAAGAAGCTCCGGTATCCATGTACCATTGTCCATCCGTAGGATTAAAAGCCATAGCGTGGAGAGCTTGGCACAGGTCCGTGGGCTGAGGCGGCTCGGCATCAGCAACATAAGCGTGAGCAGGAGGACCCGAGGCAGCAGACCGCGAGGCAGGACGAGATGGACACTACAACAATTCCCTTACTTTCTTGACGCTTTTTTTGGCTTTTATCGACGCTTAAAAGCGTCGTCATATAATTTCTCGACGCTTAGAAAAGCGTGGTCTTTTTCAGTGTCAAGAAATTTCGACGCTTTTTTTTGTCAACCTTGGTGTCACTTTTCTGTGTCACGATTCGCGACGTTTTCTAGCGTCTAAACTCTCGACACTTCTTTACGTCGGTAATTTAAAAATTTCTCGACACTTTTTTTGTCACAACAACGGTCTCCACGTTTTATCAGTATTATCAATACTTTTATTGATGATATCATACACTAATTAAATTAAAATTAAATCTCTAAGAATATACTCAAAACAAAATTAAAATGGTAACATACTATATTATATTGGTGACATATTCACAAAAAATTAAAACATAATTAACCTATTTTGGTAACATATTATACAATTATGGTAACATATTAAACAAATGTTATGACAATTTTTATTTTCTATATTTTATAATATGTTACAAATATAAAATAATATGTTACCATTTTACATTACTTTGTTACCATTTTCAATAACCCTATAAACACGAACCTATTTTAGTAACATATTGTACAATTATGGTAACATATTAAACAAATGTTATGACAATTTTTTATTTTCTATGTTTTATAATATGTTAAAAATATAATATAATATGTTACCATTTTACATTACTTTGTTACCATTTTCCATAATCCTATAAACACGATTTCCGACTAAAGTTTTTAAAAATAAATTTTGGGTCTTAAAAAAAATTTATGAAAAAAAAAATAATAAAAAAAAATAAATAAAAGAAAAAACGGGTTGACCCGACCCGTCTTAAGCTTAAGACGGGTATAGTGGTATTAAATGAGAATTTGTGATTTAAGGCTGCTGGAATTATTTTTTTGAGGTACTGGATTTAATTAATTTGAACTAACTTATTTTGAATACTAATTAATGTACTCCGTAGTTGAAATTATTTTTTAACTCCGTATAATCCAAAATCTAATGGAAGAAATTTGGTCCGGGATAGGCAAATTGGACCAGGACGGTCCATTTGGTCCAGACCGACCCGGACCGAGGATTTTTCGGTCCGGTCTTCGGTCCACTTTTTTCCTCCGATTTGATCTTCGGTCCATTTGGTCCGGGTTTTGAACTAGACCAAATCTATTTGGTCCGGGTTTGGTCCGAACCACAAAGTTTTTGGTCCGTTCCTCGGTCCACGTAAAAAAAATATTTGGTTCTCGGTCCGGTCCGGGTCGGTCCGGTTTGGTCCGGTCTTGAACCGATGCTCAGCCCCTACTCAAAACATTTAATCATTTTATGGTGTTGTAGTTCAATAATACCAAGGCAAACAAAAAATACCACACAAAAACTATCTTCTAGTATACCAATCCAACGAGTATATATATACATACAAAGAATATTCTTTGTATCTCGTAATAACGGAAATAAAATTATTCTACCACGATATTGAGCTTATCCTACCAAAAATATGTGAGAACATATACCAGTATTATCACAATATGAATTTTATGATCACAATTTATTTTATCATATCGATATACGTTACCAGTAAAAGTTCGCAAAAAGTTTTAGGGAGTAATACATCGTTTACCGCTCTACTGGTCGAGTATTTCATATCATATCCGTAGACTTTCAAAAATGGAATTGTAATTCTCACTAATATGAAATTGGATTAAATGTTAAAATAATACGGAGTAGATCCGCTCTCTTAGATCCAAAAAAATAACCCAAAGTGTGCAAATTACCCATCAAAAAACAAAGTCAATACAAAACTTGGTCAATCATTGTTCTAAATTTACGGTCAGATGACTATACTGATAAGAATTTCAACAATGGAGGCGAGGGTATGGATTTCTCTCAAATGTTTAAGCCAAATCACTTACTTGAAATAAATGATGGAACTATTGACTGCGATTATCGTCAACGGTGTGTCATTTTGACTTTTGCATACATAAATTGTGGTCAATTGTAGGGAGTAGTTCCTCCATCCCAAAATAAGTTTTCCTTTTTATTTTGGGAGAATTAAAAAGGTTTGGAGATCATTGGAGTAACTCTACCGTAGAGTTTATCCATTTTCTTCACATTACTTGTGTTGAACAATTTTTTTTTTTTATCAATCACCCAAACGGCCTTTGTGGTCTAAGAAGCATTGTGTGTGATTACGCACAAAATAATATCTTTTAAATCTATTTTATTTGAAAAACCATATAAAAAAATTAGCTTGGTTTCAAAAATAAAACATAGAAGACCAATATTGATATACTTAGACCGTTAGACGTGCAACAAGTATTTAACAACAAATATTATACGCTAAATTCATGTTTTTCATACGCTAATTAACTAAATATATTCTTGACGTTGAACATAAATTATGAGAAAATTTTAAATAAACGTAACAAGAAGCGAGTACGTAAATATATATTCCTTAATCGTAACTTCTAAAATTTACGGTAGCCTGCAATTATATACTCACATTAATAAATAAATTTGATTTATTTACTGTTTTATTGACTAGTTATCTGATCCATATAACATAAAATTTCCAAGAAAATAGTTAACCTTGACATAACTTTCGTATTTTATATTTTGGTCTAAGATAAGTCTTACAAATTGTTAATTAATAACACACTACTGGACAGAATTTATACGACAAATACTAGCACCGAATCGCTTGATCACGCTTTCCTTACAGAACAATTCGACCCTTAATCTTACGCCCGGGTTTTATCGAATTTTCTGTCGAGATAAGACGGTGCCCTCTGAATTTGGCAAGAAAACAAAGATATAACTTCAGAGTTTTTGTGTACTTTGTTTTGTGTGTAAAGATGAACGTAATCAGAAATTTTATGTATGATTTTCTGATTCCTTTATCTGGGTTTTATAGATAAAGAGGATGAGGGGAAAACAGGGTATAGAGTCTGTATTTGTGAAGAGATGTAACTCTTCAAAATACCTGCCAAAACCCGATTTTATTCGGTAAAATAGGTTGGCACAAAATTTCGGGGGCATTGCCCCCAAACCCTAAACCAGTAGCGTCGCCTGGACCCGACTTCATTGACCGGCAAATGAGACCCCCGTATAGTCGTTCGAAAGGCAACTATTCTGCGAACTCGTAAATAAATAAGTGAGCGTACACCCTCGTACTTCCCGAACTCCTTTATTATTTCAAAGTTTGCCCATCTTTGAACCAAACCAAATAACGCTAAAATGAACCGGTAATTACTCTTAAATTACCAACACAAATTACATGGTGTTATCAAATGAAATCGAATATGAACAAATTAAGAAATCAAATTTGGCTGATATTTAAATGGAGAAAATCAACGTCACTAGTACAAAAACTACATTTGGCGGCCATAAAAGGCTACGGTTGTAATAATTAACCGTAGCCGTTAATTTAATGATATTAGGATTTAGAAAAGGCTACGGTTGTTGTTAAACAACCGTAGCTTAAAAACTTGGTAAAACATAAAAGACTACGGTTCTAAGAAAAAGCGAAGCCAAAAGTGTAATATGTACGGAGTAAGAAGTAAAGGCAACTTGGAAGTAAAGGTAAAACATACATTGTTAATGTTGTAGTTGCTACGCACAGGCCAGGGCTGCTGGGACGTGTTGCTGCTGTTGTTGCTACCCTGGTCGATGGAAACTCTTATTTAGGTTATGTTTGTATTTTGTATTAAAGTTAGTTTTTACTATGTATTTGTTAGTTATATTATTGATAGATCCATTATTTGTTTAGTACATTTGATAATGTGTATAATTTGGATTTTGAAATTATAGAGGTTTTTAGACTACAAAAGTAATTAATTTATATTTTTTTTTATTAAAATATTGTGAAATGGCTACGGTTGTTTATTTACAACCATAGCCTTTTATCACTTATGGCTACGGTTGTTAACATAGAACCGTAGCCTTTTATCAACTTAAGGCTACGGTTGTATAAAAAACCGTAGCCTTTTCTTAACTAATGGCTACGGTTCCCTCAACAACCGTAGCCTTTTATATTTTTGGCTACGGTTGAACAACCGAAGCCTTAAGTCCTTTACATATGGCTACGCCTTGATTCACTACGGTTGAACAACCGTAGCCATATGTGTTTTTTTTTTTTTTTTTTTTTTTTGGTAGAAATGTAAATTTCATTAAAACAATCAAACCAAACTTACAATGTTCAATACACAACCATACAATGCAAGCTTACAAAAAGAAAGTCTACTCTCTAATTTTCCTCAGCCATGTCGTATCATACGTGCTCAGTTGCTTGAATTCCAAACGCTCCAGCCGCGCCATAGTTAAGTTTCGAACCTGCTTGACTAACACCTCCGGTCGAAGTATTATGCCTTCCAATCGACATATATTCCGTTGATTCCATATCCAATATATCAAACCGTTAATAGCAGCACAACACACATTTTTTTGAAAACCACTCAACCTTCGCAACCGAGTCAGCTCCCTCCAACGATCATGAGCTATATGTATCTGTAACCATCGGCTAAGGACCTCCACACACCTCCGACTATAGTCACACTTGAAAAAAAGATGACACCCGTCCTCTTCATCCAAACCGCAGAGAAAACAGAGAGTCGATATATTGGGAACATACCTCTTAAGTCGAACAAGAGTGAGTAACCTGTCCAATTGAACCAACCACACCATAAACGAACACTTCGAAATGTTGAAACGATTCCATGTCCAATGAGCCCATTTAACCCTCAGAGCATCACCACACAGTAGTCGATACCCATCCTGGACCGAGTAATCTGTCCCATCAGCTGACCATTTATCTTTAAAACCCGCCATATGTGTTTTTTAACCGTTGCCGTATGTGATTTTTGTACTAGTGAACCTAAAAAGGATTTTAATTTGCAAGAGAAAATAATGTTCATAATTTGGAGCATGTACATATGATGAACTAAATAGATAATACTCCTTATGCCAGAAGTGAAATGACTTTATTTTGGAAAATAACAATAATTTATCAAGTTTTATGACAATACATAGAAACAAATTTGGCTGATTGATATCAATAAATCTGCCTGTTATAGAAAATGAAAAAGAACAGAGTAACTCTTATGTGAAACAGATTAACTATAATATTACGTAGCAGAATATAATAAGAAATGGTTTTTTAAAACGCCAATAGTATTGTCTATTGTGAGACCATCTCATATATGCCACAAACTCATCACTAGAGATAAAGAAGTCAAATCATTGAATAATGATTATCACCAATTACTATCGAGATTATTCGGACCATCTTTCCTTTTATACTTCCTCCATTTCTATAAGTTCTATACATTTGGTTTATGTACGTACGCCGATGCATATTTTTTTTGTTCATTTCTTTAGTTATGTAATTCTAAAAAATATAACAATTGGATATTAATACTGCTCTCGAAAAGACAATTAAAACAAGATCTCATATGACTGTTTTTTATTTCATATGTTAGAAGTTATATCGAAGTTTCTCTCACTTCAATAATAGTGTCAAAAAACCAAATGTATAGAACCTAATAAAATGGGAGGAAGTATAAGATTTTGGGTGATTTGATAACTTTCACATTTTATAATCACATTTTAAAAAGCTCACCTTTTATAAAAAAAAAAAAAAAAAAATGAAGAAACCTTATCTTTTATAAAAAATTTCTCAAAAACTCAAACCAAAATGCAATTTGTGTAAATGAACAATTTTTTTTAATATATCCAACACGAATATAACATGTCGTCCAAGCCACCGAAACTCAAAATGTGAAAAGAAAAATAGAGAACTCAATATTTTCAGGAGTTAAAAATAGAGAATTCAATATTTTTCTTTAAAGAAATAAATGTTTTAAAAATGTGAAAGTTTTAAAAAAAAAAAAAAAAAAAAAAAAAAAAGAATTAAAATTGTTAGAGAATGCATGAATTTCAAAATGTAGCAAGTTACTTGACCCCTTTTCTAACTTGTCCATCTCATGCAAATCGTCAATCAAACACATTTTATAAATTCCTATGCAGTTATATGTAGCAATTAAGTTCCCGTGAATTGCGACTTGGTAGGAAATTGTTCTTTTGCATTAACCAAACGATTCCTTAGTTATAATCAATAAAGGTAGACCTTATACAGTATTAATGAGTGATCGAGCTTAGCAATATGTATTGAGTAAATTCTTAATTCATACGTGAGATGACCAATAAAATTTTTTAGGGATATTTTATGTGGCACTCCCATGGTTTTTCGAATTCTATTTGGTAACCTTAGTTTTTTGAAAATATTGATGGTACCCTTAAACTTTAACAAAATCTTTACAAAATACCCAAACAACTAAAAATATAGTTTTTAAACAGGTCAAATTTGTGAAAAGGATAAGTTTACAATAGTGTAAAAGGTACTTACGTTAATGGCATGTCAAATTATTACCATAATATGAATAAAAAATGCACAAATTAAATATTCAATAAAGGCGAATTAGAAATTTTTCAGTATTTTTAAGATATTTTCATTAAACTCAAGGGTACCACTAATATTTTTGAAAAATGAGGGGTATCATATGAAAATCTAAAAAACACGAGAAACCATATAGAATATCCCAAAATTTAAACACTTCGTTTAGTATCAGGAAAATTAGTCAATTATTGAATAATCTTATAAGACACACGTAAAGACATACGTAAAGACCAATAAAAAATCTTAATACTTCATTTAATATTAGTAAAATAATAAATAGTTAAATAATTTTATAAGACACACGTGATAAGTCTTATAATAGAATTACTTATCCATATAGTTGCGCAGAATCCACGATATATTTATCTTTGTTTGGACATACAAGTTGTTGCATACATATTTATTCTTCGTATCGTTCTGCCAATTATCTTTATAGTGCATTTAGATAGGTGGATTTGATTTGAAATTTTGAATTTGATCCAAATAACTTGTTTGGCAAAATACAAATATTTGGATTTGGATTTGAACAAAATTCATCCCTACATCCATCTAAGCTTAAATTTAGAGATTTCAAATTCAACCCCCATCCCATGTCATTTGTAAATTCCACATTTCATAATCTAGATTTGAAATGAGAATTTTCAAATGAAATCATGGTTCCCAAACGCTACCTTAGTTATGTTTGGAATTCACAAATTTTCATATGAGAGGATCTATACTAACTTTATTAGATGACATCCATTTACAAGACAATTTTTTGTCTTTAAATAATTTTTTTTGTAAGAGTTCTCACAAAAGGCATATTATTGAATTTTTTGGTATTTGAACACCACTTTATTATGATTTTGAATAATCTTCTATATATTTAATGACTATTTTGGCATCAATATTGATCCTTCTAGCTTATGTCCAATTTTTTGTCCTTTTAACTTTAAATTGTAAAATCATCCCATATTGTGAGTTATGCTTTTATAGATGTGAATCATAAATTATTTCTTACCTATCATATATGTGGTTGGTGAAAAAGAAAAATTTAATGCAAATTCACATTTTAAATAAAAGATAATAACATTATTAATGACAATAATGTTCATCATATAAATAATTATTCCCTCCAATTCATCTAATTGTTTGCATAATACTACTTTTTGTCAAGGAAAAAGAACAAAAAGTAGTCTCATGCAAACAATTGAATGAATAAGAGAAAGTACTTGTCAGCGTATTTTACAGTTCATCAACTCTTATAATAAGAAACTGGAAAAAGATTACGCAAGAAGAAAAACATTAAACACAAATATTACACAATTTTCGGTAATCCGTTATCGGTATCCATCATTAGTAACATACTATAGGTTGTTCGGTTGAATTAAAAAATTCACATTTGTTAGTCGTTCTTCTAAAAAAAACTACAACATCGCAAAGTCGAGTACGTGCTACAGAAGAGCGAATAAGCCTATACGCTATATTACGGAGATACGTTATTTAGTACCGAACAATAAATAAAACAATTAGTCGAATTACGAAAAATCCCTTTAAGAAAATACTAAGCAAAATATGGAAATGAATACTTGGAAACAAACATGGGAAAATATTAAGGAGATATCACAAATAAGAAATCATAGTGTAGAGTTCCCTGAAACGGGTTCACCAATTTTATGTAGGGTATCTTTTTGTTCGGATTCGGCTTAGCGTAAAAATCGAGAAAAGGGTTCTGCAAGACCGTATAATTGTACCCTAAACCCTTTTTCGGGAAAAAAAATCGATGAGGAACGCATGTGAGGATATTTGTATAAGAGAAATATCAAAATTGAATAAATTTATTATGATTATCTAGTTCAAAAACCAAAACTATACGGTGTAGAGTTATAAAGTAACTCTAGAGGATCCTGACACACATTAAGAAGATGGTAATGAAAATAAAAAAAAAATTAGAAAATCATTTGTTTACTTAGGATATGTTCTTTCGGACTTTTAGAAATTTGAATCGAATCAATCAATCGAATCGAGCTTAATCAAACAGTGAATCGAATCCAGATCGAGCTAAATCGAACAACATCGAATCGAACAAAAGCGAAATTTGAATTATGCAGGATGAACTAAACTGAAATTAATGAAATTCAATTAAATTGAACTTATTATTATTATTATTATTATTATTATTATTATAATTATTATTATTATTATTATTATTATTATTATTATTATTATTATTATTATTATTATTATTATTATTATTATTATTATTATTATTATTATTATTATTATTATTATTATTATTATTATTATTATTATTATTATTATTATTATTATTATTCTTATTATTATTATTATTGTTATTATTTTTATTATTATTATTATTATTATTATTATTATTATTATTATTATTAGTGTTGTTATTATGCAATGTATATATTAGAGTATGATGTAAATTATGAAATAGTATATAAGAGAATAGAATAAGAGAGAATGATTGCAAATGAGAGTGAAAAATATGGGTATGTATTATTAACATATGAGGGGTATTTATAGAAATGTACAAAAGCATAATGGTCATTTACATAATTATATATATTACAAATATATTTATAATACTTCCCCTTAAATGACCATTATTTATAATATATACAGTATCATACAATGTGAATGGGTTGCTACCTCGTTAAAACCTTACCAGGAAAAACCCAATGGAAAAAAAAATCATGGTTAAGGAAAAAGAGTACAACATTAACTCCCCCTCATGATTACATCACAGAAGATCTTTGAGACGACGCAAACCAAGTTGATAAACTAGCCTCTTCAATGTACAAGTCAGAAGAGCCTTGGTGAATATATCTGCTATATTTTCAGATGACCGAATCTGCATAACATTAATATCACCATTCTTCTGAAGATCATGAGTGGAAAAGAATTTCGGAGAGATATGCTTTGTTCTATCGCCTTTGATATATCCTTCCTTAAGTTGTGCTTATACGCGCTGCATTATCTTCGTATAAAGTTGTCGGTGCCAATTTTTCTGTAAATAAACCACAATTTTTCTGTATATGCTGAATTACAGATCACAACTAGACACATTCACGACTGGCTTCGTGAATTGCTAGAATATCTGAATGATTAGAAGAAGTCGCTGCAATAGTTTGTTTCATCAATCGTCATGAAATAGTGGTACCTCCGTGCGTGAAAACATATCCTGTTTATGATCGACCATTGTGAGGATCAGATAAATAACCTACATCTGAATAGCCAACCAAATCCTGTTTTGACATTTTAGGAAAAAAATAAACCCATATCTTTTGTACCTCGCAAGTATCGAAATACATGTTTAATACCGTTCCTATGTCTTTGGGTTGGACATGAACTAAACCTTGCTAATAGATTTATAGCAAAGGATATATCAGGCCTTGTATAACAAGCAAGATACATTAGTGCGCCTATTGCACTTAAATATGGCACTTCTGGACCAAGTATTTCTTCATCTTTTTCCCGAGGACGAAAAGGGTCTTCGTCAACATCAAGTGACCTTACAATCATTAAGCTATTTAAAGGATGTGCTATATCCATAAAGAATTTGTTCAATACTTTCTCTATGTATGTAGTTTGATGTAGAAGAATACCATTATTCATATGTTCAATTTGTAAACCCAAACAAAATTTTGTCCTTCCGTGGTCTTTCATTTCAAACTCTTTCTTTAGGCATGCTACTGTCACTGAAATCTCTTCTAGAGTTCCAATGATATTTAAATCATCAACATACACAGCTATTACAACAAATCCTAACCCAAATCTTTTTATAAAAAGCAGGGGCTAGTCGCATCGTTTTTATAGCCTTCTTTCAATAAGAACTCACTTAGATGATTATACCATATACGCCCTGATTGTTTCAATCCATAGAGCGATCTATTTAAGTTGATAAAAATTTGTTCTCGAGAACTCGATTTCGTAGCTTCTGGTAACTTAAAACATTCCGGGAGTTTCATATATATCTCATTGTCCAGTGGGCCATATAAATAAGCCGTGACTACGTCCATTAAACGTAAGTCAAGACCTTCTCTTATTGCCAGATTGATTAAAAATCTGAAAGTTGTTGCAACCACCACAACAGAATAAGTCTCTTCATAATCAATACCGGGTCTTTCTGAAAATCCTTGTGCCACTAATTGAGCTTTGTACCTCACGATTTCACCATTTTTATTTTATTTTTCGCACAAAAACCCATTTGTATCCCACTGGTTTTACACCTTTCCGTGTACGGACTACGGGTCCAAATACTTTTCTCTTTTCAAGAGATTTTAGTTCATAATCAATAGCTTCTTTCCATTTTGGCCAACATTTCTTTGTTTGCAATTTTCAACAGACTTTGGTTCGTGATCCTCTTCATTATCCATCACATCTAATGCAACATTGCATGCAAAAATATCATCAACGTCAATTTTATTACGGGTCCAAGTAACTCCACACATGATATAATTTATGGAGATCTCTTCATTATCAGGTACCTGAGTTTCATCCAAGATTTCTTTCATGTCTAAAATCTCATTTGGAGTTTTAAGCAAATGCATTCTATCCTCGACACGACCATCATCATTCTTTTCCCCTTTTCTTTGATGAGAATTTTTATCCTTGGAACCGATTGGTCTTTCACGTTTTTGACATGGTTTAGATGCATTAGCAACTTTAATATCTCCTTTTGGGATCTCAATTTTAAATGGAGCATTTACAGCAGGTATATGCGACTTAGTCACACGTTTTGGGTCAGTAAAAGCGTTGAACAATTGATTCGCTAAATTTTGTAAATGAATTATCTTTTGAACTTTAAGTTCACACTGTTTAGTACGAGGATCAAGATGACATAACAATAATTCATTCCAATTAATTTCTAATTTTCCTTCGACTGTTGATGGCACGAAAAAAGAGTTCAAGGAGTTGAAGAAAAGAAAAAATGGTTGGTTGAAACGAAGCATATTTTGGGAATTGCGATATTGAAGGACGATGTTAATCAGACACAACTTAGATGTGATGCACATAGAGAAGAATTTTTTTAAGCAATTGATCTACACGATAATGGATGTTGAAGGAAAGACTTGTGACACCATAGGTTCTCGAAAGGACTTGAAAAAAGTTTTGTGATCGTCGTCAATTACACATTCGTCGAGACGGACACAAGCCGACGTCCATTATTGCTCTTGATAAAGCTCAAAGAAAGGTGTTGTGTGAATGGTTAATGAAACTAAAATTTCCTGATGGATATGCATCAGATCTAAGACGGTGCGTAGATATCAAGAAATTAAAGTTGCAAGGATTGAAAAGTCATGACTGTCATATTTTCATGGAGCGATTAATTCCTATTGCGTTGAAGCATCTCGTGCCCACGACTGTTTGGAATGCTTTTGTCGAAATTAGTCAGTTTTTTCGAGATATATGTTCGTCTATAATTATTGTTGATGACATGATTCGTTTCTAAAGTAATATTCCAGAAATCTTGTGAAAACTTGAGATGATTTTTCCTCCTTCGTTTTTCAATTCTATGGAGCACCTACCCGTTCCCTTATGTAACACCCCGTGTTTTTGTAACACAATATTATAAAAGAATTTAATTCCTCAAATTAAATTCATCCTTTTCCTTATAATAAAAATGCGTCTGAATTTTTTTCGCCAAATAATACTAAATTTCCTAAGTCCAAATATAAAAATTTTGAAAAATAAAGTATGTTGTATTATATTCAGAATTCAAAAAGAAACACAATTCAAAATTTTATAAAAATCAACACAAAACTTATATCGCCTTTCAAATTTCAAAATGGTCAAGTCATGTTTACTATCACTACTACAAATCTGAGCAAAAACAACGGAGCAAAAACAACACAAATTAGCCTTGCCGTTGTTTATAATATTATAAACAACGCAATTAAAATTTAATCAAATAATTAAAAAACCGTTTTATTTAATCAAAACCGTTTTATTTAATCAAAACCGCCAAATTTTTATAAAACGATATTTTTGATATAAAAAACGGTTTCGTATATTTTTTTTGCGTTGTTTTTGATTATAAATAACGGCCATAGAAACAACGGTTGGATTTTTTATTTGAAACGGGTTTCTTGCGTTTTTTTTGCTTAATTTTCGGGTAGTGTATTCATAAAAATAAAAGTAAAACCTTTCATTCATAAAATTCAATTTCGAACATTTTTGGTTTTTAAATAAAAATGGACCCTTAAATTTTCTCGTCTTTAAAAATTCAAGTCAACGATTTCAAACACTACAATTTTCATCGCGACTAAACTAAAACTATTTTTATATATATCGAATTTGAACTTTATTTTTACTTATTCGAACTCGATAAATAAAATGACGAATCAACGACAAATTTATTGGCATAAGCGAGGTCAAAATTGACCAAGTGGCCGAGCCACTTAAGGTGACTAAGTCACCTAATTCTTTTCTAATTTTACTTACACATAATACTTAACATCAAACTATCTAGTTAAATAATAATCATTTTGATTTTTATTTATAAATTCTAATTTCTTAATATCTAAACACTATTTCGATTCTATTAAACTAACACTTTCGCAAAATGTCGAAATATTAAGTCACACTTAACTTAAACTTATAAAAATTTTTACGGTTGATTATAATTATTTAAATCGTTAACATTCAATGAAAAAAATAAGTATTTCGACCAAACGAATTTTTATTCAAAGTTTCGAGGGTTTTAAACCCAATTTTTGTTTTATTCACCCTTCGAGGTTTATTTTCATTTTTATTTTCGATCTTACTTCAAAACATTATTTTAAGATCATATATTTTATTTCGAGACTTTTCGCGTGCGCGCAAATCGAAAATTTCGAAAACGAAAATCGAGCCCGATTTTCTTTAAAGTGGCCGACTTAACTTGGACCATTTTAGTCCAAGTTTATCCTCTTCCATTTCCATGACTTACACAAGTTGCATTTCTCTTACACACCTATTTTAATTCATCATTTTGTTAATTTACATTTAACATTATTTAACAAACTAATTTCCTTTTTGTTTTTAATGTAACCCGTATGAATATTTAAGGCCTAACTTTCGAGGTCCGAAAAGTGGTCATACGGACTCGGAATTTAACGAAACAAAAGCCTAAACCACCTAACTTTTCGAGACGGATTTAATGATACAGTTTTCATAACTATTAGACAGACCGAACTAAATTCATTTTTTCTATTTTCTTTCAAAGGTCAAATTTCATTCCTCGAAACTTTCTATATTCTTCTATTTTTCGCCGTCTCAGCTCTTAAAATTTTATCGACGTCCCTTAACTTTTAAATACTTTCTTCAATAGTAAATAAAATATTTTAGCCTTAAAATTTAAAATTAGAGATATTTCGAAAAATCATCAAACGCGCACACTTTAAATTTTACCGTCTTTCTTACCCGAAATATTTCGTAACACATTTTTCGAAAAACGAAACATTTTAAAATATCGGGGGGACAAACTCTTTGCCAAATAGTGATGTGGACTTTGGAGCCAAATGTGATGAGTATGTCTAATTTCTTTTAATCTAACTTTATTTAATTAAGGGTGTTGTTCAACTGTACCCAACTTTTACTCACTTGTACCCAATAAAGACTAAATTACCCTTTTCATTTCCTTCCCTTCTATTTCACAAATTAGGTTTTCTCTATTCTCTCTCCAAAAAAATCAAAACATCATGTTTAAAGCACCTTTATCGCTGCTATCTCCACCACCACGCCGACCACCATCCACCACCTTCAACACCCACCCTAATAATAATAATAATAATAATAAGATAATAATAATGATATAATAATAATAATAATAATAATAATATAATAAAAATAAAAGTAACCAGCAATGATGATGTATTGATGTTTCGCAGGCACCACCACCCTCCTCCCCGTGCACCACCAAGACTCAAACCCTCACTTTGCTTCCCCAACCCAACCACCACCAGTACCCCACCGCCCCAATAAACCACCACGGCACCACCACCATGACCTAAACCCTAATTATCCGCGTGGCCCAACCTCCCCAGTCGACTTCTCTTACCCATAGTCTCCGCACCGCATACTTTCCACGACCGACGGCGTCCCTACCCAACCACACCGCTCTATCACCGGTAACCACCCAAAAAATCATATTCAATTAATAAAATTAGTTATCCAATAAACAAATTAATCAATCGATGAAATTAAAAAAACGATTAAATTACTTGAAATACTCCGTATGTCGTTATATTGATTTATAATCTTAAAATTCATTGATTGTAGATGTAAATTAATTAATTTTAGTTGATTTTAGGTGATATTAGGGTTGAATGATTTAAGTTGAGAAAAGGGAGAATTTAGTTTACTCGGGGTAGTGGATGGAAATGGAAAACAAATGAGTAAAAAGGGTACAACTGAGTAAAACTTGGGTACAGTTGATCAATTACGTTAATTAAAACCTATCTTTACATCTAATCTACTTTGTACAACTTACCTCATAAGTATTCTAAGAGCAAAACCATCACTTGGTTGCTCTCTACTTGCCGTAGCATTACTCCCTCCTTCTCCCATTTATTCTCTTTCATTTTTCTTACAAAATCCTCCTAAATAAAAACCTAATATTATTCTAATAATTCCTAAGTAATTCTAGTAATTAGTGGGTTGTTTTGGAGCTAACCTTACTTGGTTTTTGGGTGAAGATCATGGGTGTTTTTGGGTGAAGACATATCCGATCTAAAATTTATTTTAGATCCCCGACGATAATCATCTAATTTGAGGTGCTCTCGCACACTATAATTGCTAGCACTTGTTTACATGTTATTTTTCCTAATTGATGTTTTGATTGCATGCATGATTTATTATGTCATCACCTAAGTATTGTATGATAAATTAGAAGACAAAAATCGAAAAATAAAATATGTGTAACCACTAAAAACCACACGGCATAACCCTTTATTTTGGCTTAATTTTTTGTTTTAATTTTTGTTAATTGCATGCTTAAAAGACTATAAATAAGAAATATATATATAAAAATGTAATTAGTTTATGTTTTGGACTTAAAATGAAATTGTTGTGAAATTTAAATGTTTTAAAGTATTTATGTGCTTGAACTATTGTTGTTATTTTTGTGTTTGAAGTGAATTGCTTGTACTTGTTAATGTTTTTATATGATTTTCACTTATGTTAATTTTACTTGTAATATAAAGGATATTAGATATAGAATTAGTAGTATAAAAATCAAAACTAAAAATTGTGAATATATATATATGTGCCACGGTTTTACTCTTCTTTTTGGACCAATTTTTAGTTTTAATTTTTGAAAATAATATGTTATGTTAGTTTTGGTTTATTAGTGTTGTTGGTAAAATTTGAGAAATTTATATGATAATATGAAAATTTGAGTATTTGATGTTCATATGAAATACATAAGTGTTCTTCATTTCTTCATGTGTTCTTGATAATTTAGCTCATTTTGATTTATAATATTGTTATGTGTGTTGTTAATTATTGTTTTATTTAACTAATAAGTAATTAAAAAACTAAATATATAAGTTAAATAAGCTAAATCTTTAAAATATAAAAGTTAGAAATTTAAAGTGAGTAAAAACACTATTCATAAATGAAATAAAATGTTTTGTGAAAATTGTAAACTAGTTAAATCACTTTAGTATAATTTAGCTAATTAGTATATAAAAACTTTAAGTCGAAAACCGATAAATTAGAAAACGAAAATAAAATACATAAGTATAAGCTAGGCCACGGTTTTGGGTGAGTCTTTGGACCTAAAATGATTTTGTCACTTTTTTATTTTTATCACTTAAGTAATTTAATTAGTTAAAGTAATGAATTATTAACAAAAACAAAAAAAGAAATAAATAGCTAAATAAATAAAGGCTACGGCATATACACTTAAAATGGGTCAATTTTGATCAAAATGAATTTGTAACTAAGTCACAAAATTTGAACAGTAATTAGGATTATATTAGATTGTATAATAAATCGTTAATAAAAAGAATCGACGAAACCGATAAAAATAAATGTTACGTATATTAAAATGAACAAGTTTGAGTGCTACTACCTTTGCCTAAATATGGATTTGGATATACGGACTATTTAAAACGAACTATGACAACATCGCTAAAAATGGAAATCGTTAAAATGTTAGCTAAGTATACGACTAAACTTAACCGAGTTTCACTTTTAAAATAATATTTCAAATCACTAAGTACAAAACGAACTTAACGACTTTGAAACTAGAAAACTATACTTAGTAAATAAAAGAGTCTAATTTTTCACTTAGGAAAAATACTACGTATAAAAATACGCATACGTATAAAAATACGTATAAATACGAAGTATAAAAATACACATACGGAATAACAAAAGCAATATTGAGAGCGACGAAAAGGGCGATTTCTTGGGCGATTAGGTCTTCCTTGGCAATATGGCTAGAAATACCAAAAACTCAAAAATTCGCAAAAAAAACAGATCAATACAACGGCTTTCTTTCACACAAGCTGCTGATCTTCGTTTGGATGTTTCTCAGAGGCGTGGAGTTCCTTCTTCGAGTGCTGCTAAGACAAAAAATGTGAATGAGATAGTTGGTGTTGCCCCGTTGGATCTGGATGAGATACTAAGTGATGATGGCGGTGGTGAATTGGAGAAGGAGGATTATGGTTCTCCTGAAGTTGAGGGTTGGCAGGAAGTGGGGAAGAAATCCGCAATGGGTTCTGCTAAGCTTCAATTGACAGATGAGGATGTGAAAGAGGAACTGGATTTTTGGGAGTCGGCTGTGGTTTGCTATGTTCTTGGTGGCAATCCACCATGGGAGCTCCTTACAGGTTTTGTTAAACGCATTTGGGGTCAATTTGAATACACTAAGGTATCTTTCTTACCCAATGGTGTTTTTTTTGGTACGATTTCCTACCATTGCTGTTCGAGACCGGGTCATTGCTCTGGGCTTTCCCCTCTTTGATAAGAAACCAGTAGTTGTTAAACCTTGGGATGCTTCAACCCCTCTTACTAAGGAGGCAGTGAAGGCGGTTCCTATTTGGGTGCGATTCTGTGGTTTGGGCCTGAAATTCTGGGGGGAGAAGTCATTGGGAAAGATTGCTTCCTTGGTTGGCAAGTATATGAGAGGCCGATTTGGCCACCATCGAGAGGACACGTTTGGGATATGCCAGGCTTCTTGTGGAGGATCAAGTAGGGCAGATATTTCCTTCATCAATTTCCTTTTTAGATGAAAAAGGGAAGCAGGAATCGGTGATGGTGGAGTATATTTGGGCTTTGAAGTTTGTACGGGTTGTAAAGCTGTGGGTCACATTTTGTCTGATTGCAGGAGAGGTGTTGAGAAAGGCAAGGTTGTGAAGGTTTGGCAGCCGAAACCTGTGGCAACTAAACCATTGGTTTCTGAGAATCCTAAGCCTAGTGTTGTGAAGGAGAAGAGTGGTGAGCTCAAAGGAAAGGTGGGTCGCATTCAGGACTCGAGAAATTTGTGAGTCCTATTGTCCAGATTATGAGGCAAGAGTTTGCTACGCCTGTGTCTAATTCTTATGCACAGCTCTTTGCAAGTAATGATTTGATCTTTGGTGAAGGGGCGTCTTCTTCAAAGGCAGTGGTTGCTAATGGATAATATAGGATGTTGGAATGTTAGAGGAATGAATAAATCGGCTAAACATGCTGATATTAGGGCTTTTCTTAACAAGAATAAGATTGGTTTTTGTGGTTTGGTAGAGACAAAGATTAAGGGTCAGGATTTTGTAGGAGTCTTGAATAAGCTTGGGAAGCAATGGAAAGGTATTAATAATAATGTTTTTCATGATGGTGGTAGGGTATGGTGTATTTGGATACCTCAATTGTTTAATGTTCAGCAGTGTTGTGCTTCAGCTCAGCAAATAACGTGTCTGGTGCAAGATGTTGGTACTCAGGATCATTTTTTGGTTAGTGTGGTGTATGGCTTTAATTCACAGGATGACAGGAAGTTGTTGTGGGACGAGCTAAAGGCAGTGAAAGATCAGTGGCAGCTCCCGTGGCTTCTGTGTGGAGATTTCAATGCTCTACTTCATCTAAATGAAAGATTGGGTAGTATGGTCACTATGAATGAAGTTCAAGAGTTCAGGGATTGTATTGAGTATTGTGATGTTGTGGATATACCTGCAAAAGGGGTTTTTTATACCTGGAATAACAAACAATCTGGTAATGCTAGAGTTTATTCTAGGCTGGACAGATGTCTAGCTAATGATGAATGGTTGACGATGTTCCCTGATGCTTATGCTTACTTTCTCAATGAGGGTACTTTTGATCACTCTCCTATGGTTTGGCAAGCTCAAACCAGTAGGGTGTCTTTCAAATACTATAATATGTGGGGATTCGATCCTGATTTTCTTAGCTTGGTCTCTTCAGTGTGGGGCCAGGGTATTAATGGTTCGCCTATGTTTGTTGTTGTCAAGAAGCTCAAATTACTTAAGGGTGTTCTTAAGCGTTTGAACAGGAACAAGTATGCTGATGTGGAAAAAGCCCACGACGTTGCTCAGATGGCAGTCTTAGAGATACAAGAAAGGCTTCAAATTGATCCGTTAAATCATGATTTGATGCAGGCAGAGAAAACAGCTTTGAAACAGGCTAGTAAACTTCATCAGGCCCGTTGGAAATACCTTCTTCAGAAAGCAAAGATTGGATGGCTCAAAGAAGGGGATGAGATTACTGCTTTTTTCCATCATCGTATAAAGGAAAGACATTATCGGAATAAGGTGTTTCAAGTTAGTGACATGAACGGTAGGGTGTGCTCTGAGGTGAATGATATTGAAGATGCGTTTGTGTCTTATTACAAGACTCTGTTGGGTAGTAATAGTAGTACTCAATCTGTTCACGTTCCAGTAGTGCGGGCTGGTAATTGTATTTCTCCGAATCATGTGGACGTGCTCTTGAGGCCTGTGACAGATAAGGAGATAAAGGAGTGTTTATTTGCCATTCCTTCGAATAAAGCGCCTGGTCCTGATGGGTATAACTCTCAATTTTTTAAGGATGCGTGGAATGTAGTGGGTGATGAGATTTGTCTTGCTGTGAAAGACTTCTTTCAGAATGGTCAACTTCTGAAGCAGTTAAATGCTACTATTGTCAGTCTCATTCCTAAAGTTCAATGTCCTAAGACTGTCTTGGAATTTCGGCCTATCGCTTGTTGTAATACTATATACAAGTGTATTGCTAAGCTTTTGTGTGCTCGACTTGGGGAAGTTTTGCCTGATATTATCAGTGTGAATCAAGGTGGTTTTATCAAAGAGAGGAATATAGCTGAAAATATTCTGATTTGCCAAGACTTGGTGAGATTATACACAAGGAAAACTGCTTCTCCTAGATGTTTGATTAAGATGGATTTGAGGAAAGCCTATGATTCTGTTGAATGGGCCTTTCTTTTTCAAATGATGTCTGCTTTAGGCTTCCCTCAAGTGTTCATTGGCTGGATTTCAGAATGTGTGACCAGTCCGTCTTTTACTCTGGCTATCAATGGTAACTCTTTTGGGTTTTTTCAAGGTAGAAGAGGTTTGAGACAAGGTGACCCCCTGTCTCCTCTGTTATTCACTATTTGTATGGAGTATTTATCAAGGATACTTGGGGTTGTTGGCGACCTGGATGTGTTTAGATTTTACCCGATGTGTAAGTCTCTGAAACTGAATTACCTTATGTTCGCGGATGATTTACTGCTTTTTTGCAAAGGTGATATTCAGTCCATAATGTTGCTGTTACGTGCTTTCTCTTCTTTTTCAGTGGCATCTGGGCTCACTATGAATAGGGAGAAATCTGATATTTATTTCAATGGTATGAAGCCAAGGGCTATGGATGATATTTTGCAGGTCTCTGGTTTTAGGAAGGGGACATTTCCTTTCCGGTACCTTGGTATACCTATATCTGCTAAGAAGTTGAGTGTGATGGATGGTATGAAGCTTATAGACAAGGTCACTGCTAGAATTAGGAGTTGGGGTGCTTCTCATTTATCTTATTCAGGCAGACTTGTACTCACTCAATCAGTCCTCACTAATTTGCATTCTTATTGGATGACAGTCTTTTTGATACCCTCTGGTATCATTAAGCGAATTGAAAGTATTTGTCGGAATTACTTGTGGTATGGCACCGATTCTTATCACCATGCTCCAAATGTTAGCTGGGACGATTGCTGTTATCCTAAGGAGATGGGAGGTTTAGGGCTACGGTGCTCCAAAGCATGGAACAAAGCCTTATTAGGTAAGTATATTTGGTGGATTGAGAAGAAACAAGACCATTTATGGGTCAAATGGATAAATCATGTGTATATGAAAGGTGTTCACTGGACTGAATATGTCCCACCTTTGGATTGTGCCTGGTCTTGGCGGAAGATAGCTCACTGTATGTCGACTTTCAGTACAGGTACGTGTGCTCCTATCCTAGCTGAAGACTACTCGGTTATGGATACGTATCAGTGGCTACGTGGAGTGAAGCAGAAGGTCCCCTGGAGATTCGTTTGCTGGAACACGTTGAATATCCCTCGGTGTTCTTTTATCTTTTGGGAGTACAAGCTTGGGAGGCTGTTTACATTTGATAGACTCAAGAAAATGGGGTATACTGGTGATGATACGTGTCTGATATGCAATGCTGTTTTGGAAACGCACAACTGTAGGTACCGGGATCAGACCATGGAACCACTCGACGTCTTGCTAAGGCCGTAAGGTTAAAAAGATTAAGTACAAAAAACCTTTTAAAACTGTTTTGGAGCCGCCACTAAATTATGAGGGAAATTTAGAACCCGCCTCCGTGTCCTCATGCTCAAAGACACGTCTTAGAGTTCAAGGCACGTCGACACCTATCCGTCTAAGGTTATTGTGAAACCAGATTCGGATTCGGGTGAGGGTACTTTTCTAAAGCATAAATCAAAATAATGTTTTTATGAAAGATCTTTTGGAAAAGCCTATCAAAAGATAGCCTCTACTAGACTTGAGAACAATGCAAAGAATGATACATGAGCCTAAGTAATACGCTACGTACAATTGCGATAAGGATGTAAAATAATGCAAAAGAGATTGATTAAACCCTCAGTTAAGCATGCTTAACTTGTTAACGAAAACAGTTCAGTTTAATGACGAATTCATTTTAAGTGATTTAGATGCAATAAGAGGATTTGCTAAAATGCATGCAGTAAAATAAAGTTCAATTAGCCATTGATTTATTTTAAGGAGGTCAGTTGTTTATACGACTTTGGAAAGGTCTTACGAATAGGGTGTGTATTCGAGGTGCATGGCCGCCTTATGAAAAGCAGACTTGCGTACCAAAGTCGGGGTGAGCCTAATGTAGGCCCTTGCTAGTCTAAGAAGTAAAGAAAGACCTTAATCCATGCAGGACTAAGTATTACCTGTCTCGAATTAGGAAACCGGCAGCGCTTCGCTTCAAAGGGAAGAATTCAACACTAGGAAAATGAGAAATTCTAAGGGTGTTTATGCGTGAGGCTTTTTGAGAGTGTTTTGGGGTGAGAATTGTATTCTGAAATTGTGTGTTGAATGAATGACCGAAGGGTCGTATTTATAGTGTAGAGTTCGGTAGATTTTAGGAAATCTAGGGATAAAACCGGACGTAGGAGCCGCAAGGCCTCTTGCTTTTGGGGCACAATCGCAAGGAGTCTTGCGATAGCCCTACCAATCGCAATGCCTCTTTGCGATTGGTAGGAGGGTTATCCTATATATTAGTATATTTCTAAATTATCTTTTAGGATATACGAAATAACCTTCAAGTGAGCTCTAAGTTAGGGGTTGCTAGGGTTTGTTTTAGGGTTTGACTTGGTCAATCCTGATCCTTGGAATGCGGGCCGGTATGGGTTTGGGCTCAGTTACGGGCAGAGCCCTGAAAATGTAAAAAGGGTGCATTTTGTGTAATTTTGTGAAATAGGACATTAGTGAGACTATCACAGGTATTTGCTAATGCTAAAGGGTAGTTTTAGCGACTAGGCCTAAATTTAGGTATTTAGGTGGATCGATGTGTTACATGTGTTTGAAAAGGGGTGTGCATGCCGATTAGGACTGAACTCGAGACAAGCTAGACTCTACAGACCTAAGGACACTAAAGGTGATGACCCATAAAGAGACCTCATTTGCATTTAAAAACATTTAACTTGAATTCGTCATAGTTAGAACCATTTAAGTCAACGTAAAGCACGCAATAAAAGTCCATTGTTACATCACCGGGTTTTTGGCGGGAGGTGCGGATTTGGGTATCTACAGAGCCCCGGTTTGGTGAGCTTAGGACTAAAGCGAAAGTCAAACTACACGACAACATCAGGGCCAATTCTGAGTCTCGATATAAATCGTGACACGGAGTATGTGTCTATGGGTGAGACTAGGACTCGAGCAGGGCCTATCAGGGAGGGACGAACATGTTTAGGGACATGGCGGTCCTTGCATACTGTCTGGGGGATGCCTTCATGTGCTTGCTAAATACCTTTGCGTGTTATTCTTTGTTGCTTGTCTCGTAAAAAAGAGCGCGTGCTTGGTCTCGTAAAGAGCGTATGTGCTTCATGCTTCGTGCTAGTGCTCGTGTTGGTGCTCATCTCGTAAAGAGTGCTTACGTCCGTAGGGAATTATCGTCCGAGGAAAATGCTCGTGTTTAGTGTTTACGCAAAGGTTGTGTATAGTGTTTCAACTCGTCTAAGAGTGTGGCGGACTTTAGGTGGCGCCTTAGCAAGCGGACGTAGCGTGAGAAAGTGTCTAAAAGGCCTATACATAGACTAGAAGTCCAAATTAGGCACGAAAATAGGAAAAACACGAAAATGCCCAAAGTCGAATCGCATGGCGTCCTTGCGGCTCTTCCCTAAATCGCATGGCGTCCTTGCGATTAGGGTCTTGGGCTCTTTCTCCTTATAAAGCGTCATCGAGTTCTAAACTCATTTCACCATTTTCGACTCCTTCTCTCTTAAAACCGTTTCCTTGCGATTTCAAGACCGTTTTGCTCGTTTTCTTGCTTTACTCTAAAATGGATCAAGGTACTACTCCATCTTACTTGTTTTTATGCATTTTGATGTTGTAAATTGCTAGATTGTTCTTGAAATGTAGAAAAGGCGTTTCGGTGAAGCCGTCTTTTAGCTTGAAATTCGCCGCTTGATTACTAGAGAACTATACCATTCCCTTGTATGATGCTATTCTTGAATGTATGTGTGAAATGTTCATGGTTTGGCGTGTTTCGGACCAATTTAGTGTGAAATGGTCCCACCCAAAATCGGACCCGGATTTTCGGTTTCGGAATTGCAATTAAACTTCGCCATAGGTTCCCCTTGGCTAGTATAGCATGTGTATGGCGTTAGTTTTTGAAAAATGTTAATAATCGTCCCTTAAATTGAGGTTTAAGGTCGATTAAAACGGAGGACTTAGGTCAAAATTAGGGGTTTTTGACTGACAAGTCCAAAATGCAATTGATTATTCTGGGGTGTAATTGGAGGTTAATATAATCCATAGAAACCATCAAGTTGAAATTTTGAGGGGTATAGAGCGGCTTTTGGTGAATTAAGCCAAAGAGGGCTCTGTATGGGGTGTTCTTGTAGAATTGTTGCTTTCTTCGTCTTCGTCTTGCGTCTTGTAAATGTTTGTCTTCTTGAAAATGTTTGTCTTCTTGAAAATGTCACAGGTGATTGGTCTGGACCTTCTACGAGATCTCAGTCTCGCCGGAGTACGGGCTCTAGGGGTGAGAACTCTACTCCTGGTGAGTGCAGAGTTTGCGGCGTGCTTTTAGCGCGAGGGATCCTTCTCCTGGGGTTGTCGAGTTTCCGACCCGGAGGGGTCGTGGACGCGGCATGGGTGTTCGTGGTCATCGTGGGGGTGCTATAGGTGAGGAGGAGAGAGAGGTAGAGGCCATGGAGGAGGTGAGTCTTCCACCAGGCTTGAGGTCTCGTGCTGGGGGTCGTGCTAGTCATGGTCCGCGTGTTGGCCAGATCCTGGGCGAAAAATTGGGACGGTCACACCTGTTGGCGGACCGTGAGCGTCACTTGTCTCATAGAGCTCTTCTAGGGCTTGAGATAGGATATATGAGAGCGTTTCGGGCATTAAATGCATTGTTTGGGCGTATAAGAATGTCTTGACTCTAGGGCCACGAGGAGTTGATTGATAGGTGTGCTCTGGGTCCGTTGGTTAAACATTGGATCCGGATCGTGGATAGTCGGACTACGGCGAACTTGAGGGTCATCCGGCGTTCCTTGGCCGGTATTGGGATACGACCACGGCGTTCCATTCAGGGGTTCGGCGGGTATTACCTTGTCTTCGTATGCTATCATCACGGGTCTACCCTTCGGTGACCGTGATATGGACTTTGCTTTTGCGCCACCTATCGATGATAAGGCGGTGCTTGATGCTGTAGGTGCTGGTTTAGAGGTGCCGTATCAAGGAAAAGCACCTAACTCTGTGAAGACGAGCTATATCATAGAGTACTTCGAGGGGAAGACTCAGCATGGGCCCGAATCTTGGACCGACGAGCAGAATGCTCGTATGTGGCTTTGGTGGTTTGTTAGCTCTGTCTACTTCGGCGAGAAGGGCGAGAGGGCTGCTACTTCGGTGTTGATGTGTCTTCTGGATTGGAGTGCGATCGGGGCGTACGATTGGGTATCCCCGGCCTTGGGTTTGTGCATCCGTTTCTGCATGGATGCTGTGAGGCCACGGAAGATGGATGGGGGGTCTAGGATTCCCATCGTATCTCCTGGCTTGTTGTTGGAGGTATGTTGTTCTTTGTCTTCTGTTCGGCTTGCTCAAAATGTTGTTTATTTGAGCTAACTTCGTTCATGTCTCTTGTGTAGTGCTGGATCTATAGTCATTTCCCTTTCTTTCTGCCCGAAGGGGCAATTACGATGGAGAAGAGATACCCTGCGGTCTTGACATGGGGTACGTGTAGCCGTATCGGGTATGACTGGTCGTACGACTTCGTTCGGGAACAGTTGAACCAGTTGAGAGGTGGTCAGGTATGTATTGAAACCTTCTAAATAGCATGTATTTAAATGATTTTGCTTGAAATGGCGTCTAACGTGTTTCTTCTTTTTAGTTCTGATTAGTCACGTCAGTGGGAAGCGATACAGGCGTTCTGAGGGTTATGGCGGCGTTTTGGGCGTGACTCCCAGCGGTTGTACCCAGCTACGCCGTATGGGTATGTTTGGTACTTGGGTGAGCGTCTGGCGATCCAGACGAGGTATCCTGACTTTATCGTGCCTCTTGATCCACCTAAAGTTCTTTTCGAGACGCGGGTCTTGACTCGGCAGCAGAGACAGCTGCATCTTGAGGGGGAGTCGGAGAATCTCCTCCTTCATGGACTAGATTATGCGCCTTTTGTTTGGGGTAGGCTTGCTAGCGGGCCTATCGAGGTATGTCTTGCTCCTTTGTGTAGGGTAAAAATCTTTTGAAAAATTTTCCCTAATTTTGTTGTATTTCATGTGTTTCTTGTTGTAGGTGCCTGACGCTGACTTGGCGTTTCAGCCCCCAGATTTCCCTACGACGGCGGAGTGGGACAATGCCGGGACACGGGAGACCTTCCACGTGCCTGAGTATCTGTAGGTGGTTCTGGATCTTTGGCATGGAGGGTTGGGGTGATAGGGTGAAGAAGGTATGTGTTTGCCATTTGTATATCTATGTTAGCCCAGTTTGACCGAGGTATGAATAACGAAGGGCAAACTTCGAAGTGCATGTCTGATTTGTGTTTAGCCCCCGAGTTTGTTGTAGTTTGAGAAACTGTAGTCAAAATGGAGAATTTGGGTCAGTTTGAGGTTTAGCCCCCATAGTTTGGCTTAATTGGACCTTAAATTAAGTCAAAATGGAGTAGGTTTCAATTTTACCCCCGTAGTTTGGCTTAAACTAGTGTATACTTAAGGCAAAACGGAGTTAAAATGTCTTGTGCGAGTTCATGAAGGATGTCCACAAGAAATTGTGGCGAACGACCCATCACGGAGGATGGCTTAGGCGTAACAGCGGCGGAGTTGTGTCAGAGCCGGGCGGAAGTGGCTCGTCTTAGGGCGGAGAACGAGGAGCTTCGTCGTCGTCATCCTTAGTTGCTTCATGTCTTGGTGTAGCTTGAACCTGTGGTAGTTGTAGTCGTATCCGTACTTTCTATTTCTTCTCGTACCTGTTTGGTTAGTAGCTAGAAAAAATTTGAAAGTGATTCCCGAGTGGGAGACTCTGCTTTGGAAGTGTTCTGTTGAAAAGGTGTTTTAAAATGTTCATTTTTAAAAATTCGAAATGAGCTTTAACGAACTATAAAATGAAATGTGTTATGATCGGATCGATCATGACTTCTGATGGGTCCATGCTGGATTGGTTGTAATTTAGGTTCGGAGAGCCCGATTAGGTTGGTACGTCGTAATTTCATGCATGCTAGGATTAGGAAAGTCGAAAATATGGAAACTTTGGGATAAAGCCGTCCTTATGAATCGCAACATATGTTGCGGATGGTCGTGGCAATCGCAAAAGGTCTTGCGATTGATTCCGCCAATCGCAAGTCTCCTTGCGGCTTGGACTGCCGGCTCTATCGTCGAATTTTCCTAATTCGAGATTTCGTTGTACTATATAAAGAGGGGAGGTACGAGGCATAATCTCAACTCTTTTCTTTGCTTACTTTGTATTCTCTTAAATAGCTTTTTTATTTTCAAGAATATTTTTGTGTTTTGAAGGATGGACCATTTTGATGGTCTTTTGAAGCGATGGACGTCTTCTCTTAGTGAATCGGAGAAAAGGGCGTTGTCTTATTGGGCGGGTGTTTTTATTGGTTTTAGGCGGATCTGGCGTCGAGATGGATTTTCTTGACGCTTGTCTTGATTATTGGGATCCTAGGGTGCATGTCTTCAGGTTCCCGGGAGGTGAGATATGTCCGTTGTTAGAGGAATTCTCGGCTATTGCAGGATGGTCTAATCGTACTACCCCAGTAGCGGTTAGGAGTGAATTTGGCTATAATGGGAGATTGCGACAGTATCTCTCGATGACCAATGCTCAGGCTGATGGCTTGTTTGAAGGAGGCGTAGTGAACATGCGACGGTTGTGCGAGCGTTACATGAACTTGAGTGATGTGAGCATTTCTGCTCGTTCTAGGAGGAGAGCTTTAGGGTTTTGCTTATTACACGGTGCGCTGCGGGATCGATGGAAGATGGTGTGCGGCCATGCTAGGTATGCACGGGTCATGGAGGAGATGGGCGGGTCATGATCCTTGGCTTTGATCTTGGCCGAGACTATCTTAGGCTTGGGCGGCCGTCATGCAAATCGTCTGAGCTCGTATCGTGGGTGTGTTAGGATTCTGCAGATTTGGTTGATGGAGCGTCTTCGTGTTCTTGCTCCACCTGGGGGTGACACGTATATTCCTGCCGGGTTGACTACTCGTACTCTTCATTGGGCTATGCCTCGGGAGCGGTCGGTGAACTACTTCCAAGTGTTTGTTCGGGAGAAGATGATTAGGTGGACTGTGTCGTGGTGGTCCATTCGACACATCACGGCACCGTCGGAGGCGGATGCGGCTGGTGGGATATTGTTGTGTGGGTTCGAGCGAGGTGTATGGATTCACCCCCATCGGTTGAGGAGGCAGATTGGCTTAGCGCGAGTTATTAGGCACATGATACTCGGATATGCGAGTCGGTTGTTACGAACAACCGGATGGTTGATGCTTAGATGCGAGGGTGGTACGATCGGGTGACTTGGACTCGACCGGTGGATTCGAGACCAACCGTGTCTCTGATTTCTCGGAGGTGGTGTATTTCCTTGGATCCTCGGGATAGGGAGAATATGCGGGCCTTGGCCAGCGGGTCCAAGGCCGTCATTGGCGCATCTTTGCGGTGCGAGAGCGGGACTACAATGACTTAGCGAGTTCAAGCACGAGGCGTCTTCATCTAGGCCACTAGGAGAGCGGCGGGGCGTAGGGTGACCGTCTGCGGGACCGTCTAAGCGAGAAGGTTGATGGTGAAGCGGAGAGGACCACTGTTGAGCCCCGTGATTCGAGAGGAGTATTGCTTCTGTGGTTGTTCGTGCGGATGCTTCAAAGGATGCGGATGAGGAGGATTCTCCAAAGCGTCGTAGGAAGAACGTTTAGATTTAGACTTTAAATGTTTTATTCAAAGAATTTGTGTTTAATTGTTCAATGAATAAAGTGAGTTTGGTGGCTAGTTTTAAACTCATCACTTAAAATGTAAACATTTTCAAAATCAATGGTTAAATAAAGAAAGTGTTTGCCTATTGTCTCGTCTCTTTGCTTACTTTATTCATCCTCGACCTTTTTAAGCTTTGGATTTTTTTTTTTTTTTTTTTTTTTTTTTTTTTTTTAATTTAAGTCTTTAACCTTTTTGAGCTTTAGACTTGTGTTTTGTGTTGACTATACCCTCGACCTTTTAAAGCTTTGAGCGTGTCATTTTGTGTGGACTGTGCTCTTGACCTTTTTAAGCTTTGAGCGTGTCCTTTTGTAAGTGCATTGCCCTTGACCTTTTTAAGCTTTGGGCGTGCGTGCGGGGAAGGTCGGTTGCGCTTCGAGAAGCTGCCTACGTATCTATGTTTTTCATAGAATCAAACCGGCGTAGTTCGTGGTTTTGGTTGAGTCTCTTCTGAAGCGCCTCGTATCCACAAAGGCGTGGAATCAAACCAAGCGTAGTTCATCCGTGCGTTGTTCATTTGAAATACATTGCAAAGTCGTGTGGAGCTTAAGGGTAGTATTTCTTAAGTGGTCGAGATTGGTGGGTAAGTTGAATTCTTCGCCCGTCGAGATCGGTTAGCCTCGCGGCTCCTCTGGAAGGATTTCTTTGACTAAGTATGGTCCGCCCAATTAGGTTTGAATTTCCCCCTTGGGTCAACCGGTAAGGGTGCCACTGCGATTGAGGACCAAGTCACCCACTTTAACATTGCGTGGTCGACCCGTTTGTTGTATGCGGCGTTGTAGCCTTGATTGATACATGCGAGCGGTGCTTAGCGAGTGTAAGCGCGCTCGTCTAGGAGAATGAGTTTGCTCGTATCGTTCCTTGCCCATTACCGCTTACGGTATGTTCGCTTCCATCAGAATTCGAAGTGATTTCATTTCGATTTCTACGGGTTGTACGGCTTCCATGCCGTATGTTAGGAAGTAGGGTGTCATCCCTGTTGGTGTACGTATTGTGGTTCGATATCCCCATAGGGCGAAGGGAATCTTGTGTGGCCAATCGTGACAGGTGTCAATCATCTTTTTGAGGATGGTGACGGCGGTTTTGTTTGCGACTTCTACCGCTCAGTTGGTTTGGGGTCGATATGGTGATGATTTGTACCTGGATATTGTATTTGGTGAGGATGGGTTCAACTTCTCCTCGGAAATGCGAGCCTTGGTCGCTGATCAGCTCATGAGGTATGCCATATCTGCATATGATATTGTTTTGTATAAAACGGGCAACTTCTTTTGTGTCTAACTTACGGTATGACGCGGCTTCGACCCATTTTGTGAAGTAGTCGATGGCCACGAGGATGAAGCAGTGTCCTCCTGCTCCAACCGGGTGTACTTTGCCTATGACGTCTATTCCCCATGTGGAAAATGGCCCGCAGCGATGTGAAATTTGTATAAAGGTGAAGAGTGCGTGTTTATGCGTTTGCGAAGATTTGACAGTTGTGGCAATGCTTGACATATTTTGCGCAGTTGATACACTTTATTTATATACGTTTTATGCCCCCGGTTCAGTCACATTTAGCTCGTAATTATTCGTATTTATTATGACTTTAGGAGCTTTATGTTATATTTCTCGTTACTGCTGCATTTTATTGACATTTTGCAGGTTTTGGTGGATTTGAGCCAAAACCCGGGACTTTGGAGCGAATACGAGACCAAGCTGACGAGACCCAGCTCGAGCCATCACGAGAGCTCGAGAACCAAGGACCAAGACCAAAAGAGATTAAGGGCTACGAGGAATAAGGCCAAGAAGCTAAGGCCACGTTTAAGAATAAGGCCCAAAGAGCAAGAAAGAAGACTTGGGCCATGAATGAAGAGGAGAAGGAGCCGGCCCATAAATGGGTCAGGCCGGTCCAGCCAGGCCGGCAGCCGGCCGGCCGGCTGAAGGGCTTTTTCTGACGGATTTTGTTATATTTCGAGTTTTATAATTTGTGGACTATAAATAGGACTATTAGGACGAGATTTGCACTCATGCTTTATTTTCCTTAGTTTAGTCTTACTTAGTTTTATTTCTCTCTAAAACATTCAAAGTTCAAGTTTAAGTTTAAGTTTTAGTTTAGCTTTTCAAGATTGCTCTGCCTTGTAACCGTCAGTACTCCGTAAGAATTTCAGGTTTTAATTTCAATTGCTATTATTTCATTATGTCTTATCATTATTATTGCTTTGCTTTGATTTCAATCATGAGTAGCTAAATTTCTAATTAGGGTTAGGGTGATTTGTGATATTTGATTTAGGAACATGTTTTAGGATTAAATTGGTTGAGTAAATTGTGCACTTGATTTCTTCCTATGCGTTTTATTATCAATTGAATTTAGGGACGCCTTTATTGAATTGAATTTAGGTTGTTTCAGTTTAAGATCGAAAGCCTGATTGAAACTAGACTCACGCATATTTGATAAGTTGAATTTAGTAAGTTGCGAGAGCCCGCTAAATTGAACTTAAGGCTAAAATTGACTCGAGAGAGCATTTTATAAACCTAGTCAATTGCACAGTTTATCTTTTCCTTCTTATTAACTTGCGTTCCTGAATCATTGTCACATTGAACCTGAACACCCTAATCTTTCCCTTATTATAATCTTATTCATCTGTTTTATTGCCTGCTTTAGTTATTAGCTTAATCAAACCCCCTTTTCACACTTTGAGTTGAACCTGTCATTACCGGCTTTAACTGAAAACTGCGCTGTTTCTCTGTGGATACGATCCTGCTTACTACTATCTGCTGTTAGTTGTTTGTTAGGTTATTTTTGATATTAGCGATACGACTTAGCTGTGTCAAATTTTGGCGCCGTTGCCGGGGAAACGGCTTAGTTAGTTTTAGTTTTTGTTAGTCTTACAGGTTTTTCTCCTTTGTCTCAAGGACCTTAGTTCCTTGAGGCCGTTCTCATCGTTTTCTTGTAGTTTATTTATGCGCAGGTCACCTTCAGGTTTAATACCATTTGATCCTGAACCTGAACGTACTTTCCGCCGGACGCGTAATTTCTTTAAAGAGATCGCTGAGACCTACGAACGTGAACTTGAGGAAGCGTCATGGCAGTCTAGTCTTTGCGCAATCGTCCTCTGAAGAGGACACACCTCCTGCATCTCCGTTAACTCCACCGCCAGTGACAATGCCTAAACTTTCGAGTCACTCGGTGCCTACACCGGAGTCCATCCCGAGTGGATTCACTTTGCCCGCTACGGTGCAGGGCAACTTTGAGATTCGCCCCGCCTTCTTAAATTTGGTGGAGCGGAATCAGTTCGGTGGTTATCCTACCGAAGATCCTGGTCGTCATATGCCAGGTTTTCACCGATTCTTTGCTCGGCGATTAAGCGGTGCCGGATTACGCAGAGCAAATACGGAAATCTTTGTTCCGTTCTCATTAAAGCGACGAGCCCGCGAGTGGATTCTTGATCTCAACAAGGAGGACGCCGGATGTGCGATTGGAGTGGGTTGGCTCTGGCGTTCTACTCCAAATTCTATCCTCCGAGCTTAACGAACCAAATGAGGAGTCAAATTCAAGGCTTCAAACAAGCGTTCGACGAGACACTTGGCCGAGGCGTGGGGCCAGTACTGAAGGCGATTAGAGGCATCCACATCACGGGCTCAATACTTGGTTGGTGATTATGACCTTCTACAATGGTCTTTATGCGGAGAGTCGGGCCATACTCGATTCAGCTGCTGAGGGTCGCTTTGCCAACAACACGGATGATGACAAAGCTTGGGGTTTAATAGAGGAGATGGCGGTACACTCCGCACAGTTTGGTAAGCCGAGAGGGAATTCACGGTCCGCACATGATGACCGTGATAAGGGGAGTATTGCTGCGTTAACGAGTCAGGTTGCTGCGCTGACTGCGCAAATTTCTATGATGACAGGTGGTGGTTCTTCTAGTGCTCACGTGAACGCTGTCACAAGGCACGATATGGGTCATACTACGGGGTATGCTGCGCCCCAGGAGCAGGTTTTTGCGTATCACAACTACAACCAAAACTTGCCCTACCAAAACCAACCTGGTTACGATAGATCACTCTTGTCTTACCGTAATCAGAATGTCCTAAACCCAACCACCCAACCTCCACAAAATCAACCTTACTTACCCCCACATAAAAATTTCCAACAAACCCCTCCGAACTACCAAAGACCCACATATGTCCCACCGGTTCAACCTGCTCCTGTTGCTGATTCGGGTGTGAGTGAGCTGAAGGCCATGATGATGCAGATGGCCAAGTCGCAGGAGATCATGATGCAGCAAATGCAGAAGAGCGACCAAGCTAAGGATGCTGCGATTAAAATGTTGGAGACCCAAGTTGCACAATTGGCCGCCACTTGAGCATCGCGTCAACAGGCACTCTGCGCCCCAAGGTAATCCCCACGATACCGCATGTGCTATAACGTTGAGAAGCGGTACATTCTATGATGGTTCTAAGCATTTGGGGGACAAGGATGAAGAAAACATGCTTTGTCAGGAGAAAGAGGCCCTGGTCGGCCGTGGCCGGTCGTCCAACCGGCCGGACTGGTCGCGAGGAAGAATGTATTGGGTGATGATTCTAGTACTCGATTCTTTGCTCCAACGCCCCAGGTGCATACCGCCATTCCTGGTCGTCAACGCAGTCACAGAGCGAGGCCAAGTTCAAAAAGTTCGTGGACGTCATTCGAGCCCTTCAGGTAAACGTCCCCTTTATAGACCTCGTTACTCAAATCCCCTCGTATGCTAAATTTTTGAAAGATGTTTTAGCTCGTAGCGTCACGATTGATGACATGTCATTGTGGCCTTTGTGGGGAAGCTAGTACTCATTGCGAGGGTAGTAAGCCTCCTAAGCTTAGCGACCACGGGACATTTTCTATTCCTTGCTCTGTAGGTCGGTTTGTGGTTCGTAATGCATTATGTGACCTAGGAGCTAGTGTGAGTGTCCTCCCTACTCCTCTGCCGTAAAATGAATTTGTCGACCTTAGAACCCACTAGCATTTCCTGCGGATGGTGGCCGCTCAGTTAAGCGCCCTTTAGGCATCCTACACGGCGTCCGTGCGAGGTTGGAAAGTTCTTTATCCCCAGTAGACTTTGTAGTGGTTGACATGCACGAGGATATCCACATCCCTATTATTCTCGGGAGACCTTTCCCGCACCTTCTTTGAGTGCGATCATTGATGTGGGTAGTAAGACCATAGCCTTTAAGGTGGGGGGTGAAAAGCTCACGTTTACACATTCGGATACCCCGCGGTCTCCCATGCGTCTTGAGTCGGTTTGTTCGATTAATGCTATACCTCCGTCTCACTCTTCTGGAGACACTTTGGAGGTCGTTTACATTATCTCCCAGTGTGCGAGTTCTTTACGAGATTCTTTGCCGCTGGTTTGGGGGAGCGGAACGTGATAAATGCCGACCTGTACGACGCAAGCAATGGGGATGGAGGGCCTAAAGTCGAGCCATCTCGAGATCGAGGCCCTACGTTGATGGATTATGCTGCTTTACCTCGAGGAGGAGAAGTGCTTTGGCGAACGGATGCTATTTCGCCAAGTGAGGTGGTTGCAAATGGCCAATGTCCTTGGCCTGCTTTTACATGATGATCTGAGCTGTGAAGAGTCGTGCGGGACTATAAACCAGCGCTTCCGGGAGGCAACCCGATGACGTTGTATCGTTACTTAGCATTTGTACTTTTGGTTTGCGTGTTTTTATGACTTTTGACGTTTTATTGAGCGCGCGAGGACGGGGGTTATTATTATGTGATTTTTAGCGCGCAGGTACTTGAGGCCTTTTGGGTCCTTTTTATGTTGAGAACGCTCACGAGGAAGGCCTTTAGCCGTGGCCAGGATCTTGAGGGCCAGGGCCGTAGTGAAAATTGAAACAAAGAAAAAAACGCAAAAATTGGAATTTTGGGTCTCGGTAGTGCGGCCGCCGGTCTGGGCCGTTTGGACCCTCTATTATTTCGTTTCGCGTATTCTTGCGTGCTATGCCGAAGTACTTCGACGTTGGACTGAATTGGACGCATATACGGGGATTTTTAGCCCCACTCCTTGATCGACTTCGGTTTGGGGGAGCTCCGACTTGATAATGTGAGCACTCTTTACCCCACTTACCCTCATTTTCTCGCTTTACTTTCCTTACCCCTTATGATTTGTGTCCTCCTCTGCTTGTGTGGTTGTGCTGTTTTCCACATTGAGGGCAATGTGTGATTTGGTTTGGGGGAGGGAAACACTTTCGCGTTCATTAGTTCATTTGCATTTTATTTTTGTGTGCTTTTATTATGAAAAACCCAAAAAAAAATTGAAAAATTCAAAAAAAATTACAAAAATACGAGTCTTTTTGGTCCGCTTTGTCCTGCTTTGTCTAGTTTGGAGAATTGATTAGTGCGTTAACTTTGATCTTTAGTATCTTTGAGTCGACTTCCTATTGTCGTAGCTTGCACAATTGGTTTGTTTCCTGTTACTAGATTGCGAGCCTCAACACTAACCCACTTGTATTTGCTTAATTCTTTCTGCTTTTCGCTTGTTTACTTTCGACTTTGACATTCGAGCTTGGCATTGGTTTGTGGAATGTTTGGTATGTCGGTTTGTGGTTTGATTTGGAAGGATCTTATATATGTTGGAGCAATGCTTCGATGCTCTCGGAGGGGACTCATTGACTTGAGTAACCACAGTGGCCATGAATTTGGTTGCGACCGGGAGTATGAGCAGTAATGTAACCCTTAAGGAAAAATGTGTACCCGAGCGCGATTTTTACCGAGTGAACGTCAAGCTAAACGGTACTACATACGAGGGATGCTCCACATTTGCGAAAAAGAAACAAAAGAAAAAGAAAAGAGAACAAAAAGGAAATGATTTGGAAAGATTGGATGATGGTTAGTGGTGCGATCGGTTGGCCTTGCTTGAATTGATTTGTCGTTAGTTTTACTTTTGCGTAAGCATTAGAGGCTAGTGATATAATGTGGCGTGAATGGTTGAGACTTGTGCTCTATTCTCGGTGAAATAGACTTTGGTTGTAATGTTTATGTGCATAGGTCGTCCACTTTGAGATACTAGCGTGATTAGTTCGTGTCACTTTGATTTTCTCCGATGTTGTTTGCTTGAGGACAAGCAAAGGTTTGGTTTGGGGGAGTTTGATACACTTTATTTATATACGTTTTATGCCCCCGGTTCAGTCACATTTAGCTCGTAATTATTCGTATTTATTATGACTTTAGGAGCTTTATGTTATATTTCTCGTTACTGCTGCATTTTATTGACATTTTGCAGGTTTTGGTGGATTTGAGCCAAAACCCGGGACTTTGGAGCGAATACGAGACCAAGCTGACGAGACCCAGCTCGAGCCATCACGAGAGCTCGAGAACCAAGGACCAAGACCAAAAGAGATTAAGGGCTACGAGGAATAAGGCCAAGAAGCTAAGGCCACGTTTAAGAATAAGGCCCAAAGAGCAAGAAAGAAGACTTGGGCCATGAATGAAGAGGAGAAGGAGCCGGCCCATAAATGGGTCAGGCCGGTCCAGCCAGGCCGGCAGCCGGCCGGCCGGCTGAAGGGCTTTTTCTGACGGATTTTGTTATATTTCGAGTTTTATAATTTGTGGACTATAAATAGGACTATTAGGACGAGATTTGCACTCATGCTTTATTTTCCTTAGTTTAGTCTTACTTAGTTTTATTTCTCTCTAAAACATTCAAAGTTCAAGTTTAAGTTTAAGTTTTAGTTTAGCTTTTCAAGATTGCTCTGCCTTGTAACCGTCAGTACTCCGTAAGAATTTCAGGTTTTAATTTCAATTGCTATTATTTCATTATGTCTTATCATTATTATTGCTTTGCTTTGATTTCAATCATGAGTAGCTAAATTTCTAATTAGGGTTAGGGTGATTTGTGATATTTGATTTAGGAACATGTTTTAGGATTAAATTGGTTGAGTAAATTGTGCACTTGATTTCTTCCTATGCGTTTTATTATCAATTGAATTTAGGGACGCCTTTATTGAATTGAATTTAGGTTGTTTCAGTTTAAGATCGAAAGCCTGATTGAAACTAGACTCACGCATATTTGATAAGTTGAATTTAGTAAGTTGCGAGAGCCCGCTAAATTGAACTTAAGGCTAAAATTGACTCGAGAGAGCATTTTATAAACCTAGTCAATTGCATGCTTTATCTTTTCCTTCTTATTAACTTGCGTTCTGAATCATTGTCACATTGAACCCGAACACCCTAATCTTTCCCTTATTATAATCTTATTCATCTGCTTTATTGCTCGCTTTAGTCATTAGCTTAATCAAACCCCCTTTTCACACTTTGAGGTGAACTGTCATTCTGGCTTTAATGCGAAAGCTATTTGTTCTCTGTGGATACGATCCTGCTTACTACTATCTGCTGTTAGTTGTTTGTTAGGTTATTTTTGATATTAGCGATACGACTTAGCTGTGTCAGCAGTCGGCTTCCATGGTGGTCCAATACCATCCTAGCCTAAGTATTTGTTTACATAAGGCTCGAGCGTTCATGTGCGGTCCGCATTCACCGTCATGAACTTGGGATATTATTTCTCGTCCTTTGTTGTGATGAACGCACAAGAGTAATGTACCCTGGGGCGTTTTCTTGAGTAGCTAATCTACTTCCAGTACGAATTGTGATGCTAGAAGCCGGAGAGCTCTTTTGCCACGTTTGTCGGTATTTGGCGGATATTCTCCGTCTCGTTTGAAGTTGATTATTGCTTGGTACCAAGGTTCGGTTTGTTCTTCCTCGGCTTCGATGTCACAGATGTGGCGGGTTCACCGCTTCGTTCTACGACGATGGGAATGGCCTGTATTCCGGGGGGGATGTTTAGTAGTGACGCTAGTTTTGATAACGCGTTTGCGAATTGGTTTTCCTCGCGAGGTAGGTGCAAAAACTCTACGCGGTGGAATTTAGCGATGAGTTCTTGAATCTTGCTCACGGTATAGTGCGAGGTTTTCGTTAAGTATCTTCCATGCTCGGACACTTGGTTGATGATTAGCGAGGAATCTCGCACACGCCAGTAGGTTCCTTGCGTTTAGTATGAGCGACACTGTAGAGTGCGGAGCATGCCTCATATTCTGCGGCGTTGTTTGTTACATCAAAGTCCAATTTGATGGATAGGGGTGTATGTTCACCGTTCGGGGAAATGAGTAGTATTCCTATTCCACAGCCTCGGTAATTTGACGAACCGTCGAAGTACATTTCCCATTGTTCGTCGTTGATGTTGTAGATTCCTTCGTCGGGAAATGAGGTGGTGTCGGTGATGGTTTCTTCGTCGATTGCGTGGTCGGCGAGGAAGTCTGAGACTGCCCGTCCTTTGATGGCTTTGAGGGGAACGTAGACAATATCAAACTCGGCTAGAAGTAGGGTCCATCGTGCCATGCGTCCATTTGGCACTGGTTTCTCGAAGAGGTACTTGACGGGGTCCATTTTTGAGTAGACCTTTGTTTGATGTGCTAGCATATAGTGACGGAGCTTTTTGGATGCCCATACTAATGCTAAGCAACTCTTCTCGACGGGCGCGTATCGAGTTTCATAGTCGAGAAACTTCTTACTGATGTAGTATATCGGATGTTCTTCGCCATTGACTTCTTGGGCTAGCATGGCGCCCATTGCGGTTGTCGTTGTTGTGAGGTAGAGTAACAAGGGTAGGTCCTTCCTGCGGTCGTGGGGTGGGGTTGGATAACAACTCCTTAACCTTATCAAACGCTCGACACGCCGTCCCATTCTACGTGGTCGATTTTCTTGACTTCTTGAAGATTGGTTCACATACCATGGTTAGTTTGCTTATGAAGCGAGAGATGTATTGGACTTGACCAGGAAGCTTCAATTTCATCCAGGTTCTTGGGTGGTTGCATTGCCATAATTGCTTTTATTTTCGAGGGTCGACCTCGATACCTCTTTGGCTTACTACGTGTCCTAGTAGTTTGCCTGATTTTACTCCAAATGTACATTTTTGGGGATTGAGGCGCATCTTGTCTTGGCGAGTCGCGTGAAGAACTGCGGAGGTTCGTGATGTGATCATCTCTTTCCTTGGATTTGACGATCATGTCGTCTCACGTATACTCGACCTCCTTGTGCATCATATCGTGTAGAGCGTGGTCGCAGATGCGTTGGTAAGTCGCACCGCGTTGATTAGACCAAAGGGCATGACGGTGTAGCGATCGTCCCCCATGGTGTGATGAATGTTGTCTTGGCCATGTCTTCACGCCATCTTGATTTGGTTGTATCCTGCATACCCGTCCATAAAGGATAGAAGGGCATGGTCGGCGGTGTTGTCTACTAGGGCGTCGCGTGCGGCAATGGAAGTCGTCCTTTGGGCTTGCCTTGTTTAAATCACGGAACTCAACACATACTCGTATCTTGCCGTTTTTCTTCAATACTGGGACCATATTTGGGACCCAATCCGAGTATTCGACGACTTGAATGAAGCCAAACATAATTGCTTCTCGATTTCTTCCTTGACCATAAGGGACCATTCGGGTCGTAGTCTCCTTAGTTTTTGCTTGATGGGTTTGAAACCGGGTTTGATGGGGATGTGGTGTTCGGCTATGCTCCTGTCGATGCCGGGCATGTCCTTATATGACCATGCAAAGACGTCTTTGAACTCGGTTAAGAGCTGGGTGAAGTTGGCGCGTTCATCCTCACTTAGTGAGGCGCCTAGTTGTAGTTCCCTTGGTTCTTCGGGGGTTCCTATGTTGATGGTTAGGGTATCCTCGATGATCGGGTTTTGTGTTGGGTTGTTTACGATGTTTGCAATGTATTTAAATAACGATTGTTCGTTTGTTAGTTCATTTTTATCGCACGGATTTATGTGTTGTGTCGTCTTAAATTTTGTTTGTTGTTCATTATTTATTTGTTTGTTTTTAGCTTGAGACGAGACGTAAGCAAACTTATCTGTATTATTCATTAAAGAAGAATTGTTTGACAAACTAGGAGAAGAGCTGGAGCTAGCCTCCGAAAATAAAAAGTCTAAGCTAAAACTAGAAGATGGGTCGACAGGTGACCCGACACTTAGAGAATTAGATCCTAAAAGAATTTCCTCCTCTTCGTCGTCTTCGGTGTTGTCGCTGCTTGAAGTATCTTTGCTTGAGTCTTCACCATTTTGTGAGGTTATCTTGTCAAAGAGGGGTCCTTCCCCTGTGACGAGCTGATATTTGTGGCCTTGGGAGTCGGTCCACTTGGTAATCTTGTACCAACCATTTAAGGTTTTTTCGGTGACATCAGTGATGAGGTCGTCGGGATTGAAGCGGCGGTCTCGGATAATGGATGAGACCAGGTCTTCATTGGTTTTGTTGGTGAAAGGCAGTCCACTGTCATTAGCGAAACAGTGTTCTTGAGATCTGGCGTGGTTGTCTTCGTTGTACTCTCCCCCTGAAGTGAAGTACTTGCCCATGTCGAATGAGTATTTTGGGAGGTTAAATTTGCGCGCAAATTTACGCTTTCTAACCTCCTTAGTCATTTGTTCGAAATCGCCTTCCTTTGGCTTGTAGCCTAGTCCCATGGTGGGCCAAAGGCTATGGTTGTCTTTGGTTTCAAAAGGTTTGTAGGTTCGTTTCTTGTAAGGGAGGATAACTCGGTTCTTAGTGCGGCGGGTATCCAGTTGAGGTTCCCCTACATGTGCATAAGATGCATCAGCTATATGACAGACCCGACTGACACGTTCATTTACATGTTCGTTTTTGGCTCATTTCATTTTGAAAAGGACTCTTTTTAAAAGAAGGAAGTTTTCGAAAGACAAGCTAGGAGTGTTTTTGAGATGAGGATGCGTACGCGCAGCTCATCTCGATGTTAAAAGGTTTTGCTTCGCATCTGCCTAACCCGAGTGACGGTATGTTGTCATGGGTTAGCGATGGATGCGTAAAAAGGAATCGACTTCGAACTAGCTGTCGAAGATGTTAAAGGGATTTGAGCCGTGAGGCTCGAAGAAAGAAATCCATGAATTGAGGTTGGAAACCTTGACTCGGGTTTTGCTAATTTTGTAAGCGGAAGTTTGAGAAGTGTCTATTTCAAAAACTTGTGATTGTTTTGTTTGAGAAAGTGTTAGTTTGTTAGTTGTTAGGTTGATTATTTTGAAAACTTTAAGGCGAATTTTGAAAATATGCAAATGAATTTTGAAAAAGACTATATGGTATAGCCTCGCACTCGCACGTATGACTCTTGGTCGTTTGGTCAGTCTCAGACGCCTCCAACCGATTTGAGCACGCTTTGGCAGTGCTTTTAGCCCTTCGCTTACATAGTATAACATGTAGGATACAAAGGAAGCCCTGGGCGGTCAAATCGATTCGCTACGGCCAGTGGAGGGTGAGACGAAGGTTAGTCGAGCGTGCTTTATCGAATGGACAAGCTGCGTTTGGAACCACCTCTCAAGGTATTGGTGTGTGAATCCGACTAGATTCGACTCTAAGCGGATATGCTTAGCTCATGTATGTTGATTGTTCTCAAGTCGTTCAAGTCTCATTTTTATTTTTAAAAGGAAAAAGCTAGTTTTAGTTTTAAAATAAAACACGTCCCAATGGAGTCGCCAAATGTAGGTACAGGGATCGAGACCATGGAACCACTCGACGCCTTGCTAAGGCCGTAAGGTTAAAAAGATTAAGTACAAAAACCTTTTAAAAGCTGTTTTGGAGCCGCCACTAAATTATGAGGAAATTTAGAACCCGCCTCAGTGTCCTCATGCTCAAAGACACGTCTTAGAGTTCAAGGCACGTCGACACCTATCCGTCCTAAGGTTATTGTGAAACCAGATTCGGATTCGGGTGAGGTACTTTTCTAAAGCATAAATCAAAATAATGTTTTTATGAAAGATCTTTTGGAAAAGCCTATCAAAAGATAGCCTCTACTAGACTTGAGAACAATGCAAAGAATGATACATGAGCCTAAGTAATACGCCACGCATAATTGCGATAAGGATGTAAAATAATGCAAAAGAGATTGATTAAACCCTCGATTAAGCATGCTTAACTTGTTAAGCAAAAACATTGATTTAATGACGAATTCATTTTAAGTGATTTAGATGCAATAAGAGGATTTGCTAAAATGCATGCAGTAAAATAAAGTTCAATTAGCCATTGATTTATTTTAAGGAGGTCAGTTGTTTATACGACTTTGGAAAGGTCTTACGAATAGGGTGTGTATTCGAGGTGCATGGCCGCCTTATGAAAAGCAGACTTGCGTACCAAAGTCGGGGTGAGCCTAATGTAGGCCCTTGCTAGTCTAAGAAGTAAAGAAAGACCTTAATCCATGCAGGACTAAGTATTACCTGTCTCGAATTAGGAAACCGGCAGCGCTTCGCTTCAAAGGGAAGAATTCAACACTAGGAAAATGAGGAATTCTAAGGGTGTTTATGCGTGAGGCTTTTTGAGAGTGTTTTGGGGTGAGAATTGTATTCTGAAATTGTGTGTTGAATGAATGACCGAAGGGTCGTATTTATAGTGTAGAGTTCGGTAGATTTTAGGAAATCTAGGGATAAAGCCAGGACGTAGGAGCCGCAAGGCCTCTTGCATGCTGCTGGGCAATCGCAAAGGAGTCTTGCGATAGCCCCTACCAATCGCAATGCCTCTTTGCGATTGGTAGGGAGGGTTCTATCCTATATATTAGTATATTTCTAAATTATCTTTTAGGATATACGAAATAACCTTGCGTGAGCTCTAAGTTAGGGGTTGCTAGGGTTTGTTTTAGGGTTTGACTTGGTCAATCCTGATCCTTGGAATGCGGGCCAGGTATGGGTTTGGGCTCAGTCAGCCCGAGCCCTGAAAATGTAAAAAGGGTGCATTTTGTGTAATTTTGTGAAATAGGACATTCCGTGAGACTATCCTGGGTATTTGCTAATGCTAAAGGGTAGTTTTAGCAGCTAGGCCTAAATTTAGGTATTTAGGTGGATCGATGTGTTACATGTGTTTGAAAAGGGGTGTGCGCATGCCGATTAGGACCTGAACTCGAGACAAGCTAGACTCTAGACCTAAGGACACTAAAGGTGATGACCCATAAAGAGACCTCATTTGCATTTAAAAACATTTAACTTGAATTCGTCATAGTTAGAACCATTTAAGTCAACGTAAAAGCACGCAATAAAAGTCCATTGTTACATCACTGGGTTTTTGGCGGGAGGTGCGGATTTGGGTATCTACAACAACCATCTATTTCATGACTGTTATTTCGCTCAGCTCTGCTGGTCTGATCTGAAGCGTTGTTTGGGTGTTAATTTCTGGCCTGATAGAATCGAAAGCTGGTGTTGTAGGGGTGCTAAGGTCTCCAATCTCGTGAGAAATATAGTTGCGGCATGTGTGGTTGCTGTTATTTATAAAATCTAGGTTACGAGGAACAAGACACGTGTTGATCAGGTGGTGATTCATCCTCGATGGGTCATTAAGAATGTGATAGAAGATGTCCTTATGAGATTTAGAGTACGTAACAAGTCAATGTTGTCTCTATATGATCGAACTTGGTTGAGTAAACTGTCATAGGTATGATGTATACCGTACCATCAAAGTTGTAATCGGGTTTTTATAATTAATATACTTACATTTTCCCAAAAAAAAAAAAAATACGCATACGTATAAAAATACGTATAAATACGAAGTATAAAAATACAAATACGTATAAAAATACGTAGAAATACGAAATACGAAAATACGAATACGTATAAAAATACGTACAAAATAATGAATAGTAAAATGATGAATAGTAACAGTCATGAATAGTAAAATAATGAATAGTAAAAATATTTAAAATTTACGAACGGACTCAAAATAAATATTTAAGTTTTTCTATGTGTTCTGCTTACCTGAAGAACTGCTAGAACTAAAATTTCATTATACAAAGTTCGACGATATATTTAAGTTTTAGAATTAACACATGTTACGATTGAACGAGAAAATAAGAATTTGAGAAAACGAGCTACTTGAATAAAATACTAGGATTGTTCGCCATGTTGCGACTCTTGAATTTGATGTTAATGAGGTAGCTGTATATGGGGACTTTAGCTCCCTCCTAGAGTTGCTAAAGGCGTTATAACGATTTAAGATTGTTATTCGGTGCGGGATATACAACCTCAGGGATGGAGCATACTTGAAATCTCCGTGAGCCCATATATAGTAATTGGAAAATACCAGCCCCATCCGGGGGTACCCGTCTCTGGTGATAGTCGGATTTTTCGTCGGTGATACCTTTTGAATAGCGAATACGTATGATCCTCGATAGGTGGTGTATGCATACATTAGACAAGGGATTTGGCCGTCCTTATTGTCTTAGATATCTCTGGCATTTCAGCCATGTCCAAGTTATGTTGGCCCTGATTGCTATTGCGCGGATGCTTATGAGGTCTGCATGATTCCGCCTTACTAACGAAGACTCATTAGTTAACGTATGATGGATGTATTTCCTTGTTTTGATTGATTATTGTCTGAATGATTTTTGATCCTAAGTGTTGAAATACGCCTTATTGAGAATGATTATTGATGAGTGTTGTACGTTACGTGATTGGATGTATGCTCATGTTTTGAATCATTATATTTCCTTTTATGTTTTGCTTGCCTAATTGCAATGTGTTTTTATTTATTTATTTCCTATATTGCATACGTTTTAGATTTGCATGTATAGAAAGAGTGATGCGAGAATATGAATAATAATTGCAGGTACCCCGAGACTAAGGCTTATGAATACTGGGGATGGTTTACCTTATTTTGTACTCCTTTTGAGAGAATGTAATCAAATACTCTGTTTTAGCTTTAAACTCATATCATGTATATTGAGTTTGTAAGACGATAACAGCTGGTTTGTAATATATAGACTTAATTAATTTTCCGCCTTAGTTTAATTAAAGTCACGAAAAACCAGGTTGTTACACCTTACCATTCGAAGCAAAAGTTGGAGGACCGGTTCAATATAGGTGGATGTATCCATTTGAGAGGTAACCACAATGTTAAATTAGTTTTATATAGAGTGTACTTTTTATTAACTAATATAACATCATAATTTAATTTGTTTAGGTTTTTGAATCATTTGATGAAAAAAATTTGAAATAAAGCTCGGGTAGAAGGTTCTCTATGCAATGCGTACTTAACCGAGGAGATTGCAAACTTTTGCTCTTTGTACTTTGAAGACCATATAGAATCAAAAGCCAAAAACTTGAACCTTCAAAAGGCGAAAGAAATTGATCCCTCAATACTCGAGTTTTTTCAGCTAGATGAGCCTGGGTCATCAACGAAGATCGGAGATGTTAGATTTTTAGATGACAAAGAGTTTCATCGTGCTCATCTTTACGTACTTTGTAACTGCGAGATTTTGAGGGAATATGAATTGTAAGCTAGTAACTTGCTGTTATTTTTTTTTCTCTAAAAGACCTTCATAGTTCAGAATAAAAGCGACTAACTTGATTCCTATTGTTTAGGATGTTTGAATCATTCATAATTGCCAAGAATTCTCGAATAACTCCAAATGAAGTTTGGAGTAAACACGAGGAACAATTTCCTTCATGGTTTCGCAAGTATGTCGTTGAAAAGAATGTTGAAGATGATTTGATACGAACTTTAGCCTTAGGCCCGTTAAGGAAAGTGAAGACGTGTAAACGATATTCTATAAATGGTTTCAATTTTCACACGTTCGATTACGGCAAAAATAAGGCTAGATGTAATTATGGTGTTACTATTACTTCTCTTGATGGAAATGAATATTATGGTATATTGGAGGATATCATTGAGTTGTGTTATTGTGGGCGTGATCGTGTATATAGCACTGTGTTCTTCAAGTGTCAATGGATGGACACTTCTGCCGCCGGCATGAAAATCCACCAACAATACAAGCTCGCTGAAGTAAATCATAATCGTAGATATTCTAAGTATGATCCATTTGTTCTGGCACATCAAGCTCATCAAATGTATTATGCGTCTTATCCCACCACTAGGAACGATAAAAATCAGAAAAACTGGTGGGCGGTTTTCGATCAAGACCAAAGCACGGTCACAAATAGATACAACTTTTTATCAAGAAGAGGTTGTATCTAGCGGCACTAGTTTGTGTCAAGCGGATGATGTTATTTACAATGTCGTCGAAAATGAAATGATGAGGAGGAAGATGATGACGACAATGTCGTTGAAAATGAAAATGATGAGGACGATCAATATGACGAAGTTGAAGATGATGATATAGACGAGGACGAAAAAGAGGTTAATTATGATGTGGACGTCGAAGATGACGGCTCCGAGTCTGACAACCTCGAGTCTGATGATCTCGAGTCTGATAGCAATGATCTATTAGATGATGATGACGATGATGATGAGTCGGACAGCGACTTTGGTAATTAGTGTGGTATATATTGAAAATGTGTTTTTGTGTATATTATTTTGTGTATGTTATTTTTTGTGTATGTTATTCGCATGTATTTAGTTGTTTACTAACAGATATATATATATATATATATATATATATATATATATATATATATATATATATATATATATATATATATATATATATATATATATATATATATACGTTTTTTGTTTTTTGTAGTTTAAAACATGTCATCATCAAGTCGATGTATAGGTAGCAGCTCGAACTCCTCCAACATTCAGCCGAATGACGAGCAATCCGACGGGACAAATGAAACTTCACAAGCACGGGAAGAACGAGAGGCTCCAAAAGATAGCGAAGGGAAGATTATTCTAGACCCCAAAGAATATTGGTAAAATGCTAATTTCTACGGAGTATTTTTAATTGAATTCACCTCATCTTAAATAAAAATGTTTTATTTGTAAGATAGTAATTTGTATCTTATAATTGAATTCACCTTATTTTAATTATAAATGATGTGCGCATGTCTTATGTTGGAAAAAAAATGCTAGGTTTCCCAAAGGGCCGATAACAAGGAGGTGTACGGATAGTACACATAGTAACATTACTGAAGGTTACACATGTTGGTCCTCAATTCCACAGGAGCAAAAGGAGAAATGGTTTAACGTCTTTAGGGTATGTAATTGTGTTACTCCGTAGTTTTTTAAGTGTTAACAATTTTCATTATTACTTTTAATTGTTATTTTTAGCTTTACCTTTTAATTTTTAGTTTTGGTTTAGACATTCAGCACGTGGAGGCCTGTCATTGAGCACTTAGTCCGTGCAAAGTATGAAAAAACTTGTCAAAGGCGGTTTAAGGACAATATGCACAAAGCAGCGAAACGGAAGAAAGCCCCAAAGTATATGGACGGTAATATAATATATTTAACAACATTTACCACGTTTAATAGTTAAAATATAAGTGTCGTTCTAATATTTTTATTTTTAGTAGGTGATGTGTTCAAAAAATTGCTTGAAAAGCAAGAAATGGATGATTTCAAAGCGAGATCAAAGCAAACGCAACTCAACATTAGAGGAGGAGATCCGAACGATGTCGTTGAGCCATCATATTTTAGAGGATCTCAAAGTTGTGTTCAGCGTATGGAACATCTTAAAAGTTGAAAAACAAAAATTGATCGTATTACTAACTAACGTGTTCATTTATAAGACTCATGGGAAAAGGCCCGCCGCCGCCAAAGTCTTCTTAGATACACATTCCAAACCGAACGCTAAAGGAAAAATGGTGTTCCCAAAGGAAAAAGATTATGATATATGGGTAAGAGTTATTTTTTAAAATGATGATTAAATAGAAATATTTTGATACAAGTAGGTTATCTTTGTATACCCTTACTTAACAATCGTTTAATTTAATTTGAAGGACGCTTATACCAAGCGAATGGAAACTGAACCAAATGCCAACCCGGATGAAGTATGGTTTGAAATCAACGAGGAATTCCAAAAAGGGGCGGTATATGGCGTTGGCAATGCAGCCAATGTCCTTTACAATAACCCCGGGCGCAAATCATCGATGGTGAAGAGTTACGTTCTTACATGCCCGGTATCGTCGTCCAACTTGAAAACCGCATCACCTCACAAGATGAGGAGCTTAGAAAGCTTAGGGAAGAAATGGAGATGATGCGAACATACTTTCAAGGATGTAACCCCGGTTTCCGCCCCTTCAATCCCGAGCCAAGAGATCCCAATAGCGGTGGTGGTAGTAGAGCTTCATGTGGGTTGTAGACGTAGGTTGTAAGATGTTTAATAATTTCTTATTGTGTGATATGAATATTATGAACAATTGTTGTGTGTTTGATGAATATTTTAATTTATGTCGAACGATTTATGTATAATATTTAGAATTTGAGTGGAAATGTTGAAATTGGTGTTGTGGTCGTTGTTTTTATTGCATTGCAGAATTTTAGATAAATGGGTATGATTTAAAACCCAAAAATCGTAGAAAAAAAAAACGTTAAATTGCGACCGAATTTCAGATATTGGCGACCAAAATACGGCCGCCCAAAAAAAAAAAAGTCCTAAAAGAATCTGCCAACATCACATAGGGCGACCGATTTCAGAAAAAGGGCGATTGAAAATCGGTCGCCAAAAACAAATAAGGGCGACCGATTTCGTTCTCCATTTTCGGTCGCCCTTTCTTTTATTTGGCTACTGTTTTACCAGTCACCCTTTTTGGCAACTGATTTCGGTCTCTGTAACATCCCGTGTTAATTTAAGCTAATTATAATTTGGAATCGATAATTAGACAATCTAATCCAATTTTACTTACACATAATGTAAAAACATAGCATCAAACTAATTTAGTTAAAGAATAATCATTTAACATCAAAAAAACTAAATTAGTTAAAGACTAATCATTTAACATCAAAGGAACTAAATTAGTTAAAGAATAACTTCAAAGAAACTAATTTGGTTAAAAATATAATCATTTTGATTATTATTTAATAAATCATATTTTCTTAATATCTAACTACTATTTCGATTCTATTTAACTAGCAGTTTCGCAAAATGTCGAAATATTAAGTCACACTTAATTTAAACTGATAAACTTTTTGACGGTTGTTTATAATTATTTAAATCGTTAACATTCAATGAAAAAAATAAGTATTTCGACCTAATAAATTTTTATTCAAAGTTTCGAGGGTTTTAAACCCAATTTTTGTTTTGGTCCCCTTTCGAAGTTTATTTTCATTTTTATTTTCGATCTTACTTCGAAACATTATTTTAAGATCATATCTTTTATTTCGAGACTTTTCGCGTGCGAGCAAATCGAAAATTTCAAAAACGAAAATCGAGCCCATGGTTTTCATTGTTGGCCGAGATACTTGGTCTTGTCCAAGACCATGTTGTTGCCTTACTTCACTTACACAAGCATGCTTCCCTTACACACATCACACTTCACTTACACCCCTACTTGTTTTCATCATCACTTGTATTTAGTTTCTTTAAATTTAATGTTTATACTTTCTAAATACTAAATACAATACATATATACACTACTTGACCTAATTCATTACTAACATACTCATTATTTTCACAAGTGCAAAAACAACTCCCTTTCTCTCCTCTAATTGCCGAGCTCTCCTCCCCATTTTCTCTCTTTGTTTTTCTTCCATTTTATTACAAAAACCTCTAAATTAAAAAACTAATATTATTCTAATAATCTCTAGAATTAATTTAGCTACTTAGTGGGTATTGAAGCTTATTATTTACGGGTTTTATTTGAAGGTGAAGACGGGTATACGGGTGAAGAACTTGACCTAGATAACATAGTCGATCCAGATAACCTCTAGCTTGCCAAATCAAGGTGACTAGCTATATCTTGTTTTAACCTCTTTGTAAATTAATTTGATTTTTATTATAAGTTTTATGAGTATGATTTTTATGTTAAATATGTTAAATATCATTGATATGTGCTTGTATGTTATGTGGAGTATAATAAAATGATAATAAATAAGTAATATTGATAATAGTTAAGTTGTAGTAATATGTTCATATGTTTAGTTAAATTAATTTTGAGCATTTTTAATTATTGTTCATATGATTTACATGTTTATTTATGTTTTAGTTAAGTAGTAATCATATATAAAAATTATGTGAAATATTAACAATGAGTTTAAAGTGATTAAAAATCGAAAATGAAAATTTATGCGTGTGTATACAAGCTCACGGCATTTCCCTAATTTTTTTTTATTAAATTTTCTCTTTTAATTTTTGTAAATAATATGTTGTGTTAAGTTGTATTAAAATTGATGTTATCATGTGAAAAAAATTAAATTAGAAAAATAAATTATAAGTTGTTAAATATGCAATATGTGTTCTTGAGTTTAATTTTGGTGTTCTTCATGTTCATATGATCTTCATGTGATGTTCTTCATTTTTACTCATTTTGATTTTGTATTATTTTATGTTTGTTAATAATTTGTATTTATGTTTAGTTATTGTTTTATATTATGTTAGTACTATTACATAAATCAACTTAAACATTTAGAAAAACATTTAGAAAATTTCACTTTATATTTTAGCTCAAGTTTTAGGCTAATGAAATTTTTAGTAAGATTTCATTTTAGTTTAAATCGTTTTAGTATAATTAGAATAATTAAATTATAAAGACTTTAAGCTAAAACCCGATAAAATTGAAAAACATTTTTGGACACTTCCACCATTAGCCACGGCATTCCCTTTATTTTTAGGGTTAAAATTGTTTTTATCACTTTTTAGTTTATGTGTTTAAATAATTTAATTAGTAGTTAATAAGTTGAATTAAGAAATTCAAAGACACTAAAATGGACCAAATTTAATCAAAATGAAAATATCAATAAGTCACTAAAGTTTAATAGTTAATAGAATTGAATTTGTGTATAAATCGATTTAGTTATAAATGAAATATAATAAACCGATAAAAATGAATAACCGTTTTAAAAATGAATTAAATCGTGTGCTACTACCTTTGCAAATATTGGACTGTTGGATTGGACAAACGGACTAAATGAATCATCCACGATATTATCATTTTAAAAATGAAAATCGCTAAATTTAGTAAATAGACGACTAAATTTAACTAAGTCTCAGTTTAAAATAAATATATTTTATCACTATTTACAAACCGAACTTAACGTTTTTAAAACTAGATTTTAAAACTTTGTAATTAAGTTAGGACGTGAATAGTGACCGATGTGAATAGTGACTGAAATAAATAGTGACAAGTGAATAGTGATTGATGAATAGTAACCTAGATGAATAGTGTCGTTGAATAGTAAATCGGGACGAAACTTGTTAAACAAGTAACGTTCCAAATTTCAAGACGGTGAATAGTACCCGAAACGAAACTTGTTGAACAAGTAATGTCCCAAAACCTATTTCAATGGAATTTGAGGTAACTTGTTGAACAAGTTATCTTTTCAAATCCCGAGACGTGAATAGTGAAAAATTTACGAAACTTGTAAAACAAGTTACGTCTCAAAATTCAAAGATATTTCAAATTTCAAAATTTGAAATATTGTAAATTATTGAAAATTTACTAAGTATAGAAAATTGAAAATGAATAAGTAAATGACTTAAGGTGTTTTGAAAAACACTTAAATAAAATTTGACATACTAATAAACGTATCAATATAGAAACTTGAAAACGTTAATAATTAACAACACTTCAAATAATAAACGAACGTGTTATGTGATCATATGAAACCGAAAATAAAAATAGTTAAACGTTTGACGATGAGACTAGGAGAGTCTAGTAACATGTGATATGTAATATCAAATAAATAATGAATATTGAGTAAGTTAAATAAAAGGTCAAACGCTTGAGCCTCGGATATGAAAACGTCAATCGTGAGTGAAGTGGGGTTAAGATAGTCTTGTAGCGGACGCCACTATTTCGGTCTCTAACGTTGGTCATCCCGGTTAGTGTGGTTAAGCCGGCAGCATTATATGCTTAGTGCATCATGCCCATGCCGTTACGCCTTAAGTCGTATAGCCTGAGCCGTACAAGATAAGGAATATGCCAACTCTTTTGGGTCAGGCATTAGGAAATAGTCGTTTTATTTAGAGTTAAGGTGCTCTATGAATAGCATAGCCCACTCTTAACGTGAATATTAGTATATACATATTAGACTAGGGTTTTATTCCCCTATTTCGCTAATGTGACCAGGGCCACCGCGACCTTATTGCTATGTCATCTCGCGGTTATGTCTCCTTGCCGTGTTTCGTCTTTATTGGACGCGACACTTGCATTCGCTCTTACCACATGTACAGATCACTTGACGAGATTGTATCTGAAGTTCGAATCATTTCGAACACTAGAAGATGAGATGCAAGTACTATAGTATTCGGCGTGGTTTACGAGTCGAGTAAGCCGCTGCACTATGGTAGTGAGATGCAAGCGACTAGAGTACAATGGCCTACTCAATGGTCAGGCTCGTAAGCAGTATGTGTTGTTTGTTGTTTGATTAAATAAGAATGAGTGTGTACCATCTTTGAAAACTAAAGACCACAAATTTCTGAAGTGAATCGAGTCTGCATGATGTGAATGATACGATATGTATGTTTGGTTGCGATCTGATATCGCTTTGTAATCCTTTTGAAATGTTGTCACACTATTATCTGTTATTTGCTTTTATAACTGATAACATGCCTATATGATTTATCGCTTTAAATCGCATGCTTATTACGACTTATATGTCTTTATATGCTATATGTAATAAGCATGTTTATCGTTTTATCATATTGTTATAGTTATAAAGCGATAGTAATAAACCAAAGTAATTGAAATCGAGGGTAAGTATGAGCATAGCTAGTCCTTTGTCAGCTCGGCACACCCCCATCGATTTATTGTGCGGGATCACCGAGTGACCGAGAAATTTGCATTGTGGACGGGGCCACGAGACGTTTTAATGCTTTACTTTTAGTTGTTTTCGAGAGATTGTAATATATAACCTATACTCTTTTAATTTCCGTATTTAGAGTTGTTTTATTCAACTCATGAACGATGTTTGTAATATTTGAGTTTTATGTATAATTAATGACGCTGGTTTAAGACTTAATTAATTTTCGCCTTAGTAATTAAAGTCGACTAAAAAAATCAGGTTGTTACAGTCGCCCTTTTTCAAAAGGAGAGACCCGCCTCCGCGACTGATTTTAGCGACCATTTTTGCTCGTTTTTTTAATCGGGCGACCGATTGAAGTCGCTTTTTTCAGTCGCCCGGATAAATTTTTCGGTGAGACGGTTTTCCTTGTCGAACCTTTTCTCGTACATCCACTCACGTTCCAATCTCTTCATTATAAGCTAAATAAAATAACATTATAATATATCATTCACATTACAATTATATTACTCAACAATTATAAGCTAGTTAAAATATAAGTGTCGTTCTAATATTTTTATTTTTGGTAGGTGATGTGTTCAAAAAATTGCTTGAAAAGCAAGAAATGGATGATTTCAAGGCGAGATCAAAGCAAACGTAACTCAACATTAGAGGAGGAGATCCGAACGATGTCGTTGAGCCATCATATTTTAGAGGATCTCAAAGTTGTGTTGAGCGTATGGAACATCTTAAAGCCGTAAGTATTCTTATTAATTTTCTATTATATTATTTAAAAGTTGAAAAACAAAAATAGATCGTATTACTAACTAACGTGTTCATTTATAAGACTCATGGGAAAAGGCCCGCCGCCGCCGAAGTCTTCTTAGATACACATTCCAAACCGAACGCTAAAGGAAAAATGGTGTTCCCAAAGGAAAAAGATTATGATATATGGGTAAGAGTTATTTTTTAAAATGATGATTAAATAGAAATATTTTGATACAAGTATGTTATCTTTGTATACCATTACTTAACAATCGTTTAATTTAATTTGAAGGACGCTTATACCAAGCGAATGGAAACTGAACCAAATGCCAACCCGGATGAAGTATGGTTTGAAATCAACGAGGAATTCCAAAAAGGGGCGGTATATGGCTTTGGCAATGCAGCCAATGTCCTTTACAATAACCCCGGGCGCAAATCATCGATGGTGAAGAGTTCTTACATGCCCGGTATCGTCGTCCAACTTGAAGACCGCATCACCGCACAAGATGAGGAGCATAGAAAGCTTAGGGAAGAAATGGAGATGATGCGAACGTACTTTCAAGGATGTAACCCCGGTTTCCGCCCCTTTAATCCCGAGCCAAGAGATCCCAATGGCGGTGGTGGTAGTGGAGCTTCATGTGGGTTGCAAACGTAGGTTGTAAGATGTTTAATAAGATCTTATTGTGTGATATGAATATTATGAACAATTGTTGTGTGTTTGATGAATATTTTAATTTATGTCGAACGATTTATGTATAATATTTAGAATTTGAGTGGCAAATGTTGAAATTGGTGTTATGATCGTTGTTTTTATTGCCATTGCAGAATTTTAGATAAATGGGTATGATTTAAAACCCAAAAATCGTAGAAAAAAAAACGTTAAATTGCGACCGAATTTCAGATATTGGAGACCAAAAATACAGCCGCCCAAAAAAAAAAAAAAAAAAAGACCTAAAAGAATCTGCCAACATCACATAGGGCGACCGATTTCAGAAAAAGGGCGATTGAAAATCGGTTGCCAAAAACAAATAAGGGCGACCGATTTCGTTCTCCATTTTCAGTCGCCCTTTTTTTTTATTTGGCTACTGTTTTACCAGTCACCCTTTTTGGCTACTGATTTCGGTCGCCCTTTTTCAAAAAGAGAGACCCGCCTCCGCGACTGATTTTAGCATTTTTGCTCGTTTTTTTTTAATCGGGCGACCGATTGAAGTCGCTTTTTTCAGTCGCCCGGATAAATTTTTCGGTGAGACGGTTTTCCTTGTCGAACCTTTTCTCGTACATCCACTCACGTTCCAATCTCTTCATTATAAGCTAAATAAAATAACATTATAATATGTCATTCACATTACAATTATATTACTCAACATAATACTTATTGTAATTCCTAAGAACATAATAAACAACCTCAACTAAATAACAATTTGAGCATTAATTAACATTATAAACCCTCTTATAAGCTAAATACAATCAAATTGTTTTATACAATACTAATTTCACCATCAATTAACCTAATAAACTTTACAATATCACATAAATTTAAAAAACACTAATATAAATAAATTCAATTAACATATTTCTTGTCTTTCAGAGATCAATTACCTCTAAAATCAAGTAACTAATAAAAACCCCCAAATTTCCAAACCATAATTTCAATTGAAATCAAAAATATACCAATCTAATACAAATGAGATACTTAGTATAAGTTCAAAATAACAATTACACATCAATCAAAACTAATAACTCAACAATTACAACAAATCACTCAAAACAATCACCCAAATAAAACCATAGGTATATTGAAATTTAAAAAATAAATTAACTTACAATGACAAAGGAGAGAAGTAGGAATCACAAATAATGGTAGATAAAACCCGAAAAAACCTGTCAAAAACTGAAATTTTCGACCTAAATTTCGACTTAGTAATGGTGTTTTTTTTTTAAAGAGAAGAAATAAAATGAAGTATGAAATGAAGGGGAAGAAGAACCCGTTGAATTGTAACTGTGAAAAGAAAAATGGCGACTGAAAATCGGTCGCCCTTTTTTTTGTGATTGCCGACTGATTTCAGTCGCCCATTTTACTGTTTGGTCGCCCTTTTTTGGTCGCCTTGGGCCTCCACATAGCGTCTATTTTGTGACGCCCTTATTAATTTATCGGTCGCCATTTAGCGACTAAATGTTTCAGTCGCTTAATTTAGGTCGCCCTTAACGGATATTGTTGTAGTGTGTATAGGTAAGCTACGTAGTAAACACAACTAATTTTTTTATTTTTTTATTTTTATTGATGACTTGTCATAGTAATAAGTTGTCTCATACAATGAGTTAACCTCATCATAAAATTAGTTAAAAAAAAAGAGTTAATTTTAATATTATAGTGAAGTCATGCTAATAAAACTAGAAGATTCATATTATTTGTAATTTTCTAAATTACGTCACTAGATGTTTAATGGTTACTAATAATAATAACATTAAAACAAATTCTTGCATGATAAGGTCTTACAATAAATTAGTATAAAACCATCTTATTTGTACCATTTTTTATAGGTTTTGTACCATTTTTACAGATAATTGTGATGCTATATTTTCGTAATCATTCTAATACTATTTTTATCTCTTTTATTGTTTATTGTAATTATATTTTGTAGTATCGTTGTAGAGATTTTAGTAAATCAAAATTATTCTTTTATAATTCTTTATATGTGATTTGAACTTTGGTCTCACGTAAACTTAATGTGAAACCGTTTCACAAGAGACTTACTCTAACATTAATAATATCATCTTGTAAAATTAAAATTTATTTTTATATTAGACCCCTAATGATTGAAAAAAGTTGAATTGTCTATTTCAACATAAATTACCCTTATTTTTTTTTGGTAAAATGTAACTGTTATATTAATAAAACCAAAACTCTCCCATTACATCATATGATCATGAACTATATCTAATTTATACAAGCCTTTCTATCCACTCCTTATCCCGACGATTGAAATTCACGCCTATAACTTTAACTCGCCCTCCAACTATACATTTTAACGTATTCATCACCACACACGGCCTCATAACGGTACCTTCCACTTTTGCTTTATTACGAACCTCCCAGATCAGATATGCAAGTGCACACGAGCTCGCATACACTACCAATCTTTGCAACATGGTCCATCTCCTTTCCCTTCTTCCAGTAGCCCAAATATCAGCAAATGCAAAACGCAGACCCAGCCAACCCTGCATCATCTCTGCACAGGTCTGACTGAACTTACAATCAGCTAACAGGTGACGCCAAGTTTCGACTCCTTCCCCACATATTGAGCACTCGAGATCAGTTGCTATTCCAAGTCTAGACATTCTACTCTTTGTGTAAAGCCGACCTAAAACTCCCAGCCACACAATGAATGAATGCTTTGGCAAAACGTACCTGTTCCAGATCTTTCCTGCCCATTCTGCTTTCAGCATTCCTCCTTGCAACAGTTTGTACCCTTGCTTCACAGTGTACCCTATCCCATCAGTAGACCAGTCGTGTTGAGGCACATACTCCTTGAACATCTCTTTGACACTACACACCTTTCTCCAACTCCAACTACTTTCAATTGTGGGAGTGTAATCATACCAATTTGCTTGTTTAATATAGATGTGATGAACCCATCTCACCCAAAGGTGATCAGTTTTTTGAGCAACCCACCATACTAACTTGCCAATGGCCGCCTTATTCCACAGCCCAGCATCCATGATCCCCAAACCTCCATATTTCTTCTCTTTACAAACCTCAGACCAAGCCACTGGAGCTCCTCGACTATAGTGTTCGTGGCCCTCCCATAGATAGTTCCTACATAAGGCTTCAATCTTCTTAATCACCCCTTTTGGTAGGATGAAAATCTGAGCCCAGTATTTGTGTAAAGATGACAACACTGAATTTACAAGCACCAACCTCCCTGCATAAGATAGCTTCCTACCACCCTACACACCAATTCTAGCCATAATCTTGTCACACAGATGAGAGCACTCCATAAGGGACAAGCGTCTAGGGCTAATGGGTACCCCTAGATACTTGAAAGGAAGCTTTCCCTGTCGAAACCCTGAACAGCCCAGAAAATCATTCACCACTTCCTGAGAAACACCATTAAAGACCACTTCTGACTTTGCTTGATTCATTTCAAGACCTGAAGCTCGTGAGAAAGTGAGAAAACCCCTCATCAAAAGCCTCATAGACATACTCTGACCCTTACAAAAGAGGACCAAATTACCCTTATTTTGTTCGAAAACCTTATCCACTTTTCGTAGTTATCTGTCTTTGCTGATAAACCAACATTAAAACGTTGTTATTGTATACCTCAATCTTTATTATACTAAACCACAGTTATTGCTGACATCATCAATGCCACATATCACGATTCTGTGCATTTTTTTCCCGCCAAAACCTCACGATGACATCATCCATCCTATTATATATTATTATGTCTAGATTCATTAATTACCTATAATTACATTACTCAATAATTATGTTCACATTAATATTATGCATAAAATAATAAAATTTTAGCTTTTATCAATATATTTATCCTAAATTCATTATTTTTATTTTAATATTTTAATTTTCATTTAATTCTATATTAGATTAGAATTGAAAACTAAATATTTAATGTATTATTTCGATATAACTCTACATTTAATTTCAAATATGTATATTTAATATTTATTTTAGTTTTGTCAAGAAAATATTTATCCTAAACTAAATATCTGCTTATTTTAATATTTTTTACTTTTCATTCTATATTTTCTAATCAAAATAAATGTTTTACAGAAATTTTGTACATAAAATCTTAGAAAATAAAATATATGCACCTCATATATGTTCGTATTATTGTACATAGAATCTATGTTTGTTCGTCACTAAATGTACACTTGATATCATACAAATTAACAATTTTATTACTTATAATTTTTTTTAATTCAAAACAATAATATCGATAGTTACCGTGCATTGATGCACAGGATCTAAACTAGTTTTTTTTTTTTTGAAACAACCCCGAGGGAGAAAAACTAGTTTTAATTAAATTATACAAAACTATGTGAAGATAAATAACTTATAGGTTAACTGAAATCTAACATAAACATGTATTTAACCCGTGTATTGCACGGGCTTTCAAATAGTATTTAATATATTTTTGAAAGATTTTTTCATTTGTAAATAGTGTCGAAAAAATAAATGCAAATAATTGACCATGACGAGTATGTAGAGGTTTGTATTATTCGATCTCGTATTTAACTCGATCTCTTTCCTTACTAAAATTTTACTTCTTCCACTCACAATGTTCATATCCTTTAGTTATTTGAGAGTCAAACTTTTCCAATTTTGACCGTAAATAATTTTAAATACTCCGTATATAAATAATTAAAGTAAAATAACTGAAAATTACCGTGTATAAAATAAATGTGACGAACATATATGTTGGTAGAATTTTCGATATCTCATGTCTTGTACTGTATTTCTTATTACATTTTCATAGAAAAAAAAAAATATTTTACTGTCAAAATTATTTTCGCTACTTAAAAAAATAGATTTTAACTTCGCCCCTACCTATAATAAGTAAAAGTCCACCTCGATTTCCAATTTACTCTGTAACTTATTTGATAAATTTACAATTTATTAGTAAACGATACAAAAAAATTCGTTAAGTCTTGTCAATAGGTCCACCTTCAAAAAAGTCGTCTCCTATGGTCCTATGGAGAAACCTGAAACTTGTTTAACCTTAATATAATATCAAAAGTCTGTTAAAATTCGACCTAATTTGACTGTAATGTAGTGCTTCCCTCAATGACTCAAATTAATTGACCTTTAACACTGAATTGAATATGTCAACTACATTTAAAGTACTTCGTATTAATTAAGGAGCAACTTATATTCCAATCAAAACAAATTAAAAGATTCCTAGGGTTTTCTTGTAGGAATCAGTTAGTCAAATAAAATGGGGGACCCATTTGAGGTGCTTTATACAATTATAAATAACCATATCACCACCTTTGCATGGTATTCATCTCTCAATTACCATAATTACGCACAAACTTAAAAACTTTCCTACATACAAAAAAACAACAACAACAATTATGGATAAAAGTTTAGTAACAATAGTTTCTGAAACTTCAACACATTATTATGAAAAACCACCATTTACAATTAACCAAATAAGAAAAGCAATACCACCTCATTGTTTTCATCGTCCATTGTTACGTTCTTTCTCATATCTTCTTCATGACCTAACCATTGCTTTCATTCTATACTACATTGCTAACACTTATTTAGACCTTTTGCCTAAACCCTTTTCCTATATGGCTTGGCCTATCTATTGGTTCGCACAAGGCTCGATTATGTTCGGTCTTTGGGTCTTAGGTCATGAAAGTGCACACAATGCTTTCAGTGAGTATAAGTGGCTCGATGATATCGTTGGGTTAGTTATTTACTCGTCTTTACTTGTCCCATATTATTCTTTTAAAACGAGTCATAAAAAGCATCATGCTAACACTGGCTCCTTAGAGAATGAGGAAGGATTGCTCCCTAGGAAAAAAGAAAACATTCAATGGTACTTTAGCAAGTACTTTAACAACCCACCTGGCCGAGTTCTTACACTCGCAATTACCCTAACCCTAGGTTGGCCTTTATATCTTCTATTTAACGCGTCAGGCAAGAAATATGAGCGATTTGCTAGCCATTACGACCCATATGGACCTATCCACAATAAGAGCGCTCAAGTTTTGATTTCAGATGTCGGGGTATTTGTGACCCTTTATGGTGTCTATCGATTTGCAATTGCACACGGGTTTATTCACATGATAAGAATGTATGGCATTCCTTTGGTTGTTGTAAACATGTTTGTAGTACTTGTGACATACCTTCACCATACACATCCTTCAGTGCCATATTATGACTCTTCGGAGTGGAGTTGGTTAAGAGGTGCATTGTCTACAATAGACCGTGATTATGGGACAATAATGAACAAGATATTCCACCATTGTACCGATGCTCATGTGATCCACCATCTATTCGCGTCCATGCCACATTACAATGCTCGAGAGGCAACTGAGGCCATTAAACCGATATTAGGAGCGTATTATCAGTCAGATAATACCCCTTTCTACAAGGCATTGTGGAGAGAAGCTAAAGAATGTCTCTATGTCGTGGCCGATAAAACAGGCAACAAGGGGGTTTGGTGGTACTCTAACAAGCTTTAAACTCGGTACCATCCGATAATGTTCATCAAACTTGTTTTTTCCCTAGTGTATCGTCAACCTTTTTTGTGATTTTGCCGAGTTTGTGGGATTTAAATGAACAAACGTTCATTTTTTGTCTTGTCATTAATTTCTATTTGAGTTGAATTGTAGAGATAGATGAAAGAGTGTGATAATAATGTAAATTAACAGCAGGATTGTATGGTTTAATGTAAACACGATTACATCATAATACGGATCGGAGCAATTCACTTAAGAGATATTCTAAGCCAATAAAATGGCCTCGTGGTCGATCATTTTCCATAAATTGCCTATATCTTTTTGAGGGAAGTTATTGTCTCGTGGTAATTTAACCCCTTAACTCTTAGTAATTGTGAAATCAGATACCTTAACTTTTAATTGGAGTAATTGGCCCCCTTTAGTTTACCTTAATGTGAAATTTAACCCTAATCAATTTTTCCGGCCAATATCTCGCCGGAAAATCAATTGCAAGTATTAATACGGTATTTATACGTAAAAATTCTACGTCTACGATACGAATTGAAAACAAAATAACATACAGAGTATTACATACTCCTCAGTCCTCATCACTTATCAAGTCCTAAGTCGTTACATACCACCTGTAATTTTCATTAAAATTTCATCTTGCTTTTCACCTTCTCTCTCTATTTCTACCATTTCTGCAAACTTCAGTTACTCATCCCCAAAAACTCAGGTCGATCTCGTGAAATTATCATTATGTATGCGGAAAACAAATTAAGTTGCTGAATATAATTGTAGAAGAAGAACAAAAATAGGGTTACGATCATTATAACTTTACAGTGGATGAGAATGTATATTGTATACATACACGTATTTATACGTACATTGAAAAATTAGTTTAATTTGTTGAATGAGATATTGGTATGTAGTATGATATATTGGCGAGATTAAGGAGATAAGTTGATATTCCGGCAAGATATTGATCGGAAAAATTGATTAGGGTTAAATTTCAGATTAAGGTAAACTAGAAGGGGCAAATTTCAGATATTTCTCTAATTTCTCTCTCCTTTCCATGGCTAGGGTTTCCTAAAATTCACAAAAATTCACAGAAATTCGATTTGCATCCATGGCTCGCGGGAGGGGAAGGCCCCCCAAGGTTATCGATGTCTTAGCTCCTATTGAGCACCGGTTCTGAGGTTACAAATGGTGATGATGTACCACTGTTCTAAATCACCCATTTCTTCGCAAAATTTTTTCGATGCTGCCTTTGATAAGCAAGGATCGACAGCTCAACCAGCAATTGTGGGGGAGGGGACCTCTATTCCTCCGGTCCCTGTGAGTCTGCCGCCGGTGGTCCCTCCGCCACGTGGTGATTCTGTGTCGCCGGTGATTTACGTGCCGCCAGTGGTCCCTGAGAAGGTGAATACGGCTGGCTCCTGGAAGGATGTGGCTGGTCAACAGAAGGTAGGGATGAGCCTATTTCTTTGCGAAGAATCTGCCAAGTCTACTGAAGTTTGCATTGAGGAAGACGATATTGCGGCGGAACTGGAGGTATGGAATCGAACTTTAATGGGTAATATTCTGGGTAAACGTATTCCGTTAGCACAATTGAAGGATTTTGTTGGCAAAATGTGGAATCACACTCCACAGCCCTTGGTGCAATATTATAGGAAAGGGTGGTTCAGTTTTCAATTCAAATCACAGGAAGATATGGATTTGATTTTGAGGGGTGGCCCTTGGATGGTTGCTGGTCATGCTCTTCTTCTAAAGATGTGGTCTCCTACGTTTTCTCAGGAAATTGACCAAGTTTCGAGGGTTCTTGTTTGGGTGCTTCTTCCTGACCTGGACCCCCATTTCTGGTCTACAACTGCGCTAAGTAAAATCGCCAGTAAAATTGGTACACCTCTTTTTGCTGATCAAATTACTACTCTTAAGGCACGGTTGGGTTTTGCTCGTTTGTTGGTAGAGGTGGATGTTGCAAAGGATGTCCCTGAGCACATCATTGTAAATACCCCCTTTACTGGGCAAATTGTTCAGAAAGTGGAATATGAGTGGCTCCCATATTATTGTCATACTTGCAAGAAGCTTGGCCATGAATCTAAGAGATGTAAGCTCAACAAACCAAAGATGGATCGGAGTATAGACCAAAGGTTGTGGAATCCCAGGTAGTAGTGGTTGAAGAAACTGAGGTGGTGTATACCCCTCCACCAAAGGGTGATTCAGTAGATGAGGTGCCTTTCCTTCAGGTACAAAAAAGTTCACTGCCGAGGAGGAAAAGTCAAATGTCCACAGTGGCTTTGTCAAACAAGTTTGCCCAGCTTATGGAATTGGATACTGGACCTGTTGATGTGGGGAGTATAATGATCCCACCACTACCACCTGATAATCAATGTCTATTGCTAGCTGGAACCTAAGGGGATGCAACAAGCTTTTGAAGCAGAAGGAAGTAATAAAGTTCATTAGGAGCAATGATGTAGTAGTCTTTGGTCTTTTGGAGACACGAATAAAGGAGTCTAGGGCTTCTGGTATCACTAAACGCGTTTTCCAAAATTGGCATTTGCATTATAATTATGAACATCACAATAATGGGAGGATTTGGCTTTTTCATGATCCAAGAGAGGTGCAAGTGACTATAGAGGAGAAGGCAGCTCAATTTATCCACTGTGATGTTTTTCATTACAGATCCCAGCATGCTTATTCTGTTACAATGGTGTATGGTTTCAATTCAGCTAGAGGGAGGATGCAATTATGGACTTCTCTGATGCGAATTGGGGCTCATATGGCTAAGAGTTGGATTGTCCTTGGTGATTTCAATGTAGTTAGATTTCCAGAAGAGAGGAAAGGTGGGAATCCACCCATTCAGAGTGACATGGATGACTTTAACACCTGTATTTTTGGCTGTGCTCTTATAGACTTGGCCTGCAAGGGAGGTTCCTTCAGCTGGACTAATAATCAACTTGGTCTGGATCGAATTTGGTCAAAACTTGATAGGGTTATGGTGAATTCTGCTTGGCTCACTGTAACACCCCGTGTTTCTGTAACATAATATTATAAAAGAATTTAATTCCTTAAATTAAATTCATCCTTTTTCCTTATAATAAAAATGCGTCTGATTTTTTTTTTCGCCAAATAATACTAAATTTCTTAAGTCCAAATATAAAAATTTTGAAAAATAAAGTATGTTGTATTATCTTTAGAATTCAAAAAGAAACACAATTCAAATTTTTATAAAAATCAACACAAAACTATTATCGCCTTTCAAATTTTCAAAAAGGTTAAGTTATGGTTACTATTCATAAAAATAAAAGTAAAACCTTTTATTCATAAAATTCAATTTCGAACACTTTTGATTTTCGAATACAAATGGACCCTTATATTTTTCTCGTCTTTGAAATTCAAGTCAACGATTTCAAACACCACAATTTTTCATCGCGACTAAACTAAAACCATTTTTATATATATCGAATTTGAACTTTATTTTTACATATTTGAACTCGATAAATAAAATGACGAATCGACGACAAATTTTTCAACGACAAATTTATTGCCATAAGCAACAAAATTGGCCAAATGGCCGAGCTACTTAATGGTGACTAAGTCACCAATTGTCCTCATCCAAATTCAATTGCACATAAAGTAAAAGCTTAGTAAAGAAACTAAATTAGTTAGAGAATAATCATTTAACATTAAAGAAACTAGTTTAGTTAAAGAATAACTTCAAAGAAACTAAATTGGTTAAAAATATAATCATTTTGATTTTTATTTAATAAATCATATTTTCTTATTATCTAACTACTATTTCAATTCTATTTAACTAACACTTTTGAAAACTATCGAAATTTCAAGTCAAACTTAATTTAAAGCGATAAACGTTTTGACGGTTGGTTTTAATTATTTAAATCGTTAACTTTCACCAAAAAAAAAATATGTATTTCTACTAGTAAATTTTTATTCAAAGTTTCGAGGTTTTAGACCAAATTTTTGTTTTGATCACCTTTCGATGTTTATTTTCATTTTTATTTTCGATCTTACTTCGAAACATTATTTTAAGATCATACCTTTTATTTCGAGACTTTTCGCGTGCGCGCAAATCGAAAATTCCAAAAACGAAAACCCAGTCTTTTTTTTTAGTTGGCCGAGATTTGTGAGCTTACTAGCTCAATGTTATCCTCTTCCATTTCTTTTGCTTTTCTTGCACACATCAAGTTCACCTTACACAAGCATGCCTTACTTTTCTTACACACATCATACTTCACTTACACACACATGCTTCACTTTACTCTTCCATTTTAGTCACTTACACAAGCATGCTCCTACCTTACTTACACACCTATTTTGGTGATCATCATTTTAGTTAATTTAGTTACCTTTAATCCTTACACATGGTCAATACCTAAAGACATCCTAAATACTAAATACATACATTACTAGTATTCAACATACAATACAACACATGCACATACAAGTTACTACTTTACTTCATTTTCCACTCAAACTTAACATACTACATAAATCCTCTCTAAAACAAAAGCTTTCTTTTTATTCTCTAAGTGAGAACACTAGTTCTTAAGTGTTCTTCATTTCTATGAAGATCTTCATCCTCCATTTCTTATTTATTTTAGTTCCTAAATTTATTTCACTTTAATTTATGTTATAAATTACTCCACCTAATTCTCTACTTAACTAGTATCATTTCTACATAAATTATAGTACTACAACACTTATTAAATAAGATTTAGAAAATTAAAGTAGGTTTTTAAAAAGAAAAACTCAAGATCTTCATCTTCTTTAATTAAGTTTTCCACTTAAATTTTCACTATTCACTAAAATAAAAACTCTTCATAAGTTGATTTATTTCACTTCCTCTTTTTCCTACTAATTTTTAATGAACATAAATCACAAAATAAAATAAAACTATACTTCACCTAAAATAAATTAATTATGAAAACTATAGTTCTTAGCTTATTAGTGGGTCTTTTGAAGCTAATGATCTTGGGTATTATGGGTGAAGAAAAATCCGATCTAAAATTTATTTTAGATCCCCGACGTTTAACATCCAATTTAAGGTGCCCCCGCACACTAGTTTACTTTTCATGTATTATGATTTTATTATGTGTTTTTAGAAAATAATAATTTCTTATAAAATTCATATTTTGATTTTATGCTAAGTTGTTACTTTTGTTTATGTGATGTTTAATGAAATGATAATAGATAATAACATGATAATAACTAATGATAATGTTACTAAACTTAATATGTTTCATTTTTGCATCATATTGTTTTTCATTTTATTTATACACTTTAAGTGGTTGGTTTATATATTTAGTTATGTTTTATGAGTTTTAAATATATATAAGTTTATATGTAAAAATATGTTAAATGTTAACTATGAGTGTTAAGTAAAGAAAAATCGAAAATACAATTTATGTACAATAATACATACTCACGGTTTTATTACTATTTTTGGACCTATTTTTAGTTTTAATTTTTGTAAATAACATATTATGTTAGCTTAGATTAATTAGTCCTATTAGTAATTTTTGAGAAATTTAAATGATAATATGAATTTTTGAGTTCTTGATGTTCTTGATGATCTTCATGTGTTCTTGATGATTTGGCATACTTTGATTTATAATGTTTTTATGTTTGTGGTTATTTATTGTTTTTATTAACTAGTAAGTAATTACAAAACTAACTATATAAGTTAAATAAGCTAAATCATTAAAATATAAAAGTTAGAAATTTAATGTGTTATAAAACATTATTCATAAATATAATAAAATGTTTAGTGAAAATTTCAACTTAGTTTGAATCACCTTAGTATAATTTCAATAATTAGTATATAAAAACTTTAAGTCAAAAACCGATAAATTAGAAAATGAAAATAAAATACCAAAGTATAATAAGTGCCACGGTTTTTAGGGTCTATTTTGGACTCAAAATAAATTTTGTCACTTCTTATTTTTATCACTAAAGTAATTTAATTAGTTAAAGTAATGTATTATTAATAAAAACAAAAAAAGAAATAAATAGACAACTATAATAAAGGCCACGACATTATCACCTTATTTGGGTCTATTTTGATCAAAATGAATTTGTCACTAAGTCATTAAATTTGAATAGTTAATAGGATTAAATTTAATTGCAAAATGAATCGTTAATAAAAAGAATCGGGGAATCTATGCTGAAATGGCTCTGGAAAGTGTCCACTGATAAGGAATGTATTTGGGTAGATTGGGTAAAGGCCTATATTTTGAAGGGACAATCGGGGTTTGATGTGCTGCGCACTGTGAATTTGTCTGCTACTTGGAAGAAGCTTGCTGCACTTGGCCGTGACTTTCACGACCACTAGGGGGAGTGTCTCATTCATGGAGTTGGATGAGTGATCATCCTACTAATTACTAAATTTCAGAGGTCTATGATTTTTTCCGTGACAAGGGCAGCAAATGTAGGTGGAGTAAACTTGTGTGGCATACCATTAATAGACCGAGGGATGCATTGATATGTGCTTTGGCTGTGCAAGGGCTATTACCCTCGGTTGATAATCTTGTGTCTCGTGGCTATTATTTGGTTAACCGTTGCAGCTTATGCGAATGTCAGGCGGAAACCCTACCGCATTTGTAACACCCCGTATTATTTTAACACAATATGATAAAAGAATTTAATTCCTCAAATTAAATTCATCCTTTTTCCATATAATAAAAATGCGACTGAAATTTTTTCGCTAAATAATACTAAAATTTCCTAAGTCCAAAATTTAAAAAATTTTAAAAAATAAAGTTTGTTCTATTATCTTCAGAATTGAAAAAGAAACACATTTCAAAATTTATAAAAATGAACACTTATATTTTTCCCGACTCTGAAATTCGGGTCAACAATTTCAAACACGCAAATCAAAAATCAAACAATCAACATCAACATTTTGAAAATCAAACCTCACGTCATTTTTAATCAAAATGTAGTCATTTTGATTATTTTCAATAAATGATTATATATTAATATATAATTACTATTCCTTTTCTATTAAATTAGCTTTTTTCTAAAATGTCGAAATTCTAAGTTATACTTAATTTAAACTGACAAACTTTTTGACGTTTGATTATAATTATTTAAATCTTTAACATTCAACGAAAAAAATAAATATTTCGACCTAGGAAGTTTTTATTCAGAATTTCAAGGATTAAAACTCGATTTTTATATTTTGTACCTTTTGAAAATTAGTTTTATTTTTATTTCCGATTTTATTTCAAAATACTATTTTAAGATCATATCTTTTATTTTGAGACTTTCTGCGATCGCGCAAATCGAAAATTTCGAGAAATGAAAATCGAGCCCGAAAATTTGACTTTTGACTTTTGGACCAATTAATTCAAAGTCTATCCTCTTCCATTATTACTTACACAAGTCCAATTTTTCTTACACATTTAATTTTTCATCATCACTTTTATTTTATTTTATATTTAAATTTAAAGTTTATATTTTTAATAAAAATACTTATAAAATATAATACTTCTACTTTTATATTATCATTTTCATTTCCGTCACTTTTAAAATTTTTTTTAAAGTAGTAAATAAAATATTTTAGTCTTAAATTTATAAAATGAATACTTTTCAGAAAATCGTCAAAACAGCACATTTTAACTTTTATCGCTTTTGACACCCGACTTTTTAAAACTGATTAATTTCGTGAAAAACATTTTTAAAATATCATAGGAACATTTTTAATGCCAAATAGTAACCAAGACTTTATCAACCAATTAAAATCAAGATGTTCCCTAATATTCATTTAATTAAACTTTATTTAATTAAATTATTACTTAGCCTACATTTATTTACAACTTGTCCTCATTAAATTCACAAGAGCAAAATGAACTTGTATACTCCTCCATAATGTCGTGTACTCCCTCCATATTCTCCCATTTTATTTCCTTTCTTTTTCTTCCTAAAACATTAAATAAAAACCTTAATATTATATCTAATAAATGCTAAGTAGTTCTAGTATAACTAGTGGGTGTTTAGAGCTAACTTGCTTGGATTATTTGGGTGAATAACTTGGGTAATATGGGTGAAGAAATTCCGATCTAAAATTTATTTTAGATCCCCGACGTTTAACATCCTAATTAAGGTGACTAACTATGTCTTATATTATCCTTTTAGTAAATTAATTTGTTTTGTTATTATAATTTTATGAATATGAAAATTATGTTAAATATGCTAAACATCATTTTTATGAACTTGTATGATTATGTGTTGTATAATAAAATGATAATAAATAAGTAATAATGATAATAGTTTAGTTGTAGTAATATATTCACATGTGTAGTTAATTTATTTTTGAGCATTTTTAATTTATGTTCATATGATTTTTATGTTTAGTTATGTTTTAATTGAGTAGTAGTTATATATAAAAATTATGTGAAATATTAAAAATGAGTTTAAAGTGATTAAAAATGAAAAATAAAAATTGTATGTCCATATATACATATCACGGTTTTTCCCTTTATTTTTACTAAATATTCACTTTTAATTTTTGTAAATAATATGTAGTGTTAAGTTAGTTAAAATAGATGTTCCTATGAAAAAAAAAACTAAATTAGGAAAACAAATTATAAATTATTAAAATCGAAATTAGTGTTCTTGAGTTTTATTATGATCTTCATGTGTGTTCATATGATATTCATGTTGATGTTCATCAATATTGTTCACTTTGATTATGCCTTATATTATGTTTGTTAATAATTTGTGTTTATGTTTAGTTATTGTTTTATATATTATTAGTCATATTATATAAATCAACTTAAAACATTATAAATCATTTAGATTAAAAAGTTAGAAATTTAAAGTGTTGAAAAACACTATTCATAATTATAAATGAAAATTTTAGTAAATTTCATTTAAGTTTAAATCATTTTAGTATAATTAGAATAATTAAAATAAAAAGACTTGAAGTTAAAAACCGATAAAATCGAAAAATGAAAATTTAGGACCACTATGAGCTAGCTCACGGCATCCCTATATTTTTAGGTTAAAAATTGTTTTATCACTTTTTAGTTTATTGTTAATATAATTTAATTATTAGTTAATAAGTTAGATTTAAGAAATTAAAAGAAATAAAACCATTTTGACACATATATTAATATACACGGCATTTCTATATTAAATTGACTAAATTTGACCAAAATGAAATTATCACTAAGTCACTAAAGTTAAATAGTAATTAGAATTGAATTTTTGTATAAATTGTTTTAGTTATAAATGAAATACGATAAACCGATAAAAATGTTTAACCGTTATAAAAATGGATTAAATCGTGTGATACTACCTTTGCATATTGGACTGTTGGGTTTGGACATACGGACTTAAATGAACCATTCACGATACCATTATTATTAAAAATGAAAATCGCTAAATTTAGTAAGTAGACGACTAAATTTAACTAAGTCTCATTTTATAATAAATATCATTATCACTTTTTACAAACCAAACTTAACGTTTTTAAAACTAGACTTTTAGATATTTTCAAAAATCACTAAGTACAAAACGAACTTAACGTTTTTAAAACTAAACTGTTAAAATATTTACAAAAATCACTAAGTACAAAACGAACCTAACGACTTTGAAACTAGAAATTTGTACTTAGAAAATAAAAACAAGTTTAGTATTATACTAAAATACCTTAAGTATAAAAATACGTATAAATATAAAAATACGTTCAAGTATAAGAATAGGATAAGTATAAAAATACAATTAGAATACGAAGTATAAAAATACGAATACGTATAAAAATACGTATAGAATACGAAGTATAAAAATACGAATACGTATAAAAATACGTATAAAATACGGTGAATAGTGAAAAGTGAATAGTGAATAGTGAAAAGTGAATAGTAAAATACTGAAAATAATTGAAAATTTTACTAAGTATAGAAAATTTAAAATGAATAAGTAAATAACTTAAAGTGTTTGAAAAACACTTAAATAAAATTTGACATATTAATAAACATATCAAATTAGAAATTTAAAAACGTTAATAATTAACAACACTTCAAATAATAAACGAATGTGTTAAGTGATCATATGAAACCTACAATTCAAATAAAACGTTTGACGCTGAGACTAGGAGAGTCTAGTAACATGTGATATGTAAATATCAAATAAATAATGAACATTGAGTAAGTTAAATAAAAGGTCAAGCTTGGGCCTCGGATAAAGGAACGCCAATCGTGAGTGAAGTGGGGTTAAGATAGTCTTTGTAGCGGTCGCCATTCTAGATACAAGATAATGAATACGCCATGGTTTTGCCACGGGCTTTAGGAAATGGTCGCTTTATCCGGAGTTAAGGTGCTCTCTGAATAGCGTGGCCCATTCTTAACGTGGATACTAATGTACATGTACTAGACTAGGGTTTAATTCACTCTATTTCGCTAAAGTTATCAGGGCCACCGTAACATTATGTGCATATGCGCTTTGCGGTTCTGTCTCCTTTGCCAGTGTTTCGTCTTTCTTTGACGCGACACTTGCATTCGTTCTTGCCACATGTAAAGATCACTGACGAGATTGTATCTGAAGTTCGAATCATTTCAACACTAGAGGATGAGATGCAAGTATTATAGTATTCGGCGTGGTTTACGAGTCGAGTAAGCCATTGCACTATGGTAGTGAGATGCTGGCGACTAGAGTACAATGGCCTACTCAAAGGGTCGTGCTCGTAGCGATATGTGTTGTGTGTTGTTTGATTTAAATGAGAACGAGTGTGTACCATTTTCGAAAATTAAAGACCACAAGTTTCAAGTGAATCAGTCGCATGATGAGAACAATACGATACGTATGTATGTATGCGATCCGATATCGCTTTGTAATCTTGCCGATATGTTGTGATACTATGGCTATGATATTATATGTTATTTGCTTTCATAAGAATATCATGCTTATATGATTTATCGCTTAACGGCATGCTTAATATGACATATATGTCTTTACATGCTAATTGTATTAAGCATGTTTATGTTTTATCATAATGTTATGTTTATAAAGCGATAATATTAAACCAAAGTAATTGTGATCGAGGGAAAGTATCAGCATAGCTAGTCCTTTGTCCGCTCAATGGCATCCCCATCGCTTTATTGTGCGGGGTAATCATGGACCTGGAAATTTGGATTTTGGACGGGGCCATGCAACGTTTTTACGCTTTACTTTATGTCATTTGCGAGAGATTTGTAATATATAAGACGCTACTCTTTTAAATTTCCGTACACAGAGTTGTTTTATTCAACTCTTGAATTACGATGTAACATTTTGGGTTTTATGTATAATTAATAGCGCTGGTTTAAGACTTAATTAATTTCCGCCTTAGTAATTAAAGTCGACTAAAAACCAGGTTGTTACAGCATTTATTCTTTCAATGTTCGTTTTCATGCAAGCTCATGGAAGGCGTTCTTCGTTGGAATAGAATTTATCGACGACCGAAGACGTTGCAGGGGGAACTCAAGTGGCAGTTGCAATTCAACAGGGGGAAACACTGGCGACAGGCGTGGATTTGTTGTTCACTTGTCACTAGTGTTTACGCTATATGGCAAGAACGCAATAGGCGAATCTTTAAGGATTGTCGATTATCTGTAGAGCAGTTACTCTTGGATGTTAAACGGCTTGTTAGTATCAGATTGTATGCGCTTGCTAATAGTGTGAGGGAGGAGGATATTGCTCCTTTTTTGACTCTTTGATGTAATCACTTGGAATTGGCTTATGAATGGAATCTGACCCTTTTCCAAAAAAATAAAAAGAATCGACGAAACCGATTAAAAATAATTTTACATATATTAAAATGAATAAATTCGAGTGCTACTACCTTTGCTTAAATGTGGACTTGGACATACGGACGAATTAAAATGAACTACGACAACATCGCTAAAAATGGAAACCGTTAAATTTTAGCTAAGTCTATGACTAAATATAACCGAGTTTTACTTTTAAAATATTGTCACTTATCACTAAATACGAAATGAACTTAACAACTTTGAGACTAGAATTGTACTTAAGGAATACAAATATAAATTTGACACTTAAGAAAATATCTAAATTTTTCTAAGAAAAGCTAAGTATATGAAATTAAAAAGAAACTAAATAATTAGAAAATCTAGTTACATTAACTAAATCACTTCACTTAATCAAATAAAATATCTTAAGTATGAAAATACGGATAAAGTATAAAGATATGTACAAGTATAAAAATACATACAAGTATGAAAATACGTACAAGTATAAAAATATGTAGAAATACGAAGTATAAGAATACGCATACGTATAAAAATACGTAGAAATACGAAGTATAAAAATACGCATACGTATAAAAATACGTAGAAATACGAAGTATAAAAATACGCATACGTATAAAATACAATGAATAGTAAAATACGATGAATAGTAACCGTCGTGAATAGTAAAATAATGAATAGTAAGAACGGACTTAAAATAAATATTTAAGTTTTCTATGTGCTTCCGTTTACCTGAAGAACTGCTAGAACTAAATTTTCATTATACAAGTTCGACGATATTGATTTGTTTGAATTACCGCGTAAGTAATAAAGGAACGAGAAAAATGATAAAGAAAGTACTTGTTAAATACTCGGGTGTCTACGATGTTAAACGCTATAGGGTCAGGGTTGGTAAGGTAGCCGCATATGGGGACACTATCATCGCTATTTGGTGCTAGTGGTACATTTAATGGCTCTCCTAGTCGTTATTTAACGTGATTTTCGCCCTGGGTAACGATTCGTTCACGGGCCCATATGAGGTAATGGAAAATGACCATTCCCATCCGGGGAATCTGTCGTAGTGTAATAGTCGCACCAATAGGGTGGTGTATGCATATAAAAGACAAGGGACTGATCCTCCTTATTACCTGCTTGATATCTTTAGCATTTAAAGTCCGTTGATGTGACCGGCACGCTATTGCGCGGACGCTTATTAGGTCTGCATGTTTCCATCCTTACTGGTTTGTTGGCTCATGGTCGTGTTTCATCTTAGATTATCCATGTTGTGTTGGATGTTAGGTAGTTATCCCGTACGCTACTTGGTGTTTGATCTGATGTACGAGTCTGAGTAACTAGTGCACTTTGATAGCGAATCATATGGGTGATTTAATATGAGAGTACACAAGCCGCTCTGTAGTCAAGACTCGCGAGTATATGTTACTATATGAATAATTGAAAAGGGTCGACTACCCCGAATATGAATGAAATGATAATGATTTGCCTACATGATTATGAATTGAGATGATCTGATGATTTAATTGCTATGTTAAATGAACTGTCTTATGTTATGCTTTATGAACTGCATTATTGTATGTATATATGTGTTGCTTAGAATGTGCGGGGCTGAAAAAGCTAATACGGGAATACCTCAGGTACCGAGACTTGACTGCTGATCTACACAAGGGGATCAAGGCCTTATTTTATATTTTGAGAGAATGTAATCGATTAAACTCTGTTTTATCTATGACTTTTATTATGTATAATGAGTTGTAAAATGATGACAGCTGGTTTTGTAATATATGGACTTAATTAATATTTCCGCCTTAGTTTAATTAAAGTCACGAAAACCAGGTTGTTACACTCACCTCTTATCCAGCTTCTTTTGTCACCTTACTTGCTCCTGGAGTTTCTGATCATTCCCCTCAGTTGGTTACATTAACAACTGCTGCAAGGAGGAGCACTAGGTGCTTCCAGTTCCTTAATTATTGGGTTCAGCATGAGAACTTTCATCATCTGGTGATGGAGACATGGGACTCCACTCAAAGGGGTACTCCTATGTACACTTTGTTTGAAAATTTAAAAGGAGTAAAGAGGGCTCTAAGGCATTTCAATGCTCGGCATTTTGCAATATCCGAGCAACAGATGGAAGTCTGGCGATCAGGAGTTACACAGGCTGCAACTTGCTTTATTAACTTCCCCTATGGATCATCTCTTACTCACAGCTGAGAAGGAAGCAAGGATGGTTTGGCTGAAATTAAAAGAGGCTGAAATCAGTATGCTTAGGCAGAGGGCTAAAATATCTCAAGTATCATTGGATGATAGCAATACATCCTATTTTTTCAAGAAGATTGTAGAGAGAAGGCAAGTCAATAGCATTGGTAAAATCCATGATATGCATGGGCAGCTTTGTACTACTGAAGAGATGGTAGGCCAAGCTTTTGTGGAGTACTACTCTTCTCTTTTAGGGACTGCTGAGCCTGTGACTCCCTTAGATACTAAGTTTATATGAACTGGGCAGTGTCTCACCTCTGACCAGGCTGCCAAACTTGAGCAGGCAGTAAGTGTGGAGGAGATCAAACGAGCTTTGTGGGATATAGATCAAAATAAAAGTCCAGGACAAGATGGCTTCACCTCTTGTTTTTTCAAAGCTACTTGGGAAATTGTTGGTTCAGACTTTGTTCATGCCATACAAGATTTCTTTAGGAAGGGAAAAATGTTGAAGACCACAAACGTTACTGTGGTTACTTTAATCCCAAAGAAAGACCAAGCTGATTCAGTACTAGATTTCAGGCCTATCTCATGTTGCACCACTGTTTACAAAACCATCAGTAAAATCCTTGCTAATAGGCTTCAAGAGGTCCTCCCATGTATTGTAGGGGAAGAACAAGCGGCTTTTGTAAAAGGAAGGAGTATATTTGACAATATTCTTCTTTCTCAGGCTCTCACAAGGGGGTATACCAGACAACACCTTTCTCCAAGGTGTTTTATAAAAGTCGACATTAGAAAGGCTTTTGATTCCTTGAACTGGGAGTTTGTTCTGAGTATGTGTGAAGCCTTAGGCTTTCCTCCATTATTTGTTGGCTGGCTAAGAGCTTGTATCACAACTCCATCCTATACTTTGAAGATCAATGGCTCCTTATTTGGTTATTTTGAAGGTCAGAGAGGAGTTCGCCAAGGGGATCCTCTTTCTCCCTACCTATTTGTGCTGAGTATGGAGATATTGTCCAGATATCTCAAAGACCTTCCTAAGATTAGAGGCTTCTCTTATCATCCTAAGTGCTCTACAATTAGCCTAACTCATTTGGTATTTCCTGATGACCTTATGGTCTTTACAAGAGGGGATGTCCCTTCTGTGATGGCAGTGGTTCAGCATTTGGATCATTTTGCGCAGATATCAGGCCTGAAAGCAAATCCTGCCAAAACAGAGATCTATATTGGTGGAGTTTCGGATCAAGTGAGGAGTAGCATACTTGCTGACTCCGGCTTCAGTGAAGGGGTCTTTCCTTTCCGTTACTTGGGGCTTCCTCTTGCCACTGTGAATTTGAAGTCTGATATGTACAGGGGGCTAATAGACAGAGTTAGAAGGCATGTGATGAACTGGGCTAACACAAGCCTCACTTATGCAGGTAGAATTCAGATTATTAACTCTATATTTTTTGGTGTGGAGAATTTTTGGTGTGCTGCTGTCCTACTTCCAAAAGGAGTGGTAAAGAGATTGATTAAACTTTGTAAAGATTTTCTATGGAGTATTGATGAGGGGAAAAGGAGATTCACCTTCCTTAGTTGGAAAGCAATCTGCCACCCAAAAAAAGAAGGAGGTTTTGGCATCAAAGAGCTCCTATCTTGGAACAAGGCTCTCATGAGTAGATTTCTGTTGGGACTTGAAATAGGGAGCCCAGGTATTTGGTATTCTTGGCTGAGATGCTACAAATTGAGGTCTCACAGTCTCTGGTCAGTCATGGCAGCTGAGACTGATTCTGAGGCTTGGAAGGATACTTTGAGCGTGAGAAACGAGCTTGTCCATAAGGCTGGTAGTGTGGAACATGCAAGGAAGCTGCTGCGAGAATGGAAAGGTAATGTATCATCAGCTTACGACTTTTTCAGGCATTGTAATCCTACAGTTAGCTGGTCCTCAGTCATTTGGAGCTCAATTAATGTCCCCAAGCGTAAGGTTATTGGCTCTTTAGCTATGCAAGGGAAGCTACCTACGGTAGACAATCTTTGTCGAAGGGGGCTAATTTTGGTTAACCACTGCGTGCTTTGCAAGAGGGATGCTGAAACTCGTGACCATCTTTTTTTTGAATGTGCAATATCAAGGAATTTGGTCCAGTCACTTTTCAGTTGGATGGGTTTCCGTAGAAGAGTACGAAGTCTCTGATTTGAAATCAAATTCCTGGTGCATATGACCAAGAGTGGCAAGTGGAGGGCACAGTGGTTTGGGTGCACTCTGATTGCGGCCATTTATCACTTGTGGATAGAGCGAAACAGACGCATCTTTGAGGATGAAACGAGATCTCTAGATAGTGTTTTAAAAATGATAAAATCGGATGTTTGTATTCGAATGTTGCACAATTCGAGTGAGGAAGAGAATATTGTTGTAAATGCCCTAAACGGGAATTGATGTACTCCTCTTGATGGTTAAATGAAAATTGCGCTGACTTCTTCCAAAAAAAAGGGGCAAATTACTCCAATTGAAAGTTAAGGTATCTAATTTCAGAATTGTTAATAGTGAAGGGGTTAAATTACCACTTTCGCGCTTTTATTTTTCAATTTTGTGAAATAGTACCAAATCATGAATTCCAGTGAAAAAAGTCAATTTTCCGGTGAGAATTCTTGTTTGACACTTAAACCTAATAAAATTTGCCTCTATTTGTTAAAACCTAAATAATTCTAATTCTAATTCTAATTTTCCCAAAACATAAACCACCTAAAATTGTTCCCTCTAAATTCATTTTTCATCCCTAAAATTAAATATCTTTCTTCAACTCTTTCTACCCAAAATTAAAGTTGTTAAGTAAAAGTAGTCAACAAAAAAATCTTAAATGAAGATGATGAGAAGAAGTTTAAGAAAATAATGAAAGAGTTAATTGATGTTTGCTAATTTGAAAGACTTTAATTGAAAGATGGTGAAAAGGGTTAAATTAAAGAAGAAGAAGAAGAAGAAGAAGAAGAAGAAGAAGAAGAAGAAGAAGAAGAAGAAGAAGAAGAAGAAGAATAACAAATGTCAAATTAGGTTAGTTTAATGATAATTATGGAATTGTTGGAAAAATTTCACAAATTAAGTTTATGTTAACAAAATAAACTAATTGAAGGTATGCTTTAACAAATAAAAAGAACAAAATGAAAAAAATTAAAGGTCAACAACCGGAAAGTTGACTTTACTTACTAGATTCCGTTATTTGGAACTTTTTAATAAAATCAAAAAATAAAAGTTAATAGAAAACAAAAAATAAAGTAAAAGGTACTATCTCACAAATGACCCTAAATAAAAGGTATTATTTGACAAAAAAAACCCCTAATTTTAATGTTGTTTTTACGATACGATTTTCGTATATACAGTTTTTTCGTATATATGGGTTCGTGTAATTGTGTATTCGATTTTCGTAACATGTCAAAATTATTTAAAATTGTTTTTTTGTAAAACTTGGGTATAATAAGGTAAAATGAATACTTCACATAAAAATATTATTTTTACCCTAACTTTATACACAAATTCTCATTTAAGACCACTAAACCCGTTTTAAGCTACTTACCTGCCTGGGTCAACCCGTTTTACTTTTTCCTTTTTTTTTCTTTTTTTTTTTGAATTTTTTTTTCAAGACCCAAAATTTATTTTTAAAAACTTTTGTCGAAAATCGTGTTTATAGGGTTATTGAAAATGGTAACAAAGTAATGTAAAATGGTAACATATTATATTATATTTGTAACATATTATAAATCATAGAAAATAGAAAATTGTCATAACATTTGTTTAATATGTTACCATAATTGTATAATATGTTACCAAAATAGGTTCGTGTTTCTAGGGTTATTGAAAATGGTAACAAAGTAATGTAAAATAGTAACATATTATATTATATTATATTTGTAACATATTATAAAACATAGAAAATAAAAAATTGTCATAACATTTGTTTAATATGTTACCATAATTGTATAATATGTTACCAAAATAGGTTAATTATGTTTTAATTTTTTAAGAATATGTCACCAATATAATATAGTATGTTATCATTTTTATCAATATTGTTACCATTTAAAAGTTGTGTTTTATTCGTTATTTGAGAGGTTTTTTTTTTTTTTTTTTTTTTTTTTTTTTTTTTAAAAGGTTTTAAAAAAAATTTGAAAAAAAAATGAAAAAAAAGGGCCAAAACGGGTCTTTTTTGACCCGTCTTAACTTTAAACGGGTTGACCCGTTTTATAGGAGACTAATTGAACTTTATATGTGTTTCACCAAAATAACACACACTTTATCTTCTAAAATGGGTCCTACTAAACTAAATTATCAATATTGCCTCTAACTTTTCAATTTATTTAATATTTGAGCAAAAAGCAATGGGGTAATCTCATTGAAATGGAGGGAGTGTATTCTAATATTCGTGAAATTTACACCGTTTACCACATCATATTCGTTTTATAAATTCGTATCTTATATTTTTGCTCTACCTTAGACTGAAATAACTTAAAAATAGTCCTCATTCTATACTTTTTCGAACCCGTGTCAGTTCGGATTCTTAATTAAATAAAAACTTAAAGTATAAGATATATGAATATACTACCTCCATTCAAATTCACATTACACATTTCTATTTTAGCCGTTATTCTGAATCGAGCATTCAATTTCATTTATCTCTCGATTCATAAATGAAAATATATTCATGTGAGATCTTATTTTATTTGTCTTTACGCTTACATAATTAAAATTTGACTTTCATATTTTTTGCAAAAACATAGCTAACGATATTTAACGGGCAAAACTCGCGTTGACAAATGTGGAAAAAAAAAATAGTAGTGTAAATTTGAATGAAGAGAGTATTAGTTAAATAATTAGCTGATATTAATAGTGCAAAAATCACAACACAAATTAAATTCGCTACTAAAATAGAGTTCTAAGGAAGCACTGAAAACACGGCACTAAACTAAAGTCAAAGGTTAAATACAACGACAACAATAATAGTTCAACTAAGCAAGAGGGTGGAGGATAAACTGGACGGAGTATTATATTGTTGACACAATTTAGCATTGATGGATGAGAAAGTAATGAGTTGGAATACTATTAAAGGTTGTTGGAATTATTTTTTTGAGGTAGTGGATTTAATTAATTTGAACTACTTATTTTGAATACTAATTAACGTAGTTGAAATTATTTTTTTAACTCCGTATAATCCAAAATCTAATGGAAGAAACATAAGTTCGACACTCAAAACATTTAATCATTTTATGGTGTTGTAGTTCAATAATACCAAGGCAAACAAATACAGCACGAAAACTATTTTCTAGTATACCAATCCAACGACTACTTTGAATACGTTTAGTTTAACTTTTAAGCGCACAAAAATATTTTTGTTATTTGAATTAGTTTCGTGTTAATATGTTTTCGAATTTGGAATAGCTTTTTATTCAAAAATTAGAGAATTTTTAGGTGTCATTTGGGTGCATATGTGAATTAATTTGTATTATACTTTCTCAGTGCCACAATGATAGTCCCGCTTTGACTTTACGCGGTCTCCAACGCGCCTCTTCAACCATGTTTTTCATCGCTTATATGCAAATATTTTTCATTGAAAATAAAATATTATGAAAGATAATTTAATAACGAATATAAATATCTTATTATCATATAAAAATTTTGTGTAGATTTTATGTTATATATGGTCAAAGTTGTACAACTTTGACTTTCGAAAACCTAAATGGGACTATCATTGTAGAACGGAGGTAGTATATTTTAAAAAACACGTGAATTAAATCATTCATGTAATTATAGGAATTTAATTCATGTGTGAATTAACATGTTAGATGGTATAAAATTGATCTTGGACCTCCACCCATCTGCTTAAATTTTTGATTGAGTTGCATCTTGACATGGTATCAGAGTCTTGTGATTAGATGTCACGGGTTCGAATCTCACCACTCATACCCTTCCCTTTTAAAGTTGAATAATTTAGCACCGGGTATGGGGAGACCCATCATTGCGTCCACACTTCAACCCAAAAGACATTTGTGCGAGGGGGCATGTTAAATTGTATAAAACTGATCTTGTGTCAAAAACCATTATCTTAAACTTTTTGTTAATTTTGTTCCTGAGCTGACATAACAATTACCTTGAGCTAACGGTTTAGTTTCAACCGGTCACGTGATTTTAAAAAGCCAAACAAACAACTTTTTTCTAATTCACCATATTTTGTAATATTCCATTTTTATTGGGTAAACCAAACAACACATTGATTTATTATTATAATGACAATGCAAAAACAGATAAATGAAAATGTGAAGAACATAACGAAAAAAAAGACAAATATATTTACCTTCCACTAATAGGTTTTAACATCATATATAATCGTCTGAAACGACGACCAACATATTCAAGGTATAGTTTTACAATTAGTTCAATTTTGTCTTAGTACATAATTGCGACAATTAATTACTAAAATAGTAAATATATATTTGGTGGAATCGCTTAAAATATAATATCATAGAGACTTGTAAATTCATAATTTTTAAAATTGTTTGGGTTACCTTAAGTGTAACACCCCGTGTTAATTTAAGCTAATTATAATTAGGAAATCAATAATTAATCATCCTCGCTCACTGAATTTCCTAAAACAATACACTACAATCATTTTTGCACCTAAAATAAAAACATTTTGGATTACTTTGAATTTGAACCTTATGTTTACATTTTCAATCTCGATAAATCAAATGGAGCATCCTCGACAATTTCCTCAACGGCAAATTTTGGCACGCAAATCGAGGTCAAACATTGACTAAATGGCCAAGCCACCTAAAGGTGATTAAGTCACCTAATCCTTTCTTAAATATCATTACTCATAATCCAAACCTAATTAAAGTAGCTTAAGCTTAATCATATTGATTATTACTAACACAACATATAATAATAATATCAAATTACTATTCCACTTTGATTTAACTAACACTTTCACTAAAACTCGCTATATTGAATTACACTAAGCCCAAACTGATAAACTTTTTGACGTTTGAAGATAATGATTTAATTAGATAACATTCAACGAAAAAAATATATATTTCGATCGAATAAAATTTTATTTCAAAGTTGCGAGACAAACTAGTACCCAAATTTTGTTTGAATTCGTTTTGAGGTTTATTTTCATTTTTATTTTTGATCTTACTTCGAACCATCATTTTAAGACTATATATTTCATTTCGAGACTTTTCGCGTACGCGCAAATCGAAAATTTCAAGAACGAAAAATCGGGCCATGACTTGTGCATGTTGGCCGAGATTTTTGGAGCTACAAGCTCTACATTGTCTTCCTTTTTCCTTTTGCTTTTCTTACACAATTGTGTTCCCTTGTCTCAAGCATGCTTCCTTCCTCTTACAAGCATGCCTACCTCCCTTACACCCATGGTTTCCTTGTCTCAAGCATGCATGCTTTATTCTTACACAATACTACAACTTACATGATACAAAAAAAAAAAAATAAAACAACTACTACTACATACTACACTCACACGACACAAACAACAACAACAACACACTCCATTTTTTTTCTAAGTCTTCAACTTCTTTTCTCTCTAATAAACTCATACTCTAAAAACCTTGTAAGCTTATCTTCATGTACAAGCTCAAGATCCTTCATGATCTTCATCCTCTTCCTCTAGTTTTTCTTCTTTAAATTTCACCTCTTGTTTGTAAATTCCACTAGAACATTTAAATGATTTCCTCACCATGTATAATTAGTATTCACTCACTCTTTTTGCATGCAAATTAAAAATGAACATAAATCAAAATCACTTTAAATACAAACATCACCTAAACTAAATACTACTACACTTGAAAATTTTAGTATAGTTAGTTTAGTCTTAAATTAAATTACTAACTTGTGTATTTCATTCTTATGTACCCTCCTAACCAAAGACGAGGAGCAAGGTGGTGGTGTTGATTTGAGCCAATTCGATCACATTGTCGAATTCCGACAATTGCTAGGAGCATTTCAACTAACTTTGACCTAATCAAGGTGCTTCAGCACATTTATATGATAAAGCGCCTAATGTGATTATGTGTTATTATTTTTGATGCATGTATGTTTTATTATATCACCTAGTATTCATATGTTAAATTAGAAGACAAAAATCGAAAAATGAAATTTGTTGCTCACATAAAAACCCACGGCAATCCCCTTTATTTTTGCCTAATTTTTCGCTTTAATTTTTGTAAATTGCATGCTTAAAATACTAAGACTAATATGTACATGAAAATATAATTAGTTTTTGTTTAGGATTTAAAATGAATTTGTTATGAATTGTTAAGTGTTTTAATGTATTATGTGTGTTCTTGAATGTTATGTTATTCTTGTGTTTTGAATGATTTTATTTATGTGTGTTAATGTTTGTATGTGATTTTCACTTATGTTAAATGTATAAATATTATAAGATAAATTAGTTATTGAATTAGAAGTATAAAAATCAAAATCAAAATATTGAACATATATACATATACACGGCTATACTAAATAATTTGGACCAATTTTTAGTTTTAATTTTTCTAAATAACATATTATGATTTGACTAGTTAAAATAGACTTGTAGGAAAAATTTGAGAAAATTTCATAAACATATAAAATTTTGACTAAATAATGTTCATATGAAAAACATTAACATTCATCACACATTCATGTGTTCTTCACTTAGGTGATTAGTTTGATTCATAAATTTTATAAGTTTTAGTTATTTATTGTTTTTAAGTACTAATTTAAATCATTTTAGCATAAACTAAATAATTAGTATATAAAAACTTTAAGTTAAAAACTGATAAAATTAGAAAACGAAAATAAAAAGCTAAGTATAGAATGGCCACGGTTTAGGGGTTATTTTTGGACCAAAAATGAATTTGTCACTTTTTATTTTTATCACTTAAGTAATTAAAATAGTTAAAGTAATGATTTATTAATAAAAACAACAAAAGAAATAATTAGCTAAATAAATGGAGACTCACGGCTTTTGTGTTATTTTTGGGTCAATTTTGGTCAAAATGAATTTATCACTTAGTCACTAAAATTGATTTATAATTAGAATTATATTAGATTGTAAAATGAACCGTTAATAAAAAGAATCAACTAAACCGATAAAAATAAACGTTACCCGTATTAAAATGAATCTTGTCGAGTGCTACTACCTATGCTTAAATTTGGATGTGGACATACGGACTATTTAAAATGAACTACGACAACCTCGCTAAAAATGGAAACCGCTAAAAGATTAGTTAAGTATATGACTAAATAAAATCGAGTTTCACTTTTAAAAAGTTATTTAAAATCACCAAGTACAAAATGAACTTAACAACTTTGACTTTAGAATTTTGTACTTAGATTATATTAAGTTTTACTTCCGAAATCATTTTTCAAATCACTAAATACAAAACGAACCTAACGACTTTAAAACTAGAATTTTACACTTAGTAAATAAAAAGCTTAGTTTTATTTTCCAAAATATCCTTAGTATAACAAAATGTATAAGAGTACAAAAATACTAAGTATAAATAAGGTCAAATAATAAATACTAAAGTATAAAGAAAATAAAATAAAAATACTAAGTATAAAGAAAATAAAATAATAAATACTAAGTATAAGAATACATATACGTATGAAATACGAATAAAATACGAAGTATAAAAAAATACGTACAAATACGGAATACGAAAATACGAATACGTATAAATACGAGGAATAGTAAATACGATGAATAGTAAATACGATGAATAGTAAATACGGTGAATAGTAAATACGGTGAATAGTAAAATAATGAATAGTGAAAAATATTTAAAAATTACGAACAGGACTCAAATAAATAATTAAGTTTTTCTATGTGTTCTGTTTTACCTGAAGAACTGTTGTTACTAAAATTTCATTATACAAGTTTGACGTTATATTTATGATACAAGTTTGTCATTATTAGTGTTTATGAGCAAGAAAATGAGAAGTAGAGAAAGCGAGTACTTGAATAAAATACTAGGATTGTTCGCCATGTTGCGACTCTTGAAATTCGAAGTTAACGAGGTAGCTGTATATGGGGACTTGGGCTCCCTACCAGAGTTGCCCAAGGCTTATAACGATCTTAAGATTGCTATTCGGCACGGTATATACAACCTCAGAGATGGGGCATTCTTGATATTTCCGTGGGCCCATATATCAGTAATTGGAAACGCCAGCCCCATCCGGGGGTACCCGTCTCTGGTGATAGTCGAACTTTTTCGTCGGTGATACCTTTTGAATAGCGAATACGTATGATCCTCGATAGGTAGTGTATGCATACATTAGACAAGGGATTAGGCCGTCCTTATTACCTTAGATATCTTTTGCCTGTCAGACACGTCCGATTTCGTTCGGCCCTGACCGCTTCTGCGCGGAATATATCTGCATGCTTCCGCCTTACTAACGAAGATTCATTTGTTATCACATGTTGAATGCATTTCCTTGTTTGTTTGATGATTATCTGAATGATTTGGTTGAGTATTGGAGTACGATTTGTGGAGTATGATTATTTGTGAGCATGGTTGGTTATTTGATTGGTTTATACTCGTGTTAAATCATCATGATTTCCTTATGTGTTTCTGCTTGCATACTTGCTAATTGTTTCCCTTGTTTATTTATTATTCATATCGCATATTGCTTTAGAAATTGCATGTGTCGAAACTCGAAGGAGTGTGCGGGAAAATGATGAGAGTTTAATGCAAAATTTTAGTATTGACTGTTGATCTATCAGGGGATTTGAAGGCCTTATTTTGTAATCTATTTTGAGGGAGCTTGTAATCTAAATACTCTGTTTATCTATAAACTCGTATTATGAATACTGAGTATGTTAAACGTTAACAGCTGGCTTGTAATATTTAGACTTAATCAATTTTCCGCCTTAGTTTAATTAAAGTCACGAAAAACCAAAGTTATTACAGCTTGGTATCAAAGTCTTCTGGCGACCGTGAATGACTTAAAGTTATCTCACATAGCGAGACGACACCTGGGCCAGACATTCATATCATATGTCAGGCATAGACTTATAGGATCAAATAATGAATTAGAAATCTCTAGATCGCTAAAATAATAACTTAGATCAGTTTTAAAATGTGAGAAGGGTAGAATCTTAAGGACCGACCTAATAAATAATAAACTAGTTAGATGAGCGTTAGAATCCTTACGTTTATAAATCGGTTACTTGCTATTTGCTCTCTGGCTAACTCTAGTTTGACAAAGGCCCTTAGGATGACGTCTTTCGCCATTACTCAGTAACAATCTACCTCGACGCCCACCGATGATGCCACCGGATACTTATATATGTGGCCATCCCATGTCATCGAGCAATATGTGGAAGCCAACGGAATCACAACGAGCGCATCTCTACCACACAAAGGGCATTGGCTTGGGCCTGACGATTGAGAGCTTCCACCCGCACGACGAGTTACGGGCTCCACTAGGTGAGCAACTACTCTGGATTACGATCTACACATGGATCGCATGAGTCACCTGCACTCCACTTCGAGGGAGATACGACCACCAGGATGGATGGAGCACGAGGAACTGCTCGATAACTTGAAGGAGCAAGAATATAGGCACGACTATCCTCCAAGACCAGTCGAATCACTTCCAGTCTGGGGAAGATGCCGATGTGGGAGACTCTGCAGGCACGCAAATAATAATTCAGGTCATGCGACTCCGGCTTGTAAAATATATGTAACCGACTTTAGACTATCTTAAAGAACGACCTTAAAATGTCGTCTTCTTTTCCTACGGCTATGGGTGTTATTTCGGATGTGACGTTTGGTGAACTTATGTATTATATTCCTTTGAAATGTAATATTTTACCCATGTATATGTTTATATACATGGAGACGTTATGTATTTACCTAGCCATGTGCTTTTCTTAATTCATTATTTTAAAATTTTACATACATGTCGTACTTCCAAATCTCACGTAAATTACCTTATCTAAATTGATTTCAGATGAGACTACCGTGTGGTAAGAAGTACTCTGAGTGGACACCAAAAGAGAAAGCCCGCAAGAAAGCCATCGAGGCTCACGCTACGACGTCAACAATTGAAGTCCTGGAAGAGATCACAGACCTGAGCAATTCGAAGTCGATTGGAAGACAAGGGCACTTAAGACTCGTATATGGAACATCGAATTCCTGATCATCTCCGCCGATCCTCAGAATATACAGATGTGATCGAAGCATTCATGCAGGGAAAACCTGAGACGTTTGAGGGAATCAGTGGAACACTCTACCCATGGATCAGGAGTATGAATGCGAGGTTCCTGGAACACTCCGTTAGAGAGGAATGGAAAACCTCCCTAGCAGCTGCGTGCCTAGATGAGGAGGCCAAAGCATGGTGGAGACGACTACGCTCCCCGGCTATACTTGAGGGTGAGTACTACCTAAGCTGGGAGGATTTCAAACTCGGTTTGAGCGACATGACTTATGCTGTTAAGTATAAGCATAGCTTCGCGGAAGAGGAGCATCGATACTCAAAATTTGCCTAGGATCTAGGGCTAATCTTTTGTCATTCTCGATTCAATTTCATATCTCTTGAGAATGTATCTAAACTTTTATGTTATTTTGCTGAACTTATGTCTAAGTTTTCACCTTAGTTCATTTCATAGAGAATGTATTAGGAGGCTTGTAACGTTTTGATGTAAACCTTTTACATTATCAATGAAATGTTTTTTTTACCTTGCATGTTATGTGATGTCTATCTTTGAACCACTCAAAATTTATGCTGACCTTGTCGTTATTTTATTTTATTTTGAGAATGGATGCAAACAACTTAAACAACATGGTGACAGAACTTAGCCCAACATTTTCTTTGAAGAAGAAGCAAGGAGAAAAGGGTTCGAGGATGCAATTACAAAATTGCTCAAAATATGTATCAACATCAAGGCGGCGGAAACAATCACTGCATTTGAGAAATTCTCCAAACACCGACCCCAAACATATTACGCTCTGTCGACCCTACAGCCTTGACAGAGTGGATCAAGAGATGGAAAAGTTGCTAGAACAGAGCAAGACACCACCGAACGAAATGGTGAACGTGGTAGCGATCTACCTGAAAGGAGAGGCAAATAGTTGGTGGCGCCTGATCAAAGCCCAATTTCCCCTAAGACTCTATAACTGGAGTGAGTTTAAGACCTTGTTGGAAAACAAGTACTTTGGGGAAGAGTTGAAGTGGGAAAAAGAAGAAGAGTTCAGGAATCTAACCCAGGGTGAAATGACCCTACAAGCTTACTACGAGAAAAATATCGTGAAATTTGTCCAAGTTTGCTCCTAAGATATTGACTAGCGAGGAGGAACTCATGACTCGTTACGTCTGAGGCATGGAAAATAACCCGAGGATAAACATGAGCGGGTTCGGTGTAAGAACTTCTGAAGCTTCACTTAAAAGGCAACGTGTATCTGGGCACCCATCCAGAAGAGGGAAGCTGAGGAGAAGAAGAAGAAGAAGACGTTCACGCCTTCTGTGGCAAGCGCTAGCTTTATCCATAAGCCAATGTTTGGTCGCCCGGGTTTCCAAAATCAGGACAATCGAAATAAAGGCCAGGGCAGACCCCTGTACACCAACCGAAACCCCACCGGATTCGTAGGGAGGAACAACCAACAACCTCCCGGGGCTCCAGCCATTCAAGCAGGTCAATGTCGTTTCTGTCGACAGCCACAACACCCGGGGAAGCGCTGCAACGGGGAGCCGGTAGTGTGCTACTTCTGCAAGGTAGTGGGACACAAGTCGAATGAATGCCCGAAGAGGTAATCTAAAACAAATGCAGGGACCCTTTGCCGTTGTTAGAGTTCAGGGACGCCGCCTACGTCCGACCGAAGTCCGAAGAAGGGTGCGATGATATTATCGATGTCGACGCCGTCACCATTAATTTTTGGTTAATTCTGTACCTGCTTTCATTTTGTTTGATACCGGAGCATCTTTATCTTTTATATCCTCAAAATTTATCAAACAGTCCAAACTCACAAACCCTGCACAAATCAGAACTAACATATCACTACCAGATGGTAAAAACATTCCTTGTTCCACAAAATACAATAATGTAAAAATCACGATTCACAACACAGTTCTGTCAGATCTAGTATTGTTTGACCTTCCCGAGTTCGATGTGATTCTGGGAATGAATTGGCTAGCTCGTCATAATGCGACATTTAAGTGCCACGACTGTAAGATCACTTTGAAAACTAATCGAGGGAAGGAGGTATCATATCAAAGTTTGAAGAGGAAAGGGGAGTGAAACTAGTGTATGCATCAAGCTTCAAGTATGGAGAAAAAGGGGCACCAGGTGTATTTCTGCAGCATCACTAAGGTCGAGGACAACCTACGCATAGAAGATATCCCAATCGTGAATGAATACCCCGATGTTTTCCCAGACGTGTTACCAGGTATGCCTCCTGCACGAGATGTTGAATTCTCGATCGACCTCGTACCAGGCACCTCACCTATATCGAAAGCACCATACAGGATGGCTCCTGTCGAACTCCAAGAACTTAAGAAACAGTTGGAGGAGATGATTGAATTGGGATTTATAAGGCCAAAGTGTTTCGCAAGTGCGCCGATACTCTTTGTAAAGAAAAAGGATGGAAGTATGAGGCTCTGCATTGACTACAGAGAACTGAACAAGGTGACAATCAAAAATCGTTATCCTTTGCCTAGGATAGACGATCTCTTTGACCAGCTCAAAGGAGCAGGAGTGTTCTCCAAGATTGACCTAAGGTCAGGATACCATCAGATTGCGGTCCGCAAAGAGGATATACAAAAGACTGCTTTCAGATCAAGGTACGGACATTACGAGTTCAAAGTAATGCCGTTCGGCCTTACCAACGCTCCAGCAGTATTTATGGACCAAATGAACAGGACCTTCCATGAATATCTCGACATCTGCGTGGTCGTGTTCATTGACGACATCCTGATCTACTCCAAGGATAAAGAAGAACACGCGGAGCACCTACACATTATCCTAAGTATCTTGAGAGACCATAAATGGTATGCCAAATTTTCAAAGTGTGAATTTTGGTTAGGCCAAGTGGCGTTCCTAGGCCATGTAATCTCCAAGGAGGGAGTAATGGTAGATCCAGCAAAGATCGAAGCTGTCAAAGAATGGATAGCACCAAAAACAGTCACGGAAGTCAGAAGCTTCCTAGGATTGGCTGGCTATTATCGAAGGTTTGTTCCTGATTTCTCAAAGGTAGCCTAATGACGAAACTGCTACAAAAGGAATCAAAGTTCTTATGGAGCGACGATTGTGAGAAGGCGTTCCAAGAACTTAAGAAAAGGCTTACTACTGCTCCAGTTTTAACCTTACCAACAGACGGGGATGAATATGAAGTGTATAGTGACGCGTCATTAAATGGTTTGGGATGTGTGCTTATGCAACAAGGGAAAGTAATAGCATACGCATCCAGACAACTTAAGGTGCATGAAAGAAACTACCCAACTCACGACCTAGAACTTGCTGCAGTCGTGTTTGCACTGAAGATTTGGCGTCACTATCTCTATGGAGTCAGCATCAAATTCTACACCGACCACAAGAGCTTAAAGTACATCTTTACCAGAGGGAATTGAACATGAGGCAAACAGAGGTGGTTAGAATTGATCAAGGATTACAAAATCGAGTTATTATACCACGAAGGAAAGGCCAACGTAGTTGCTGACGCACTGAGTCGTAAGGCAATACATACTCTGAACAACATTTGGGAAATACCCTCGGACATTACCCAAGACCTGAAAAGGCTGAGCTTGGATCTGGTACAGTCAGATGACGTTGACCTAAATGCAATGGTGGTAGAACCAGATTTATTCCATGATATACGAGCACTACAGTGGGAAGACCCAGCCTTGTTAGAAATCAGAGAAAAGGTTCCATCAGAGGGAACAGAAGGGTTTGAGATCTACACTGATGGAAGTCTACGCTCAACCAGGTGGTGCATACCTAACAATGAAGATTTGAAACGCAAGATCCTTGACGAAGCACATAGTACCCGCTACTCGGTACATCCTGGCTCAGACAAGATGTACAAGGACCTAAAATTACGTTTCTGGTGGATAAGGATGAAGGCAGAGATCGCCGAGTACGTGGCTAGATGCATGATTTGCCAGAAGGTAAAATTTGAACACCAGAGACCAGGAGGACTACTCCAACCGTTGGAAATTCCTCAAAGGAAGTGGGATTCCATATCCATGGATTTTATCATGGGGTTACCGAGGACAGCAGGTGGCAAGGATGCGATATGGGTTATTGTGGATCGTCTAACTAAAGCAGCTCACTTCGTTCCGATCAAGGAGACTTGGGGATTGGAAGAGCTGGCCAAAGCTTACGAAAAGGAGATAATACGACTCCATGGCGTTCCCCTCGATATCATATCAGACAGGGACGCGAGATTTACATCGCATTTCTGGAAGAAATTGCAAGAAGCCTTGGGTAGTAAATTAAAGATGAGTACGGCTTTTCATCCAGCAACTGACGGTCAGACAGAGCGAACTATCCAGACACTGGAAGACATGTTGAGGGCATGCACGATGGAATTCAGCGTGAACTGGGAAAAGAGCTTACCTCTCGTTGAATTCTCATACAACAATAGCCATCATGCTAGTCTAGGGTGTGCTCCTTTTGAGGCACTGTATGGCCGAAAGTGTCGCAGTCCGGTTTGTTGGGACGACGCTAGTGATAATGTGCATCTTGGACCCCAAGTTATACAGACCAGATTGAACACATAAAGATTATTCGAGAACGACTACAAGCGGCTCAAGATCGCCAAAAGAAATACAAACGAGCACCAGTCGACCTATTGAGTTCAACAGTGGAGATAAGGTCTTCTTAAAGGTCTCACCCATGAAAGGGGTAAGACGTTTCGGACTAAAGGGGAAGCTTAGTCCAAAGTACATCGGACCCTACGAAATACTTGAACGAATTGGCGAGGTGGCATACCGACTCGCCTTACCGCCAAACTTATCCAAAGTGCACGATGTATTCCATGTATCTCAACTCAGAAGATATAGAAGCGACCCGAGTCACATTGTTACGCCCGACGTGATCGCCATCGAGCCCAACATGCTTTACTCGGAGAAACCAGTGGAGATTCTCGCCAGAGAGACCAAGTTCTTACGACGCAAGTCGATACCCTTAGTCAAGGTTCTCTGGAGGGGACAGAAGACTGAACAAGCAACGTGGGAGACCGAGGCATCAATGAAGGAAAAATACCCGGAGCTGTTTAGCACAGGTAACCTTAACCACCCAGATTACTTTAAGTTTCGGGGACGAAACTTCTTTAAGGGGGGAGGATTGTAACACCCCGTGTTAATTTAAGCTAATTATAATTAGGAAATCAATAATTAATCATCCTCGCTCACTGAATTTCCTAAAACAATACACTACAATCATTTTTGCACCTAAAATAAAAACATTTTGGATTACTTTGAATTTGAACCTTATGTTTACATTTTCAATCTCGATAAATCAAATGGAGCATCCTCGACAATTTCCTCAACGGCAAATTTTGGCACGCAAATCGAGGTCAAACATTGACTAAATGGCCAAGCCACCTAAAGGTGATTAAGTCACCTAATCCTTTCTTAAATATCATTACTCATAATCCAAACCTAATTAAAGTAGCTTAAGCTTAATCATATTGATTATTACTAACACAACATATAATAATAATATCAAATTACTATTCCACTTTGATTTAACTAACACTTTCACTAAAACTCGCTATATTGAATTACACTAAGCCCAAACTGATAAACTTTTTGACGTTTGAAGATAATGATTTAATTAGATAACATTCAACGAAAAAAAATATATATTTCGATCGAATAAAATTTTATTTCAAAGTTGTGAGACAAACTAGTACCCAAATTTTGTTTGAATTCGTTTTGAGGTTTATTTTCATTTTTATTTTTGATCTTACTTGAACCATCATTTTAAGACTATATATTTCATTTCGAGACTTTTAGCAGTCACAAATCGAAAATTTCAAGAACGAAAAATCGGGCCATGACTTGTGCATGTTGGCCGAGATTTTTGGAGCTACAAGCTCTACATTGTCTTCCTTTTTCCTTTTGCTTTTCTTACACAATTGTGTTCCCTTGTCTCAAGCATGCTTCCTTCCTCTTACAAGCATGCCTACCTCCCTTACACCCATGGTTTCCTTGTCTCAAGCATGCATGCTTTATTCTTACACAATACTACAACTTACATGATACAAAAAAAAAAAAATAAAACAACTACTACTACATACTACACTCACACGACACAAACAACAACAACAACACACTCCATTTTTTTTCTAAGTCTTCAACTTCTTTTCTCTCTAATAAACTCATACTCTAAAAACCTTGTAAGCTTATCTTCATGTACAAGCTCAAGATCCTTCATGATCTTCATCCTCTTCCTCTAGTTTTTCTTCTTTAAATTTCACCTCTTGTTTGTAAATTCCACTAGAACATTTAAATGATTTCCTCACCATGTATAATTAGTATTCACTCACTCTTTTTGCATGCAAATTAAAAATGAACATAAATCAAAATCACTTTAAATACAAACATCACCTAAACTAAATACTACTACACTTGAAAATTTTAGTATAGTTAGTTTAGTCTTAAATTAAATTACTAACTTGTGTATTTCATTCTTATGTACCCCTCCTAACCAAAGACGAGGAGCAAGGTGGTGGTGTTGATTTGAGCCAATTCGATCACATTGTCGACCCCGACAATTGCTAGGAGCATTTCAACTAACCTGACCTAATCAAGGTGCTTCCCGCACATTTATATGATAAGCGCCTCGAATGTGATTATGTGTTATTATTTTTGATGCATGTATGTTTTATTATATCACCTAGTATTCATATGTTAAATTAGAAGACAAAAATCGAAAAATGAAATTTGTTGCTCACATAAAAACCCACGGCAATCCCCTTTATTTTTGCCTAATTTTTCGTTTTAATTTTTGTAAATTGCATGCTTAAAATACTAAGACTAATATGTACATGAAAATATAATTAGTTTTTGTTTAGGATTTAAAATGAATTTGTTATGAATTGTTAAGTGTTTTAATGTATTATGTGTGTTCTTGAATGTTATGTTATTCTTGTGTTTTGAATGATTTTATTTATGTGTGTTAATGTTTGTATGTGATTTTCACTTATGTTAAATGTATAAATATTATAAGATAAATTAGTTATTGAATTAGAAGTATAAAAATCAAAAATCAAAAATATTGAACATATATACATATACACGGCTATACTAAATAATTTGGACCAATTTTTAGTTTTAATTTTTCTAAATAACATATTATGATTTGACTAGTTAAAATAGACTTGTAGGAAAAATTTGAGAAAATTTCATAAACATATAAAATTTTGACTAAATAATGTTCATATGAAAAACATTAACATTCATCACACATTCATGTGTTCTTCACTTAGGTGATTAGTTTGATTCATAAATTTTATAAGTTTTAGTTATTTATTGTTTTTAAGTACTAATTTAAATCATTTTAGCATAAACTAAATAATTAGTATATAAAAACTTTAAGTTAAAAGCGATAAAATTAGAAAGCGAAAATAAAAGCTAAGTATAGAATGGCCACGGTTTAGGGGTTATTTTTGGACCAAAAAATGAATTTGTCACTCTTTATTTTTATCACTTAAGTAATTAAAATAGTTAAAGTAATGATTTATTAATAAAAACAACAAAAGAAATAATTAGCTAAATAAATGGAGACTCATGGCTTTTGTGTTATTTTGGGTCAATTTTGGTCAAAATGAATTTATCACTTAGTCACTAAAATTGATTTATAATTAGAATTATATTAGATTGTAAAATGAGCAGATTAATAAAAAGAATCAACTAAACCGATAAAAATAAACGTTACAGTATTAAAATGAATGTTGTCGAGTGCTACTACCTATGCTTAAATTTGGATGTGGACATACGGACTATTTAAAATGGACTACGACAACCTCGCTAAACATGGAAACCGCTAAAAGATTAGTTAAGTATATGACTAAATAAAATCGCGTTTCACTTTTAAAAAGTTATTTAAAATCACCACGTACAAAATGAACTTAACAACTTTGACTTTAGAATTTTGTACTTAGATTATATTAAGTTTTACTTAGAAATCATTTTTCAAATCACTAAATACAAAAGCGAACCTAACGACTTTAAAACTAGAATTTTACACTTAGTAAATAAAAAGCTTAGTTTTATTTTCCAAAATATCCTTAGTATAACAAAATGTATAAGAGTACAAAAATACTAAGTATAAATAAGGTCAAATAATAAATACTAAAGTATAAAGAAAATAAAATAAAAATACTAAGTATAAAGAAAATAAAATAATAAATACTAAGTAAAAGAATACATATACGTATGAAATCTGAATAAAATCTGAAGTATAAAAAATACGCATACAAATACGAATACGAAAATCTGAATACGTATAAATACGAGGAATAGTAAATACGATGAATAGTAAATACGATGAATAGTAAATCACGATTGAATAGTAAATACGATTGAATAGTAAAATAATGAATAGTGAAAAATATTTAAAAATTACGAGCAGGGACTCAAATAAATAATTAAGTTTTTCTATGTGTTCTGTTTTACTCAAGAAGCTGTTGTTACTAAAATTTCATTATCTGAGTTTGACGTTATATTTATGATACAAGTTTGTCATTATTAGTGTTTATGAGCAAGAAAATGAGAAGTAGAGAAAGCGAGTACTTGAATAAAATACTAGGATTGTTCGCCATGTTGCGACTCTTGAAATTCGAAGTTAACGAGGTAGCTGTATATGGGGACTTGGGCTCCTGCAGAGTTGCCCAAGGCTTATAACGATCTTAAGATTGCTATTGACGGTATATACAACCTCGAGAGATGGGGCATTCTTGATATTTAGTGGGCCCATATATCGATGGTGGAAAGCCTTGACCCGTCCAAAGTGCAGATCTCTGGTGATAGTCGAACTTTTTCGTCGGTGATACCTTTTGAATAGCGAATACGTATGATCCTCGATAGGTAGTGTATGCATACATTAGACAAGGGATTAGGCCGTCCTTATTACCTTAGATATCTTTTGCCTGTCAGACACGTCCGATTTCGTTCGGCCCTGGCCGCTTCTGCGCGGAATATATCTGCATGCTTCCGCCTTACTAACGAAGACTCAATTGTTATCACATGTTGAATGCATTTCCTTGTTGTTTGATGATTTATCTGAATGATTTGGTTGAGTATTGGAGTACGATTTGTGGAGTATGATTATTTGTGAGCATGGTTGGTTATTTGATTGGTTTATACTCGTGTTAAATCATCATGATTTCCTTATGTGTTTCTGCTTGCATACTTGCTATTTGTTTCCCTTGTTTATTTATTATTCATATCGCATATTGCTTTAGAAATTGCATGTGTCGAAACTCGAAGGAGTGTGCGGGAAAATGATGAGAGTTTAATGCAGTACCAAGTATTATTTGTTGATCTATCAGGGGATTTGAAGGCCTTATTTTGTAATCTATTTTGAGGGAGCTTGTAATCTAAATACTCTGTTTATCTATAAACTCGTATTATGTATACTGAGTTTGTTAAACGATAACAGCTGGTTTGTAATATATAGACTTAATTAATTTTCCGCCTTAGTTTAATTAAAGTCACGAAAAACCAGGTTGTTACATTAAGTTTCAAACCGAAGTAAAAAGAAAGATATGTCGTAAAAAATATGACAAATTTAATGTTTTTTCAAATTACACTTCATTCAAATGCACACTATCGTTTTTTTTTTTTTTTTTTTTTTTTTACATTTGACAACGCGAGTTTTGCCCGTTAATTAAATATCGTTAGCTATGTTTTTGCAAAAAATATGAAAGTCAAATTTTAATGTTTTTGTCAAAACTCGCACCTTTTATGACAAATATGTTTTAAAACGTACACCACTAATTGCTCATTTCGTGAAAGAATTAATAATGAGAATTTGATGATGTGAGCTAATACTAAATAACGGATAAATCGAAATTTTACGAATCACATAAACAAAAGTTAGGGTCCGCTATAACCAGAGCGCATTTGATTTCACATTTTGTGATAACAGAATAAGGATTTGGTGGTGTTTTTAAACATTGTGATTAAATAACGTATGACGTTTTGCAAAAAAAATTATAATACGTGGCAGTTTTGAAAAAAATATATTATAAAAGGTGGAATTTATCAAAAAAAAAAAAAAAAAAACTTTATCTTTACTCTACATTTATAAATTATTAAAACGACTTGAATTCACAGTTTGAATATCACAGTTTTTTCTTTTTAAATGGTAAAAGTTCGCAAAAAGTTTTAGGGAGTAATACATCATTCACGCTCTATTGATCAAGTATTTCATATCATATCCGTAGACTTTCAAAAATGGAATCGTAATTCTCTACTAAATAATGAAATTGGATTAAATGTTAAATAATACGGAGTAAATCAGGTCTTTTAGATCTTTATTTGAAAAGATCCAATAAAAATACCCAAGTGTGCAAAATTACCCATCAAAAAACAAAGTCAATACAAAAATTGGTCAATCTTCGTTCTAAATTTACGGTCAGATGACTATACTGATAAGAATTTCAACAATGGAGGCGAGGGTATAGATTTTGCACGTATTTCTCTTAAATGTTAAAGCCAAATCACTTACTTGAAATGAATGATGAGCTATTGACTGCGATTATCGTCAATGGTATGTCATTTTGACTTTTGCGTTCATAAATTGTCGTCAACCCTCCCTCTCAAAATAAGTTTTCCTTTCTATTTTGGGAAAATTTAAAAGATGGTAATGAAAATAAAAAAAAAAAAAGTTAGAAAATCATTTGAGAACTTAGGACCTGTTCTTTCGGACTTCTTAGAGTTGAACTGAACTAAACTAAACTAAACTGAATCGAGCTAAACTGAACTGCACTAAAAAGATTAATGTGAAAAGATTAAAGAAAAAACTAAATAAAAAGGGTGAAAATTCATATAAAACAAAACTAACGGCTAAATTTAACGGATTATTCAAGTTTGGTTACGGTTGGGACTAATTTTAGAAGTTTAAGGGTATAACTGGGAATACGCCAAACGCAGGGGTACAATTGGAAAAATTGAAAAGTACGAGGGTACAAATGAGAAAAACCCAAATAATTTTAATATTGTGTGTTGAACTTAATATAGTAGAGCTGAACTGAATGGAGTTGAATCAATCAACTAAAGTGAGTGAATTGAATCGAATCGATTGAAGTCGAATTAATCGAACTAAATCGGGTGAATTGAAGTGAGCAGAACTGACTGAAATGAGCTGAAAATAAGTTGGAAAGAACAAGTCCTTACTCCCTCCATTAAACCCTCCATTAAACTATGATGTTTCCACTTTTATTCCAATGTGAGGAATTAAATAATAAAGTGGGAACATCAAGGTGAAATGAAGGGAGTATTATTTATGGAAATGGAACACTTATTTTGGAATTTTTTTTACTGAGAATAGGACACTTATTATAACAACCTGGTTTTTCGTGACTTTAATTAAACTAAGGCGGAAAATTAATTAAGTCTATATATTACAAAACCAGCTGTTATCGTTTAACAAACTCAGTATACATAATACGAGTTTATAGATAAAACAGAGTATTTAGATTACAAGCCCTCTCAAAATAGATTACAAAATAAGGCCTTCAAATCCCCTGATAGATCAACGGTCAAGACTCGGGGTACCTGCATTAAACTCTCATCATTTTCCCGCACACTCTTTCGACACATGCAATTCTAAAGCAACATGCGATATGAATAATAAATAAACGAGGGAAACAAATAGCAAGTATGCAAGCAAAACACATAAGGAGATCATGATGATTTAATGCGAGTATAAACCAACCAAATAACATACCACGCTCACAGATAAACCTACTCAACAAATCATATTCCAATACTCAACCAAATCATTCCGATAATCATCAAATCAACCAGGAAATGCATTCAACATGTGATAACAAATGAGTCTTCGTTAGTAAGGCGGAAGCATGCAGACATAATCCGCGCAGTAGCCGGTAGGGCCAACATAACTTGGACGTGACTACCAGGCTTAAAGATATCTAAGGTAATAAGGATGATTCAATCCCTTGTCTAATGTATGCATACACTACCTATCGAGGATCATACTTATTCGCTATTCAAAAGGTATCACAAGCGAAAAAGTTCGACTATCACCAGAGGCGGTACCCCGGATGGGGTTGGCGTTTCCACCATCGCTATATGGGCCCACGGTAATATCAAGTATGCCCCATCCACGAGGTTGATACTCATGTAGAAAAGAAATCTCAAGATTGTTAATCGCCTTGGGCAACTCAGGGAGGGAGCCCAAGTCCCCATATACAGCTACCTCGTTAACTTCGAATTTCAAGAGTCGCAACATGGCGAACAATCCTAGTATTTTATTCAAGTACTTGCTTTCTCAATTTCTCATTCTCTCGTTCATAAATAATAATAATGACAAACTTGTATCATAAATATAGCGTCAAACTTGTATAATGAAATTTTAGTAACATGATTCTTGAGTAAAAGCGAACACATAGAAAAACTAAATTATTTATTTTGAGTCAGTTCGTAACTTTTAAATATTTTTCACTATTCATTATTTTACTATTCACCGTATTTACTATTCATCGTATTTACTATTCCTCGTATTTATACGTATTCAGATTTTAAGTATTCCGTATTTGTATTTGTACGTATTTTTATACTTCGTATTTTATTCGTATTTTATACGTATATGTATTCCTATACTTAGTATTTATTATTTTATTTTCTTTATACTTAGTATTTTTATTTTTATTTTCTTTACACTTTAGTATTTTTATTTGACTTTCTTTATACATAGTATCTTTATACTCTTATACTTTTTTTGTTATACTAAGGATATTTTAGAAAATAAAACTAAGCCTTTTTATTTTCTAAGTGTAAAATTCTAGTTTTAAAGTTGTTAGGTTCGTTTTGTATTTAGTGATTTGAGAAATGATTTCGGAAGTAAAACTTAATATAATCTAAGTACAAAATTCTAAAGTCAAAGTTGTTAAGTTCATTTTGTACTTGGTGATTTTAAATAACATTTTAGAAGTGAAACTCGATTTTATTTAGTCATATACTTAACTAATCTTTTAGCGGTTTCCATTTTTAGCGAGGTTGTCGTAGTTCATTTTAAATAGTCCGTATCTCCACATCCAAATTTAAGCATAGGTAGTAGCACTCGACAAGATTCATTTTAATACGGGTAACGTTTATCTTTATCGGTTTAGTTGATTCTTTTTATTAACGGTTCATTTTACAATCTAATATAATTCTACTTATAAATCAATTTTAGTGACTAAGTGATAAATTCATTTTGACCAAAATTGACCAAAAATAATGGTGGATGCCGTGAGCCTTTATTTACATTAGTTATTTATTTCTTTTGTTGTTTTTATTAATAAATCATTACCGTAACTAATTTAATTACTTAGCTGATAAAAATAAAAAGTGACAAATTCATTTTTGGTCCAAACATACACCAAATGCCGTGGCCTAACACACATAACAACTTATTTTCGTTTTCTAATTTTATCGGTTTTTAACTTAAAGTTTTTATATACTAATTATTTAGTTTATGCTAAAATGATTTAAATTAGTACTTAAAAACAATAAATAACTAAAACTTATAAAATTTATGAATCAAATTAATCAACTAAGTGAAGAACACATGAATGTGTGATGAATTTTAATGTTTTTCATATGAACATTATTTAGTCAAAATTTTATATGTTTATGAAATTTTCTCAAATTTTTCCTACAAGTCTATTTTAACTAGACTAATCATAATATGTTATTTAGGAAAATTAAACCTAAAATTTGGTCCAAATAAGGCAAAAATGCCGTGTGTATGTATGTATGTATATGATTTTTGATTTTTGATTTTTATACTTCTAATTCAAATACTAAATTACTTTATATCATTTATACATTTAACATATGTGAAAACATAAGTAAACATTATCATACATAAATGAAAATCATTCAACACATGAATAAACATAAAAGTTCAAGAACACACATAAACACATTATAACATTTAAATTCATAACAAATTCATTTTAATTCCTAAACATAAACTAATTATATTTTCATGTTCATTTCATTACAAGTATTTTAAGCATGCAATTTACAAAAATTAAAACGAAAAATTTAGTGAAAAATTTAGGGTAGGCCGTGGGTTAGTATAATGAGCAACAAATTCTATTTTTCGATTTTTGTCTCCTAATTTAACATGTGATTACTAGGTGGTAAAATAAATCATACAAGCATCAAAAATAATAACACATAATCAAATTCGAGGCGCTTATCATATAAATGTGCGGGAAGCACCTTAGTTAGGTTATGAGTGAAATAGCTTAGCAATTGTCGGGATCAATGATATGATCGAATTGGCTAAGATCGACTCCTCCACCTTGCTCCTCTTCTTTGATTAGAGATGGTACATAAAAATGAAAATAAGAAAGTTAGTAACTTATTTTAAAACTATACTAACTAAGCTAAAATTCAAAGTGTAGTAGTATTTTATGTTTAGGTGATGTTTGTATTTTAAATATTTTGATTCATATTCTTATATAAATGCATGTGCAAAGTGGATGTGATTACTAAAATATTTAGGGAAGGGATTAGTTATGTGTTTAAAGATTTAAACATAAGGAAATAAAGAAGTTAAAGGAGGAAAGAAATGGAAGTAATTTGTTCTTCATGTTCTTGATGAGGATGAAGATTGCTTACTAAGGTTTCTTGAGTATGAGTTTATTAGAGAGAAAATAAGTTGAAGTGTTTGTTGTGTGTGTTGGTTTGTGCGTGTGATATGTATGTATGTGTAACAACCTGATTTTTAGTCGACTTTAATTACTAAGGCGGAAATTAATTAAGTCTTAAACCAGAGTCATTAATTATACATAATCCCAAAATGTTACATCCTCGTTCGAGAGTTGAATAATACAACTCTAAATACGGTAGTTAAAAGAGTAGCGTTATATATTACATATCTCTCGGAAAACAATAAAAGTAAAGCATAAAAGCGTCTCGTGGCCCCATCCAAAATCCAGCTCCTGGTCCACTAACGCCCCTGCACAATAAACTATGGGGATGCTCATTGGTGACAAAGTGACTAGCTATGCTCATACTTACCCTCGGTTTCAATTACTTTGGTTTAATATTATCGCTTTATAAACATAACATTATGATAAAAACATAAACATGCTTAATACAATTAGCATGTAAAGACATATATGTCATAATAAGCATGCGGTTAAAGCGATAAATCATATAAACATGATATTCAGTTATGAAAGCAAATAACATATAATATCATAGCCATAGTATCACAACATATCAAAGAAGATTACAAAGCGATATCAGATCGCATACATACATACGTATCGTATTGTTCTCATCATGCAGACTCGATTCACTTCAGAAACTTGTGGTCTTTAATTTTCGAAGATGGTACACACTCGTTCTCATTTAATCATACAACAAACAACACATACTGCTTACGAGCCTGACCACTGAGTAGGCCTTTGTACTCTGATCGATTGCATCTCACTTCCATAGTGCAGAGGCTTACTCGACTCGTAAACCACGCCGAATACTATAATACTTGCATCTCATCCTCTAGTGTTCGAAATGATTCGAACTTCAGATACAATCTCGTCAAGTGATCTTTACATGTGGCAAGAATGAATGCTAGTGTCGCGTGCAATAAACACGAAACACGGCAAGGAGACAGAACCGTAAAGCGCATATGCACATAATGTTACGGTGGCCCTGATAACTTTAGCGAAATAGAGTGAATTAAACCCTAGTCTAGTACATGTACATTAGTATCCACGTTAAGAATGGGCCACGCTATTCGTAGAGCACCTTAACTCCAGATAAAACGACCATTTCCTAAAGCCTGTGGCAAAAACCATGGCATATTCAATTATCTTGTCCGGCAATGGCGACCGCGACAAGACTATCTTAAACCCCACTTCACTCACGATTGACGTTCCCTTATCTGAGGCCCAAGCTTGACCTTTTATTTAACTTACTCAATGTTTATTATTTATTTGATATCACATATCACATGTTACTAGACTCTCCTAGTCTCAGCGTCAAACGTTTTATTTGAATTGTAGGTTTCATATGATCACATAACACATTCGTTTATTATTTGAAGTGTTGTTAATTATTAACGTTTTTAAATTTCTAATTTGATATGTTTATTAGTATGTCAAATTTTATTTAAGTGTTTTTCAAACACTTTAAATTATTTACTTATTCATTTTAAATTTTCTATACTTAGTAAAATTTTCAATTATTTCCAGTATTTCACTATTCACTTTTCACTATTCATTATTCACTATTCACTATTCACCGTATTTTATACGTATCTTTATACTTAAGATATTTTAGGTATTTATACTTAAGATATTTTGTGTATTTATACTAAATCTTTTTATTTCCTAAGTATAAATTCTAGTTTCAAAAACGTTAAGTTCGGTTTGTATTTAGTCATTTATTAAAATATCTAAAAGTCTAGTTTTAAAATCGTTAAGTTCATTTTGTATAAAGTGATAATGATTTTCATTTTAAAATATTAGTTTTAAAAATGTTAAGTTCAATTTGTAAAAAGTGATAATGATATTCATTTTAAATTGAGACTTAGTTAAATTTAGTAAATACATTAACTAAATTTAGCGATTTTCATTTTTAAAAATAATAGTATCGTGGATGATTCATTTAGATCCGTAAGTCCAAGATCAACAGTCCAAATAGCAAAGGCAGTAACACACGATTTAGTTCATTTTTATAACGGTTACATATTTTTATCGGTTTATAATAATTCATTTATAGTTAAAACGATTTATACAAAAATTCAATTCTAATTACTATTTAACTTTAGTGAATTAGTGATAATTTCATTTTGGTTAAATTTAGTCAATTTTAAGTGGTGATGTCGTGTGATGTTCATATGTGTCACAAATTGATTTATTTTCTTTTAATTTCTTAAATCTAACTTATTATTTAATAATTAAATTATATTAACATTAAATTAAAAAGTGATAAAACAAATTTTAGACCTAAATTAGTGGAAATGCCGTGAATGATGATGGTGATGTCCAAAATTTCATTTTTCGATTTTATCGGGTTTTAACTGAAAGTCTTTATATTTTAATTATTCTAATTATACTAAAGCGATTTAAACTAAAAATGAAATTTACTAACATTTTCATTTATATTTATGAATAGTGTTTTTCAACACTTTAATTTTCTAACTTTTTAATCCAAATGATTTATAATATTTTAAGTTATTTATAACATAATACTAACAATGTATAAAAACAATAACCAAACATAAACACAAAGTAATAACAAACATAAATTAAAACAAGATCAAAATGAGCATAAATGATGAACATAGCATGAAGATGATAAGAACACACATGAAGAACTCAAGAACAACTCAAGAACACTTATTTCGATTTTGATAATTTATAATTTATTTTCCTAAATTAATTCTTTTCATATGGTAACATCCATTTTAATTAACTTAATCTAACATATTATTTACAAAAATTAAAAGTGAAAATTTATTTAAAAAATTAGAAAAAAAGTGTATATGTAATATATATATATAAATTTTCATTTTGATTTTAATCACTTTAAACTCATTTTTAATATTTCACATAATTTTTATATAACATTACTACTTCATTAAAACATAAATAAACATAAAAATCATATGAACATAAATTAAAAATGCTTAAAATTAATTTAACTAAACATAGAACAAAATTACTACAATAATCTATTTAGTATATTATTTAGTTATTATCATTTTATTATACAACACCTAAACACACAAGTACATATAAGTGATGTTTAACATATTTAACATAATTTTCATACTCATAAAATTATAATAACAAAACAAATTAATTTACTAAAAAGATAATATAAGACAAGGCTAGTCACCTTTAAAAGGATGTTAATCGTCAGGGATCTAAAATAAATTTTAGATCGGAATTATTCTTCACCCATAACCCATTATCTTCACCCAATAATCCATGTAAGTTAGCTCCTAAACCCACTTAATATAACTAGTAACACTTAAGGATTTATTAGAATAATATTAAGGGTTTTTATTTAATGGTTTTTTGGAAGAAAATAAAGAAAACAAAAGAGAGAAAATGGAGCTAAGTGGCTCGACATTTTGGAGGCCAAAAGAGTGATTTTTTTTGACTTAGAAAATAATGAGGAAGTAGTATGAATTTTAGGTTAAGTTATTTTAGGTTTTGTTTTGTTTTAATTAGAAAAGTAATGTTTAATTAAATTAAATAATGCATCATCAACCTCATCATCAACCAAATAAGTCCACATTACTATTTGGTAAGAAAATGTCCCCTTGATATTTTAAAAAGTTTTTACGAAATAAATCGGGTTTAAAAAGTCGGGCGTTAAAAGCGATAAAAGTTAAAGTGTGCGCGTTTGACAAATTTTCGAAATATCTCTACTTTAATATTTTAAGACTAAAATATTTTATTTACTATTGAAGAAAATATTTAAAAGTTGAGGAAGTCGATGAATTTTCAAAATAAAAGTTTTAGTTAATAATGATTTTAAATGATCATAAGAAATGTAATTACTATAAAAATTTAATTATACTATTAAATTTTGTTTTATTTTAGATATACATTTTAAAAACGATTTTATGAAATATTGTAAGTGTTGTGTGGAGGTGAAAAAGAGTAGTAGTGTAATTAGATTAAGTAATGTATGTATTGTATTTGTATTTAGGTTGTATAACCTTTAAATTTAATTAAGTTAAAGTATGTGATGATGGATTAAGTAGGCATGCAAAAATAGGGTGGCTTGTGTAAGAGAAGTGAAGGGTTGAATTTTGGTCATGCATGACCATGGGTGGCCGGCTACATGTGAGCCCAAGTGGGCTCGATTTTCGTTTTCGGAATTTTCGATTTGCGCGTACGCGAAAAGTCTTGAAATAAAAGATATGGTCTTAAAATAATGTTTAGAAGTAAGATTGAAAATAAAAATGCAATTAAAACTCGAAGTGTGATTAAAATAAAAATTGGGTTTTGGCTCCTCGAATTTTGATTAAAAATTTACTAGTCCGAAATATATATTTTTTTGGATGAAAGTTAATGATTTAAATAATTAGAATCAAACGTCAAAAAGTTTATCAGTTTAGATTAAGTATAACTTAGAATTTCGACATTTTAGAAAAAGCTAGTTTAATAGAAATGAAATAGTAATTAGATTTTAATATAATATGATTTATTAAAAATTAATCAAAATGATTATATTTTTATTAAAAGTTAGATGTGAAGTTTGCTTTTCCAAAATGGAAGAGGATAAGATATTTGATTTTTGATTTGCGTGTTTGAAATTGTTGACCCGAATTTCAGAGACGGGAAAAGTATAAGTGTTCATTTTTATAAAATTTTGAAATGTGTTCCTTTTTCAATTCTGAAGATAAAAGGACAAACTTTATTTTTCAAAATTTTTAAATTTGTACTTAGGAAAATTTATTATTATTTGGCGAAAAAAAATTCAGACGTATTTTTATTATAAGGAAAAGGATGAATTTAATTTGAAGAATTAAATTCTTTTATCATATTGTGTTTAAATAACACGGGGTGTTACAAACCTACCCCCTTAAGAAAAGTTTCGTCCCGAAACTTGAATAGAGTGGATAACTGCTCGAAGTTGTGCAAGACAGTTAGAGAGAATACCAAGATCTTACAAGTTTTGACAATGATATTTTATTTTGGTAGAATAAAACTTTTCAAAAAGTTTGAGTTTTTGCATGATTATAAAAATGTTAGATAGAGTGAAAACTTTGAAGGATATAAACGTTTTACATTTACAAATGTAACATTTTGAAATAATATAGGAATATCGCTAGACTATCATTTTTGAAATTGACTTCAAAGGGATTTTCAAAAAGGTGGGGCCTAGAAGTTTGTACGGAATTAATTTAAATTAAAATTATAAGGGTTTTAAAATAAAACAAATTATAATTTTATTTGAAATTAAATATATAAAGTTTAAAGTTGGTTGAAATAATGATTTTAAAGAATTTTAATCAATGATTTTAAAGCATCATATTTTGTCCTACCCCCTTAAGAAAATTTTAGACATATTTATCAAGTTGAACAGAAAAGATACAAATTCATTATAAAGGTTGAGAATTTGAAAAAAGCATGGATAAGTTCAAAATTTTTAATATAATCAAATTCGATTGTAAAAGAGGTAAAGATTATACAATTTAAAACATAGTAATTTCAAAGGCATTTAAAATCACGGAATAAAATTTTTAAAGATTAAATGAATAAGATTCAAAGATATTTTAAAGGGAAACATTTAGGTAAATTTTTAAAGATAATTAGGAATTATAAATTTACGAAGATTTGTAAATTTTAAAAGAGATACTAATTTTAAGAGATCAAAAAGAAATAAAGTTTAAAGGTTTTCGAGAAACAATTAAAAGAAATTTAAGGAATTGACAAGCAAAAATGAAATCATTTTGCGAGATTAAGGAAGAGGAATGAAAGTTCATTTGAAAAGTAGTTATTAGAAATTATAGGTTTAGGAAATTAGAGAGTTAGAAGGAAGAGGTTAAGGAGGTTAAAATTTTTAAAGGAGAACGAAATAAAAATTTGTGTTAAAGAGGATAATTAGATGGAGTTGTAGAAATCCTTTCTGCGACAGAAATCTTCGAGATCTTGAACGTCTTATCAGTTGTAAGGTCCTTGATGCGTCCATTTGCTGCGTTTGAGATCTTGTCGTCATGTATTGGATTAAAGGCTTCGTTCTCCGAGAATTAACTTTATTACTTTGATTTTATATCCGAGGATAGTTATTAGTTTTAGTTAGTCACATCAGCAAGTAGCAAGCATACGATAGTTAGTGTATTTTATTTTGAGGGAAGTAGTTCGTTATTTAAAAGTCCTTAGCCTATGGTCGGTCCTTAAGGTTTCTACCCATCCTCACACTTTAAAGCGATTTAAAGTTATTATTCAAGTGATCTAATAAAAGAAAAATCTAGTTTATTATTTGATCCTATAAGTCTATGCCTGACATACAATATGAATGTCCGGCCCAGGTGTCTCTCGCTAGATGAAATAACTATTAAGTTACTCACGGTCATAAGACGACTCGATACTAACCTGTAACAACCTGATTTTTAGTCGACTTTAATTACTAAGGCGGAAATTAATTAAGTCTTAAACCAGAGTCATTAATTATACATAATCCCAAAATGTTACATCCTCGTTCGAGAGTTGAATAATACAACTCTAAATACGGTAGTTAAAAGAGTAGCGTTATATATTACATATCTCTCGGAAAACAATAAAAGTAAAGCATAAAAGCGTCTCGTGGCCCCATCCAAAATCCACTCCTGGTCCACGAACGCCCCGCACAATAAACTATGGGGATGCACTGAGGCGATTGATGACTAGCTGTGCTCATACTTACCCTCGGTTTCAACTACTTTGGTTTAATATTATCGCTTTATAAACATAATATTATGATAAAAACATAAACATGCTTAATACAATTAGCATGTAAAGACATATATGTCATAATAAGCATGCGGTTAAGCGATAAATCATATAAACATGATATTGATTATGAAAGCAAATAACATATAATATCATAGCCATAGTATCACAACATATCGGCAAGATTACAAAGCGATATCGGATCGCATACATACATACATATCGTATTGTTCTCATCATGCACTCGATTCACTTCGTAAACTTGTGGTCTTTAATTTTCAAGATGGTACACACTGCTCTCATTTAATCATACAACAAACAACACATACCGCTACGAGCACGACCACCGAGTAGGCCTTTGTACTCTGATCGATTGCATCTCACTTCCATAGTGCAGAGGCTTACTCAACTCGTAAACCACGCCGAATACTATAATACTTGCATCTCATCCTCTAGTGTTCGAAATGATTCGAACTTCAGATACAATCTCGTCAAGTGATCTTTACATGTGGCAAGAACGAATGCTAGTGTCGCGTGCAATAAACACGAAACACGGCAAGGAGACAGAACCGTAAAGCGCATATGCACATAATGTTACGGTGGCCCTGATAACTTTAGCGAAATAGAGTGAATTAAACCCTAGTCTAGTACATGTACATTAGTATCCACGTTAAGAATGGGCCACGCTATTCGTAGAGCACCTTAACTCCAGATAAAACGACCATTTCCTAAAGCCTGTGGCAAAAACCATGGCATATTCAATTATCTTGTCCCAAGAATGGCGATCATGACAAGACTATCTTATACCCCACTTCACTCACGATTGACGTTCCCTTATCTGAGGCCCAAGCTTGACCTTTTATTTAACTTACTCAATGTTTATTATTTATTTGATATCACATATCACATGTTACTAGACTCTCCTAGTCTCAGCGTCAAACGTTTTATTTGAATTGTAGGTTTCATATGATCACATAACACATTCGTTTATTATTTGAAGTGTTGTTAATTATTAACGCTTTTAAATTTCTAATTTGATATGTTTATTAGTATGTCAAATTTTATTTAAGTGTTTTTCAAACACTTTAAATTATTTACTTATTCATTTTAAATTTTCTAAACTTAGTAAAATTTTCAATTATTTCAAGATGTTCACTATTCACTTTTCACTATTCATTATTCACTATTCACTATTCACCGTATTTTATACGTATCTTTATACTTAAGATATTTTAGGTATTTATACTTAAGATATTTTGTGTATTTATACTAAATCTTTTTATTTCCTAAGTATAAATTCTAGTTTCAAAAACGTTAAGTTCGGTTTGTATTTAGTCATTTATGAAAATATCTAAAAGTCTAGTTTTAAAATCGTTAAGTTCATTTTGTATAAAGTGATAATGATTTTCATTTTAAAATATTAGTTTTAAAAATGTTAAGTTCAATTTGTAAAAAGTGATAATGATATTCATTTTAAATTGAGACTTAGTTAAATTTAGTCGTCTATTAACTAAATTTAGCGATTTTCATTTTTAAAAATAATAGTATCGTGGATGATTCATTTAGATCCGTAAGTCCAAGATCAACAGTCCAAATAGCAAAGGCAGTAACACACGATTTAGTTCATTTTTATAACGGTTACATATTTTTATCGGTTTATAATAATTCATTTATAGTTAAAACGATTTATACAAAAATTCAATTCTAATTACTATTTAACTTTAGTGAATTAGTGATAATTTCATTTTGGTTAAATTTAGTCAATTTTAAGTGGTGATGTCGTGTGATGTTCATATGTGTCACAAATTGATTTATTTTCTTTTAATTTCTTAAATCTAACTTATTATTTAATAATTAAATTATATTAACATTAAATTAAAAAGTGATAAAACAAATTTTAGACCTAAATTAGTGGAAATGCCGTGAATGATGATGGTGATGTCCAAAATTTCATTTTTCGATTTTATCGGTTTTTAACTTAAAGTCTTTATATTTTAATTATTCTAATTATACTAAAACGATTTAAACTAAAATGAAATTTACTAACAATTTCATTTATATTTATGAATAGTGTTTTTCAACACTTTAATTTTCTAACTTTTTAATCCAAATGATTTATAATATTTTAAGTTATTTATAACATAATACTAACAATGTATAAAAACAATAACCAAACATAAACACAAAGTAATAACAAACATAAATTAAAACAAGATCAAAATGAGCATAAATGATGAACATAGCATGAAGATGATAAGAACACACATGAAGAACTCAAGAACAACTCAAGAACACTTATTTCGATTTTGATAATTTATAATTTATTTTCCTAAATTAATTCTTTTCATATGGTAACATCCATTTTAATTAACTTAATCTAACATATTATTTACAAAAATTAAAAGTGAAAATTTATTTAAAAAATTAAAAAAAACCGTGTATATGTAATATATATATATAAATTTTCATTTTTGATTTTAATCACTTTAAACTCATTTTTAATATTTCACATAATTTTTATATAACATTACTACTTCATTAAAACATAAATAAACATAAAAATCATATGAACATAAATTAAAAATGCTTAAAATTAATTTAACTAAACATAGAACAAAATTACTACAATAATCTATTTAGTATATTATTTAGTTATTATCATTTTATTATACAACACCTAAACACACAAGTACATATAAGTGATGTTTAACATATTTAACATAATTTTCATACTCATAAAATTATAATAACAAAACAAATTAATTTACTAAAAAGATAATATAAGACAAGGCTAGTCACCTTTAAAAGGATGTTAATCGTCGGGATCTAAAATAAATTTTAGATCGGAATTATTCTTCACCCATAACCCATTATCTTCACCCAATAATCCATGTAAGTTAGCTCCTAAACCCACTTAATATAACTAGTAACACTTAAGGATTTATTAGAATAATATTAAGGGTTTTTATTTAATGGTTTTTTGGAAGAAAATAAAGAAAACAAAAGAGAGAAAATGGAGCTAAGTGGCTCGACATTTTGGAGGCCAAAAGAGTGATTTTTTTTGACTTAGAAAATAATGAGGAAGTAGTATGAATTTTAGGTTAAGTTATTTTAGGTTTTGTTTTGTTTTAATTAGAAAAGTAATGTTTAATTAAATTAAATAATGCATCATCAACCTCATCATCAACCAAATAAGTCCACATTACTATTTGGTAAGAAAATGTCCCCTTGATATTTTAAAAAGTTTTTACGAAATAAATCGGGTTTAAAAAGCTCATGTTAAAAGGGATAAAAGTTAAAGTGTGCGCGTTTGACAAATTTTCGAAATATCTCTACTTTAATATTTTAAGACTAAAATATTTTATTTACTATTGAAGAAAATATTTAAAAGTTGAGGAAGTCGATGAATTTTCAAAATAAAAGTTTTAGTTAATAATGATTTTAAATGATCATAAGAAATGTAATTACTATAAAAATTTAATTATACTATTAAATTTTGTTTTATTTTAGATATACATTTTAAAAACGATTTTATGAAATATTGTAAGTGTTGTGTGGAGGTGAAAAAGAGTAGTAGTGTAATTAGATTAAGTAATGTATGTATTGTATTTGTATTTAGGTTGTATAACCTTTAAATTTAATTAAGTTAAAGTATGTGATGATGGATTAAGTAGGCATGCAAAAATAGGGTGGCTTGTGTAAGAGAAGTGAAGGGTTGAATTTTGGTCATGCATGACCATGGGTGGCCGGCTACATGTGAGCCCAAGTGGGCTCGATTTTCGTTTTCGGAATTTTCGATTTGCGCGTACGCGAAAAGTCTTGAAATAAAAGATATGGTCTTAAAATAATGTTTAGAAGTAAGATTGAAAATAAAAATGCAATTAAAACTCGAAGTGTGATTAAAATAAAAATTGGGTTTTGGCTCCTCGAATTTTGATTAAAAATTTACTAGTCCGAAATATATATTTTTTTGGATGAAAGTTAATGATTTAAATAATTAGAATCAAACGTCAAAAAGTTTATCAGTTTAGATTAAGTATAACTTAGAATTTCGACATTTTAGAAAAAGCTAGTTTAATAGAAATGAAATAGTAATTAGATTTTAATATAATATGATTTATTAAAAATTAATCAAAATGATTATATTTTTATTAAAAGTTAGATGTGAAGTTTGCTTTTCCAAAATGGAAGAGGATAAGATATTTGATTTTTGATTTGCGTGTTTGAAATTGTTGACCCGAATTTCAGAGACGGGAAAAGTATAAGTGTTCATTTTTATAAAATTTTGAAATGCGTTCCTTTTTCAATTCTGAAGATAAAAGGACAAACTTTATTTTTCAAAATTTTTAAATTTGTACTTAGGAAAATTTATTATTATTTGGCGAAAAAAAATTCAGACGTATTTTTATTATAAGGAAAAGGATGAATTTAATTTGAAGAATTAAATTCTTTTATCATATTGTGTTTAAATAACACGGGGTGTTACAGTATGTGTAGTAGTAGTTTGTAAACTTGTGTAATGAAAATGCATGCATGCTTGAGACAAGGGGACACATTTGTGTAAGAGGGAAAGCATGTGTGTAAGGGTAGAAAGCATGCTTGAGACAAGGGAACAAGGGTGTAGGAAAAGCAAAAGGAGAAAGGAAGAGACAATGTTGAGCTACAAGCTCCAAAATCTCGGCCAACATGTACAAGTCATGGCCCGATTTTTCGTTCTTGAAATTTTCGATTTGCGCGTACGCGAAAAGTCTCGAAATGAAATATATAGTCTTAAAATGATGGTTCGAAGTAAGATCGAAAATAAAAATGAAAATAAACCTCAAAACGAATTCAAACAAAATTTGGGTACTAGTTTGTCTCGCAACTTTGAAATAAGATTTTATTCGATCGAAATATATATTTTTTTCGTTGAATGTTATCGAATTAAATCATTATCCTCAAACGTCAAAAGTTTATCAGTTTAGGCTTAGTGTAACTCAATATATCGAGTTTTAGTGAAAGTGTTAGTTAAATCAAAGTGGAATAGTAATTTGATATTATTATTATATGTTGTGTTAGTAATAATCAATATGATTAAGCTTAAGCTACTTTAATTAGGTTTGGATTATGAGTAATTATATTTAATAAAGGATTAGGTGACTAAATCACATTTAGGTGGCTTGGCCTTTTAGTCAATGTTTGACCTTGATTTGCGTGCCAAAATTTGCTGTTGAGAAAATTGTCGAGGATTCTCCATTTGATTTATCGAGTTTGAAAATGTAAACATAAAGTTCAAATTCAAAGTAATTCAAAATGGTTTTAGTTTAGGTGCAAAAATGATTGTAGTGTATTGTTTTAGGAAATTCAGTGAGCGAGGATGATTAATTATTGATTTCCTAATTATAATTAGCTTAAATTAACACGGGGTGTTACAATCCTCCCCCCTTAAAGAAGTTTCGTCCCCGAAACTTAAAGTGCTCTGGGTGGTTAAGGTTACCTGTATAAACAACTCCGGGTACTTTTCCTTCATCGACGCCTCTGCCTCCCATGTTGCTTGTTCGCCTTCTCGTCCCCTCCAGAGAACCTTGACTAAGGGTATCGACTTGCGTCGTAAGAACTTGGTCTCTCTGGCGAGAATTTCCACTGGTTTTTCAGAGTAAAGCATGTTAGGCTCGATGGCGATCACATCGGGCGTAATAATGTGGCTCTGGGTCGCTTCAGATCTCCCGAAATGAGATACGTGGAATACATCGTGCACTTTGGATAAGTTTGGCGGTAAGGCGAGTCGGTATGCCACCTCGCCAATTGCTCAAGTATTTCGTAGGGTCCGATGTACTTTGGACTAAGCTTCCTTCACCAAACGCCTTACCCTTTCATGGGTGAGACCTTTAAGAAGACCTTATCTCCACCGTTGAACTCAATAGGTCGACGATTGCTCGTTTGCATATTTCTTTTGGCGATCTTGAGCCGCTTGTAGTCGTTCTCGAATAATCTTTATGTGTTCGATCCGATCTTGTATAACCTGGGTCCAAGACCACGTTGTCACTAGCGTCGCCCCAACAAACCGGATTTGCGACACTTTCTCGCCATACAAAGGCCTCAAAAGGAGCACACCCTAGACTAGCATGATGGCTATTGTTGTATGAAAATTCAACGAGAGGTAAGCTCTTTTCCCGATTCACGTTGAATTCCATCGTGCATGCCCTCAACATGTCTTCCAGTTAACCGGATAGTTCGCTCTGCCTGACCGTCGCTTGTCGGATGAAAAGCCGTACTCATTTTCAATTTACTACCCAAAGCCTTCTGCAATTTCTTCCGAAATGCGATGTAAATCTTGCGCCCTCGTCGATATGATGTCGAGGGAACGCCATGGAGTCGATATTATTTCCTTTTCGTAAGCTTTGGCCGCTTCTTCCAATCCCCAAGTCTCCTTGATCGGACGGCTGAGCCGCTTTAGTTAGACGATCTACAATAACCCATATCGCATCCTTGCCACCGCCGCCCTTGGTAACCCCATGATAAAATCCATGGATATGGAATCCCACTTCCCTTGAGGAATATCCAACGGTTGGAGTAGTCCTCCTGGTCTCTGGTGTTCAAATTTTACCTTCTGGCAAATCATACATCTAGCTACATATTCGGCTATCTCCGCCTTCATTCTTATCCACCGAGCGTAATTTGTGTCCTTGTACATCTTGTTCGAGCCAGGATGTACCGAGTAATGGTACTATGTGCTTCGTCCAAGGATTTTGCGTTTCAAGTTCTCATTATCAGGTATGCACCACCTGCCATTGAAGCGTAGACTCCCGTCAGTGTAAACTTCAAGCCCTTCTGTTCCTTCTGATGGAATTCTTTCCCTAATCTCCAACAATGCCGGGTCTTCCCATTGTAGCACTCCTGATGTCATGATATAACTCGTTCAACCACCATTGCATTCAGTCTGTGTCATCCGATTGTACTGTGTCTAAACTCGCCTTTTTAGATCCTGGACGATGTCCGAGGATCTCCCAAATGTTGTTCAGAGTGTGTATTGTCTTACGACTCGCTGCATCGGCAACTACATTAGCCTTTCCCTCGTGGGTAAAGTAACTCAATTTTGTAATCTTTGATCAACTCTAACCATCTTCGTTGCCTCATGTTCAAATCTCTTTGGGTGAAGATGTACTTCAAGCTCTTGTGATCGGTGTAGAACTTAATGTCGACCCAGTAGAGATAATGACGCCAAATCTTTAGTGCAAACACAACCGCATGCAAGTTCTAGGTCGTGAATTGGGTAATTCTTTTCATGCACCTTAAGTTGTCCGGATGCGTATGCTATTACCTTCCTGTTGCATCAAGACGCAACCCAAACCATTTAGTGATGCGCCACCAGACACCTCATATTCATCCCCATCGGTTGGCAAGGTTAAAATCGGGCCGTAGTAAGCCTTGTCTTTAGTTCTTGAAACGCTTTCTCACGATGCCGCCTCCATAGGAACTTTGATTCCTTTTGTAGCAATTTGGTCATTGGGCGGGCTACCTTCGAGAAATCAGGAACAAACCTTCGATAATAGCCAGCCAAACCTAGGAAGCTTCTGACTTCCGTGACTGTTTTTGGTGCTATCCATTCCTTGACAGCTTCAATCTTTGCTGGATCTACCATTACTCCCTCCTTGGAGATTACGTGGCCTAGGAACGCCACTTGGCCTAACCAAAATTCACACTTTGAAAATTTGGCATACCATTTATGGTCTCTCAAGATACTTAGGATAATGTGTAGGTGCTCTGCGTGTTCTTCTTTATTCTTGGAGTAGATCAGGATGTCGTCAATGAACACGACCACGCCAGATGTCGAGATATTCATGAAAGGTCCTGCTCATTTGGTCCATAAATACCGCCAAGGCGTTGGTAAAGGCGAACGGCATTACTTTGAACTCGTAATGTCCGTACCTTTGATCTAAAAGCGGTCTTTTGTATATCTTCTTTACTAACCGCGATCCGATGGTATCCCGATCTCAGGTCAATCTTGGAGAAAACTCCCTTCCCTTGTCGGGTCAAAGAGATCGTCTATCCTAGGCAGAGGATAACGATTCTTGATCGCCACTTTGTTCAATTCCTCAGAATCGGCGCAGAGCCTCATGCTCCCATCCTTTTTCTTTACAAAGAGTACCTGGCACCCCAGGTGGAAACACTCGGTCTTATAAATCCCAATTCAATCATCTCCTCCAATCGCTTCTTGAGTTCACGGAGTTCGACAGTGCCATTCTCGTATGGTGCCTTTGATATAGGTGCCGTGTCTTGTGATGAGGTCAATCGAGAATTCAACATCTCGTGCGTGAGGCATACCGTAATACGTCTGAAAAACATCGGGGTATTCATTCACGATTGGGATGTCTTCTATGCGTAGGTTGTCCTCGACTTTAGTAATGCTGCACAAATACACCTGGTGTCCCTTTCTCTCCATACTTCGAAGCTTCAGTACAGACACTAGTTTCACTCCCCCTTTCCTCTTCAAACTCTGATATGATACCTCCTTCCCTTGGTTAGTTTTCAAAGTGATCTTCTGGTCGTGGCATTTAAATGTCGCATTATGACGAGCTAGCCAGTTCATCCCCAGAATTACATCGAACTCGGGAAGGTCAAATAATATAAGGTCCGACAGGAAATCTGTATTGTGAATTGAGATTTTTACATTGTTGTATTTTGAAGAACAAGGAATGTTTTTACCATCCGGTAGTGAGATGTCAGTTCTGATTGGTTCAGGATTTGTGAGTTTGGATTGTTTGATAAATTTTGAGGAGATAAACGATAAAGATGCTCCGGTATCAAATAAAATAAAAGCAGGTACGGAATTAACCAAAAATTTACCGGTGACGACGTCGACATCGATAATATCATCAGACCCTTCTTCAGACTCGGTCAAGACGTAAACGCGTCCCTGAACTCTAACGGCTGGCGGTGGCCCTGCATTTGTTTTATTACCAGCATTCCTCTTAGGGCATTCGTTAGCTTTGTGCCCCACAACTTTGCACAGGAAGCACACCACGGGTTCCCCATTACAACGCTTTCCCGGGTGAATAGGTTGTCGGCAGAAACGGCATTGATCTGCTTGGAAGGCCGGTGGTCCGGGAATTTGGGAATTATTCTTTGCGACGTAAGGAGTGGTATTGCGGTTGTAGAAATGAGTCTTGCCTTGTTCTTATTGCGGTTGTCTTGATTCTGATAACCAGGGCGACCGAACATTGGCTTATGGATAAAGCTAGCACTCGCCACAGAAGGCGTAAATGTTTTCCTCTTCTTTTTCTCCTCAGCTTCTCCTTTTTGGATGGAGGCCCAGATACGCGTTGCCTTTTCGTAGGCTTCTGCAAAGTTCTTGCAGTTGAACCCGCACATATTGTTTCTCAGGCCGTTTTCCATGCCTCTGTAGGGACATATCGCCCTGTCTTAGGTTCCTGAACTCCTCTTCCTTATCCCATTTCAATTCTTCCCCAAAGTATTTGTTCTCTAACAGGGTCCCTAACTCCTGGCCCACCAGAGATTCTTAAGGGAAAGGTGGACTGATTAAACGCCACCAATCGCTGGCCTCTCCTTGAGGTAGTAGACCACCACGTTCACCCTCTCGTTAGCTGGAGTCTTGCTAAGTTCTAGCAACTTCTCCATCTCTTCAATCCACTCTGTCAAAACTGTGGGGTTGACAGAGCCAGAATATGGTTGAGGTCGATGTTTGGAGAATTTCTCGAATGCAGTCTGATTGTTTCCGCCACCCTGATGTTGGTGCATATTTTGTGCAATTTTTGTGATAGCAACTTCGAACCCTTTCCTCCTCGCTTCTTCTTCAGCTATATGTTGGGCGAAGTTCGGGTTATCCATGTTGTTTAAGTTGTTTGCATCCATTAGAAAATAAAATAAAATAAGGACAAGGTTTGTATAAATTTTGAGTGGTTCAAAGATAGACATCATATAACATGCAAGGTAAAAGACATTTCATTGATAATGTAAAGGTTTACATCAAAACGCTACAAGCCCCTAATACATTCTCTATGAAATGAACTAAGGTGAAAACTTAGACATAAGTTCAAAGAAAATAACATAAAAGTTTAGATACATTCTCAAGAGGTATGAAATTGAATCGAGAATGACAAAAGATTAGCCCTAAATCCTAGGCAAATTTTGAGTAGCGATGCTCCTCTCCTTCAAGGGTTATACTTATACTTAACAAAGATAAGTCATGTCGCTCAAACCGAGTTTGAAATCCTCCCGGCTCGAGGTAGTACTCACCCTCAAGTATAGCGGGAGCGTAGTCGTCTCCACCATGCTTTGGCCTCCTCGTCTAGGCACGCAGCTGCTAGGGAGGTTTTCCATTCCTCTCTAACGGAGTGTTCCAGGAACCTCGCATTCATACTCCTGATCCATGGGTATAGTGTCCCACTGATCCCCTCAAATGTCTCAGGTTTTCCCTGCATGAACGCTTCGATCACATCTGTATATTCTGAGGATCGGCGGAGATGATCAGGAATTCGATGTTCCATATACGGAGTCTTAAGTGCCCTAGTCTTCCAGTCGACTTCCGCATTGCTCGAGTCCTGTGATCTCTTCCAGGACTTCAATTGTTGACGTCGCGCGTAGGCCTCGATGGCTTTCTTGCGGGCCTTCTCTTTTGGTGTCCATTCAGAGTACTTCTTACCGCACGGTAGTCTCATCTGAAATCAATTTAGATAAGGTAATTTAAATGAGATTTGGAAGTACAACATGTATGTAAAATTTTAAAATAATGAATTAAGAAAAGCACATGACTAGGTAGTAACATAACGTCTCCATATATATAAACATATACATGGGTAAAATATTACATTTCAAGGAATATAATACATAAGTTCACCAAACGTCACATCCGAATATAACACCCATAGCCGTAGGAAAAGAAGACGATATTGTAACAACCCGATTTTTCGTGACTTAATTAAACTAAGGCGGAAAATTTATTAAGTCTAATACATGCCGGATGTTAATTAAATTACATTCAAATGGCATAGGATACAAATATACATTACAATCTCTCAACGAATACAAATGAAACATCCTAATCGTCCCGATAATCCTGAGTCTCGAGAATTGCCTGCAACGGAGACAAAAACAAAAAAAATAGGAGGATCTCCCGCTCAGAGGCGGGAAGTGACTGTTCTAACCAACAACCTCTAAACCACAGTTTTGGTTTATTTAACCTATGATTAAAAGTAACTTGGCAAGACTAAACGCTGTATAACTCCAAAGAAATTGTGATATTTCAATAAAATTGGACAATTAGCATATAATATCGCTTCTCACATATAGATATTTAAATCTCATACAACATGCGATTCATAAACGTAACGTAGAATATAGAAAATAAATAAATAAAAACACATTGCAATTAGGCAAGCAAAACACATAAGGAAATCATGATGATTTAAACACGAGTATACATCCAATCACATAACGTACAACACTCATAAATAATCATTCTCAATAAGGCGTATTCCAACACATAGGAAACCAAGTCATTCAGACAATACTCAATCAAAACAAGGAAAATACATTCAACATGTGATAACAAATGAGTCTTCGTTAATAAGGTGGAAGCATGCAGACATAATCCGCGCAGTAGCAGCCAGGGCCGAACGAAATCGGACGTGTCTGGATTATCTACTAAAGATACCTAAGGTAATAAGGACGATTCAATCCCTTGTCTAATGTATGCATACACTACCTATCGAGGATCATACTTATTCGCTATTCAAAAGGTATCACCGACGAAAAAGTTCGACTATTACCAGAGACGGGTACCCCCGGTTGGGGCTGGATTTTCCAATTACTGATATATGGGCCCACGGAAATATCAAGAATGCCCCATCTCTGAGGTTGTATATACCGTGTCGAGTAGCGATCTTAAGATCGTTATTTCGCCTTGGGCAACTCTGATAGGGAGCCCAAGTCCCCATAGACAGCTACCTCGTTAACTTCGAATTTCAAGAGTCGCAACATGGCGAACAATCCTAGTATTTTATTTAAGTACTCGCTTTCTCAACTTCTCATTTTCTCGCTCATAAATAATGATAGTGACAAACTTGTAACATAAATATAACGTCAAACTTGTATAATGAAATTTTAGTAACAGCAGTTCTTCAGGTAAAACAGAACACATAGAACAACTTAATTATTTATTTTGAGTCCGTCCGTAACTTTTAAATATTTTTCACTATTCATTATTTTACTATTCATCGTATTTACTATTCCTCGTATTTATACGTATTCGTATTTTCGTATTTCGTATTTGTACGTATTTTTATACTTTATACTTCTATGTATTTTTATTTTATATTTTAGTAATTAATAATTGTTCGTTTAAGTATGATTTAGTTTCGTTTAGATTTTAATTTAAGTATGTTTATGATTAGTGATACAAAGGTTTTTAAGTTTCGTGTTAAATTTCAGGCAACTTAAAATAGATTAGTCATTAGCGATATAAATAATTGAATTTCATTATAACTCACTTTTAATCTTTCCTCTTATTTGAATTGTAAAGTATCTAGCGATTTAGTAGTTATAACATTTATTTTAACTTAGAAATATTACTTAAACGATATTTGTTAAATTTTAGTATTCTTGATAAAATATAATATTGTGACAATTAGTAAAATTTCTTTTAGGTGAATGATAATTCGATGGTGGAATTTTATACGGAGTATATTTTCATATCTTATTAATATTTAATTATTTACTTTTCTTTCATTTCTTTAATTATTTAAACGTATTTATAAATTCGTATGTTCTATACATTTAAAATTTATAAACACAACAACTATTTAAGAAGTCGTCGTCTTTAAAGTATATTTTAAATTTTAATGATAGTATTCAATTTTATAAGTTTTTCTAAAAGTAAATTTTTAGAAATTAATTCTATTATAATAATACTTCCACTTACATATTAATTCTTTTTATGGTTTTTATAACTTAAATTTTCTACTAAGTCATTTTACTTTATCTTTTTATAGGATTATATATCATTTTAACACTTTATCTTTTTGTTAAACATATTTATAATACAAATATCTAACTTTATTCAAAATTAGCTTTACTTAGGTTTATTTTATATTTCGAAGTACTTTATTTCTTTTTATTATTTTAACTAAATACTTATTTAGTATATTTTAAGTTCATTGTAAATTTTAGAGTTTTAACAAAGTAATCTTTATATTAATTGTGAGATATGACTTTTTATATAATTATTTATTTTAGAAACTTTAATATGAGTAACTTAATTTATATTTTTACTTTTAGTATGATTTAATATTAATTTAAACTTAATATTCTTTTAACTTAATTCTTTATTTTTAGTTATATTTCAATTTAACATTTTAGTGACGATAAATAAGTTATTTTAATTTAATTTATTTACTTAAGTTATTTAATAATATTTTAAGTTTTATTTTATACTTGTGATACATAAACTTTATATATTTTAATTTACACATAACAAATAATTTTAACACGATAATATTACAATTAAATTCAACATTAATTCAACAACACATTTTTCACTCAAAACATATTATCACAAAATCAGACAAATATCATATTTCACAAATCAATTCAATATTATATTATAACCAAAATTAACACACAATTTCATACTATAGCTAATCATACAAAGTTATCAAATTAAACTGAAACGGGACTCATACGTGTCTAATGCATACTAGCTCACTTTTAATAACAGATTAATTAAAATAAAACCAAAACGTAAATGTTAGAGAATTTGAGGGAAGAAATCGGGTCACCTAAATTTGGCTCACGTACAGAGGCCTCCAAATAAAACCCGATTTATATGATTTCCAAAGCACGACAAATGTGGTCCGACCCAACTCGACAGTGGCAGGGGCGTCAAGCTCGAGTCGATCCCGTCCTCGGCAGATTAACAAAACACGCAGAGGAGAATGATAAATACGTAGTAAGCCAAACAAACAGCACAAAAATAAGAATGAGTGAATCGATAACAAAATATTAACTGAACGAATACAGACTGAAAATAAAAAGGATGTCGAGGCTATGATGTTAACCAGGACGAGGAAAAGAGGGAGGCTCACCGTGAGAAACTCCGGTGGTCGAAGTTGAAGTCGAAACCGAAATAAAAACAGAGGAAAGCAGTGGAGGCCGAGAAAGAGAGAGAGGGAGAACAGAGGTAGGAAGGAGGAGGTGGTTCGAACAGGGGGGACCCACGGTGGTGGTCGATCGAACAAGGCGCCTGAGGGTGGTCGAGAAAGAGAGGAAAGAAGAGGAAGGCGAGGAGAAGCAGGGGAGAACAAATGAGCGGGCGGCGATCGAAAAGAGAAGAGGAGGACATCGGTGATGGTGGTGGTTCTGGCCATGGTGGGTCGTGAGACTGGGTGAGACGGGCCTGAGTCGAGAAAGGGGAAGAGAACAGGGGAGACAAGGGAGAAAGGAGGAGAGGAAGCAGGGCCGAGAACAGAGGCGGCTCCGGTGGTGATGACGGTGGTGATGTACGGTGGTGCCGGTGATGTTTGTTGTTATTGTTGTTGTCGGTTTGGTGATGATGATGAAGTTGTTGTTTATTTATTATTATTATTATTATTATTATTATTATTATTATTATTATTATTATTATTATTATTATTATTATTATTATCATGTTTGTTGATGTTGCTGCCATTGTTTTGTTTTGTTGTTCAAGTTGTTTTATTTTAATGAAAGAAAATGAGAGAGAGAGAGGGAGATAAAGAAGATCAGAAAGAAAAGGGAGTTATAAGGGGAGGTGTATGAGGGAAGTTTTGACCTAAAAAAAAAAATAAATATCTCAATGGTGTAGGTAGAGTGGTCGACATGTGAGGTAGTATTGTTGGCTCTGTTTGATTTGTTTTGCTCCGTTTCATTTACTCTTATTTATAAAACTTAAATAATTTATAAAATATATTATGTTTTAAATTATTTGTTTTAAATTTTAATTCCATTATTCATATTATAAATTTTATAGTTCGAAAATATAAATGTATAAAAGTTATGGATTCATAAATTGTGTTACTTGCCTCATATACTTTCAAACGGCTTGTTTATTTGTAAGATATATTTCAATAAAATTATTTTTATTCAAGTAATAATAATTTTTAAAGTAAAACGCAAATTTATTAAGTTTAATAAAACCAATTGAATCAAGGTTTTAGTTTGACAAGTATTTTAAGAATAAAAATATAATATAGATTAATATAAAAATCGAGAAAGTTTAACTAGAATTATCTTGAGAAAGTTTATTTGAACGAAATTTTTCAGTCGCGTTTTTAAAGTAATTGAATAAAAGTTAAATTATATAAATTTTAATTTAAGAATTTTGTTAAAATAATTAATTACTATTAATAAAACACGGGGTGTTACAATCCTACCCCCATAAGAAAAGTTTCATCTCAAAACTTGGATAGATGTATAAGCTGCTCCAGATTAAAAAGCAGTTGGAGAAAATATCAAGGTTTTTGGAATTGAAATAGTAATATTGATCATGATTGGGTATGAATTTTCTCAAAAGGAAAGATTGATGAATTCAAGAATTTTAAAATATAAATAATTCTTTTTCAAATTAATATCTAAAAGTTGCTGCATTGACATTTTCAAAATCTGCTTGAAAGACGTTTTCAAAAAGGTAGGGCCTAGAAGTTTTGTACGGAACTAAATAAAATAAAAATAATAAGCATTTTAAGAATTAAATCAATTTATTTAAGTTTGAAAAATAAGTATTAACTATAAAATAAATTGAAATAAGGAATTTTAAGATATAATTAGGATTTTGATAATATCAAATCATTGTCCTACCCCCTTAAGAAGTTTTAAACGTATATACATAATATTATTTTTGTTACTTTTAATGATCACTTGTACATGAAATATAGCCTTAGGAAAACGGTATTCTCGGGGAATTATGTAAAAGTCGTCGTGATCATAAGAAGAATAAGAGCCTTAATGAAATTAAGAGAAATATAGGTTATCATTGAATGGTTAGATAAAATTTTAGAGAATTATGGATAACCTTTTTGATATTGCTCATTTTCTTAAAATTATTATTATAATGTTATTAGGTGAAATGGAAATGTTATAAATTATATTTCGGGTAAGAGTGAAAATTTATAATAATTGATGACGTAAAATAACTTTGTTGTATATATTTCTAAAATAGAAGAAATAGTAGAAATAAAACAATTTCAAAGATTTTAGAAATAAAGGAACGAAAAGTTTGAACCATGAAGTTTCAAAAGTATTTTAAATTACGTTACAAAGATTTTACGGAACAAGCAATGAATTTTCAAAGGTATTTTTATAGAGAACGTATGAACAAATTTTTAGAATTATATTAGGAGATTGATAAAAATTTTAAATATAGAAGGTCGAAATAAATATATTTCAAAAGTATCTATATTTAAGAAATAAGGAATTTATGAAGGGAATTGAAAATATGAAATCAAATTTATTGATTAATGCATAGAAAACTGAAAGTTTTGAAATAGATGAAATTTTACCAGAAGGTGACAATAGGTTTAGGAAGTTGGAAAATAATAAAGTTCAAAACTGTATGAAATGAGAATCAGCAAGTTATGATGATTAAATTTCAGAGATATTTCAAATTACGAAATAAAAATCTTGCGAAACAAAGGAATAATTTTTGAAGATGTTTTTAAGACGAAATACGAAGGTAAATTTTTTTTTTGAAGGTAGTTAGAAATTATAAATTTACGATTTTAAATATTTAAAATGAGATAGTAAGACTAAGAATTTGGAAAACTAATCAAGTTATAAAAGTTTAAATTTAGAGAACAAGGAGTTTGCGAAATTCGAAAGTAAGGGTAATAAAATTTCACGAGATTAAAAGGGAGAAATAAAAATCATTTCGAGAAGAAAGTTATTGGGAATTATTGAATTAGAAAGTCAACAATTTTGAAAGAGTTAAATTTTTAAATTAATTTTTTTATTTTTTTTCTTTTTTTTTTTTTTACGAGGAAGGAAACCCTAAAATCATGGGGAAATTAAATGTTAGGAAATTTTATGATTAGAAAATCTGAAAATTGATAAGCGCTGGAATGATGGTGATCATTAGAGATCGATTTTGATATGGCTTTAGAAATCTTCAACGTCTTGAAAATTGTCTTGGATAGCGTGATTCTTGATACGTCTCTTTGCATGCGCTTCTGGTCTTGTCTTCAAGTCTTATATTTGCGAGAAAATGAAAAGAGATAAAATTCCATTTTATGAAGTCATTATAGAAGTATAAGTTAAGAAAGATTTTATTTAAAAAGAAGAAAATAATTTTAATAGATCGATTAAAATTTTCTTTTTGAATAAGTTAGCAAGAGATGAATCTGGGTGTTAGAGAAAGTTATGGAGGTCTCCAAGGCAATAGAATTCTTCGAGGTCAAGAACGTCTTTTCAGATCGTTCGACTCTTGATGCGTCCATTTCCATGTGCTTGACTTCTTGTCGTCTTGTCTTCACTTCATACGTCTCGATTTTTGGTAACGTTAGTATAAGAGACTTGTTAGCCAAAAAGTTTAGTCATAGAGCACTTAGCAGGCAAGCAAGCACAGAGAAAAAGAAAGAAAAACTAACGAGGTTGAATGACGGTCGAGAATCTTAAATCTAGGTCAGTCGGTCGATCCTTAATATTTCTACCCATTCTCACATTTAAAGCGTTCTAAGATTATTATTTTAGCGATCTAGGATTTCTAATTCATTATTTGATCCTATAAGTCTATGCCTGACATACGATATGAATGTCTGGCCCAGGTGTCTTCTCGCTAGATGAGATAACTTTATGTTACTCACGGTCGCAAGACAGCTTTGATACCAACTGTAACAACCCGGTTTTTCGTGACTTAATTAAACTAAGGCGGAAAATTTATTAAGTCTAATACATGCCGGATGTTAATTAAATTACATTCAAATGGCATAGGATACAAATATACATTACAATCTCTCAACGAATACAAATGAAACATCCTAATCGTCCCGATAATCCTGAGTCTCGAGAATTGCCTGCAACGGAGACAAAAACAAAAAAAATAGGAGGATCTCCCGCTCAGAGGCGGGAAGTGACTGTTCTAACCAACAACCTCTAAACCACAGTTTTGGTTTATTTAACCTATGATTAAAAGTAACTTGGCACAACTAAACGCGTATAACTCCAAAGAATGTGATATTTCAATAAAATTGGACAATTAGCATATAATATCAGTTCTCACATATAGATATTTAAATCTCATACAACATGCAGTTCATAAAACGTAACGTAGAATATAGAAAATAAATAAATAAAAACACATTGCAATTAGGCAAGCAAAACACATAAGGAAATCATGATGATTTAAACACGAGTATACATCCAATCACATAACGTACAACACTCATAAATAATCATTCTCAATAAGGCGTATTCCAACACATAGGAAACCAAGTCATTCAGACAATACTCAATCAAAACAAGGAAAATACATTCAACATGTGATAACAAATGAGTCTTCGTTAATAAGGTGGAAGCATGCAGACATAATCCGCGCAGTAGCAGCCAGGGCCGAACGAAATCGGACGTGTCTGGATTATCTACTAAAGATACCTAAGGTAATAAGGACGATTCAATCCCTTGTCTAATGTATGCATACACTACCTATCGAGGATCATACTTATTCGCTATTCAAAAGGTATCACCGACGAAAAAGTTCGACTATTACCAGAGACGGGTACCCCCGGTTGGGGCTGGATTTTCCAATTACTGATATATGGGCCCACGGAAATATCAAGAATGCCCCATCTCTGAGGTTGTATATACCGTGTCGAGTAGCGATCTTAAGATCGTTATTTCGCCTTGGGCAACTCTGATAGGGAGCCCAAGTCCCCATAGACAGCTACCTCGTTAACTTCAATTACAAGAGTCGCAACATGGCGAACAATCCTAGTATTTTATTTAAGTACTCGCTTTCTCAACTTCTCATTTTCTCGCTCATAAATAATGATAGTGACAAACTTGTAACATAAATATAACGTCAAACTTGTATAATGAAATTTTAGTAATAATGATTCTTCAGTAAAGCAGAACACATAGAACAACTTAATTATTTATTTTGAGTCCGTCCGTAACTTTTAAATATTTTTCACTATTCATTATTTTACTATTCATCGTATTTACTATTCCTCGTATTTATACGTATTCGTATTTTCGTATTTCGTATTTGTACGTATTTTTATACTTTATACTTCTATGTATTTTTATTTTATATTTTAGTAATTAATAATTGTTCGTTTAAGTATGATTTTGTTTCGCTTTAGATTTTAATTTAAGTATGTTTATGATTAGTGATACAAAGGTTTTTAAGTTTCGTGTTAAATTTCAGGCAACTTAAAATAGATTAGTCATTAGCGATATAAATAATTGAATTTCATTATAACTCACTTTTAATCTTTCCTCTTATTTGAATTGTAAAGTATCTAGCGATTTAGTAGTTATAACATTTATTTTAACTTAGAAATATTACTTAAACGATATTTGTTAAATTTTAGTATTCTTGATAAAATATAATATTGTGACAATTAGTAAAATTTCTTTTAGGTGAATGATAATTCGATGGTGGAATTTTATACTGGAGTATATTTTCATATCTTATTAATATTTAATTATTTACTTTTCTTTCATTTCTTTAATTATTTAAACGTATTTATAAATTCGTATGTTCTATACATTTAAAATTTATAAACACAACAACTATTTAAGAAGTCAATGCCTTTAAAGTATATTTTAAATTTTAATGATAGTATTCAATTTTATAAGTTTTTCTAAAAGTAAATTTTTAGAAATTAATTCTATTATAATAATACTTCCACTTACATATTAATTCTTTTTATGGTTTTTATAACTTAAATTTTCTACTAAGTCATTTTACTTTATCTTTTTATAGGATTATATATCATTTTAACACTTTATCTTTTTGTTAAACATATTTATAATACAAATATCTAACTTTATTCAAAATTAGCTTTACTTAGGTTTATTTTATATTTCGAAGTACTTTATTTCTTTTTATTATTTTAACTAAATACTTATTTAGTATATTTTAAGTTCATTGTAAATTTTAGAGTTTTAACAAAGTAATCTTTATATTAATTGTGAGATATGACTTTTTATATAATTATTTATTTTAGAAACTTTAATATGAGTAACTTAATTTATATTTTTACTTTTAGTATGATTTAATATTAATTTAAACTTAATATTCTTTTAACTTAATTCTTTATTTTTAGTTATATTTCAATTTAACATTTTAGTGACGATAAATAAGTTATTTTAATTTAATTTATTTACTTAAGTTATTTAATAATATTTTAAGTTTTATTTTATACTTGTGATACATAAACTTTATATATTTTAATTTACACATAACAAATAATTTTAACACGATAATATTACAATTAAATTCAACATTAATTCAACAACACATTTTTCACTCAAAACATATTATCACAAAATCAGACAAATATCATATTTCACAAATCAATTCAATATTATATTATAACCAAAATTAACACACAATTTCATACTATAGCTAATCATACAAAGTTATCAAATTAAACTGAAACGGGACTCATACGTGTCTAATGCATACTAGCTCACTTTTAATAACAGATTAATTAAAATAAAACCAAAACGTTAATTGTTAGAGATTTTGAGGAAGAAATCGAGTCACCTAAATTTGGCTCACGAACAGAGGCCTCCAAATAAAACCCGATTTATATGATTTCCAAAGCACGACAAATGTGGTCCGACCCAACTCGACAGTGGCAGGGGCGTCAAGCTCGAGTCGATCCCGTCCTCGGCAGATTAACAAAACACGCAGAGGAGAATGATAAATACGTAGTAAGCCAAACAAACAGCACAAAAATAAGAATGAGTGAATCGATAACAAAATATTAACTGAACGAATACAGACTGAAAATAAAAAGGATGTCGAGGCTATGATGTTAACCAGGACGAGGAAAAGAGGGAGGCTCACCGTGAGAAACTCCGGTGGTCAAGTCAAGTTAAACCGAAATGAAAAACAGAGGAGGAAAGGTGGGAGGCCGAGAAAGAGAGAGGGAGAACAGAGGCCGAGGAAGGAGGAGGTGGTCTGAACAGGGGACCACGGTGGTGGTCGACTGAACAAGGCGGCCCGAGGGTGGTCGAGAACAGAGAGGAAAGAAGAGGAAGGCGAGGGAGAGCAGGGGAGAACAGCGAGCAGGGCGGCGATCGAAAAGAGAAGAGGAGGACATCGGTGATGGTGGTGGTCGGCCATGGTGGCTGGTCAGAGCTCCGGTGAGACGGGCCTGAGTCGAGAAAGGGGAAGAGAACAGGGGAGACAAGGGAGAAAGGAGGAGAGGAAGCAGGGCCGAGAACAGAGGCGGCTCCGGTGGTGATGTACGGTGGTGCCGGTGATGTTTGTTGTTATTGTTGTTGTCGGTTTGGTGATGATGATGAAGTTGTTGTTTATTTATTATTATTATTATTATTATTATTATTATTATTATTATTATTATTATTATTATTATTATTATTATCATGTTTGTTGATGTTGCTGCCATTGTTTTGTTTTGTTGTTCAAGTTGTTTTATTTTAATGAAAGAAAATGAGAGAGAGAGAGGGAGATAAAGAAGATCAGAAAGAAAAGGGAGTTATAAGGGGAGGTGTATGAGGGAAGTTTTGACCTAAAAAAAAAAATAAATATCTCAATGGTGTAGGTAGAGTGGTTTCATATGTGAGGTAGTATTGTTGGCTCTGTTTGATTTGTTTTGCTCCGTTTCATTTACTCTTATTTATAAAACTTAAATAATTTATAAAATATATTATGTTTTAAATTATTTGTTTTAAATTTTAATTCCATTATTCATATTATAAATTTTATAGTTCGAAAATATAAATGTATAAAAGTTGTCAGTTACAAATTGTGTTACGGTCTCATATACTTTCAAACGGCTTGTTTATTTGTAAGATATATTTCAATAAAATTATTTTTATTCAAGTAATAATAATTTTTAAAGTAAAACGCAAATTTATTAAGTTTAATAAAACCAATTGAATCAAGGTTTTAGTTTGACAAGTATTTTAAGAATAAAAATATAATATAGATTAATATAAAAATCGAGAAAGTTTAACTAGAATTATCTTGAGAAAGTTTATTTGAACGAAATTTTTCAGTCGCGTTTTTAAAGTAATTGAATAAAAGTTAAATTATATAAATTTTAATTTAAGAATTTTGTTAAAATAATTAATTACTATTAATAAAACACGGGGTGTTACAGATATTAAGATCGTTCTTAGGATGGTTAAAGTTGGTTACATATATCTTACAAACTGGAGTCCAAAGACCCTAAATATGATTTGCGACCCTGAAGAGTCTCCCTGATAGGAGATCCCTCTCCCAGACTGGGAGTAGTTCAACTGGCAATGGGGGATAGTCGTGCCTTAGTTCTTGATACATCAAGTTCTCAAGTAGTTCTTCGTGCTCCATCCACCCTGGTGGTTGCATCTCCCTTAGAAGTGGGTCGGGGTGACACATGCGATCCATATATCGATCGTAATCCAGGAGGAGTTGCCATCCTAGTGGTGTCCAAAACTCGTCGTACGGGTGGAAGCTCTCAATCAGCGTCAGGCCTAAGCCAATGCCCTTGGTGTGGTAGGGTCTGGTCGTCGAGATCCCATTAGCTTCCATGTATTGCTCTATGACGTGGGAATGGTTACATATATATGCATCTCGTGGCATCATCGGTGGACGTTGTGGTAGATTGTTACGGGAGGAACTGTAGTACGTCATCCTAAGGGCCTTTGTCAAACTAGAGTTAGTCATAGAGCAAATAGCAAGTAAGGAATCATAAAGTTAAGATTCTAACGCTCATCTAACTAGTTTATTATCATTTGGTCGGTCCTTAAGATTCTACCCTTCTCACATTTTAAAACTGATCTAAGTTATTATTTTAGCGATCTAGAGATTTCTAATTCATTATTTGATCCTATAAGTCTATGCCTGACATACTATATGAATGTACGGCCCAGTGTGTCGCCTCGCTATGTGAGATAACTTTAAGTCATTCACGGCCGCAAAGAGCTGACTTTGATACCAACTATAACAACCTGGTTTTTCGTGACTTTAATTAAACTAAGGCGGAAAATTAATTAAGTCTATATATTACAAAACCAGCTGTTATCGTTTAACAAACTCAGTATACATAATACGAGTTTATAGATAAAAATGTAGTATTTAGATTACAAGCCCTCTCAAAATAGATTACAAAATAAGGCCTTCAAATCACGATAGATCAACGGTCAAGACTCTGGGTACTTTGATTAAACTCTCATCATTTTCCCGCACACTCTTTCGACACATGCAATTCTAAAGCAACATGCGATATGAATAATAAATAAACGAGGGAAACAAATAGCAAGTATGCAAGCAAAACACATAAGGAGATCATGATGATTTAATGCGAGTATAAACCAACCAAATAACATACCACGCTCACAGATAAACCTACTCAACAAATCATATTCCAATACTCAACCAAATCATTCCGATAATCATCAAATCAACCAGGAAATGCATTCAACATGTGATAACAAATGAGTCTTCGTTAGTAAGGCGGAAGCATGCAGACATAATCCGCGCAGTAGCCGGTAGGGCCAACATAACTTGGACGTGACTACCAGGCTTAAAGATATCTAAGGTAATAAGGATGATTCAATCCCTTGTCTAATGTATGCATACACTACCTATCGAGGATCATACTTATTCGCTATTCAAAAGGTATCACCGACGAAAAAGTTCGACTATCACCAGAGATCGGGTACTTTGATGGGTTGGCGTTCCAATTCTCGCTATATGGGCCCACGGTAATATCAAGTATGCCCCATCCCCGAGGTTGATACTCCGCGCGAAAAGAAATCTCAAGATTGTTAATCGCCTGGGCAACTCAGGAGGAGCCCAAGTCCCCATATCTGACTACCTCGTTAACTTCGAATTTCAAGAGTCGCAACATGGCGAACAATCCTAGTATTTTATTCAAGTACTTGCTTTCTCAATTTCTCATTCTCTCGTTCATAAATAATAATAATGACAAACTTGTATCATAAATATAACGTCAAACTTGTATAATGAAATTTTAGTAACAAATAGTTCTTGAGTAAAGCAGAACACATAGAAAAACTAAATTATTTATTTTGAGTCACCAGTAACTTTTAAATATTTTTCACTATTCATTATTTTACTATTCACCGTATTTACTATTCATCGTATTTACTATTCCTCGTATTTATACGTATTCGTATTTTCGTATTCCGTATTTGTACGTATTTTTATACTTCGTATTTTATTCATATTTTATACGTATATGTATTCCTATACTTAGTATTTATTATTTTATTTTCTTTATACTTAGTATTTTTATTTTTATTTTCTTTACACTTTAGTATTTTTATTTGACTTTCTTTATACATAGTATCTTTATACTCTTATACTTTTTTTGTTATACTAAGGATATTTTAGAAAATAAAACTAAGCCTTTTTATTTTCTAAGTGTAAAATTCTAGTTTTAAAGTTGTTAGGTTCGTTTTGTATTTAGTGATTTGAGAAATGATTTCGGAAGTAAAACTTAATATAATCTAAGTACAAAATTCTAAAGTCAAAGTTGTTAAGTTCATTTTGTACTTGGTGATTTTAAATAACATTTTAGAAGTGAAACTCGATTTTATTTAGTCATATACTTAACTAATCTTTTAGCGGTTTCCATTTTTAGCGAGGTTGTCGTAGTTCATTTTAAATAGTCCGTATCTCCACATCCAAATTTAAGCATAGGTAGTAGCACTCGACAAGATTCATTTTAATACTGGTAACTTGTTTATCTTTACTCTGCTTAGTTGATTCTTTTTATTAATCTGCTCATTTTACAATCTAATATAATTCTACTTATAAATCAGTTTTAGTGACTAAGTGATAAATTCATTTTGACCAAAATTGACCAAAAATAATGGTGGATGCCGTGAGCCTTTATTTACATTAGTTATTTATTTCTTTTGTTGTTTTTATTAATAAATCATTACCTTAACTAATTTAATTACTTAAGTGATAAAAATAAAAAGGGACAAATTCATTTTGGTCCAAAAATACACCAAATGCCGTGGGCCTAACACACATAACAACTTATTTTCGTTTTCTAATTTTATCGGTTTTTAACTTAAAGTTTTTATATACTAATTATTTAGTTTATGCTAAAATGATTTAAATTAGTACTTAAAAACAATAAATAACTAAAACTTATAAAATTTATGAATCAAATTAATCAACTAAGTGAAGAACACATGAATGTGTGATGAATTTTAATGTTTTTCATATGAACATTATTTAGTCAAAATTTTATATGTTTATGAAATTTTCTCAAATTTTTCCTACAAGTCTATTTTAACTAGTCTAATCATAATATGTTATTTAGAAAAATTAAAACTAAAATTTGGTCCAAATAAGGCAAAAATGCCGTGTGTATGTATGTATGTATATGATTTTTGATTTTTGATTTTTATACTTCTAATTCAAATACTAAATTACTTTATATCATTTATACATTTAACATATGTGAAAACATAAGTAAACATTATCATACATAAATGAAAATCATTCAACACATGAATAAACATAAAAGTTCAAGAACACACATAAACACATTATAACATTTAAATTCATAACAAATTCATTTTAATTCCTAAACATAAACTAATTATATTTTCATGTTCATTTCATTACAAGTATTTTAAGCATGCAATTTACAAAAATTAAAACGAAAAATTTAGTGAAAAATTTAGGGTAGGCCGTGGGTTAGTATAATGAGCAACAAATTCTATTTTTCGATTTTTGTCTCCTAATTTAACATGTGATTACTAGGTGGTAAAATAAATCATACAAGCATCAAAAATAATAACACATAATCAAATTCGAGGTGCTTATCATATAAATGTGCGGGAAGCACCTTAGTTGGAGTTATGAGTGAAATAGCTTAGCAATTGTCGGGATCAATGATATGATCGAATTGGCTAAGATCGACTCCTCCACCTTGCTCCTCTTCTTTGATTAGAGATGGTACATAAAAATGAAAATAAGAAAGTTAGTAACTTATTTTAAAACTATACTAACTAAGCTAAAATTCAAAGTGTAGTAGTATTTTATGTTTAGGTGATGTTTGTATTTTAAATATTTTGATTCATATTCTTATATAAATGCATGTGCAAAGTGGATGTGATTACTAAAATATTTAGGGAAGGGATTAGTTATGTGTTTAAAGATTTAAACATAAGGAAATAAAGAAGTTAAAGGAGGAAAGAAATGGAAGTAATTTGTTCTTCATGTTCTTGATGAGGATGAAGATTGCTTACTAAGGTTTCTTGAGTATGAGTTTATTAGAGAGAAAATAAGTTGAAGTGTTTGTTGTGTGTGTTGGTTTGTGCGTGTGATATGTATGTATGTGTAGTAGTAGTTTGTAAACTTGTGTAATGAAAATGCATGCATGCTTGAGACAAGGGGACACATTTGTGTAAGAGGGAAAGCATGTGTGTAAGGGTAGAAAGCATGCTTGAGACAAGGGAACAAGGGTGTAGGAAAAGCAAAAGGAGAAAGGAAGAGACAATGTTGAGCTACAAGCTCCAAAATCTCGGCCAACATGTACAAGTCATGGCCCGATTTTTCGTTCTTGAAATTTTCGATTTACAGACGTCAAAAGTCTCGAAATGAAATATATAGTCTTAAAATGATGGTTCGAAGTAAGATCGAAAATAAAAATGAAAATAAACCTCAAAACGAATTCAAACAAAATTTGGGTACTAGTTTGTCTCGCAACTTTGAAATAAGATTTTATTCGATCGAAATATATATTTTTTTCGTTGAATGTTATCGAATTAAATCATTAACCTCAAACGCCAAAAGTTTATCGCTTTAGGCTTAGTGTAACTCAATATATCGAGTTTTAGTGAAAGTGTTAGTTAAATCAAAGTGGAATAGTAATTCGATATTATTATTATATGTTGTGTTAGTAATAATCAATATGATTAAGCTTAAGCTACTTTAATTAGGTTTGGATTATGAGTAATTATATTTAATAAAGGATTAGGTGACTAAATCACATTTAGGTGGCTTGGCCTTTTAGTCAATGTTTGACCTTGATTTGCGTGCCAAAATTTGCTGTTGAGAAAATTGTCGAGGATTCTCCATTTGATTTATCGAGTTTGAAAATGTAAACATAAAGTTCAAATTCAAAGTAATTCAAAATGGTTTTAGTTTAGGTGCAAAAATGATTGTAGTGTATTGTTTTAGGAAATTCAGTGAGCGAGGATGATTAATTATTGATTTCCTAATTATAATTAGCTTAAATTAACACGGGGTGTTACACTTATTTCAGCAGGAAGGGAGTACTATGTATTGAGAGTCATAAAATTGATAAAACCGATACAAGACATATTGATCATCGAGGAAAAAATCTTTTAAATTATAAGTTAATTATCTAAAAGTTCAGCAAATCTCCCTTAAGACGAGCACTTTTCGTCTTAAGTTAATACGGCTAAAATGTGATCAAGTTATAATAAAATATAACTACTTTTTAATAAAATATTACCAGAATAATAACGTGATTATAACAACAATTTTAGGTATAGAATTATCAAAAACATTTACAATAAAATGACAATATAATCTCGTCTTTGGTTAAGACGGAAATAGTCCGTCTTAAATGAATGTGTCCTAAAAATTAAGCTGAATGAATTTTTATTATTTGCACCGTAAACTCGAAAAGTTTTGTTTGTTAGTTGATAAAAATCTTTCAAAATTAAACGGTTACAAGGTTAATGAATGAAAATCATCGTTAAATGTTAATGTGCTACTAAATTCATTATTTTGGAGTAAGTCTTGCATAAAAGCAATCTTCTACAGCGTGCCACAAAGTTCTTTTGATCAAAATGTGACAATTTTAATGCTAAAAGTGACAACATTAACGCTAAATATAACAGCTTAAAAATCTCTTAAGATGATCCAGGGCCGGCCCTGAGGGTGTGCAACCCGTGCAGGCGCACAGGGCCCCAAAATTTTAGGGTCCAATTCGATTAATCTGCTTTTGGATCAATAATATAGATACTACTGCATTACAATAACATCAATAATTTGGTTGCACAGTTGGTTAGTTGATCCTCTTGGGAACCTAAGGTCAAAGCTTCAAATCCTAAGAAGAGCATTTTTATTTTTTATTTTTCCTTCTAAATATTTGCATATGTTTATTAATCAAAACGATTGTACACTATTTTCAATAATATTATAAAATGTTAACAACATCTTGAATTTGTGTTTTATTTTTTTTTTTTTTTTTTTTTTGTTTTAAAAATTTATGATTATATCATTATTAAAAAAAAAGTATAAAGTCATTTTACAATATCAATATTCTCATAGGTTCAAGATTAAAATGTGGAAAATATAAAAAAAATAAATGCTTTATTTGATGTGATACGTGTCAAAAAATACTATTCAATACTCCATAAGATATAATAATAAATACGTACTCGTAAATGTGTTAAAAAATAAAAAAAATTCCTCTAAAATATTAAAATAATTTTAAAGACATATAATAGTTCATACTATTACGGAGTAGTACAATATAATGTAGAATTCATGGGGCCTAATTTTATATTGTCGCACAGGGCCCCGAAAACTCAGGGACGACCCTGAGATGATCACTTTAAACATTAAAATAGTCACTTTAAACTTTAAAGTAGACACATTTTAGTTGCAAACCCATGATTATAAATTTGGATTTTGCGTGCTCGGTAATTTTTATTAGATATTATTTACATTTAAAAGCATGTTATAGATGAAGATTAAAATTGCTAGCCTCTTCTACTCTAAAGACTTGTTCTTTCTACCTTCTTAGAGTTGAATTGAACTGAGTTGAACCCATATTGAAGTAGAGTTGAACTGAATTGAGATTAGCTAAATTAAATGCAGCTGAGCATAAGTGAACTGAATAGAATTAAGTTGAACTAAACTTATTTGACCTTGTTAGACTAAATAATAATTACAATATTATAATAAATAAATAAATAATAATAACAACAATAACAACAGCAACAACACCGACGACGACGACGACGACGACAACAACAACAACAACAACAACAATAATAATAATAATTGATGGGACATGATTAGCCGAGCATCCCAACCTGTCCTGCCGAGTGGCCTTCAGCGTCCTTGGCTTCCCTAAGATTATGACCAAGAAACATAAAGTAAGAAAGGCCAGATGGCTTGACTCTTTACGGCCTCGGCATCCTGGCATCCTGACCGTACGACCCCAGGGATCTTGTGTCTTAAAAGATGAGAGTAGAGTATCACCTGACCTGCCGAGCGTGTATTCACGGCTAGTCCGTACAGAAACAAAGGTGTCATCTTTGGTATGTCAAAGTACATTTAATAACAACTGTAACAACCTGGTTTTTAGTCGACTTTAATTACTAAGGCGGAAATTAATTAAGTCTTAAACCAGCGTCATTAATTATACAATAAAACCCAAATGTTATAACATCGTTTCAAGAGTTGAATAAAACAACTCTAAGTACGGAATTTAAAAAGAGTATAGGTTATATATTACAATCTCTCGTAAACAACTAAAAATAAAGCATGTAAATCATCGTGTGGCCCCGTCCAAAATCCAGCTCAGGTCCACTAACGCCCCGCACAATAAATCGATGGGGGTGCCACTGAGGTGACAAAGTGACTAGCTATGCTCATACTTACCCTCGATTTCAATTATTTTGGTTTAATATTATCGCTTTATAATTATAACATTATGATAAAAACATAAACATGCTTATTACAATTAGCATATAAAGACATATAAGTCATAATAAGCATGCGGTTTAAAGCGATAAATCATATAAGCATGATATTCAAATATGAAGGCAAATAGCATATAATAGCATATCAATAGTATCGCAATAATTCAATAGCATTACAAGGCGATATCGGATCGCAATCAAACAAACATATCTTATCATTCTCCTCATGCAGACTCGATTCAATTCAGAAAGTTGTGGTCTTTAATTTTCGAAGATGGTACACACTCATTCTCATTTAATCATATAACAAACAACACATACTGCTTACGAGCCTGACCACTGAGTAGGCCCTTGTACTCTGATCGATTGCATCTCACTTCCATAGTGCAGAGGCTTACTCGACTCGTAAACCACGCCGAATACTATAATACTTGCATCTCATCCTCTAGTGTTCGAAATGATTCGAACTTCAGATACAATCTCGTCAAGTGATCTTTACATGTGGTAAGAGCGAATGCAAGTGTCGCGCCCACTAAGAACGAAACACGGCAAGGAGACAGAACCGCAAAGCGCATAAGCACATAATGTCACGGTGGCCCTGGTAACTTTAGCGAAATAGGGGAATAAAACCCTAGTCTAGTATGCATACACTAATATCCAATTTAAGAATAGGCTATGCTATTCATAGAGCACCTTAACTCAGGATAAAACGACTATTTCCTAAAGCCTGACCCACTAAGAGTTGAATTTTTCATTATCTTGTACGGCATTGGCTATACGACTTAAGGCGTAACGGCATGGGCAGGATGCACTAAGCAATAAGGCTGCCGGCTTAAACCACACTATTCGATATGACCCAAGCCAGGGACCGAGATAGTGGTATCCGCACAAGACTATCTTAACCCCACTTCACTCACGATTGACGTTCCCTTATCTGAGGCCCAAGCTTGACCTTTTATTTAAACATACTCATGATTTATTATTTATTTGATATTACATATCACATGTTACTAGACTCTCCTAGTCTCAGCGTCAAACGTTTTATTTGAATGATAGGTTTCATATGATCACATAACACATTCGTTTATTATTTGAAGTGTTGTTAATTATTAACATTTTTAAGTTTCTATATTGATACGTTTATTAGTATGTCCAATTTTATTTAAGTGTTTTTCAAACACTTTAAGTCATTTACTTATTCATTTTCAATTTTCTATACTTAGTAAAATTTTCAATTATTTTCAATATTTTACTATTCACTATTCACCGTATTTACTATTCATCGTATTTACTATTCATCGTATTTAACTATTCATCGTATTTTATACGTATTATTATATATTGATATATTTCCTAAGTATAAACTAAAATTTCATTTTATTTGCTAAGTACAAAAATTCTAGTTTCAAAGTCGTTAGGTTCGTTTTGTACTTAGTGATTTTTGAAAATATCTAAAAAGTCTAGTTTCAAAAAACGTTAAGTTCATTTTGTATAAAGTGATAATGATTTTCATTTTAAAATATTAGTTTTAAAAATGTTAAGTTCAGTTTGTAAAAAGTGATAATGATATTCATTTTAAAATGAGACTTAATTAAATTTAGTCGTCTATTAACTAAATTTAGCGATTTTCATTTTAAAAAATAATAGTATCGTGGATGATTCATTTACGTCCGTAAGTCCAAGATCAACAGTCCAAATAGCAAAGGCAGTAACACACGATTTAGTTCGTTTTTATAACGGTTACATATTTTTATCGGTTTAAAATATTTTGTTTATAACTAAATCGATTTATACAAAAATTCAATTCTAATTACTATTTAACTTTAGTGACTTAGTGATAAATTCATTTTAGTCAAATTTAGTCAATTTTAAGAGGTAATGTCGTGTGGTGTTCATATGTGTCAAAAATTGATTTATTTCTTTTAATTTCTTAAATCTAACTTATTAACTAATAATTAAATTATATTAACAATAAACTAAAAATGATAAAACAAATTTTAATCCTAAAATAAGGGAGTGCCGTGGCTAAGCTCTATGTTGTTCAAAAATTCGTTTTTCAATTTTATCGGTTTTTAACTTAAAGTCTTTATATTTTAATTATTCTAATTATACTAAAACGGTTTAAACTAAAATGAAATTTACTAAACATTTCATTTATATTTATGAATAGTGTTTTTCAACACTTTAATTTTCTAACTTTTTAATCTAAATGATTTATAATATTTTAAGTTGTTTGATATCATATTACTAATAATATATAAAACAATAACTAAACATAAACACAAAATATTAACAAACATAACATAAAACAAAATCAAAGTAAGCTAAAATGAAGAACACATATGAAGATACTCATGAACATAAGAACACCATATTTAAAGTTCAAGAACACAATTTGCATTTTTACTAACATATAATTTATTTTCTTAATTTAATTTTTTTATATGATAACATCTATTTTAACCTAACTTAATTTAACATATTATTTACAAAAATTAAAAGTGAATATTTATTTAAAAAAAAGAGAAAAACCGTGGGTATGTATATATGTATATAAATTTTCATTTTCGATTTTAATCACTTTAAACTCATTGTTAATATTTCACATAATTTTTATATGGTACTACTACTTAATTAAAACATAGCTAAACATAAAAATCATATGAACATAAATTAAAAGTGCTCAAAATTAATTTAACTAAACTTAGAACAATATTACTACAATAATCTATTTAGTATATTATTTAGTTATTATCATTTTATTATACAACACCTAAACACACAAGTACATATAAGTGATGTTTAACATATTTAACATAATTTTCATACTCATAAAATTATAATAACAAAACAAATTAATTTACTAAAAAGATAATATAAGACATAGTTAGTCACCTTAATTAGGATGTTAATCGTCGGGATCTAAAATAAATTTTAGATCGGATTTTTCTTCACCCAAAATACCCAAGTTTTTCACCCATATAATCCATGCAAGTTAGCTCCTAATACCCACTAATATAACTAGAATTACTTAGGATTTATTAGAATAATATTAAGGCTTTTATTTTAAAGGTTTTAGGAAGAAAAATGGAAAAAATAAAAGAGAGAAATGGAGGGTAAGTGGCTCGACATTTTTGAGGCAAATGTGTGAGTTTTACACTTGTGAAATAAAGAGGGAACACTAGTAATAATATTAGGTTAAATGAATTTAGAATAAAGTTGGTTTTATTTAATAAATAATGTTTAATTATAATGAAATTAGGGAACATCTAATTTCTAATTGGTTTAAAAAGTCTTTGACACTATTTGGCATTAAAAATGTTCCTATGATATTTTTAAAAAGTTTTTACGAAATAAATCGGGTTTAAAAAGCTCAAGGCCAAAAGCGATAAAAGTTAAAGGTCATGCTTGACAATTTTTCGAAATATTTCTACTTTTGAATTCTAAAACTAAAATATTTTATTTATTACTTTAGAAAAATTTTAAAAGTGATGGAAATGAAAAATGGTAGTATTAATGTATTAGTATCATATTTGTATATGTATTATTATTATTATTATTATTATATATAAACTTTAAATTTAAATAAAGAAAATAAAAGTGATGATGATAATTTAAAGTTGTAAGAAAATGTGTAAGAAAAATGGAAGTGGATAATACTTTGACTAAGGTGAGTCAAAAGTCAAAGTCAAATTTTCGGGCTCGGTTTTCATTTCTCGAAATTTTCGATTTGCGCGATCGCGAAAGGTCTCGAAATAAAAGATATGATCTTAAAATAGTGTTTTAAAATAAAATTGGAATTAAAAATAAAACAAATTTTCAAAAGGTATAAAAATTAAAATCGAGTTTTAATCCTTGAAATTTTGAATAAAAAGTCCTAGGTCAAAATATTTATTTTTTTGGTTGAATGTTATAGATTTAAAGATTCATATTCAAACGTCAAAAATTTAAGCAATTTAAATTAGGTGTGACTTCAAATCTCGACAATATTCAAAAGTGTTAGTTTAATGGAAATGAAATAGTAATTAGATATTAATATAATATGATTTATAAATAAAAATCAAAATGATTATATTTTTATTAAAAGTTAGATGTGAAGTTTGCTTTTCCAAAATGGAAGAGGATAACATATTTGATTTTTGATTTGCGTGTTTGAAATTGTTGACCCGAATTTCAGAGACGGGAAAAGTATAAGTGTTCATTTTTATAAAAATTTGAAATGTGTTTCTTTTTCAATTCTGAAGATAATAGAACAAACTTTATTTTTCAAAATTTTTAAATTTGTACTTAGAAAAAAATTAATATTATTTGGCGAAAAAATTTCAGTCGCATTTTTATTATATGGAAAAAGGATGAATTTAATTTAAGGAATTAAATTCTTTTATCAAATTGTGTTAAAATAACACGGGGTGTTACAACAACACTACAAGATAAAGTGTCAGCTCTTACTGACACAAAGCACAAGAAAACAAAAGGTGAGATTATATATATAATGGAGGAAAGTCAACATGAGGATCCATTTACATTGTTAACAAGCAAGAGGTATTACCTGGATTTTCCCTCTCTACATTCCTACTTTCTTAAACACAAATTGCTTACTTAAGCATCAGATGGATTCTCCTCGGACACCCCCGAGGCTAGGTTTGTCGAATGTGCAGGTTTGCGGCTGAGGGGAAGCAAGCGCAACTACATCCACAGAACATCATTTAAAGACAACTACTTGATTCGCGTTAGAAATACTGTAAGTGTTTATAATAATAATAATAATAATAATAATAATAATAATAATAATAATAATAATAATAATAATAATAATAATAATAATAATAATAATAATAATAATAATAATAATAATAATAATAATAATAATAATAATAATAATAATAATAATAATAATAATAATAATAATAATAATAATAATAATAATAATAATAATAATAATAATAATAATAATAATAATAATAATAATAATAATAATAATAATAATAATAATAATAATAATAATAATAATAATAATAATAATAATAATAATAATAATAATAATAATAATAATAATAATAATAATAATAATAATAATAATAATAATAATAATAATAATAATAATAATAATAATAAGATAATAATAATAATAATAAGATAATAATAATAATAACAATAAATAATAATAATAATAATAATAATAATAATAATAATAATAATAATAATAATAATAATAATAATTATTATTATTATTATTATTATTATTATAATAATTATTATTATTATTATTATTATTATGTATTATTATTATGTATTATTATTATGTATTATTATTATTTAAAAAAAAAAAGTAATAAAATGAGAAAAACCAGTTTGATCATAATAATTGGGAAAAATCAATGTTCAGATATCATGGGTCAGTCCGATAGCCCGTCTAAAAACCATGGTACTAAGGGCATAATGGAGTTGACATTGAAATCTAGGCATGGATTTCTCTGATTATTACAGGTCAGTAAAACTCTGGTTTAAATATGGTGAGCTCCCCACAGTTTGGTATTAGAGCCATGGTGGTAAGTAAGTTTTAATTGATGAAAATTAGATATCATCCACCACTCTTTATCATCCATTGTAATGAATAAAATTAGTCGTTTACTAAATAATAAAAAATCTGTTAAAAACAGTACCACAACAGAGGTTGATATACCTCAAAACTTAGATCTTCTTAATAGATGGGCGATCCCTAAGATTAATATTCAAACAATTTATCAATTAGGAACTTTTGAGAAAATTGGGTTAAAACAAGTAATTAAAACTAATGAAGAATCAATATCATTAGATAATGAAGAGATGGCTCTTAAATTATTAATAGATCATGATCTTACACCTTATAAAAAAGAATCATATAAATTTATTCATATTGGTTTAGTACAGGTGGCTTTTTAGCCTTTAACCTTAGAAGGGTTACCTGAAAGCTTTATAGCATCTTTTAGAGATGGAAGAAACCTTAATTGGAAAAAATCAATTATGGGAATGATTAAATCAAGTCTGGCACATGATCCAGTTTTTTTTAATGTTTACCCAAATTTAACACTCTCATTAACTGATGAAAATATTCTTGATGCTTTAACACTAAATGTTAAAACACATGGGTATAATTATGCTCAAGGATCAGAAGTTATTTGTATATGCTATAGAATATATTACAAACCATTATACACATTAAATCCATGTTGTCGAATTATGGATAAACAAAATAATGAAACTATTATAATTGAAACTAATTTTAATATATCAGAAATAACCATTAGAAGAAAAATTAAGTGGGAAGAAATTGATTTTCCTGAAAATTGGAAAATAGAAAGGGCTATGCCCCCAAAACCTATTATACATACAGATCTATTAGAAGTAATGGATGTTACAGAAGAAGACGATGGATATGTAAATATTAATTTTGATAATAGACCAATAATAAATAAACTAAATAGAAGTTATTCTTCTAGATCTTCTTTTGAATCAGGAAGATCTTTTATTTCTCCTCTAGATCATAATAATTACCAACCTAATCCATCTAGACATTCAATTTCTCATACAAGAGATAATAACCATACTGAAAAAATAACAATAAATAACCCTGATTTTAAAGAATCCCGAATTGATGAATTTTTAATTCCTAAAGATAATATTGTCAGAGCACATAACATAGAGACGATGTCTCAAATGAGTTATGATTTTAATGATGTACAAAACGGATCTAATTGATTTTTGGCGTGGTTCTTTAGCCAGACAAATTATAAAAAAAGAAGTTGAATTACCTAAATGGGAGATTTTTAGAAATTGGTTTATGAAAAGTTTTAATAAACAACAGATGGACCAAATTCAAAAGGAATTTTATAATTGTTGTATTTTTTATAACAAAATTATCTATTTTGTTCCTTGGTTTTGTGCTACTTACGTGGAACAATACATAAACGTCTTGGAAAGAACATATGTCTTCCCAAATGGGGAAAAAGTAAATACTTTATATCCACCATTAAGAACATTTAAATTAGAAAATTTCAATTTCATTGCTTTAGAAAAAGAATTTGAAGATCCAAATAAACCTACTGTTGCTCATCATCTAAATGCATTAATATAGCAACAAAATTATGCAAATTTATTCCTTAAAATTATAGGAGAACAAATTGGTTCTTTACATGAAAAATTTGATAATATCATTATTTTATTAAATTTAAAAAACAAATCTTCTATGCAAGATAATCCTTCTACTTCATCATCAGCTAATATTCAGCGTCCTCCTGAAATAAAAGATTTTATATTAAAATCTAAACCTGAATGGGAAGTAAAACTTTCAGAACAAGTTAAAATAAATGAAAAAATTCAGAATTACCTTGTAGGAAAATTAGATAAACTTTCTCTACAAACTCTTGAAATAGATAGTGACAGATTTATAAATCAACTTAATAATCATGATAATCATGATGATACTGAACAAATCATAACAGATGAAGTTAATAAACTAGAAAATTATAGGAAAAAAGAAAAATGGGCTTATAAACCTAATCAAAGACTATTTTATTATAATAGGCCTTCACCTATTGATGTTCTACATGAAGAACATGAGTATGAATTTAATAATAGTTATAATGGTAAATGCATATATGAATGGAACATAGATGGTTATACTGATAAACATATCTACCAGTGTATTCATAGAATGCTTATGTATTCTACTATTTGCAAAAATGTAGGTAACACTGACATTAATATAGCTAAAATGATTACAGCAGGCTTTACCAATTATCTCTCCAGTGATAATAGAGAAATAATCCTTAAGGCTGTAAAAATTAAAAATGGTGTCTCAAAAGAAAATGTTGTTTATGCAATAGCCATAAACATTGTAGAACATTTTACAGGAAGATATTCTGATAATAATGAAAATATTAGAACTCTTCTTCAAAATCTTAGGTGTAAAACATTAACAGAATTTAGATGGTACAAGGATACCTTCTTAAGCAGAGTTATGGAACTTCGTGAGTCAAATAGTGACCATTGGAAAGCTAAATTTATTGATGGCTTACCTTATTTATTTGCTGAAAAGGTCAAAAAGACCCTTAGAGGCAATAATGTCTCTATTCCATATGAACAATTTACTTATGGCAAATTAATATGAACTTGTACTCAAGAAGGATTAAATCTTTGTAATGAAATTAGGTTAAACCAACAATTAAAACGACAAAACTTAGCAGAAAAACACCAACTAGGTGAATTCTGTGAACAGTTTGGTCTAGATAAACCATCTGCTTCTCGACCTTATCGTAAGAAAATTGGTGGAGATAATTCTTATATTTATAGGAAAAAGAAACGTCATTATTCCCAAAAGAAATTAGACCAAAAATATGAAAGAAAGACTAATAGAAAAACCTTCAGGAAAAATTATAAAAATACCAAAACAGATCCAAAGGTAGTCTGTTTCAAATGTAATAAATTTGGTCATTATGCAAAAAATTGTTGGACCAAGAGCAAAATTGCAAACTTAGATGTCACTAATGACATTAAAGAAGAATTAAATAGAATCTTTCTAAATGAAAACTCTAGTGAAGAATTTAATAATATAGAAGATGGATCCATATATTCTGAATCTATTTATTCTACTTCTGATAGTTCAGAATGTGAACCTTGTAAACAAGGAGACACTTGTATAAAAGATGATCAAGATAATAATATTTATAATCTGATATCCCAATTCGAAGAAAACCAAATTTATATGTTAAAACATACTATAGATAATAACCGATGGATAGATGTTTTAAAAACTATCAAAGATCCTGAGATAAGATCTAAGATTATTGATATAATGGATAGTAATACTTCTTCTTCTAATAATAGAAATAACATTGAAGAAATTTTAACACGGGGTTTTGTAAAAATTTCACCAGCCTTCCTTTCTGGACCATGAATGAATAAGATGAAAAATATAAAGAACCTTATACTATGAGTGAAGTTTATAAACTTCTTCATAAAAAGAAAACTGAATCTCATCCAACATCTTTAAAAGACATTTTATTAGAAATAGAAAATCTTAAAAATGAAATTAAGACGTTAAAAACTAATGCTAAAAACCAGGATATTAGAATATCCAATTTAGAAATTAATAAAATTAATTCTGAAGATGGTATCAAAATACATCAAGATATTCAACAAAGCAAAGAAATTACATATCCAGATTTTTTAGAAACATTGGAATCTGTAATAAGCCACAAATGGTATATAAAAATTACATTGAAAATTGATAATTTCTTTAAAGAATTTACTGGTCTTATTGATAGTGATGCAGATTTAAATGTTATACAAGAAGGATTAATACCTACGAAATATTTTGAGAAAACGAGTCATGGTCTTGCTCATGCAGGAGGAGGATCTCTTAATATTAGATTTAAATTACCAAAAGCTTTTGTTTGTGTCAATGAAAAATGTATTCCATTAAGTTTTTTATTAGTAAAAAAATGATATTTCAACCCAAGTTATACTTGGAACTCCATTTTTAAATAAGGTTTATCCTTTTAAATGTGTAGACAAAGAGAAAATTATAGCCACTTACAATGGTGAGGATATTACTTTCAAATTCGTTACTAAACCTTATAAGAGATCTATAAATCTTTTAACTGAAAGCATAAATCTTAAAGAGAAACAATTAAACTTTCTCAAGCATGAGGTTAATATTTTAACAATAGATCAACATCTTAAAAGATCTAAATTAAAAGAGAAAATTGATTTAATAACTAAACAATTCCATACTGATATTTGTGGAGATCATCCTAATGTTTTCTGGAATAGAAAAAAACATATTGTTACTCTACCTTATGAGGATGATTTTAAAGAAGAAAATATTCCTACTATGGCCAGACCTTGTCAAATGAATTCAGAATATGTTTCCCTTTGTAAAAAAAATATTACTTCATTAATTGAAAAAAAGCTTATAAGACCTTCTAAATCTCCATGGTCTTGTACAACTTTTTATGTTAATAAAAATGCTGAAAAGGAAAGAGGTAATCCTATATTAGTTACTCCCTCCATTCACTTCCATTTGCATCAAAGAGAAAAAAACCACTATTGTAACACCCCCATTTAAGCCGGGCGGACCCCTCCTAAATAAGGGTGTTACGGGACCCAACTGAATGGGTCCTTGCGCAAACACCTGCTTCCAAAACATGGAGACCTGGGAAAAGACAGACAGACAGATATCTATATATATATATATATATATATATATATATATAGAGTCGAGATCCGGTACATCCTAATATATTTTTAAATCCTACATCCTAATAACAACCATTGGATTAAAAAAAATAGACACTTGAGATTGAGCCACGTCGCCCTAACAAAAACACTCTAACGCAGCAAATTTTTATTATCCCCTGCATTTGTCTTTCTCTCTCTCTCTTTCCTTTGTACAAAAAATTAGAGCCCTAAATCCCTAATTAACAATATTCATCGATACTCTTCATCCAAATCGCTAATCATTCAATTTCAGTTGAATAAAAATTCTATTTCGTCATTTAATTTTTGGTCCATCATAATCTCAGGTATAGTTTTTGTTTTCGTTATATGCGTTTGTTAGATTGAAGAAAACATTGATTTCAAATGATTTCAAATGATTCTACATTTTAGCAACGGTTTCAGTGTTAGTTCAAAGTTTATTTGAGGATTCTTCTTATTTTAACAAATTTGCAAATTGTCCAATGATTTATTTTTGAGAAATATTAAACTTTCATCGTGATTTTGATGTTACAATGTTTCTTTCCTTATTTTATGATGAATATATTGTTAAATCCATCATAATTCATGGTTCAACTTGTTGTAGAATTATTCTATATTTCAACTTTTTGTGTTTGCCCACCAAGTGTTTGATTATATGCTTTAATGAAGTGTTCGCTTTTGCTTTAGGTAGAAGTTTCACTAATTCATACTACAAGTATCACAATGTTACACAAGAAGTATCATAAATACATTAGATTTTAATTAGTATTTATATTGGTTTGTGTTTATAGGATGAGATTACTTTTGCCGTTAAGTCAAAAATGAACGATGAAATACCAATTTTTGAAGAACATCATTGATATTTTTACCATGTTGTTTTACTTATCATGCTATAGGAGAAATAATCACAATATTTAACAAATTATGATACTCTGTACATTAGATGAAAGATTGCGATGATACTTTTAATGAAACATTGTGATACTTTTTATAAATTGTTGCGATACTTTTAATTATGAATGATGAAACTTTTGATAGGGTAGTAATACTTCTATAGAATGTTATGATACTTATTGTTTTGTATTATGACACTTTTTACAGATTGGTATGATACTTTTAATATAAGGTTGTGATACTTACATGCCTAAAGTTGTGTGTAATTATGTTTTATGTGGTGTATATTACATAATATTATTTTATTGACTATCACGGGAATGCGGTCAAAATTTTAATAACTAGCACGGGAAGATTTTATTCTCGATGACTGAATTATGTAGTTGAAAAAGTAGCTACTAAGAGCAAGAAGGTCATTTCAAAGATATATATTTTACATAGTAATTCGAAGAAGTCAACATGTGTAAAAATAAGTCAAGAGACAGAATACAAAAAATTGGTAGAAGTGGAGGTAGAACTTAGTACAAGTAGAATTAGTATGATATTTCTGTAATAGAGTAGGACAATCAATTACATATTATACAATATAATTATACTTTTTTTTATAAAGGTTGTGATACTTTATTTACAACATTGTGATACTTTATTTGAAATGTTGTGATATTTTTTATATACTGTTGTGATACTTTATATCATACAATGTATTAATGCATTTTTTTATTTGAGGAAAAAGCAAATGATAAAAAAACGGTGGAATGAAAGGAGTACATTTTATTCCACCTATGACATGTAAATAATATTTTTGAAAAATTAAATTTTTGTAGCTACGACTAAACTAGCTTAAACACCATCGAAGAAAAGTAAATGATGTTCTTTAAAAGGACATTTCCTCGTTCATCTTCAAGTCGATGCCAAAAAATTAATCAAACTTCGAAGTATGCTGCAAACACGAAACAATAATTATTTGATATATAAATATTATGATAATAAAAAATAAACACAAATTTTCAAAAATATAACATAATTGAAGTAAACTAACGGCAATGTTATGATCAACCTAAATATTTCTCGATAAAACTAGTAGACAATCAACGAAACACAACAATATAAGAAAAAAAACATAAACAATATCCAATGTGACTCTGTGATACTTATTGTCTACCTTTGTGGTACTTCTTATGTGAACATGTGACATTTCTATAAACATTGTGAAAAATACTTCTTATATATATATAATTTTGATACTAATTAATATCTACTGTGATTATGTAATACTTCTTATATAACATTTTGATATTTCTTATATTAACTTGTGATACTTACATGAAATTTATATATTGAGTAATGAAACATTGTAAAATAAAAATCATAATAAATTCAACAACATCGTGACATGATACTTTTAGTGTAACAATGTGATACTTTCAGTATAACTTAGTGATACTTCTGTTTAAAACAATTAATTACAAACATTTCATTGAGACATTTCATCAAACACCTAGTGTGCAACACATTGTATATTAACATGTGATACTTCTTACTTGAAATTTATATATTGAGTAACGAAACATTGTAAAATAAAAATCATAATGAATTCAACAGCATCGTGACATGATACTTTTAGTGTAACAATGTGATACTTTCTGTGTAAATTAGTGATACTTTTATTTAAAACAATTACAAACATTCATTGAGACATTTCATCAAACATTTAGTGTGCAACACCCAAGAATACGAAATATAATAACTTAATTGACCAGAGTAGTTCCACCACAATATATGTTCAACCACATAACAAGATGAATTTGACAACAAAATCTCAATAACGAGTAATGAAACATTAAAATTTCAAATCATGATAAATTCTCAAATAAAATCAAAATTAATACAAAAACTTTGCAAACATGATTTCAATACCTAAAAGAATCAATATCGTGATCGAAATCAATGTGAAATCAAAATTTTCATCACTTTAAAAAATGACAATTCAAATCGTTGCTAAAATTGAAAAGTATTAAAATCATATGATATCAACGTTTTCATCAATCTAAAAAAACGAAAATAACGAAAACCAAAAGTATACCTGAGATGACGAACATATGATGGATTCTAAATAATAAATCATTCAACATATTGATCGACTAAATTTGATGTTCAGTTCCAGAATTTGATTTGACAAAATTGAATTCGATTTCGGCTGAATTTGACGTTCTATTGCAAAAGTTGATAGTTGAGAATTGATTAATCTTGTTTTGGAAATTGATAGAGGAAAGGTACAGAGAGAAACAAAAAGAACGTAAAGAAGGGGAAAGGTTTGGGGAGGGTTTAAATAATAAGTATTAATTAAATTATTTAGTGACAATTGATTTGAGCCATTGGATCTATATGATCCTATGGCTGAGATTTGGATGTAGGATTTACAAATATGGGTAGGATTTACATGATCCTATTTCTATATATATATATATATATATATATATATATATATATATATATATATATATATATATATATATATATATATATATATATAGTGAAAGGTTATATTGAGTCCATAAATAAGATTGAGTCCAAAAGTTCTAATCTAAGCCATTGGATCCTTAAAATCAACGGCTGAGATTAGATCTCAGATTAAGATGGTCCACTATTTAGTACAGCGTGTTTGAAATACCAAATGTCTGTGTTGATGTTTCAAATATCTGTGTTGGTGTTTCAAATATAATGGTTAATGTTTCAAATATATTTATTTTAAGACACGACTCGCCTAAATTCATTTTAGGGTTCATTTTAGGTTCATTTTATCAGGGTCGCCGCTCTGATACCACTTTGTAACACCTCCATTTAAGCCAGGCGGACCCCTCCTAAATAAGGGTGTTACGGGACCCAACTGAATGGGTCCTTGCGCAAACACCTGCTTCCAAAACATGGAGACCTGGGAAAAGACAGACAGACAGATATCTATATATATATATAAAGATCCGGTGAGAACCATATACTCGGTGAGAACTGTGAGAACCACTCCTAACCCTAGGATCAAATTGAAATCAACAGCCACTGTTATAATCCAAATACATCTTCATATTTGTTCATATATCTCGATCTGCGCAATTTCTTATGCGTACAATTGTCTGATTAGTGCCACTAATCCATCTTTAGTTTAGTAGCACATCACTCATAATAATTAGTTGGCCCACTACTCTTAAACTTGTCGGCCATTTCCCTCTAATTCTCTTCCTTGCCTTGTGAATTTTGAACTATTTTATTGATATCCCTTCCTCCATATCCTTAAATCCATTGAAATAAAAATATAATTTTTTGGTATATCTTGAATATTTTTTATGTATCTATTTACGAGTTTCAGGTATTTAAACAACCTTTTCATTTTTTATTTTTGTAAATGTCAATTGATTTCTTCATATAATTTACACCTTAAAAACATATAAGGCTTTCTTAAATCACTCATTTAAAGTCTATAAAAACTCCAAGTTGATGTAAATAATCTAAAATGCCAAAAATTAAATATAATAAATACATCAATTATATAACTAGATACATCATTAACTGTAATAGATACATCAAATATATAATTAGATACATCAAATATATAATCAGATACATCATTAAATATAATAGATACATCAAATATATAATCAGATACATCATTAAATATAATAAATACATCAATTATATAACTTGATACATCATTAACTGTAATAGATACATCAAATATATAATTAGATACATCAAATATATAATCAGATACATCATTAGATATAATAGATACATCAAATATATAATTAGATAGAGTACAATATTACAACAAATCGATGTTCAAGTACAATACTCAGCATAATTAATACACGTTTTCGTTAATGATATACAATTATTAGATACATTAGATACACTTTTTCGTCAAATATATAATTAGATACATTCACAAGCATCCTGGATACATTAAAATAGATATTAGATACATCAAATATGAATCACCAGTGAAACTATAGATTGATCATTGAAAGTTGGTCCACTACCATTGGAACACCATTAAAATAATTTTTTCGCAATCGTTTTACCTGTAGTCAATATGATGGTGTAATTTGAAAATCAACAAGAAAAAAATGACAAATTTTAATTGGAAATAAAGGCATAACAAGACACGAAAAATCAACGCAAGCAAACAAAAATCAATTGAAAATCAATGTTCAACAATCAATCAAAGATTGTCAAGTCAATAATTACGATAACAACGAAATCAATGTCATGAATGTAAAGAAATTACCAAAGAAATTAAAATGAAAACGAGTTGATTTCATCTCGAGATGAAAATGGAGATGAAATCGAGTTGACCTAATTTGAACGAATTCAACTATTTGTTCACTTAATTACAACAAATTAGAAAGAATCTGACATAATTTGAACGAATTTGACCAAATTAGAACGAATTCAACGTAATTTTCACTTAATTTGAACAAATTACAGTGTAGCAAAGCAAGAAAATGAAAGAAATTACCTCCAGACATGCAATGAATGGAGTGCTTGAAGAAAATATGCGTTAATGGTGGCAAATGAACAAAAATCAGTGAAAAATCACTAGTGAAAAAAATGAAGAAAAATAATGGATGTAAATCTTTAGAGTGAGGTGAGGGAGTGAGTGAAATCTGGGAAGAAAAAATAAAGCAGAGTCTATTAAATCTTAGCCGTAGGATTGAGTTAGATCTATGGGTTGATAATGGTTCTCACAGTTCTCACTGAGTTGTTGGTTCTCACATGATCCTAAATCTATATATATATATATATATATATATATATATATATATAGATTACGCGGTAGCTCAAGGCTACAAGTGGAGTAAACACAGAAACTGCAACGACGTCAAAATGGCACGCAGGCCCCAAAACTGAGTAATGTAGCAAAATAAAACGAAACGTCTATGGCGGCAGAACTAGACATAAGACTAGTATTATTGTGAAACCCTCCAAGCGTCCCATAATCATCAAGCACAAGTCCGAGTACCTAAGGAGGCGGAAGACAACAGAGACACAAACTAGTTAGTCAACGGCCAACTTATATAACGAAAAGGAGAGAGAAGCTTTTAAAGTAAAACCAAAACGAGTAAGTGAATTAAAACTAGCATAGTCCTACTCTTGATTTGAAAGGTAAAACATGTAACTAACTCGGACGATGATCAGACAATCAATGCACAAACGAGTTAAGGACCCCACTGTGTAAGCTTCACACAGGGGACTTACCATGTCAACAACACCCCGTACCTCCTCCTCGTGACATCGGGCCACACAGACCTCATCACGCTGTGACATCGGGCCACACAGACCTCATCACATTACGACATCGGGCCACACAGACCTCATCGTAGTACGACATCGGGCCACACAGACCTCATCGTAACAGATCACGCAGACCTCATCATAATCGCAAGGTACAGAACGTCATGACAAGAGAACGGCACGTATCCATATGCATCTGTTAACAAGATAAGACTTTACAACATTCTTTAATACGTTTTCGTCAAGGTAAGGCCATTCAACTTTATGACAAGTTTAATTTACATACTTCAAGTTTCATCCTTCAATTCCCACGAGTTCACTTGTAAGGTAGCATACATACCATTTCTAATACAATTCAACATACCACTCATCATGCCATTCAAGATACAACTCATCATACCATTCAACCTACCATCCAAGATACAATTCAACGTACAATTCAACATACAATTCGAGGTACCATTCAACATACAATTCAAAGTTTCCTTGCAAGTCACTTCGGTCTCGATCATGTTTCCCTACTCAAGTAACAATACACAACATTTCCAACCTTTAATAATTCTAATAAATGGCTCATTGCAATGTATTACAAATAAATTATAAGTACGAAGAAACATTCTACGAGGATGGCTAATTAATTCAAGTGCATCTTTAACTTGGTGTGACCTACCAAATTGTCCTTTATCCTCCACTAATAGGATTTGGAATTTGTTTTCTAGTACAAGCCGCCTCTACGACTACATTTCTCTAACAATACTCCCTCAAATACCCGTTAACAGCAAAGCCACTACGTTAACTCGACCAAAAGCGGAGCCAATAGCTCGACAGCTACACGAACAAAATACGGCAGCAGCAAACAGAGTCTTAGCAGGCTGCACGAGTCAACAACATCACTAGCAGGCTGCGTAGCAGCAGCTACATCAGCAACCTTCGACAATCACCACTCAGCCACCTCTCAACTAGTCCGAAACCCAACTCTCACACATATACATATCATTCAAAGACACAAAAGCGAATACGCAACATCAATAACGACCAACACAGCACAACAACAAGAACAACGACAACATAAACAGACACACACACAAAAGCTCAACTTACCAAAAACCACTAGAATAATCTTTGTACTTCACAGAAGAACTCAATACTATTACTAGCTAATACACAACAATAAGCTAAGTAAGGGATAAGCCCTTACATACTCATGTACACATTCACATACACACTCACACAATAACAATCCCTTGATAGCACAAACACACCCACATATGATTCCTAAATTTACTCATACAAAGCATACAACCAATTCACACAATTCATACACATCACACAAGTACACTAAAAGACTAAGTAAGGGAGAGCCCTTACCTCGAAGCGAATCCGTGAACTCGAGCCCAAAACCGTCAAAACGTCAAAATCATTACTTCACGGAAACAACCTCTACAATGTACGAAACAACCATCAATTACTACTAAAATACTAACCACACTTTGAACAACCAAAATCGAGTCCAAAACGAAATCCCCAAATTCTAGGGTTAAATCGAACAAAATCGATATCAAAAGCTTGAATTTAAAAGATACCTCAATTGATCTCATGTTATGACTAATACGCAACAAATCTCAACGAATTGGCTCGAGAATCGATGATTCGAAGCAAGACAAGGAATGAGTGCCGTAGAAATAGAGTAGGACCGAAATCTGAAACGAACGACAATGAAGATGATTAATTGAATGATAAGAATGATGATGATTGATGAGGGCTGTGATGATAGTGATGATGAACGATGATGAATTGAAGAGATATGAGCATGAGAATAAGAAGGGCGAGTAGAAAACAGAAGAACAAAGGAAAAGAATTGAAAGGGGAAACTCCATGGTGATGAATGATGGTCGACCTTTTTAGGGGTTTCTATCTTTGGTTCGATTATATTTTTGGGTCCACTTATTATTAATTTATTATTAATTTATTATTATTATTATCATATAAAGCCCCACTTAAGAAAATAATATAAACTCGTATAAACTCGACTTAAAATATAAAACTCGAGTTAAACTAAAAGAGACTTGCCTCCAACGAAAATACGGAGTATTACAACTATTCATTCAAGTAGGTAATTTTCAGAATTTCTCACAACGTGTCAAATAAAATATAGTTACGTGGGATCTTGTTTGATAGGTTTTAATGAGTACAACAAGAATATCTAAATTTTATAATTTTTAAAAACGTAAAACTCTACATATTTGTGTCCCAACATTCGCGTTGGCAAACGTGAAAAAGCAAATGATGCAAATGGAAGTGAATGGAGGGAGTATAAATTATAAACCTTTAAATAATGTTTTAAAATGGATCAGATATCCCATACCTAATAAAAAAGATTTATTAGATAGATTATATGAATCTGTGATATTTTCTAAATTTGATTTGAAATCAGGATATTGGCAAATCCAGATTCACTCAAATGACTGTTATAAGACAGCTTTTAATGTTCCTTTTGGACAATTTGAATGGTTAGTTATGCCATTTGGGCTTAAAAACGCCCCTTCAGAATTTCAGAAAATTATGAATGATATCTTTAATAATTATCAAGAATTTATTATTGTTTATATTGATGACATTCTAGTTTTTTCAAAAACTATCGAGACGCATTTCAGACATTTAGAAATATTTCAGAAAATTGTTATTTCAAATGGTTTAGTTATATCTAAACCTAAAATGCTTTTGTTCCAAACCAAAATAAGATTTTTAGGACATAATATTGAAAAAGGAAGTATAAGTCCAATAAATAGAAGTATAGAATTTGCATCCAAATTCCCAGATGAAATCCTGGATAAAACTCAATTACAAAGATTTTTGGGTAGTCAAAATTATATTGCACCTTATTATAAAAATATTGCTCAAGACACAACTATTTTATATGAAAGACTTAAAAATAATCCTAAACCCTGAACTAATAGTCATACTAAAATAGTTAAAAAGATCAAAAGTAAAGTAACTTCTTTACCATGTCTGGCTTTAGCAAATCCACTATGGGAGAAAATTATATAAACGTATGCATCTGATATTGGTTATGGTGGAATTTTAAAACAGGTTAATCCAACCACTAAACAAGAATATTTAGTCAGATTTTATTCTGGTAAATGGAATAAAGCACAACAGAAATATGCTACTGTAGCTAAAGAAATTCTTGCTATAGTAAAATGTGTTTTAAAATTTCAAAATGATTTATATAATCAAAAATTTACTATCAAAACTGATTGTAGTGCAGCAAAATTTATGTTTAATAAAAATTTTAAACACAATGTTTCTAAGCAAATGTTTGCAAGGTGGCAAGCTCACCTAGCTCCTTTTGACTTTATAATTGTTCATAAGAAAGGAGAAGATAATCATCTTCCTGGCTTTTTAATTCGTGAATACTTATGAATTTTTATATAGGAATGAGTTCACGTGGTTGGGGAAACTCCTCTAATAGGGGAGGAAGAGGCAATACCTCTAATAGAGGTGGAAGACAATATTATGGTAGCAACAATATTTTAGTTCAATATGGCAAACAGAAGCTTATAGCTTCAGATATTTCAGGATTATCTGAGTCTAATGATAATGAATTAGAAGAATTTAAAGCATGGAAAACAGTGCAGAAAAAGGGTGATACTCCTAGCTCTTCTACACAGCCATCATTTGCTAAGGCTGCTGGAGTAGATTATAACTACATCCCAAATTAGGAAGGAAGAGTTATACTCTTACTTAATGAACATGACAAAAAATGGAGAAATGAACCACGAGTACTTTATGACAGATATTTGAATCCCCATGGTTATACTATGGAAACATATAAAAGTAGAGGATATTATGAACAGATCCTCATAAATAATAATTGTGAATTTACCCACTTTTCTAATCATGGAAAAGATAAACAAGGAATTTATAATTCTAAAGATAATATTGATTAAAAATATTATTTCCATTGAGGATTGGGGAATATCTCCATTTCGTGAAAAAACACTCACTAACGATAAAGGAATATCAATTAATTATAATTATTGGGATTATATTCAAGCTTTTGATAAAGTATTTACTTATGAAAATCCAAGCTTATCACATACTTGGTTCATAAATATTTATCCGGATGTTTATGCTTCTTTTATTCCATCATGGTTTATAAATTGGTGGAATTTTTATGGAACAAGTAAAGACATTCTTCCAGATTTTCTTCTACAATATTATGAAGAATGGGAAAAGGTGAAACCTGATAATGATGATGATCATATCATCCCTAATGAAATGAGATTTTTCATCGAATATTCTATTCCATGGATTTGGAAGTTTACTATAGAAACTGATTATTATCAAGGCTATTTTTGCTTACTAAGGAAATCTCAGACTAGATTTTGGGAGAAAATGCTTCAAGAAGATAATGAAGGACAATTAAATTGTTTGCCTTCAATAAGCTTAATAACAGATAATATTCAGTCATATAAAGTCATGATAGAGCATAAAAAGGCTCTCAAAGTTCAAGAAAGAATAGACTTTCTTACTAAAATAAGTGATGATTCTACTATGGATGTATCTGAGGCATCGGAGGAAGATATTATTCAGGCATATGTACTCAGTTTAAAAAAGGTCTTAAAGCCTAAGAAAGAGGAAGATAAAAAATCCTCCACAAGTGATATTTCAATAGCATCTAATAACAGCCAAAAATCTGCAAACATATTTCAAGATGCTCAGCCAGAAAAAACTGAAGCTAATATTGAAGAAAAAATAAGGAAATTCCTTCAAAATGAAGATGACTGAAGGGAGCACAAGAAAAATAAGAAGGTTTTTATTTAGTTAAATATATTTATAATCTTCTAAGTGCATTTATACTGTACGCCTTTGATAGTGCATTTATATTATGCACTTTTGTCTTTTATGTAGTTCCGCCTATAAAAAGGCATGTAAGATAGTTGGGAGGGAGGCATTCGCCAACCCCTCTCTCTCTCTCTATTGTAAAATTTCTTGAAATAAATAATAAATAATAGAAAGGGAATCAAAACCCCTTAGTTCTGAAGTTTGCAAGTATTTAATTTTGTTAAAATACAGGGAATCGGAACCCCTCAGTTCTGAAATTTGTAAGTTTTTTATTTTTTAAGTTTTGTTTAAAGATGAGCCTTATAGGCTAAATCATACGGTTGTGATGATATCTAAGCTAATCAATTGATCCTGAAAATCGCCATGGTAATGTTAGTAAATTATGTGGCGATGGTGCTTACCATATTTTGAAAAAAAAAAAAGTAATAAAATGAGAAAAACCAGTTTGATCATAATAATTGGGAAAAATTGATGTTCAGATATCATGGGTCAGTCCGATAGCCCGTCTAAAAACCATTGTATTAAGGGCATAATGGAGTTGACATTGAAATCTAGGCATGGATTTCTACGATTATTCTGGTCGATTAAAACTCTTGGTTTAAATATGGTATATACATGATAATAATAATAATAATAATAATAATAATAATAATAATAATAATAATAATAATAATAATAATAATAATAATAATAATAATAATAAAAATAATAATAATAATAATAATAATAATAATAATAATAATAATAATAATAATAATAATAATAATAATAATAATAATAATAATAATAATAATAATAATAATAATAATAATAATAATAATAATAATAATAATAATAATAATAATAATAATAATAATAATAATAATAATAATAATAATAATAATAATAATAATAATAGTAATAATAATCATAATAATAATAATAATAATAATAATCATAATAATAATAATAATAATAATAATAATAATAATAATAATAATAATAATAATAATATTAATAATAATAATAATAATAATAATAATATTAATAATAATAATAATAATAATAATAATAATAATAATAATAATAATAATAATAATAATAATAATAATAATAATAACAACAACAACAATAACAATAACAATAACCAATAACAATAAGCGATGGGGATAGTCGGCTAGGCATATACAAAATCTGTCAAAGAACAGCTCACCCTCATCCAAAGTTCCCCCCATGGGGATAGAAAGTGGACGTGGTAGAGGCGGTAGAAATCATGCTTGATGCGGCCTTAGTGGCGTGACTGGCGGAGACAGGCTGAGCAACGTCAGAGTTTGTTACTACCTAATCGCTAAAAGACAACACTAGAGGACAAGTGGTCAGCTTTAGGGCTGGCATGACACGCTAGAAGACAAACAGTCAGCTTTAGGGATGACATGGCATAGTATATACGACAGAGTTCTCTTATAAATACAAGGCCAAGCATTCAGCTTAGATATACACAATACACATAAAAAAGGTACCACTTGAACTATCTAGACTTCTCTCAAAAATATACGCTGACTTAGGCATCGGAGGGGCTTTCCTCGGAGACCCCCGAGGCTAGGTTTGTGTACTTGTGCAGGACCCCGGTCAGAGAAGATCAAGCGGTGCCGCCTCCCACAGAATTGTTGGAGTATGTGTCCTCCACAATAGTGCGATTACTTAATAAATCTCAATTAAGGAATACATGGGGATAATCCTGGATTATTGTCAATTGATTAACGTAAATCAATAACGGTTGGCTGACTAGAGCTTGACGTTATTGTCGTGATACGGCGGTAATCAATTGATCCCTTTAAGTCACACCTATAGGAACGTACTCCAAATAATAAAGCTACTCCATCTGTCTCAGTCATTTGTTTACAGTTTGACTTTTTTCCCCTCACAAAAAAGTCAAACTGTAAACAACTCACTGAAACGGAGGGAGTAATTAATTGTATGAGATACGATTAGATTAGTGACTTGATAATTTGACTAACGGTTAGTCAGTGAATTAATTTAGAGAGAAATCGAGTTGTGAACTCGAGTGATTTAATTTTATATTGATAAAATTATTAGAGGAGATGGGAATTAGTGATTAACTGTTAATTCACTAATCATGTATATTTTACTAATGAGATTAGTAAAAGTACATTTTAATATGTATGTAAGTGTACATATATATTAAAGGAGAGTTAAGAGCTTAATTTGATAATTTATACTTTATCATATTAGATGATCAAGTGATAAATTATACTCCCTCCGATTTTCGGATTCTTAACATTTGCTTTTGGCACAATAATTAAGGTGGACCAAAAAAATGGGTGGATAAGTGGGAAAACAAGTGGGAAACAAGTGGGGTAGTATTTAATTGTGAGATAAAAAAACTTTCCAAAAAGGGAAATGTTAAGAAATGGAAAATCACCCCAATAAGGAAAATGTTAAGAATCTGGTGAATCGGAGGGAGTAAGTATTTGTGGGACAAATATTGAAAACAAAATAAGACCCATTTAGGGGCCCTTGGACCGTCCAAAATAGAGGGGAGAAGGAATAAGATTCCTTCTTGTCTTATTCATTTTGTTTTATAGCTTTTGCTTTAAGCATGCAAGACATGATGATTATGTTTCATGTGATTGATCTTATCAAGATAAGCATGCTCTAAACTCACCACTCTCTCCTCACTTAGGCCGGCCTCCTTAGGTGTGTTCTACACACTTTGGTTTTTGTTTTGTATTAAAACATAAGGCCTAAAGTAGTGCATTATTCATTTCAAGCATTCTTTCCTCCTCATCTCTCTCATATTCTCTCTAAATATAATCTCTAATATTACTAAGAGTTAGTAAGTATTAGTAATAATGTTTCACATATTATCAAGCTTCTATTATTGATTTCTAGATCAAAATCATTAATAGATTTTGGTGTACTTCTTGGGTGCAACAAGAAGGAGGTTTCCTATTTTGGAAACTCGGTTTTGGAGGATCATCCTAAACTAAAGCTCAAGAAACAAAACTAGAAAGGAGTTCTAGTTTTGTGCCCTAATTTCCCTTTATTGAAAGGTATAAAATTTCTATAAACTTATAACAAAGTCTATTTGTAACTACATAGATCTTGCTCATCAAATTAGAGTAATTTGATTTACACTAATACTTGATTAGTGAATGGGATCCGATCCTTACAAGTGGTATCAGAGACATGGCTTGTAGTTACAAATTTATTTTGTTATTTTTGGAGTTTTATGTATTTATTAAGAATAAATGACATAAAATCCGAAAATAGTGTTAAAAATGGTTTTAACACGAGATTTTTATAGCATGCAAAGTTTCTGGTCTCATTAACTTACTGGTCAAATTTCGTAATTTTTGGAATTTGTTTGCTAATTAAAATGATTTTTATACAAAACCGAGTCAAAAAAAATGTGTTTTTGGCTAAAATAATAACTATAAATAGTTATAGTTGGAATCTGGTCACGAAATTTTTACACAGTGATATTTCATATTTATACATTCTGCATGTAAGTTTTCAGAATCAGATCTTTAGTTTTGAATATTTATTCATATTTTGTTTAAAATCGGTATATAATGGGTTTTATGTCCAAAAATATAGTAAACGTTGTTTTCTGGACATGAAATTTATACCAATATTTTTATACATTATGGGGATACTCTCGTATAAATTTGGGATTTTTCCTCACTCGTTTAGACGTTTTCTTGATTTTATGAGATAAAATCGATGAAACCGTATGTTATTTGTTATAAAATAATTCGTAAATTTTTCTAACCAAAATTTTTCTTTTCTGATATTTTGGAAGTGTTCCAGAATATACCAAATTTTTGTCAAAATAAAAATGATTTTATTTTATTTTATTTTGATTTTATGAAGCTTTATTCATAAAAGGTTATGATTAAAGTACTTCTAATTAGCAAATGACCATGTTTATGAACTAAAATCACCATAAGTTAGTATAAACTAATGTTGGGTGTTCTAAAATCAGTTTAGAAGTTTTGGTTCAAGCTTAAAAGGTGTTTTAAGCATTATTGATTAATATGAGATTAATCGATTAACAATGAGATCGGTTTGAAACGATTAAATGCGATTATTGTTTAAGGCGATTTTGGCATGTTTTTATTTATAAGCTTTTTATTATGCATGTTTGGATGAATGTTTATTATTGAATGAATGTTTATTCTTACTAGTATGGCCATAGTTGTTATTTTTTACCGATATTGCCCGTAATGAAAGGGAATATCGTGTGGGTTTGTAATTTAATGCGATCTCGTATCGCCGGTTTGTAATTTTAATAGTTAATTTAATTTATAAATGTATAATAGGGTTGATATGTATTCATTTGTAAATTTATACTTGTAACTATTTGTAAATTGAAGACCGGTGATGGAGATCGACTTGGAGCCTTAGAAGAGTTCTAAAGCTTGCAAGGAGGAGCCTTGGATGAGATCCATAATGAAGAGGGACCAAAGGAGTTGGTTTCCAATTTGTAACTCCTTGTATTTTAATTACTTTAGGTGGCCATACTAGGTTTATGTTTGCTTGATGCTTGTGTGTTTGCTTATTTTCCGCTCACATGCCAAAATCGCCATGCATGCCACGTTATCCCACTATGATTGTCGTTTTTAGGTCGCCATTCTTAAATTAGTTCACTTATAAAGAATTTTAATGACTAAAATTGACAAGATCACCCACATTTTTTATCAAAATGAATTGAGATTAAGCCTTTCCAAATGTAGCGACTATGATCCCCATGTTCGTGAGGACCTCCGCGACGTGGAACCTTGTTACCATGGGTAAGTAGTGGGAGGAAGTTCCATGCTAATTTGGTTTGGACTCAACCGAATAAGAGTTATTTGGGGCTAATCGATGCATTTTATAGAAAATCATCAACCAAGCATTCTAGTGTAGAATTAGTCAAGTGTTGACTTATCGTTTTTATATAAAAGGAAACATGAGATGTCTAATTTTATATAAAAAACGAGTCTTGGAATCATTTATATAATTTCGTGGGAGATCATTATATAAATGGACATTTGTTTTTAAAAGAGTTTTAGCAAATGTCATTAATGTACAATGAATGTTAATTTCCTCATATTTGTTGTAGAATAATTTATTTATCGCAATGACAACTTTAACTCCCGCACCCATTTTGGGTATATATTCATGGTTGAGAACCGTGATGGATAAGTGTATCCTAAAGGATGACGGTAGCAACTTTGTCGAATGCGATTCGACTATAAGGGGCGCCGCTCATTCCGACAATGTGCTTAAGAACTTTACCGAACCACCTCCCACCGAACCCGGACTTAGGGTTACCACTGCAAGCAAGCCACCTACGATGAGCACCTAAAGGTTGACAATGACGTTGAAAATATATTGATTTGGTCAATGTCACATTCTCTCAAACTTCGCTTCATTACTCACTAAAGTGCATATGAGATATTCACTAGAATGACGACGATGTGCTTCAATCTAGATAGCACGAAAGTGAATGAGGATTGAGAGAAAATATGTTCTTTCAATGAGATTGAAGAACATAAACTTTGGGGTTAAGAAAGGGAAGAGAGCTTATAAAGCTCGGTTCAAGGAAGATAAGGGTAAGGGAATGGCTATTGAGAATAGCAAACCCAAACCCGGTCGTTGGAAGCACAATTGTCCCAAATCCTTGAAGGAAAAGAATGATGGATGTGCGACATCCAAAGATATTGTTCCTTCGAGTCTTTATATGATTGACATAAATCATGCTTGCATTTCTACATGGGTATGAGATACCGGATGTGGATCTTACATTTGCAATCACTTGCAGGGGATGAGAAACGTGCGAGCACTAGCCAAGGGTGATGTAGATCTCCGCATGGGCAATGGAGCTAGAGTAGCGGCCATTTCCGTGGGAATTTTTGTACTCACTCTAGCTAGTGGTTTAGAGTTGTACTTGAATAACTGTTATTTTGTACCAACTCTAACCAAAAACATTATCTCCGTCTCCGTGTTAGATGCGGAAGGCTTTTGTTTTATGATAAAGGACAATCGGTGTTCTTCTTCATTTGATGAAATGGTTTATGGTGAAACCATTTCAATCAGAGGTATTTATGTTTTGAATGATGTCAATGATGTTTATCATATAGAGACCAAGAAGCTCAAAACAAATGAATCAAACAAATCCTACCTTTGGCATTGTCGTTTAAATGATATAAACGATAGACGCATAAAGAGACTTGTTGAGACCAAGGTTCTCAAACCATTTGATTGCGAATCATATGGTACATGCGAGGCTTGCCTTTTAGGCAAGATGACTCGTGCACCCTTTAGTGGTAAAGGGACACGAGCTAGTGAGGTTTAGGACTCGTACATACCAATGTGTGTGGTCCATTAAACATCACCGCTAGAGGAGGATATCATTACTTCATTACTTTTACCGATGATTTAAGTAGATATGGTTATATCTACTTAATAAGGCATAAAAGTGATGCTTTTGAGAAATTTAAAGAATTTCAAAATGAGGTTGAGAACCAATTGGATAAGAAGATAAAAGCACTACGATCGGATCGTGGTGGCGAATATCTAAGTAATGAGTTTGATTCACATCTTAAGGATTGTGGTATAATATCACAATGGACTCCTCCGGGCACACCACAGTTGAATGGTGTTGCAGAAAGGAGAAACCGAACCTTATGAGACATGGTTCGGTCTATGATGAGTCAAAGTGAGCTTCATGGATCGTTTTTGGGCTTTACACTATCGTCTGCTGTATTCTCACTAAATCGAAATCTGACTCCATATGAGATATGGATGGGAAAGGTTCCCTATTTGTAGGTTATCCTAAGGAAACGTGTGGTTATTACTTCTACAATCCTCACGAAAACAAAGAGTTTGTGACTCGTGATGCTGTTTTTCTAGAAAATAAATATATTTCTAAGAAACAGAGTGGGAGAAAATTTGAACTTGATGAAGTTCAAGAGCCTGGCAAACCGATTACGTAAAATGAGGAAACTGCTCCTTCGCCTTTCTCCGACACGGTTGTAATCCCTAGGAGGCCAGGAAAAGTTAGTAATCAACCTGACCGCTACCTCGGTTACATCGAGGAGGAGGGTGATTTGTTGTTATTCGAAAACAACGAACCCTCAACCTACAAGGCGGCTATTAGTAGCCACAACTCCGACCAATGGCTTGAGGCCATGAAATCCGAAATGGATTCTATGTACGAGAACCAAGTTTGGGACTTGGCAGATTTACCTAAAGGAGTGAGAGCCCTTCAGTGTAAATGGATATTCAAAATCAAACTCGGCATAGATAAACATATAGATGTTTACAAAGCTAGATTGGTGGCAAAGGGCTTTTCACAAGTCCAAGGTGTTCATTATGATGAAACCTTTGCACCGGTTGCTATGCTTCGATCCATAAGGATAATCTTAGCGGTTACCGCATTTCATGACTATGAGATATGGCAAATGGATGTAAAAACCGCCTTCTTGAAAGGGATTTTAGAAGAGGAAGTGTTTATGACACAACCTGAAGGTTTTTTAGATACATCCAACCCTAAGAAAGTATGCAAGCTTAAGAGATCCATTTATGGTCTTAAGCAAGCATCGAGGAGTTGGAATCACAGATTCGATCATGTTATCAAACAACATGGATTCGCTCGTAGTGCCGAGGAATCTTGTTTGTACATGAAGTTTAGTGGGAGTAAAGTAACCTTCCTTGTTTTTTATGTGGATGACATACTACTGATTGGAAATGATGTTCCAAGTCTAAATTCGGTAAAGGTGGAATTGGGAAACCATTTCCAAATGAAGGACTCGGGAGAGGCACAACGCATCTTGGGTATCCGGATCTATAGAGATAGATCCAAGAGGATACTAGCATTGAGTCAAGAAACTTATATCGATAAGATTCTTGATAGGTTCAATATGAAAGACTCTAAGAGAGGCTTTCTTCCGATGAGTGTAGAAATCACATTGAAGAAATCTCAATGTCCTACGACTCCTGCGGAAATTGAACGCATGAAATTGATTCCTTATGCTTCCGCTGTAAGATCAATCATGTATGCTATGATGTGCACTCGTCCCGATGTCGCTTTCGCTTTGAGCATGACGAGCCGGTATCAAGCCAATCCTGGTGAGAGTCACTTTGGATAGTCAGAAGAACATCCTCAAGTACTTGAGAAGAACTAAGGATTCGCTCGTGTTTGGAGAGAGAACTTGAAATTTGCGTGTAAAGGGTTACACGGATGCAAGTTTCCAAACTGATAGGGATGATTTGAAATCCCAATCCGGCTATGTCTCTATATTGAATGGGGGTGCTATTTGCTGAAAAGGTTTCAAGCAAAGTGTCACTGCGGATTCTACAACAGAAGCTGAATTTTTGGCAGCCTTGGAAGCTGCTAAGAAAGCTGTATAGATTCGGCAGTTCTTGTATGGACTAAGAGTAGTCCCTAGTACCGCAGATCCAATCACTATTTATTGTGATAATAGTGGGGCTATCTTTCATGCAAAGGAGCCCAAGTCTAGTAATAAGTCTAGACACATTTTGAGGAAATACCATGTTATAAGAGATAACGTGGAAAGAAAAGGAAATAGATATTTGTAAGGTTGGGACAGACGATGAGATCGCTGATCCTTTAACCAAGCCTCTTTCGAGGACTAAGCATGACGCTCACACCGCCTCTTTGGGGTTGAGGCGTATGCCTGATTTCCTTTAGTTTTTGAGATATGTAATGGATAAAGTATCCTATTACATATATGAAAATAACATTCATTGTTTAGAGTATATTTACTCTTTTAAGTCATTTTGAATGCATACTTTGTTTATCCGAATAGTTGTGTGACAACATTGAACATATTCAAGTGAACGGTATAAACTAAGTATTTGGTCCCTAGTCTCTCATATGAGGTGACGTCTCGGAGAGACTAGATTGCAAGTCGCTCGATGGTGGGTTCAACACCATGGGGTCATAGTGATGATCGCTCGTTTGCATAGACAGATCGTGAAACACTGTCGGGACGATGACGCTTATAAAATTCCTTTTCAATGAGATTGAAACCTGGTCGTGGTGGGAATTCTATAGTATTCCTTTGAGTCGATTCTTTGACTGAACTCGATTATGCAGCTCTGATAGGTTCCGAGTGACTTTCATTTTGTCCTAAGTCATGCCGTGAAAGGGGTTATAAGGGCATCTTTGGGGTCATGGTGATCCGCATTATACAAAGATAATCGAGTGGAAGGGAAATGTCCACCCTTGCTCGGGTAAAACATCTTTGGGCCACTCGAGGAGTAGTCACTAAAATGCGTGCCACGCCTCGGTAAGTTAATCTACCAGATTCCCTGGTCAGACAGCTACTCTCCATATCGAGAAAACCACTCATGATTTTATCTCAGGATGCAAGTACGACCTGTAAGACACCTTGCATCGAGTGGGAGATGTGAAACGGATATGAGAATTGGTAATGCACAACTTGTCTCGGACAAGTGGGAGATTGTTGGAGTATGTGTCCTCCACAATAGTGCGATTACTTAATAAATCTCAATTAAGGAATACATGGGGATAATCCTGGATTATTGTCAATTGATTAACGTAAATCAATAACGGTTGGTCGACTAGAGTTTGACGTTATTGTCGTGATACTACAGAATCAATTGATCCCTTTAAGTCACACCTATAGAACGCATCTAAATAATAAAGCTAATTAATTGTATGAGATACGATTAGATTAGTGACTTGATAATTTGACTAACGGTTAGTCAGTGAATTAATTTAGAGAGAAATCGAGTTGTGAACTCGAGTGATTTAATTTTATATTGATAAAATTATTAGAGGAGATGGGAATTAGTGATTAACTGTTAATTCACTAATCATGTATATTTTACTAATGAGATTAGTAAAAGTACATTTTAATATGTATGTAAGTGTACATATATATTAAAGGAGAGTTAAGAGCTTAATTTGATAATTTATACTTTATCATATTAGATGATCAAGTGATAAATTATAAGTATTTGTGGGACAAATATTGAAAACAAAATAAGACCCATTTAGGGGCCCTTGGACCGTCCAAAATAGAGGGGAGAAGGAATAAGATTCCTTCTTGTCTTATTCATTTTGTTTTATAGCTTTTGCTTTAAGCATGCAAGACATGATGATTATGTTTCATGTGATTGATCTTATCAAGATAAGCATGCTCTAAACTCACCACTCTCTCCTCACTTAGGCCGGCCTCCTTAGGTGTGTTCTACACACTTTGGTTTTTGTTTTGTATTAAAACATAAGGCCTAAAGTAGTGCATTATTCATTTCAAGCATTCTTTCCTCCTCATCTCTCTCATATTCTCTCTAAATATAATCTCTAATATTACTAAGAGTTAGTAAGTATTAGTAATAATGTTTCACATATTATCAAGCTTCTATTATTGATTTCTAGATCAAAATCATTAATAGATTTTGGTGTACTTCTTGGGTGCAACAAGAAGGAGGTTTCCTATTTTGGAAACTCGGTTTTGGAGGATCATCCTAAACTAAAGCTCAAGAAACAAAACTAGAAAGGAGTTCTAGTTTTGTGCCCTAATTTCCCTTTATTGAAAGGTATAAAATTTCTATAAACTTATAACAAAGTGTATTTGTAACTACATAGATCTTGCTCATCAAATTAGAGTAATTTGATTTACACTAATACTTGATTAGTGAATGGGATCCGATCCTTACAAGAATTACACGGAAACTTCATCATAGCTTCGAGTTGAGTTCACCTAGGGTGATTTTAGCCCGGAACAATTGGCGCCGTCTGTGGGGACGAAAGACAAAAATCATGTTAGGACAAGAAGGATACCCGGAGAAACAACCAGAAAATTCAACACCAACGAAGGTAACCGCCGAAGAAGACCCAGCTCGTGAAGAGGGTCTCACTCCCATGACTCCCGAAGAAAAGAGGATGGTGGACGCGTTCCTCAAGCACATAAGATCAACTCCACATAAGGAGCCGCCGAAGAACGCAGAGCCACATGTAGAACAGCCAGAAAGTTCACAGCCGAGGACGCAGGTCACCCCTAGGAACTTGTTCGAAAATGAAGAAACGGAAGAGAACGTGAGGATAGAAACCGAAATAGAGGGTGAGACGTACACAACCGAGCCGTCAGTCGAGGTCGTTTCAAGGGCAGAGGTACCGCGTCATATACCAGCAAGGGGTGGACAGGTAACCATAAAGTCCCCCTTAGCTGCGCCGGTGCTGGAGTGTCCGCTACCAAAGATGAAGATGCCAACTGTCCATTATGATGGGAAGACTGACCCCGAGGAACATCTAGCCGCGTATGAGAGCCACATGATGATGCACGACACAACCGATCACGTCTGGTGCAAATTGTTTCCCACCACCCTGACCGGGCTGTCACAGACCTGGTTCAGGAATCTCCCAACAGGGACAATCAGAGGGTACGAAGACATGACAAGGCTGTTCAAACAACAATATGCGGGAAACCGCCGGAGAGAGAAGATCGCTGCAGAGTTGTTAAATGTCGTCCAGGGAAAGGACAAGAAGTTGAAAGACTACATGATCCGTTTTGACCGCGACTCACAACAGGTAAGAGACTTGGACTCGAAGATTGGTTTCCACGCGCTGACCGTAGGGCTCAAAGAGGGAGAGCTGCGAAGCCTCTTGATCCGCAATCCGCCTCGGATTCATCAAGGCCAGGGAGATGGCCGAAGGTTTCATCCGGGAGGAACAATTCTGTAGAACGTTCGGGAGGAAGTCCGAGAAACAAGAGAACAAGGAAGAGCGAAGTGAAAACAAGGAAAAAGGTGGCCAGCGGTTGTGGATACCCATATCCGTACCCTCCCACACAAAACCCTGTGATGTAACACGGACTTTTATTACGCATGCTCTAACGTTGACTTAAACGGTTCTAACTAATGTCGAATTCATTTTGAGTCGTTTGAAATGTTAAAATAATTAAGGTCGCTTTACATCGCTTTAAATAAACGTTCATTTTGTCCATTTGGAGTCTAGCTAGGTCCTTGTCCTGCTTCATTTGGCATGAGTTTCGCATTTGCACTACAATTAGCCCTTTTACATTAACGAGGTCTAATTCAGCATTCCTAAATCCCTAAATTTAGGCCCGGCGGCTACATCTTCCCTTTAGCCTCCTCTTACACAAAATACAACCTCACGTCTTACCTTATTTCACAAAATCTATGCAAATACACCCTTTTCACTTTTCCGGGTCTCGGGCCCGAAACCGAGCCCAAACCCAGCCTTTGGCCCGCACTCCAAAGCCCTGAACATAAAAATATCTCAGAAATATCCTAGGCCTTTTCCTTGACGCACAAGTAAGAATTATACTAAATCTTTTCGAGATATAATCAAACCGGAACTAGGAAACTACGCAAAAAACCACACCTTCAAACCGCATAGTCTTATGCGGTTTGGGATGGCAACCGCATAAGCCTATGCGGTTTGCCTGGGCAACCGCATAAGGCTATGCGGTTTCCTGGCTTGTTTTTATCCCCGGGTTTCCTAGTTTCTCCGAGGTTTTTAGTATATATACACCCCTATACCTGACCTCGAAAAACACAATTCACAACCATCTTTCACAGCAAACACACTACAAAACTCTCTCAAAGCCTCACGCACTCAAATCCTTGAGTTCAACACACCATCCCGTGTTGAATTCATCCTCCTTTTAAGTTTAAGAAGCGAAGCTCTGCCTGCATCTGACGCCAGGACAAGGTAGGTACCGATCCACTTGGATCAAAGCTTTTTCTTATTTTCTATGGACTAACAAAGGAGACTACACTTTAGCCCCCCCCCGGCTTTGGCACCCAACGCGCTTGCACTCCAAGTGTTCTATTTACTTCGGGTACACTCCATATCCGATGACACGCCAAAGTCGCATAAGTAACCGACCCTTATAAAATAAACCAATGGACAATTGAACTTTATTTTATTTGCATGCATCTTGCACCTTTTTATTTATTTTGCATTAAAATCAACTTAAACAATGAATTCGACCTTTAACTGAACCGTTTTCGTTAACAAATTAAACATGCTAAACTGAGGGTTTTAATCAATCTTTTTGCATCTGCATCTGCATTCTTTTACAAACTTATCACACTTGTACGTAGCGATAACATTAGCTCAAATATCATTTTCCATGGATTGTTCTAGGTCAGTAGAGGCTATTTTTACATAGGCTTTTCTAAAAGGTTTTCATAAATTATTAATTGAACTCATCTTTTTCAAAAGTACCCTCACCCCGAATCGAATCTGGTTTCACAAGCCTTAGATCTAGGGGTGTCGGCGTGCTCCAAAATCTAAGACATGTCTTTAGCTTAGGACATGATAGCAGGTTCCTAATTTCCGCGATAATTAGGTGGCGACTCCAAGACAGTTTTAAAGGTTTTTGTAAATTAGTCTTTTTAACTTAAAGCGCCCTTACGCAAGACGCCGAGTTGGGTCCCTCTCGATTCCCGGGTTCCACAGTTTGGCGACTCCGCTGGGGAGATTTTATTTTTAAAACTTAAAACTAGCTTTTTTCTTTTTAAAAATAAAGAGGTGAAACTTGAAAGCCTTGAACAATCCAAGTATACATATTTGAGCTATGCACATTCGTTTAGAGTCCATTCCTTTTGGAATCTAGGCACCCTTTGCACCCTCGAGAGGTGGTTCCCACATGCAGGCTTGTCCACTCGATAAAGCACATGCCGGACTAGCTTTCCTTTCGCCCCTCCACGGCTTGCACAGAACGGCTATCTCGATCGCCTTGATGCTCCCTTCAGAAAACCTATCACCCCGGCGTAAGGAAATGAAGGGGTTAAGTATCTGCCAAAGCGTACTCGAGGTAGTTGGAGGTGTACCCGACTGACTCATTTTTCACCCTTTTTGAGTCATACGTACAAGTTCGAGGCTATGCACTCCATGGTCTTTTTCAAAACGAGCATTTGCATTCATATTTTCGAAAACTCGCTTAAACTTTTCAAAGATAAATGAACCTAACATCTAACATCTAACACCTTTTCAAACAAAACTATCGCGAATTTTTGAAACAAGCTTTCTCAAAATTCTCCTTTTTCACTAACAAGCAAAAACCCGAGCAAGGATTAGAACCCGAGCTCGTGGAATTCAATCCTCTAGGTCATGTGGCCTAGACTCCGCTTTTAACATCCTCGACTCGACTTGTTAACCACTCTCGAGTCGAATCCTTTCTCATTTACACATCCGAACTCGAGCTCACCTCGGCAAATTACCGATACTAGTTCGACGGATGCAAAGCAAAACGTTTTAACATCGAGGCGAGATGTGCGCACACATCCTTGTCTCAAAAGCTTCCTTTAGCTAAAACCTTTTCGAAAATCTCCTCTTTTCAAAACACAAAAGGTCTTTCTAAACAAAGAAATGAGCTAAAAATGAATGCTTATAAATGAATGTGAGTCTAGTGGGTCGAGTCGTGTCCCTAATATACGAAGTGAAATGCAGGCCTCAGCTGGATACTCGACGCACTAAACAACGTGTAATAATCCCTTACAAGAAACGAACCTACACCCGCAAAATGGCCGGCAACAACGAAGAAGTCAACGCACTCCGTGACCAAGTTGCAAAGCTGACCGCTGACCTTGAGGGCCTTTTGACCCACCATACAGTCGAGGTGGAACGTATGGAACTCAAGATTAAGGAGGAAGCAGATAGGCATGCTAAGAAACTCCAAGCTATGGAGGAGAGGCTCTATGTCTCGAGCACTTACTCTATCCACAAGGAGAATGAGAACGTACCTACTAGCATTAAGGACGAGCTCCCAAACAAGCTCGCCCTTAGTGATCTTCCTATCTTTCAAGGACATGAGAGCCCGATCATTCACATCCGAGCTTTCAAATCCCAAATGGCCATCAAGGGGGTCGATTCCAAGCATTGGCTCACTATCTTCCTCAAGACTCCTCATGCGGCAAAGGCCAAGACATGGTTCTACTCACTCGACCCACAATGGTCCCCACCTTCGAGGAACTCACAATGAAGTTCGACCGACAAGATCGAGACAATGAAGACACTCAAGTCTCACGCGCACCCTAGAAGTCCTATCTGAAAACGACAATGAAGGCTTCACCGACTATCTCACTCGCTGGAAGAAGCTAAGCGCTCAAATCCCCAACCGTCCCCGCGAGGACGAGCTCGTACCAAAGTTCATAAATAACCTGCGACCCGTGTATCAATTCTACATGAGGTACAGCAACATTCAGAACTTCAAAGAACTAACTAAGGTCGGCACTCAAATCGAAGATGACCTTAGGACTGGCACCATGGCTAAATACACCGGCCATGCTTATCAAGGGAGCTCCTCTAAGTCTTCCCGCTACGGCCAAGAACGATTTAAAATCGCACCGCTTCAGAACCTCGATGATGACACCCTCGACGCCAGAACTACCTTCTCGCCGCCTCCCAAGGCCAAGCGAAGCTTCGACCCTCTCTTTATGTCTTACTCCAAGCCATTTCAAAGGTTGGTCGAGAAAAACTACCTACAACCGATTGGGCCTACTAGCGAGCCGCCCGAAGACAAGAAGCCTAAATCTCGAACCCCAATGCCTTCTGTGCATACCACCGAGGCAAGGGGCATGACACCGAGAACTGCTTTAGGCTCAAGAACGCCATCCAAGATCTCATTGATCAAGGAAAGCTTAGCAAACCATCTCAACCCACCAAGCCTTCAAACAACGAAAACCCGCTTGGAAACCATGCAATCTTCGTGGGGACAATCCCTGTACTAGATCGCTTTACCTCATCACACCTCGGATGACCAAATCAATGCGGTGTGGTCTAGTGATAATGAAGACGCATTTAATATCAAGCTACCCAATCACGAGGTGATAAGCCACATCAATCAACTTGCAAAAGACATCAATCACCTAAAGGCTTTGCATCGAATCAAGTCGAACGTTGAACGACGCATCGAGAAAGAACTAGCTAAGCCAGCCTCTCTTGATGCCCTCGAAGCTCTTCATCAAAAGGATAACGAAGGCTTCGTCAAACAACTCATCCGATGGAGGAAACTACTCGCCCGAGTGCCAGACCACCCACACGAGGACGAGCTCATACACACCTTCCTTTTCGCCACGACCACCGGGCGATATTACTTCCACTTCTGCAATGCTCGAAATTTTGAACATCTCGTTGAAATTGGCACTCACATCGAGAAGGATCTCACGTCTAGCTACGAGGATCCCGCTTATCGAGAACATGCTCGCAGGATCAAAAGCCGAAACAGACTCAACTCAAACGACTCTACAAGGAATTTTGACAAACTCTACATGCCTTACGCCGTAGCACTACAAAAATTGGTCGAAAAGGATTACCTTCAACCGGTCGGACCTATCAATGAACCGCCCATGAAGAAGAAATTCAAATCATGGGACCCCAACGCCTTCTGTGCATACCATCGGGGCATGGGGCATACCACTGAGAGTTGTCTTAAACTCAAACATGCCATCCAAGATCTCATCGATCAAGGAAAAATCAAGAAACCCCGGATGAAAACCACACTCTCCTCCAACAACGACGCAATCTACATCACAACTCAAACAACTCAAGCAGCTCAAGCAGCTCAAGCAGCGACAAAGACGACGAAGAAGAAGAAGAGATTCTTTTAGCTTCTAATGCTCTTAGTGTCGGGTCATCTGTCGACCCATCTATCCTAGACTCTAGCTTTAGCTTAGATTTCCTTTTTACGGAGGCTAGCTCCAAGCAATTTTCCGATTTGTCGAATAATTCTCTTCAAAATAATGAAATGAATAAATTTGCTTACGCCTTGTCTCAAGCTAAAACAAACAACAAAATACAAACAAACAAATATCAACAAGCAACAAACAAAACGCAAAATACAAAAGACACTAACCCATGCGATGAAAATGAAGAAACAAATGAATCATTAAACAAATACATTGCAAACATTGTTTACCCAAAAACACAAGACCCAATCATCGAGGAAACCATAACCATAAACGTGGGAACCCCCGAAGAGCCAAGAGAACTACAACTAGGTGCCTCACTAGATGAACGCGAGCGCGCCCAATTCACACAACTTCTGAGCGAATTCAAGGACGTATTCGCTTGGTCGTACAAAGATATGCCCGGAATCGAACGAAGCATAGCCGAGCACCGCATCCCCATTAAACCCGTTTACAAACCCATCAAACAAAAGCTAAGGAGACTACGCCCCGAGTGGTCCCTTATGGTTAAGGAAGAAATCGAGAAACAACTGTAGTTTGCTTTCATCCAAGTCATCGAGTACTCTGACTGGGACTCAAACATGGTCCCAGCCATGAAAATGAATGGCAAGATTCGAGTATGCGTTGACTTTCGCGACTTGAACAAAGCTAGTCCCAAGATGACTTTCCATTACCCCATGTCGACGTCCTAGTCGACAACACACCGATCACGCCTCCTATCCTTCATGGACGGCTACGCAGTTATAATCAAATCAAAATGTCCTCGCGAAGACATGGCAAAACGGCCTTCATTACACCGCTGGGCACATATCGCTACACCTGGCCATGCCTTTCGGCTAATCAATGCCGGTGCTACATACCAACGCACCGCCACAACCCTTTTACATGACATGATGCACAAAGAAGTCGGTTCACGTCGACGATATGATCGTGAAGTCAAAGGAGAAGTGGTCACATCACTAACCTCCGCAAGTTCTTCACTCGCCACGACAATACAAAATGCGCCAATCCCCAAAATGTACTTTTGGAGTCAAGTCCCAGAAACTACTAGGACACGTGAGCCAAAGAGGCATCGAGGTCGACCCTCTAATGTCAAAGCAATCCTAGAAATGCAACCCCCGAAGTACCTCGACGGAATTCGAAGTTTCTTGGGCCAAATCCAATACATCTCACGCTTCATTAGCAAACTCACCCTGATATGTGAACCAGCCAAGAAACTCAAGAAAACCGACCACGTTGAATGGGACGAAAAATGTCAAAAGGCATTTGACAAGGTCAAAGAATTACTAACCAACCCGCCAGTTCTACGACCACCCCAAAAGGATTTACCACTATCCTTGTACCTCACAACAACCCCTACCGCCATGGGCGCCATGCTCGCTCAAGAGATAAATGGCGAAGAACACGCAATCTATTACATAAGCAAAAAATTTCTCGATTACGAAACTCGATATTCACCCGTCGAGAAGAGTCGCCTCAGCATTGGTATGGTCATCCAAAAAACTCCGTCACTACATGCTAGCACACCAAACGAAGGTCTACTCAAAAATGGACCCCGTAAAGTACCTTTTCGAGAAACCCGTGCTTAACGGACGAATGGCCAGATGGACATTGCTCCTAGCCGAATTCGACCTTAAGTATGTACCCCTCAAAGCAATCAAGGGACGAGCAGTCTCTGATTTCCTAGCCGAAAATGCAATCAACGAAGAGCCAATCATCGACACGACATCCCTTCCAGACGATGGGATTTACAATATCAACCAAGAACAATGGGAGTTATACTTCGACGGCTCCTCTAACTATCGAGGATGTGGAGTAGGAATACTTCTCATATCCCCGAATGGCGAACACACCCCCTTATCCATCAAACTGGATTTTGACGTAACAAACAACGCCGCAGAATACGAAGCGTGCTTGCACGGTCTCCAAGCAAATGGTTGTACTCAACGCCCGCAACATAAGAGTCTATGGGGACTCCTCCTCATAATCAACCAAGTATCCGAGCATGGAAGATACTTAATGAAAACCTGGCACTATACCAAAACAAAATACAAGAGCTCATAAACGAATTCTATCACGAGAATTCATACACCTCCTCGCGAAGAAAATCAATTCGCCGACGCTGCTATCCAAACTCGCGTCACTAATCAACATACTCCCGGATGGAAACACTACCCATTGTCGTGGAACGACGGAGCTAACCCGCCTACATCCGTGACATCAAAACCGAGGAAGAACAAACCGACCCTTGGTACCAAGCAATCATCAACTACAAAACAAACGGCTAATACCCACCAAACATTGACAAACGAACCAAGCGAGCCCTACGCCTATTATCATCACACCAGAATGGAAATGGGCAAACTACTCAAAAAGACGCCTCAAGGCACACTACTCTTGGCGCGTCGACCACAAAAGGGACACGAAATCATGTCCCAAGTACACGATGGCGAAAAGGACCACACATGAACGCACGAGCCATGTGCAAACAAATCATAAGGCTAGGATGGTCTTTGGACCACCATGGAAGCCGATCGCAAAAAATATGTCAAACATTGCCATAATTGCCAAATTTTCGCAAATGTGCAACACATACCCCCTTCACCACTATACAGCCTAACCTCGCCGTGGCCTTTCTCAACCTGGGGAATTGACGTCATAGGCAAAGTTCAACCCGTAGGAGCAGGAGGACACTGCTTCATCCTTGTGGCCATCGACTATTTCACCAAATGGGTCGGCCGCATCATACCGCACGCCAGGCACAAAAGAAGTTGCAAAATTCATACAAAACAACATCATTTGTCGCTACTAAGATACCCCACGAGTTTATCGACCAAGGCACACACTTCCAAGGAGAAGTCGAGCCACTTCTTCATAAATACAAGATACAACGACATAAATCATCACCCTATCGACAACAAACTAACCCGCTGGCCGAGGCAAAGAAACAAAACCGGCCATATCAATCCTTAAAAAGATGATCGACACCGCCACGATCGCCCAACAAAATCCCATTCGCATTATGGGGATATCGCACCACAATCCGACACCCACAGTGCATGACACCCTACTTCTTAACCTACGGGATGCAAGCCGTCCAACCTGTAGAAATTGAAATGCAATCCCTTCGAATTCTCATGGAAGCAGACATTCCTGAAGCCGAATGGGCACGCGAACGATACGAACAACTCATCCTTTTAGACGAAAGATGGTTACATTCACTAAGTACAGTCCAAACGTACCAATCTCGCTTACAACGCGCCTACAACAAACGGGTCAAGCCACGAAATATCAAAGTGGGTGACCTAGTACTCAAATCAGTCCGAGCACCATTACCAGTCGACCCAAGAGGAAAATTCAAACCCAATCGGGCCTGACCGCATTTGGTCAAGGAAATCCTCCTGGAGGAGCCGTGAAGTTAATCGACCTTGACGGCCAGACTTCCGATCACAACAAATCTTGATCAACTCAAGAAATACTACCCCTAAACACAAACAAATTTGCAATGTATTTCAAAAAAAGAGAAAACTCACTCGCATGGGTGAACTACGCCGCTTGATTCCACGCACTGTGGATACGTAGGCAGCTTTGCAAAGAGCTCAACCGAATCACACGAACTACGCCGGTTTGATTCCGTAAAACGCGGATACGTAGGCAGCTTGTCAAAAGCACAACCGAACTTCCTAGCACGCAAGCCCAAAGTTAAAAAGGTCAAGGGCGATGCACTCACAAAAGACACGCTCAAAGCTTAAACAGGTCGAGAGCACAGTCAACACAAAACAATAATCTAAGTCCGAAGCTTAAAAAGGTCGAGGGCTTAAGAACAAACAAATCAAACAAACAAATTTAAAGCTTAAAAAGGTCGAGGATTTTAAGACAAAATACGAATGTCCAAAGCTTAAAAAGGTCGAGAACATTCCATTTCAAAGCAAAAGAAAGCAACGAGACTAGGTAAAAGCAAATTAATTCTATTTTATTACTTTATTTAGAATTTTTCGCAATTTAGAAATGAGTTAGGAACAAGCCTCCTTAACCCTTTATTCGAATCTAGAACATGTATTTGAATAAAGAAATTTTTCTAAACAAAGCAAAACAAACTAAGCCGTCTTCTGTCGCTTCGGATTAGCCTCTTCATCTTCAAGAGGCCGATCCGCCACAATCTTCGAACTAATCACGGGAGCAGTCCTCTCAAATCCTGGGGGCTCGATCGGATCCTCGTCCTGCTCGACTGGGGGCTCCTCGATCCTTGACCCTAGGCGATCCCTAACGGTCACCCTTGCTCCAAGCCTTTCCCGCGCAGGCCTCGAGGTAGAAGCATCCACACTAATAACGCAAAGATCACCATAGTCCCTCCTTTCGCGCACCACCTCATATGCCAAGGAGGGCCTTGGCCCACTCTTCTCTCTCCTCCTCGATGCTCCTGCCTCGAGGATCATTGAACGATACCACCGCGTGTAGAAGTCCAGAACACGAGTAGACTCTATGTGCCCTGAATGCACCAAGTAACACGGTCCGACCATCCCTGATCCAAGCATCGATCATCCGGTTGTTTAGGACAACAACCCCTCCAACCTGAGTATCCCGCTCAGGGATGGTCCGAGCAAGCCCGACGGTTCTCTTCAAGCCGAAGAGGATGAATCCATACCCTCGCTCAAACCCGCACAACATCAACTCCACAAGTCGCATTCGCAATGACGGCGGCCAGACGCCGTAATGTGCCACCATGACACATACCAACGAATGGTGCTCTCCTTCACGAACCCCTAAGTAGTTTGGTGAACGCCCCGAGGGTCACCACTCCATCTTTCGTGACGCCGTCAGCCGCGACCTTGAAGACACCACCAAGGGGAAGAGCTTTATACACACTTAACCTCTCCATGAGCCAAATGTTAAGAATCCTAGCGCAACCCCAGATGAGCTCGCACGATTAGCATAATCTGGCCTAAGCCCAAAGATGGTCTCCGCTAGAATCAAGGCGCGTATGATCATATCCCCTTTCCATCTCTTCGACAACGCGAGCATACCTCGCGCTCCCGAACACCCCATCTGGCATGGACCCCGCAAAAGCATAACGATGAACCAAACAAAAAGCAAGGGCCCTCCGCCTGGAACGGTCCGAAATACTAGTGTCTACCTTATTCATGTACCGTTGACACAAAAGAATCATATTCACCTTACCTCCTTCAAACAAACCTGCAGTATGAGCATTTGTCATCCCAAAGAAGTTTCGCAACATCCCGTTGCAGCAAAGCTCGCTCCTCACAACCACGGGAGTAGTCCGTTTCGACCACCCCGCAATGGCCGCAAACTCCTCCATCAAAAGACACACTTCTGCCCCGGGAAACCTAAACACATGCAAGCTGGGATCCCAATAATCTAAACACGCATCCAGGAAGCCTAGATCGACTTTCATTTGGCGAAAGCCAATGAAAACACCCGCACCATCATCATACACCGCCCTCTTCATCGCCGGACTTAATGAGGAAGTCCACCTCTTCAAAAGAGCATCAAAATGCTCAACCATTTTCTTGGATACAAAAAAAACTTTTGTAAATATGCCTAAAATATTTATGAGAGCAAAAACTCGTACTAAAAGAAAAGAAAAGAAGTGATTGTGAATGAAGATTATGGCACGCACTTCTCCTTATATACGAAAAACATAATACTAAATATGGAAACACAAATACGTTACCAAGCCACCAAACCGCATAGCCATATGCGGTTTGCACCCCAAACCGCATAAGCATATGCGGTTTGACCCATAAACCGCATAAGGCTATGCGGTTCTAGGGGCGGGTTTTCTCGCGACTTTCCTAATTTCGTCTTTCCTAAACACTACAATCCACTTTAGGCTACGACATTCTTTGTTGATACCGACGAATGCAACACTACGCTTCGCTTTAGCAACCACGATTCATACCACAAGTCAACACGTAACATTTTCGACATTCATGCAAGCTCATTTCGCATTTAAAATGATTTTTTGTAAAAACATTTTCACAAGCTAATTCAACATCAAAGCATCCCACTCGGGAATCGTTCATCTTTCAAACAAGCTTACCAAACAGGTTCACAACAACAATCAAGTTCAAGTTCAAGCTACAAAGACATGTAAACTAGAGGTTCATACAATCTTTATTACACAAGTTCACTCAGGATGACGACGACGATACTCGTCAAACTCACGCCGACCGAGCCGCCTCACCGACTGACACAACCGAGCCGTCACCCCAAGCCATCCTCCACCGTTAGCTATCCGCCATAGCTTCTATGAGCTTCCTTAGCCACCTGCGATACAAAACACATACACGTTTCACTTTCTTCTCCATTTTGCCTTAATTTCACTCAAATTAAGCCAAACTTAGGGGGGAAATTTCAAAAACAAAGCGCATTTTCTCCATTTTGCCTTAATTTCATTCAAATTAAGTCAAACTTAGGGGGGAAATTTCAACTACAAAAGCAGCCAACCCCACTTTGCCTTAATTTCACTCAAATTAAGACAAACTCGAGGGGGTAACACAAAAACACGACTCTCACAAGTTTGATCATCACTATAACTCATACCTCGATCAAACTGGGGGCTCACTCACATATACAAAGACAAAGATACATACCTTCTTCACCTTGCCCGTCCAGCTGTCCATGCCCGCGTCAGTAGTCACCGGCAAGTACGTCGGCAAAGTGAAGGTACGACGGACACCCGACTCGTCAGACTAATCTGGTAGGAAAGTCGCCAGGCTGCTCCGCCATCTCGGGATCAAACAACTACAAAATCACACGTCATGCACACATCAGGGAAATTAAGCGCAAAAATGACCTTACGCACCCTCAAAAGAAAGAAGCAAGCATACCTCAATCGGCCCACAAGCAAGCCGAGACTGAGCAAACTGGCCATAATCTTCCCTAGGACAGAGAAGACTCACCGACTCTCCTTCCCGCATAACGCCATCCGATCCCGGCGTAAAACCTCGCCAAACAGACCCTCGACGGGTCCCAGTAACACCTGAGCCGCCACCCCGCTCGAAAGACCAAACGCTTCCAAGGTACCAACCGGCCCATACGGCGTCGCCAAGTACAGACGCTGAGTATCTCGCAATGCAAACCGCGCCCCGATGCCTTCCGGAATGCCCGCATACTGGCCCCACGGGAACGGCACGAACTGCAACAAGGACAAACACTCATAAGCACAATCATTTTAAGTACACTCTATTTAAAATGGTTCAAACACAAACCTGATCAAACTGCATCTGGTTCAGAAGCACCGAACCTCGCCATACGACCCGATCAAAGTCGCACGGTTGCATCGCGTTCTGGCACGATCACGGATACACCCGCTGGAATCGCTACAAAGACGCGGAGGCAGCAGTAATGGAAAGTGACTGAAGATCCACGACTGCACATACAAAAACACATTACAAGACAACAAAGACGAATAACAATGCATCTAAAACAAAAACAAAATCAATACATACCTCCATCACAAACCCAGGCGAGACTAAGGACAGTCTCGATCCTCCATTCATGACCCGCGGCCTCACCGCGTCCATGCAGAATCGAATGCACAAGCCCAAGGATGGCGACACTACCAAGTGTCCCGATCGCATCCCAATCTACGAGATGCATCAGACCGACGCCGTCACCCTTCACCTTTATCGCCAAGTACACGCGCTAACGAACCACCACAACCACAAACGAAGCGTTTCGCTGGCTACCCACTCCTGAGGGCCTCGCCGCCTCTTCCCCTCAAAGTACCCAGGATGAAGCTAGTCTTGATCACATAAGGTGGGTTACCCTCGTACTCCACCTCCAAACCACCGCCAATCGCGGCAGTCACCACCTCGTCCTCAATGGACGGCGCAAACCCAAAACTCATATCACGGTCCCCGAACGGAAGCCCCGTCATACCGGCCTCAAAGCGGGCATGTGAAACGTCGTCGTGGTATCCCAATACCTGTCAAGGAAGGCCCTGACAAGATCGTTCGCCGTCACCGACTGCCAGAATCGCCCTCCATTGCTCGACTAGAGGACCAAAAGCATCACAAGAACACCCGAAGCTTGCGCACTCCTAAGCTTCTTCTCAAAGCATACATCACGGACGAGACGCCCGAGAAAGTCCTCATCGGACCTTTCCGCCAACCCATCGCCGCCTCGATAGGAAACGTGTCTCCGGAGCAAGTAGAAGGTCATGGCTATCCCAGCCTGGCGAAGGCCCTGCTCGAACGTGACTTTCGCGGCCTAGAGCTACTCGCCCTAGGCACAACCTCCTCGGCCTCCTCAGCCCCCTCCTCAACAACATCCATCTCAGCCTCCAGCTCTTCCACCAGCTCTTGAGCAAGCTCATCCTCAGGATCAGGCACAGGTTCACGCCGCACGGCTGACTTCTACCTCGTGGATCGACCACGCCTCGTGGCAAGGTGTCCCGAGGGTCAGCATCCCTCTCACTACGCGAACGCCTCAAACTACTCGAGCTAGAAGCTCCCTCAGTCCTCGAGCTAGTACTCTTACGAGATCTTGATCTCGTAATACGACCAGAACCCTCTCCTGCAACCAAACACAACCGATACATACAGCTATAATACATGTAAGCATACAAACTTGGCATACACATACACAAACAAATAATACGCACATAATACATATACATCATTAACACATTGCACTATACGCCCTTGATAAGTCGGTTTTAGTAGGTATTTAATCGGAGTATTTAAGTGAATAATATCGGGTTTTGGAGCGATTTTGAGTACTTTAATGATGAAATGTCGAATTCCATCCGAGTCTTTTATTTTCGGTTTTTGTTGCAAGTAATGTGGTCTCGATTATGAAGGATTCAATAAAGGTTCAAGGCCCAAGAATGAGGCACAAAAGAGGCCCAAGAAAGAAGTCAAGAAAGTCAAGTCGAGAAAAGTGGAGGAAAATGAAGAAACTTACAGCACTCTACAGCGTGACCCACGCCCAATTGGTGTGACCCACGCCCATAGGCGCGACCCGCGCCCACCACTGGCGTGACCCACGCCCATTGCCAGCTCTGTTTTTTCACTCGTGGCCGCAATTGCTTGTTTCGAAATAGATTTTATTCTATCATATATAAGGCTTATCTAGGGTTTGAGGGGGGATTATCACATATCATAAAACATCTTTAGACCTCTTTTTTTCATTTTTTCATCATCTACAAACTTTAGAACTTTAGAATTTTTAGATCTAAGATTGGGTTTTTCATGATAATGGAAGGCTAATCTTCTCCTAAACTTGGTGTAATTCTTCAAGCTTTTAACTTTCCATTGTAAGACAATTCTCTACTATTTTAATCCTTGTTTAATTTGAATCTCCATGATATTATTGTTGTTTTTGCATGATTTTCTCTCTTAGTTTGATCATCTTGGTTTGAATTTATGCAAATTAATGTCTTTCTTTATCAATAGTGGATATTATTATTGATGTTGATTTTTGAGACAAACTTTCTCTACATTGAAATGGATATTATGGAAATGTTGAGAAAGTGGGAGATTCATATGTGATTAAGTGCTAAATGCTTGTTTTAGTGCTAATTATCTTTGCCTCTTTCCCAAGTTTTGATCTTTAATGTGTTTCTTTGGATTAAAGTTGTGTGCTTTGCATGATTTGTCCATTGATTATGGTAGTTTATGCATGGATGTTATCATAAATTGCTAATTATTTGGGAAAGTTCTAATCTTTGATTAGTTTTGGTTGAGTAAACAAGGTTATTATTTGTGAGAATTGTTGAACTTTGGTTGGTTGAAAGTGAGATTAATTATGCCAAGTTGCTTCCTTTGATTGTTGAAATCATATTTTACTTACTTTTACTTTTGAATTTGTCTAAATTTTCATCTTCATTAGTTGTAGTATTTGCTTGATAACAAAACCTCTAAAACCCCCCTTTTTGTTTACTTTAGTTGTGACATTAGAAATTCGCATAGCTTAATTAATAAGTCCTTCCTTTGGGTTCGACCCTATTCTTACCACTCGACTACGTGTTTTGTGTGTACCGATTAGGTTTATAAATTGTTAATTTGGCCGCTTTTATTAACGACGTAAAAGTCCTAGCCAAATTTTGGCGCCGTTGCCGCGGAAGGCAATTGGCTAGGCTTAGGGTAGAGTAGAGTAGAGTAGTGTAGTGTAGTTTAGTTCGTAAATATTTTCGTTTTTAGTTTAGCGTTGATTTTCGTTGAAATTTTTCTTGCTTGATGGCTCCATTTCATTTTCCCCAATATGAGAATGAGTTATTTTACCGTTATTTTGATCGACTTTATGCATATATGACTCATTCTTGTCGTGCTTATGATCTTTGGGAAATTTGTCAAGTGATTTATGATGGAATGAACTATGAGACTTGGGGACATGTCCACTCTTTGAATGAGGGTCAATTTTGTGAGACGAACTATGGTTATAATTGGGAGTTGTTTGAATACTTGGCACACGACACTAAGGAGTGGGAGATGCACAACTCACTCTCGAGCCAATCCCAACCCCAACACTTTGAGACCTCCACTTTTCATGATGACTCATATATGTCGACGGAAGATATAATTAAGGGTCTTGCTACCAACATGTCTAACTTGCATGACATAGTTAATCAAACCCAAGTTGAGACGAGGTCTAGCATTCAAGATTTGGAAGATCAAGTGAGTACCTTGTCTAGGATAGTTGGTGAGCTAGTGAGTCGAGAAGAATGTGAGCCTAATTTGCAAGAGTCTCAAATTGATGATTTGAATGTTTCCGATGACCCCTATCCATCAAAACTTTCGATGGATGTTCTTTTTGACATATTTGATGATGAGGATGGTGAACATGAGTGTCATACATGTCCCTTGCAATCCATTTGTGTGTTTGATGACACCCCTCCCTTGACTAGTGTTGAGACCCCACATTGTGGTGATGATTTGCATGAGAACATTGTCATGAGTGATGCATCTAACCTTGGAGACACATCAGATGTCATTAAGGTGGAAAAGCAAGGAAAGAAAATACTAGAGGGGTCAGTTGAGAAAATTGAGAGACTTGACCATATTGATGAATTGAATTTAGTTTCTCTTTTCCCGGTCGTCTCTAGGACCAAATCGTCTCACAAAGAAACATACATTGACATTAGCTATATGTTTGAGGATGATGAGCTTGGTTATCGATTGTTGTATGCTTGTTCTCATAATAGCAATGTTTGGTTTTACTTGATCTTTCTTCTCATTTACTATGTGCATTTCTCATGTTTCTTTGCTAGTATGCATGACAAGTTACTTAGAGCATTGAATTGTTTTATAAGTTGTGACTTGAATTTTTGAGCTTTTATGAATTACGTCGAGCCGTCGACGTTAAAGAAACGACAACACTTTGTAAATATTTCTTATCCTCTTGCGTTTTAATTATTCTCATTGCATTCTAGTTATTTTTATTGCATTTTTAGTTAACTTCGTGCATTCTTGCAATTTATTTCATATTTTAGCTTAGAATAATTTTAATTAGGTCGCATAATTAATTAGTATAGATTTTAGTTCATTTTATGTTATGGCATTCTAGTTTAAAATGAATTTTTTAGTTCGCATAATTAGTTAAGTGAATTTCGATCTTAGAGCATTTTATTTTTCACATATTAGTTTTGAATAGTTTCGTTTAATTTAGATTTTAGCGTGTCTCATTTTATTGCATAATTAGTTAGTTTAGTAATTTAAAATATCCGTAGAGTCGTATTTTTGCGTTTTTGGTTTGTTTTTATATGTGTAGGTTTTAAACCGGCCCCGTCTTTGACGAAATTAGGAGTGAAAAAAGAAAAAAAAAAAAAAACCGAAAAACAGCAGGTCAGAAATCACGAGCCTAGTTAAGCGTGGGCAACGCCCAAAACGAAACAAAGACTAAACCAAGAAGCAAAGTAGTATAGCGTGATGGCGCCATGGCGTGACTACGCTGCAAGTGACTAACGCCAAAACAATCTGAAATTTTTTTGTGTACTGTCAATAACGTACAAAGCAACAAAACACACCCTCATTATTTGTTAAAAATTTCAGCACTCTTTTTCTTCTTCCTCACTTCAAAATATACCTAAAACTCCATTAAAACTACCTTACAAGCTCAAAAATACTTCACTCATTGTCCTTACAAGCTACTTTACCCATCATTATACCAATTTACTCTTCATTAAACAACAAATTCACCAAAAACTCACTCAAAATCACTCACAAAAATCCAAACCCTAATAAATCCGAATTTCAAATTCAAGCTTCAAGGGTTGGTTTTTGGTGTTTGCAAGCTTCATTTGGGTATTACTATATCAACATTATGATCCAAACCAACTTATCAAAAATCTAAGGGAGGTATAATCGTCAAACCTTTTCTTTGAATTTTTAGTCACCCTAATTTCGATTCTACTTGAATAATTTTGGGTCAAATTTGATTAGTATACATCTTTGAGCATTGTTATTGAGTTGTTGTTTAGTTTTGGTGGAGTATTGTTGCCAAAAAAGGGTGTTTGGTTGAATTTTTGTTGTGCACACCAAGTGTTTGTCAAAAAGCCTCAAAGAACTTCCAATTCAAGCTTTTGTGTGGTTTGTATTATAAGGAAAGGTGAAACTTCTGTTTGGGGCTCACACTCCTAGCTACTTGATACGGGTTCCTTCCTCCACAATGAGGACATTGTGAAAACTAAGTGTGGGGGAAAGATGAGTCGATTTTATATATATTGTATAATTTTGTATTTCGTATCTCTTATTACACAAAAAAAAAAAAAAAAAAAAAAAAGAAAAAAAAAAAAGAAAAAAGAAAAAAGAAACCCCAATAAGTTGAAAACCCGAAAGGGCGGTTTATGCAAGATTTGGGGGTCCTCGCTTTTGGGAGCCTTAGTATGCAACCATTAGCAAGAAAATTGAGGTCAAAAGAGCCTAAAAAGGGCCATATTTACCCCCTAAGTATGGGGCTAATACTAATATCCCGTACTATGGGCTTAAGTTTGTGATAAATTGCGTTTTGTTGTGGCGTTGGCGGCATAAGAAGCGGAGAAAAAGAAGGGTGGAAGGGTAGGTTAGAGTGTATCGAGGCCATTGGAGTTTTGGGGATTGATTGTTGCATTTGTATGGCGCTTGGTGCACTAGGTGTTTGGAGGATTATATGGCGATTTTTGGTGTATTGAGGCTACCTACTTTGTTTGGTGATGTTGTGATGCCATAATAAGCCTAAGGTGTTAATGTTGGAGAAACGAGAGATGTATCGATTTGGTCTTTGGTTTGGGAATGAGTCGAGGGAGAAAGTAGTGAGGGCTTGGAGTTGGTGGAACATAATGTGAGGAGGCGAGGAAGAAATAAGAAGGGCGAAGAGAGGTTAGGTACATCTTAGATGAGGAAGTTTATAAGGAGGGAGATGTGTGAGGGAAGAGATATGTTTGTTGGATTTTATTTGAAAGATCGAGCTAGCTCCACGCTCTTCTATGGACCTTGAGGAGATTGATTGTTTTAAGTCTCGGAGTTTACTCGGGACGAGTAAAGGTTCAAGTGTGGGGGAGTTTGATAAGTCGGTTTTAGTAGGTATTTAATCGGAGTATTTAAGTGAATAATATCGGGTTTTGGAGCGATTTTGAGTACTTTAATGATGAAATGTCGAATTCCATCCGAGTCTTTTATTTTTGGTTTTTGTTGCAAGTAATGTGGTCTCGATTATGAAGGATTCAATAAAGGTTCAAGGCCCAAGAATGAGGCACAAAAGAGGCCCAAGAAAGAAGTCAAGAAAAGTCAAGTCGAGAAAAGTGGAGGAAAATGAAGAAACTTACAGCACTCTACAGCGTGACCCACGCCCAATTGGTGTGACCCACGCCCATAGGCGCGACCCGCGCCCACCACTGGCGTGACCCACGCCCATTGCCAGCTCTGTTTTTTCACTCGTGGCCGCAATTGCTTGTTTCGAAATAGATTTTATTCTATCATATATAAGGCTTATCTAGGGTTTGAGGGGGGATTATCACATATCGTAAAACATCTTTAGACCTCTTTTTATCATTTTTTCATCATCTACAAACTTTAGAACTTTAGAATTTTTAGATCTAAGATTGGGTTTTTCATGATAATGGAAGGCTAATCTTCTCCTAAACTTGGTGTAATTCTTCAAGCTTTTAACTTTCCATTGTAAGACAATTCTCTACTATTTTAATCCTTGTTTAATTTGAATCTCCTTGATATTATTGTTGTTTTTGCATGATTTTATCTCTTAGTTTGATCATCTTGGTTTGAATTTATGCAAATTAATGTCTTTCTTTATCAATAGTGGATATTATTATTGATGTTGATTTTTGAGACAAACTTTCTCTACATTGAAATGGATATTATGGAAATGTTGAGAAAGTGGGAGATTCATATGTGATTAAGTGCTAAATGCTTGTTTTAGTGCTAATTATCTTTGCCTCTTTCCCAAGTTTTGATCTTTAATGTGTTTCTTTGGATTAAAGTTGTGTGCTTTGCATGATTTGTCCATTGATTATGGTAGTTTATGCATGGATGTTATCATAAATTGCTAATTATTTGGGAAAGTTCTAATCTTTGATTAGTTTTGGTTGAGTAAACAAGGTTATTATTTGTGAGAATTGTTGAACTTTGGTTGGTTGAAAGTGAGATTAATTATGCCAAGTTGCTTCCTTTGATTGTTGAAATCATATTTTACTTACTTTTACTTTTGAATTTGTCTAAATTTTCATCTTCATTAGTTGTAGTATTTGCTTGATAACAAAACCTTTAAAACCCCCCTTTTTGTTTACTTTAGTTGTGACATTAGAAATTCGCATAGCTTAATTAATAAGTCCTTCCTTTGGGTTCGACCCTATTCTTACCACTCGACTACGTGTTTTGTGTGTACCGATTAGGTTTATAAATTGTTAATTTGGCCGCTTTTATTAACGACGTAAAATTCCTCGCCAAATTTTGGCGCCGTTGCCGCGGAAGGCAATTGGCTAGGCTTAGGGTAGAGTAGAGTAGAGTAGTGTAGTGTAGTTTAGTTCGTAAATATTTTCGTTTTTTGTTTAGCGTTGATTTTCGTTGAAATTTTTCTTGCTTGATGGCTCCATTTCATTTTCCCCAATATGAGAATGAGTTATTTTACCGTTATTTTGATCGACTTTATGCATATATGACTCATTCTTGTCGTGCTTATGATCTTTGGGAAATTTGTCAAGTAATTTATGATGGAATGAACTATGAGACTTGGGGACATGTCCACTCTTTGAATGAGGGTCAATTTTGTGAGACGAACTATGGTTATAATTGGGAGTTGTTTGAATACTTGGCACACGACACTAAGGAGCGGGAGATGCACAACTCACTCTCGAGCCAATCCCAACCCCAACACTTTGAGACCTCCACTTTTCATGATGACTCATATATGTCGACGGAAGATATAATTAAGGGTCTTGCTACCAACATGTCTAACTTGCATGACATAGTTAATCAAACCCAAGTTGAGACGAGGTCTAGCATTCAAGATTTGGAAGATCAAGTGAGTACCTTGTCTAGGATAGTTGGTGAGCTAGTGAGTCGAGAAGAATGTGAGCCTAATTTGCAAGAGTCTCAAATTGATGATTTGAATGTTTCCGATGACCCCTATCCCTCAAAACTTTCGATGGATGTTCTTTTTGACATATTTGATGATGAGGATGGTGAACATGAGTGTCATACATGTCCCTTGCAATCCATTTGTGTGTTTGATGACACCCCTCCCTTGACTAGTGTTGAGACCCCACATTGTGGTGATGATTTGCATGAGAACATTGTCATGAGTGATGCATCTAACCTTGGAGACACATTAGATGTCATTAAGGTGGAAAAGCAAGGAAAGAAAATACTAGAGGGGTCAGTTGAGAAAATTGAGAGACTTGACCATATTGATGAATTGAATTTAGTTTCTCTTTTCCCGGTCGTCTCTAGGACCTAATCGTCTCACAAAGAAACATACATTGACATTAGCTATATGTTTGAGGATGATGAGCTTGGTTATCGATTGTTGTATGCTTGTTCTCATAATAGCAATGTTTGGTTTTACTTGATCTTTCTTCTCATTTACTATGTGCATTTCTCATGTTTCTTTGCTAATATGCATGACAAGTTACTTAGAGCATTGAATTGTTTTATAAGTTGTGACTTGAATTTTTGAGCTTTTATGAATTACGTCGAGCCATCGACGTTAAAGAAACGACAACACTTTGTAAATATTTCTTATCCTCTTGCGTTTTAATTATTCTCATTGCATTCTAGTTATTTTTATTGCATTTTTAGTTAACTTCGTGCATTCTTGCAATTTATTTCATATTTTAGCTTAGAATAATTTTAATTAGGTCGCATAATTAATTAGTATAGATTTTAGTTCATTTTATGTTATGGCATTCTAGTTTAAAATGAATTTTTTAGTTCGCATAATTAGTTAAGTGAATTTCGATCTTAGAGCATTTTATTTTTCACATATTAGTTTTGAATAGTTTCGTTTAATTTAGATTTTAGCGTGTCTCATTTTATTGCATAATTAGTTAGTTTAGTAATTTAAAATATCCAGACAAATCGTATTTTTATGCTTTTGGTTTGTTTTTATGTGTGTAGGTTTTAAACCTACCTGCCTTTGAAGAAATAAGGAGTGAAAAAAAAAAAAAAACCGAAAAACAAAGAGTCGAAATCACGAGCTTAAGAAGCGTGGGCAACGCCCAAAACGAAACAAAGACTAAAACCAAGAAGTAGCCTGTATGTGACCCGCGCTCCCGGGCGTGACCCACGCTCAAAACAATCTGAACTTTTTTTTTGTTTACTGTCAATAACGTACAAGCAACAAAACACACACCCTCATTATTTCTTAAAAAATTTCAGCACTCTTTTTTCTTCTTCATCACTTCAAAATATACCTAAAACTCCATTAAAACTACTTTTTAAGCTCAAAATTCTTCCCTCATTGTTCTTACAAGCTCATTTCCCCATCATTATACCAATTTACTCTTCATTAAACAACAAATTCACCAAAAACTCACTCAAAATCACTCACAAAAATCCAAACCCTAATAAATCCGAATTTCAAATTCAAGCTTCAAGGGTTGGTTTTTGGTGTTTGCAAGCTTCATTTGGGTATTACTATATCAACATTATGATCCAAACCAACTTATCAAAGATCTAAGGGAGGTAAAATCATCAAACCTTTTCTTTGAATTTTTAGTCACCCTAATTTCCATTCTACTTGAATAATTTTGGGTCAAATTTGATTAGTATACATCTTTGAGCATTGTTATTGAGTTGTTGTTTAGTTTTGGTGCGCTGGGTGCCAAAGCCGGGGGGGGGGGGGGGGGGGGAGGGGGCGCTAAAGAGTAGTCCCCTTTGTTAGTCCATAGAAAATAAGAAAAAGCTTTGATCCAAGTGGATCTGCACTACCTTGTCCTCGACGCTCAGATCTCGGGCAGAGCCGCTTCTTGAACTTAAAAGGAGGATGAATTCAACACGAGTTGGTGTGCTGAACTCAAGGATTTGAGTGCTTGAGGCTTTTGTGAATGTATTTAGGTGTATAGCGTGCTAGTCGGTGTATTTTGTGGGACCCATGTGTGGGCACTAAAACTAGGAAGAGAGGTTGTGAGAAGAGAGGTTTTCTTGTGTGGAAAACTTGTGAGAATAGGTCATGAGGGGTTGTATATATAGGAGAATAGCCGAGAGAAAATAGGAAAGCAGGGAAAAAGCCACTGGGAAACCGTGATAGCCTTATGCGGTTTGGTGGGCAAACCGCATAGGCTTATGCGGTTTGCACCATGAGCCGCATAAGCTTATGCGGTTTCTTTGGTGTGGTTTTAACTTCGAGATTTCAGATTTCTTAATCAGGATTGCTAAATCTTGGGAATATTCGGTGTAATCTCCTTGCTTGTGCCCCAAGAAGGCCTAGTATGATCTTCTAGAGAGTTGTTGAGGGCTTTGGAGTGCGGGCCAAAGGTGGGTTTGGGCTCGGTTTTGGGCCCGAGACCCGAAAATGTGAAAAGGGTGTATTTGCATAGATTTTGTGAAATAAGGTAAGACGTGAAGCCGTATTTTGTGTAAGAGGGGGCTAGATGGCGGTTTTAGCTACCGGGCCTAAATTTAGGAATTTAGGAATGCTGAATTAGACCTTGTTAATGTAAAAGGGCTAATTGTAGTGCAGATGCGAAGCTCATGCCAAAAGAAGCAGGACAAGGACCTAGCTAGACTCCAAATGGACAAAATGAACGTTATTTAAGTGTGATGTGAAGCGACCTAAATCATTTTAACATTTCAAACGACTCAAAATGAATTCGACATTAGTTAGAACCGTATAAGTCAACGTTAAAGCATGCGTAATAAAAGTCCGTGATACATCACAGGGTTTTGTTTGGGAGGGTACGGATATGGGTATCCACAAGTCAAACTGGGGGCTCTGTAGATACCCGTATCCGTACCCCCCAAAAAAAACCCGATGATGAAAAGGACTTTAATGCATGCTTTTAAAAGAGTCGAAACGGTACAAAAGTGTCTAAAACGTGTTTAGTCGTTTTTAGCGTATTAATTTGAATTTGAATGAATGTCATTCTTAGTCATTATAAGCACAACACGAGCACGATACAGGAACGTCTTATTAAGCCAAGCCACAAAAACAGCCCAACTAGCTACAAAACGGCCCAAACTTACAAAAACGACCCAAAACGCACACTAACACAACACTCAAAACGGGCCAAAGTGCGTCCCGTGTCACATTTTCACAAAACTAGACTCTACAAAACCGTAAAATAATATACTTTAATATTATTTTATTTCGAGCCAAAACCGAAAAACACGACAAAAACCGAAACACGAAAACCAAATTTGGGCCAAAACTAATTGACCCAAATCAAGCCTTAATCCACACGTAATACACCTCAACAAAACACCATCATCACCCCTAAAAACACAAAGGCGCTTTTAAGTAGCCCACCAAAACAAAATAGAATCGCACGTAACAGCGATTAAAAACTAAATCGCTTTGTTGTGCGATTATGTTTTTGTCTCACACCAGTTCTTTTATTCCATTTGGCGTTTTGCCTTTGAAACTTAATCGCAGGCTCACTGGCGATTAAGTTTTGTCAATGCACAAAAACGAGCCATTTCCTATAAATACCAACCCCCTTCATTCATTTCAAAATATATCGGTTTTACAAAACACATTAACACACTCACAAAATCCACTCAAAAACACCGTCTTTTCACTTTCGAAAGGTAAACATTTTACCTACGCCTGGACGTTTGAGACTCTGACAAAGGGGTTACATTAACCCCAACCCCATATTGGCATTAAGCGGCCGTATTAAATACGCTGTAGTAATTCGGATTCATAATCCGTCTAAACCCCGCCAATATCGCATAAATAAACGACTCATTATCACGAAAGCAAACCGACGTCACTTTTATAATTATGCAAGTCCTCATTCATGCATTAAATAACGACTAGAATCACGGATCCAACACTAAATTGTACCGTTTCATAGGGTCTTTTTTTAGCATGTCAAAACTGAGGGTTTTCACAAATTCTTAAAGAGTCAAATATGAGGTCGGAAAATAACGTTTATAGTAATAATTTAGTCAATAAATTATTATTTAACGTACATTTCCCATAGAAAAGTCATTATTTTGACGATTTACATTATTTATGCATTTTTATCGAGTCATATATATTCGCACTTGTACGTAGCGTCATTTTAGCCCAAATATCGAAATTAACTAAATGTTTTCAAATTAGTAGAGACTACTTTTACGTAGGCTTTTTGATTTCAGTTTTCAAAACACATTTTTGTCAAAACTTTTGAAAAGTAACCTCACTCCGAATCCCTTCTCTGGTTTCAAACCTCAGATTGATAGATATCGACGCATCTTGAAATCTGAGACACTCGTGTCTTGTATTTCAAGACGCGTTGAATAGGTTCCAAATTCCTTTAATATTTGGTGGCGACTCCGAAAATACATTTTCAAAAAGGATTTTTTTACTTTTCTTTTTTGACCACAAACCCATGCACTGATCTCCACCATTTTTCACAAAACTTCGCACTTCCTTCCTGCGAGGCACATTCCGCTTCCCTACGTCAAGACGGCGAGGATCTGGCGCAGTAGCGTCGATAGGTCTCCCCACTTTCCCGGTACCTTCAGGCCCCTTTTTTTGACATACATATATATTTTTCTCTTTTGTTTTCTTTATAATTGATTAACTTAACTAATTAAATTACTTTAGTAATAAAAATAAAAAGTGACAAATTCATTTTAAGTCCAAAAGACCCTAAAAACCGTGGCCTTCTATTTACTTATGCATTTCATTTTCGTTTTCTAATTTATCGGTTTTTTGACTTAAAGTTTTTATATACTAATTATTTAAATTATACTAAAGTGATTTAAACTAAGTTAAAATTTTACCAAAATTTTTATAAATAACAAGTGAAATGCCGTGGCCTTGTCCCCTATATTTCTAATTTTTTTTCTAAATTGTTTTAACTTGTTTAAAGCATATGTTTACTAAACTACTTACTAATTAGTAAAGAAAAATAATAAATAACTAAAATTTATAAAAATTATAAATCAAACTAGTCATAAAAATGAAGAACACTTATAATTTTTTCAAGAACATTTTTAACTCAAATTTTCATATTATCATTTAAATTTCTCAAATTTTACTAACAACACTAATTAATCTAAACTAACATAATATGTTATTTACAAAAATTAAAACTAAAAATAGGTCCAAAAATAGTAGAAAAACCGTGGCCCTTGAATTAATTTCACAAATTTTATTCTTTGATTTTTATACTACTAATTCTAAATCTATTGTTCCTTATAAATTTTATATGTGTTCATCATGACTTAAAACTCATATAAACATTAATAAATAAAAACAATAAACTTTCAATATACATATTATTCACACAACAAAATGTAAAAGAAAAGAACATCAACATATAAACCTTCTTTTTAGTATTCGTTTATTATAGTCTTTTTAACATATAATTAACAAAAATTAAAACGAAAAACTTACAAAAATAAAGGAGAAATGCCGTGTGAAATTAATGGTGAGCACATAATTTTATTTTTCGATTTTTGTCTCCTAATTCAACACATGATGCTAGGTGATCATAACACAATAAATATAACACATAAACATGCGATTTACAAAATTTAAACTAGTGTGCGGGGGCACCTTATATTAGCTCGGTATGATTTCCTAGCAATTATCTGGGTCTACGATACCGTCAAAGATACTTAAATCAACCCCGTCACTTGGCTCTTCGTCTTTAGGTTTCAAAGTACATACAAGAAAATTAACTAAGTTAGTAATAAGCTTCTACTAAAATAATACTAAGACTATAGTTTTCATAATTAATTTATTTTAGGTGAAGAATAGTTTTATTTTATTTTATGATTAATGTTCATTATAATTTAGTAGGAAAAAGAGGAAGTGATTTAAATCAACTTATGAAGAATTTTCATTTTAATGAATAGTGGAAATTCATTTTAAGAAGATGAAGATCTTGAGTGATTTATTTTAGAACACTACTTTAATTTTCTAAGTCTTATTCAATAAGTGTTGTAGTACTATAATTTATTTAGAAATGATACTAGTTAAGTAGTGAATTAGGTGGAGTAATTTATAAACATAAATTAAGGTGAAATAAATTTAGAAATTAAAATAAATAAGAAGTGGAAGATGAAGATCTTCAAGAACATGAAGAACACTTAAGAACTAGTGTTCTTACATGAGTTTCACACTTAGCAAATAAAAAGGTTTTTGTTTTAGAGAGGTTTTGTGAGTATGTTAGTTGTTTGTGTGTAATAATGAAAGTAGTACTAGTGTATTTGTATTGTATTTAGGTATTTAGAATGTATAAACTTAATATGTAAATAAGCTAATTAGATGTGATGATGAAAATGTAGGTTTGTAAGTAAAGTATGACTTGTGTAAGTAAGCAAAATGGAAGAGGATAAAACTTGGACTATGGAGTCCAAGTAGGCCTTTGAAAAAAATAGGGCTCGGTTTTCGTTTTTGAAATTTTCGATTTGCGCGCACGCGAAAAGTCTCGAAATAAAAGATATGATCTTAAAATAGTGTTTCTGTAACAACCTGGTTTTTCGTGACTTTAATTAAACTAAGGCGGAAAATTAATTAAGTCGATATATTACAAAACCAGCTGTTAATCGTAATAAAACTCTAAGTACATAGTACGAGTTTAGAATAACAGAGTATAAGTTTGATTACATCCTCTCAAAATAGGTTACAAAAATAAGGCCTTCAATCCCCTGATAGATCAACGGTCAAGACTCGGGGTACCTGCATTAAACTCTCATCATTTTCCCGCACACTCTTTCGATACATGCAATTCTAAAACAATATGCAATATGAATATTAAATAAACAAGGAAAACAAGTAGCAAGCATGCAAGTAAAACACGTCAGGAGATTATGATGATTCAATACGAGTATAAACCAACCAAATAATATACCATGCTCACAAATAATCATACTCAACAATCGCACTCCGATACTCAGCCAGGTCATTCAGATAATCACCAAACAAACGAGGAAATACATTCAACATGTGATAACAAATGAGTCTTCGTTAATAAGGCGGAAGCATGCAGATATAATCCGCGCAGAAGCGGTCAGGGCCGAACGAAATCGGACGTGTCTGACAGGCAAAAGATATCTAAGGTAATAAGGACGGCCTAATCCCTTGTCTAATGTATGCATACACTACCTATCGAGGATCATACGTATTCGCTATTCAAAAGGTATCACCGACGAAAAAGTTCGACTATCACCAGAGACTCGCACTCTATTGGTCAAATGGATTTTCCAATTATCGATATATGGGCCCACGGAAATATCAAGAATGCCCCATCTCTCGAGGTTGTATATACTGTGTCGAAGAAATGATCTTAAGATCGTTATTTCGCCTTGGGCAACTCTGATAGGGAGCCCAAGTCCCCATAGACAGCTACCTCGTTAACTTCGAATTTCAAGAGTCGCAACATGGCGAACAATCCAAGTATTTTATTCAAGTAGTTCATTTTCTCTTTCTCAATTTCTTACTTCCTCATTCAATCGTAACAAGTATTACTTCTAAAACATAAATATATCGTCGAACTTTATATAATGAAATTTTAGTAACAGCAGTTCTTCAAGTAAACAGAAAACATAGAAAAACTAAATTATTTATTTTGAGTCCGTTTGTAAATTTTAAATATTTTCACTATTCATTATTTTACTATTCATTGTATTTACTATTCATCGTATTTTATACGTATTCGTATTTTCGTATTTCGTATTTGTACGTATTTTTATACTTCGTATTTATACGTATTTTTATACGTAGGCGTATTCTTATACTTTGTACGTATTTTTATAGTTTATACTTCTACGTATTTTATTATACTTGTACGTATTAGTATTTTATACTTTAGTAAATAATAATAGTTCATTTTATTTATAAGTTTGATTAAGTTCCATTTAAATTTTAAGTAATTTAAAGTAGATTAGTGATTAGTGATTAGTGATATAAATAATTGAATTTTATTATAACCCACACTTATTTCTTCCTTTTTATTTAAATCGTAAAGTGTTTAGTGATTTAGTAGTTTTAACATTCATTTTAACTTGTAAACATATCTTTATGACACTTAGCGAAATTTAGTGTTTTTAATAAAATCTAATATAATGACATTTAGGAACTATTCGTTTAGGTGGCCTAATTTCTGAATTGATTTTATTTATGTAACTTTTACGTAGTCTAATTAGGTGATTTAATACGTGAGATTATTAATACTTATATTTTGATACTATTCACTTAAGTTAAATTTATTTAATTATTTATAACCTCTTAAAAATTCAACAACTTTATAGTTCAAAACTTTAGTTAGGTTTTGTATTTATATTCATATATATATATAAATATATTATTCATAATTTTTATATAACTACACTTAGTAAAATTTAGTCGATCTTTATATATTACTATGATCTTAACAATTTACCTTTTTGTTAATTCTTATTTGTGATTCTAATTCTTAGCTTTATTTAGTAATAGTTTTAGTTAAGTTATTTTAAGTTTCAAGTTCTTTATTTCGTTTTGATATTTTAAGCAAATACTTATTTAGTATAGTTTAAGTTAATTATAAACTTTAAAATTTTAATAAAGTATTTGTTATATAAATTTTGATATGACTTTCTACATAACTATTTATCTTAGAAATTTTATAAGGATAACTTAATTTATATTTTTACTTTTAATTGATTTAATACAATTTAAACTTAATACTCTTTTAATTTAATTCTTAATTTTTAGTTGTGTTTTATTTAAACCTTTTTAGTGCCGATAAATATTTTATTTCCATAAATATTTTATATTAGTTTAATTTATTTACTTTAGTTATTTTAGTCATATTTTTAGTCTTATTTTATAATTGTGATATTTATAGTTAATATGATTAATAATTTACACATAACATATAAATACAACATGATAAAATTTCATATAAATTCAACAATAATTTAATAATGCATTTTTCACCTAAAACAAATTATCATAAAATCATACAAATATCATAATTCACAATTCAATTCAACATCATATATATAATTATAAACATCACTTAGGAAAATAACATAAAATCAGTTACGAGGCGCTTATCACATAAGTGTGCGGGAAGCACCTTAAATTTGGCTCACGAACAGAGGCCTCCAAAATAAAACCCGATTTAAATGATTTCCAAAGCACGACAAATCTGGTCCGACCCAACTCACAAGTGGCAGCGACATTTCACCCACAAAAGACGGAAAAAAAATGAGAAGTGAGACACAAGTCGATAGTTAATTAATTGACGAAATAAAATAGAATTAGGATGAATTAAAAATTGGGAAATTCGATAGAATGAGGCTCACCAAAAATGAAAACAAAAGGACGGTGGTGGTTCGGTGATGGTGGGCCTGGTGGTCAATGGTCGGGGCCCTGTAAAGGTCGATGTTTTCCGGCGACGATATGCATAAAAACAAAACAGAGGAAAGAGTGAGGGAGAACCGAGAGAGCAAGAAGAGGAGAACGAAAAAGATGAAAGGAGAGGAGATGGAGCTTACCAGTCTTGTACAACTCCGGTGGTCTCGAAGGTCGGAGCTCCGGCCATGGCGGACTAAAACAGGGGAGCTACAGGGGAGGCCGAGAAAGAGAGCTCGAGAGAGGAGAGCAGAGGACCGAGAGAGAAAGAGAGCAGGGCACGGTGGCTGTGACGTCAGGGTGGTGGCTCACGGCAGCCATGGTGGTCGGAGGTCGAGCTTGAGCTTGAGCTTGAGCTTGCCTTCAATGGCGGCCCGAAACCGAAACCGAAAAATAAGAAAAAGAACAGGGGAGAGGGAGGATGGCCCACGGTGGTGTGTACGGTGGCCTGAGCAGGGGCGGTTTCCGACGTCGACTGTGGTGATGGTGGTCGGTCTTGTTGCCGTTGGTCGTGCTGCTGTTGTTGTTGCCGTATTGTTGTCGTTGTTGTTGTTAAAGTAGTAGTAGTAGTATTAATATTATTATTATATAGTATTATTATTATTATATTATATTATTATTTTGTTGTTCTTGTTTGTTTTATTTGATGTATTTAATGGAGGAAGTAAAGAGGAAGAAGAAGGGTATGAAATGAGGGAGGTGATTAATCAGAAAAGTGAAGTGAGGTGTGTGATATAAGTCAAACAAAAATATCTCAATTTTTAAGTGTGATAGTGTGTGTGCCGACATGAGTATGGAGCTTTTGGGTCTGTTTCATTTTGTTTGCTCCGTTTTATTTACTCTTATTTATAAACTTAAATAATTTATAAAATATATTATGTTTTAAATTATTTGTTTTAAATTTTAATTTCATTATTCGTATTATAAAATTTATAGTTCGAAAATATAAATGTATAAAGGTTGTCAGATACAAATTGTATTACGGTCTCGTAGAATTTCAAACGGTCTGCTTATTTGAAAGAAACATTTCAATAATATTATATTTATTCAAGTAATAATAACTTTTAAATTAAAACGCAAATTTATTAAGTTCAATAAAACCCATTTGAAATAAAGTTTTAGTTCGACAGTTATTTTAGAAATAAAAATATAATACAAGTTAATATAAAATCAAGAAAGTTTAAATAGAAATATCTTGAGAAAGTTTATTTAATCGAAATTTTTCAGCCGCGTTTTTGAAGTAATTGAATAAAAGTTAAATTATATAAATTTTAATTTAAGAATTTTGTTTAAAATAATTAATTAGTATTAATAAAAACACGGGGTGTTACAGTTTCGAAATAAGATTGAAAATAAAAATGAAAATAAACTTCGAAACGGGACTAAAACAAAAATTGAGTCTTAAATCCTCGAAACTTTGAATAAAAATTTAGGGTTATTTAACAGGAATAATACAAACTATCACTATTCTTCTCCCAATAATCCAGACTATCATTATTCCTACAATAATCCAAACTACTATACCTATATTCTCAAAATAGTACCACATAAATATGACCGTTTTCTTACCTTTTGGTTCCGGTAAATGTTGTGGGACCCCTATATTTTCTAATATAGACGTTGTAGCATCTTGTCTTTTTCATTATTACAACTCCTCCATTTTTATACCAACTAAGCTTCAAAATTGAAATATTAATTCAAAAATGAAATCTCTTATGTCATGTTCATCGTCTTCGAATACACGGATTTTAAACATATCAACCGACGTCTTATGCAACCACAATTTGGGCGCTATTATTAGGACAATTAAGAATGGCCGAAATATGGGCAAAATATGAGTGAAATAAGACTTTTCCTTTATTTAATTTTTTTTATTGATTAAAAAAATTAAATTTGTTTTTACCCTTTTTTTGAGATGGACCATTTTGAGAATATAAGTATAATAGTTTGGATTATTACAAGATTAATAATAGTATGGATTATTGAGAGAAGAAGACTCATAGTTTGAATTACCGGTTTTTCAGGTAGTAGGTTACCATGGACCATTTTGAGAATATAGGTATAATAGTTTAGATTATTGCGGGATTATTGATAGTATGGATTATTGGGAGAAGAATAGTGATAGTTTGTATTATTCCTGTTAAATAACCCGAAAATTTATTAGGTCGAAATGCCTATTTTTTTGGTTGAATGTTAAAGATTTAAATAATTATGATCAGCCGTCAAAAAGTTTATCAGTTTAAATTAAGTGTGACTTATTATTTCGACAATATGCGAAAGTGTTTGTTAAATAGAATCGAAATAGTAATTAGATATTAAGAAAATATGATTTATTAATAATAACCAAAATGATTATATTTTAACCAAAATAGTTTGATGCTAAGGTTTTACATTATGTGTAAGTAAAAATGGAAGAGGATTAGGTGACTTAGTCACCTAGGGTGGCTCGGCCCAAGTGGCCTATTTTGGTCTCGTTTTGCGCGCCGAAATTTGTCGTCAAATTTTTTTTCGTCAATTCGTCATTTTATTTATCGAGTTCGAATAAGTAAAAATAAAGTTCAAATTCGATATATATAAAAATAGTTTTAGTTTAGTTGCGAATAAAATTGTAGTGTTATTGTGTTAGGAGATATTTGGATGAGATTGTCTAATTATCGAATCCCTAATTATAATTAGTTTTAAATTAACACGGGGTGTTACAGTGGGTGAGGCGTCTGAGAAAAGGGATCTGGGTGGGCGGTGGGGCCTACTGGGTGGGTGGTGGTGGCTGCTAGTAGTTTTAATTTGTGTATATTTTTTGAGTAAAAAGGTAAAATTGAAAATAATAATAAAAAAAGTATACGACTAGAGTAAATTTCGTATATGAATTACGAAACTATAATTAATAATTTACCCTATTTATTAAAATTTTCTAAGTTTGTTGAAATTTAAAAAAAAAAAAAAAAAAAAAAAAAAAACCGATGAGTTGTTTAGCGGTTTACTTCTCACACGCTCCCTATACTCCGCTGCAGCTGCTTCTTATTAATACGATCAGTGACACTGGTGCACATACACTAACCAAAATCTGGGTCGTCATTTCCCTGAAATTACAATCATAAAGTTGGGGTTTTTAATAACTTTTACTATTTCTTTCGTTGTTTTACTCAAATCTTTTGTTTAGATTTGATCCATTCACCGTATTTATTTTAGCATACTTGATCAAAAAGAATTAGTCACATTGATTTGACAGTCTTTCGATTAATTTAATCGCGTTTTTCTGTAAAATCATTTCATGATTTTTGGTAAGTCTTTCATTTGATTTTAATTCGCATTTTTTATTCATAAATTGTATTATTTCTCCCACATTTATGGGGTTTATAATGTTGGTAGTTAAGATCATAAGACGAATCTGTTGGTATGTAAAAATTTGTTCTAAGTGATTTTTTTAGGTATTTCTGGATTGTAATTTGTATATATTGTGAAATAGATTAGTAATTATCGTGAATTTTGTGTAAACTTATGCTTGTTCTAAGTCCTTGATCTTGATTTAGTTGTTGTAGTATGATGGGAATCTAGCATTCAATCTAGTTTTGAAGTAGTTTTTTTTTTTTTTTTTTTTTTTTTTTTTTTTTTTTTTTTTTTTAAAAAAAAAAAACCCGTTTTATGCTCTCGATTCATAAGATCTGCAGGGTTTAATGTTATCAAGCATGAAAATTTTAATGTTGTTAGTTAATAATACTTGTGGTTCTGCAGGGTTTAATGTTAACAAGCTTGAAAAATTTAATGTTGTCTGATTAATGCTTGTGGTATCTTAATTGTTGTTCTAGTAATCCCTAGGAGAGCTATTTATGTGCCCTCGACACAATTTTCATTACGAGTCATCTAGAAACCGCCTTTTAATGTGTTAACTCACACAATGGTAAAGTAACATACATTGGATCTCTTAACCGCCATTTGTGGGAGTTCTTCAGGCACTGATGACTCTGTATTGGGGGTGATCACTATGTGTTTGGATCGTCTAGAGTTTGTAATAGCTAGATATGGTAGAGTTCACCATAAATGAGTAAAGAAAAAAGATAATGATGTATTATTAGTTATATTAGTAGTGAAGAAAATACAATTTTGCTAATTAAGGAAAACTTTACAAGGCAGAGTGAGTTTGTAACTCTGGAGGATACGAGTATAATCTAATTATATGGTGTAAAAGAGCTTAAAACAAAGGAGGAAGTAACGAAAATGATGGTGTTGAAAGGGAGAAAAAAGAGCGGGTGGGGTAATGGACTAATGGGTGAGGGGAGGCGAGTGACGGTTACCCCTTTTGATGGCATCATTTTCCTCTGATCTTCCTCTTCTTTTTCTATTCTTGTGAAAAAACCCATATTAACCCCACATGTTAATCTCACATCGATAATGAAAGAGAGAGTACCTCACTTTGTAAGATTTAGGATTACCCTTCTTATTACCAATTTGTTTTAGGATGGAACCCTTTGAGCCGTATGAAGTGGGCTCTCTCTCTTTCATTTGTTGGTGTCCCGGGCTCGTCTCTGGTTTCACAATTCCCCACCACTATCAACTCCTCTTGTGTTTCCGCTCCATAATCCTGTTACATTTATCCATATTGAAGCATATTTTTAATTGGTGGATTTAGTTGATGTTTTGCTGTCTCGTCTCTGATGATGATTATGGCGGTTTTAGCTGATGTTTTGTGGGAATTGTGACAGGCGTCTAATGGCGAAGCAAAATCCAGGAGAGAGTCGAACCAGGAGTTCTCTATCAATATTTATTGTGATTGGTTTATGTGGGTTCTTCTTTTTATTGGGAGCATGGCACAGAAGTGGATTTGGGAAGGGAGATAGTATCGCGATGGAGGTCAGCAAAAGTGGGGCTGACTGTGCGGTCCTATCAAACTTGAAGTTTGAGACCCATCGCGGTGGGGAGATTAAAACCGAGAATTCTGCTTTGAGCACGAAAGTGTTTGAACCTTGTGATGCTAAGTACACGGATTACACTCCTTGCCAGGATCAAATGCGTGCAATGTTGTTCCGAGAGAGAATATGAACTATCGAGAGAGACATTGTCCCCTCAAGAAGAGAAATTACATTGCCTCATCCACCTGCACCGAAAGGATATTTGACTCCTTTCTCATGGCCAAAGAGCCGGGACTATGTGCCATATGCGAATGCTCCTTACAAAGCCTTGACGGTTGAGAAAGCTATCCAAAAGCGGATACTGATATGAAGGAGATGTGTTCAGGTTCCCCGGTGGTGGGACACAGTTTCCCCAAGGAGCTGATAAATATATTGATCAACTTGCTTCTGTAATTCCGATGAAGAATGGCACCGTTAGGACTGCTCTTGACACTGGCTGTGGGGTAATTTGGAATTTTATAGTTTTATTCGTTTTTCTAGAATTACTCATCTTTTGCTTTGGCTAGCTTCTTCATTAGCTTTTCGCATGGGTTTTACATAGCCACTGACTCTTGTTACTGAATTAGGTTGCGAGTTGGGGTGCCTATCTTTGGAGCAGAAATGTTATTGCAATGTCATTTGCTCCTAGGGACTCTCATGAAGCACAGGTTCAGTTTGCTCTTGAAAGAGGAGTGCCTGCTGTGATTGGTGTTCTTGGAACAATCAAATTGCCATATCCATCAAATGCTTTTGACATGGCTCATTGTTCTCGTTGCTTAATTCCTTGGGGTGCTAACGGTGAGATTTGCCATTGAAACTGATCATTTTCTCTTGTTACCTAAGCCCCTGATCCATTTTTATCAGCATGTTATGACTAATTTCAAGACTTTTTGCACTTAATATTTTGAGATGGTCGTAGTTTTGACATAACGAATTTCTGGTCATTCCCTTTGCAGGCGGAATCGCTATGATGGAAGTCGATCGCGTTCTAAGGCCAGGTGGCTACTGGGTACTTTCTGGTCCTCCAATCAACTGGAAGACTAATTACAAAGCATGGCAACGTACTAGGGAGGATCTTCAAGCAGAGCAAGATAGTATTGAAAAAGTTGCTAAACTTCTTTGCTGGGAGAAGCAGCATGAGATGGGTGAGATTGCCATTTGGCAAAAAAGTCGTTCTGCTGATTCATGTCACAGCAAACAAGATCGTTCTCAGGCTACCATGTGCAAGTCTACTAATCCTGATGATGTGTGGTATGGTTCTTCCATGATAAAGCCCTTCCTTTTTCTATTGAGCTTTATGTTTTCAGATAAGTGTTTTCTTGTTGGACAAGGGAATTCAGTCTCTTTCTATGTTGATTGTTATCGTGTTTAGATATGGGTTGTTGGTTGGATCGATATTTACAAAAGTTTCTTACCTGCATGATTAATTGCGAAATTCTGTCAAGTGTCTCGTCTCATGCATCATGCTTTAGTTTTGTAATCTGAAGCTTCTCCGAAGTCATCAGATGATTTCATACGGGATATTAATGTACTTTGCAGTCTTGACTCTTTAGTGTCCATGTAAATGATTTACTTGTGCTAATTTTGAAGATACCTGTAGCTATTTGGAATGACATCTATTATTTGTTTTAACCATACTTCAACTTCTGTAAGATCTTTTTGTTCCCGTTTTTTAGGTACAAGAAAATGGAACCATGCATTACACCATACCCAAATGACGTTGCCGGTGAGCAGCTGAAACCATTTCCTGAAAGACTGTATGCTGTTCCTCCTAGAATACTTAGTGGGTCTGTTCCCGGGGTTACTGCTGACTCATACTCCAAAGACAGTAATCTGTGGAAGAAACACGTGAAGGCTTACAAAAGAATCAATAGCCTACTTGATACTGGCAGATACCGTAATATTTTGGATATGAATGCCGGGTTGGGAGGATTTGCCGCCGCACTTCAATCATCCAAATTTTGGGTCATGAACGTTGTGCCAACGGTAGCCGAGAAGAGCATGTTGGGTGCTGTTTATGAGCGAGGACTTACCGGCATCTATCATGACTGGTCAGTAAAATTTGTCGTCCTTAGACTCCTCCTATGAGTCTACTTACAATGTATTTGACTACGAGAACAAGTGTCAATGAATAGTTTTCTTTGTACAAAAGTAATCCAATTATCATCCAAAATCATTAGTTAAACGGCCTCCTTTCGAATCATCGACAATTTTATATAAATTATATTAAATTTTTATACAAAGAAAACCGTCAATTTGTGCCCATCCCAAAATACAGAGGTGAAAACAATGGCTGCACAGGGCATAAATTTCAATGGTAGATGGTATAATTACTCGTAATTTTTGACTGTTCTCCCTTGATGTTTCTCTAATACCTCTTTCTATTCCTTTCTGTTGCAGGTGCGAGGGTTTCTCGACATATCCAAGGACATATGATCTCATTCATGCCAATGGACTTTTCAGCCTGTACATGAATAAGTATGCTCTCTTTTTTTAGGCAGCTAAGTAATTTTTGTTTTGGTGTAACTACCACGCAAGAGATTAGATGTCGATGGATTTCAAACCAAGGCAATGAAATTCAAAATCCCACCTTGAGCTGATATGTATTAATGTATATATCTTAACATTTACTAGTATACGTAGCGCAGTTGACGACTTTTTTCAGGAACAGTGCTGCACAACTCATTCTAATATGTTGTGGTGTTGATTTATCTGAATTTTGGAGCTCTATTGTTTGTGATTCACGAGTTAAAATATTGCCACTACAGATGTAACTTTGAAGACATTCTTCTGGAGATGGACCGAATATTGCGACCAGAAGGGGCAGTTATAATTCGAGACGAAGTAGACGTATTAGTGAAGGTGAAGAAGATAGTAGCTGGAATGAGGTGGGACACAAGAATGGTGGATCATGAGGACGGCCCTCTGGTTTCGGAGAAAATACTTGTTGGCGTGAAGCAGTACTGGACTGTCGGAGATAACTCTACTTCCACTCAATGAGAGCTCAACCCAATTACAATTTCCGAGACTCGTGGTTCCCCTCCGCTTATCATACCACCATGGCAAGCAGTGCATGGATATTCTTGTTAATGATCGTGAGTTGGTTATACTCGGTTGATTATATGTTATCAGCCAGCGATTTCCTAGTGACCACGCTGATAGAGTAGATAGTTATTGACGTGTTTTCGACACGTGTATTCCGTTTCTGTATTATCATGCGAGTAAGCTGTAGTCGATAAAGTACTCCCCTTGTTTGGGCTGAAGAATGTAAGTAGGTTTTACTACGCGATAATTGTATCGTATGTTTTTGTCGAATCTAAGCATTTTTGTTTTCTCATTAATTTATACTCAAATAGTCTTGTGTTTTCAGTGATTTCTTACTGCTCAACCTCGATCTTCAGGTAGCTTTTTGTTTTTGTTAGCATGCAGCCGTAATATAAACCCGCTATTTGTCCTTCGTCAAGGGGTACTCATCTTCCTCTCAACCAACATTAACTAATCACCTAAGAGTAAACCATGAACGTGAATCATCATCCGATATCCCTGTAAAATTAATAAAAAGCCTCGGAAAAGAACGTTGTATTAAGAAATTTCATATTGTACACCTATACGATATTGACAACATATATGCCATACAACAGTCTCACAAAACTAACTACGAACGACTACGTATACAATTAATTTCATGAACTGAGAACCACAACAATGAAGAAACTAACTACGAACTACTACGTATACAATTAATTTCATGAACTGAGAACCACAACAACAATGAAGATGCATCATGCTCAATCATTCATTCATGTCTCCTAAGTTTGGTAAAGAGACATTTTACATTAAATGTTTTTTCTCCTCATTCACACTGTTGGATGGAGAGGCCTTCCTTCCCATCATTTTCCATCTCTAGTCATGAAACCCTACTAATGATTCTTTGGAAATTGAATAATAAACTTGTGAACTTTTATGAAATCTTATGAAGACTCGTTTTCATAAAAGGCGATACGAACACTGACGACTCACTGTCATCGTCCTCAAGTTGCGTGAGGTAAGAGTGTCAGATGAGTATAACTTCGTTAAAACAACTAATAACGACTCCCGGTCTTATCGATGTTATGTGACTATTTGAGGTAGGGAAGTGCGATGGATGTGTCTATGGACGTGAGGTAACCCCCAAGCTGTTTAAGGAAGCCTACCTAATCAATAGCGCGTTTGATGTCAATTTGGATCCTCCTCATTTTTTTTTTCGGTTTTTTTTTACTCTATAATACTGTTATATTGTAATATAATTTTTCTCTTATTCCTTAAAACATTATTTTTATCAAATAATTATAACCTTGAGATTATCACAAGAAAAAATCCAAACAGTTTATACGAAATGGAGATCCATATCTTTTGAAAAAATGGAGAGAATCCTCACTCAATTGATATATACTTGGTACGATATATGTATTGCGCATAACTTTTTCACAAAATAGTGTTATTTACAAAACAAATTAACAAAATAAGGTTCTCTCGAAAATTATTACGCTCTATGGGTCCACGTCATCGTTTTTATATTTTTTTTTTTCCGATTTTTTCTAATTCGCCGTGCGAGACAGCGGTTTCGGTTCCAAAAAGTTGAAACCGCTGTCCCACACAGCGGTTTACTAGAATTTCCTCACCCGTACAGACCTCCTCCTCCTACCTCGTGTATAGGGATGTCATTGGGGCGGGGCGGAGGCGGAGGCGGAGGAAGGATCCTCCACATCCGCATCCACCAACAAAAATCCACCTCCGCCACCGCCCCATCACCCATGGCGGAGGATTACCCGCCCTCCACCACCCGCCTAACGGTGGATTTATTAAATCCACCACCGCTCCACCACCCGCCTCCCCCGCCTCAGACCTGCCCCACCCGCTTAAATCCGCTTCGTAAAATTGCATTGTCGTAATGTATATTAAAAAAAAAATTACCGATATTGTTTTTACATTTTTTATAAGGTAAAAGTATTTTTTAAAATTAATTTAAGAGCAAATTGTTGATTACACCCTTAAATATGTCAACATTTGTGAATTACACCCTTGAACATTTTTTTTTTTAACTTACATCCTAAAAATAACTTCCGATCAAAATTTACACCCAAAAAACTTACTCCGGCGGGAACTTCATGCGAATTTGAATTTTGAACATTTAAAGTGAAATTTGTAGACGAAAATACCCTTATGTCAGTCTTCTTCTTCCCTTTATATGTAGTTCTTCATTTTATTATTTTGCATTCATTCACTCTCTTCAATATAAATTTTTTCCCCCAAATTGAAAATAATTAGGGTTTATCTCATTCAATCATCATCTTCCACGAATTTTTTTTCCCCTAAATTCTGTAAAATTAGGGTTGTTTGATATATTTGCATTCATGTCTTCAACTTTTTCTGAAAATCAATCATCCCCTTGTAATTCTGGATGTAGCTTAAGAGGGAGGCGAAAATGTTACTGTGGTAACTTACCGGCGATTGCAACATCATGGACGACTAATAACCCAGGTAGAAGGTTTTATGCTTGTGCTTGTTACGACCCAAGCACTAAAGTGCGTGGTTGCAAGTATTTTGAGTGGATTGATCTCAATCCCACTATTTGGCAAAGGGATATTGCAAATACTATCATCTCAGAGAAGAATCGTCTGAAAAGGGAATGTTGGAGTATGTGTCCTCCACAATAGTGCGATTACTTAATAAATCTCAATTAAGGAATACATGGGGATAATCCTGTATTATTGTCAATTGATTAACGTAAATCAATAACGGTTGGTATTAGAGTTTGACGTTATTGTCGTGAAAGCGGCGGTGATCAATTGATCCCTTTAAGTCACACCTATAGGAACGTACTCCAAATATTTAAGCTAATTAATTGTATGAGATACGATTATATTAGTGACTTGATAATTTGACTAACGGTTAGTCGGTGTATTGATTTAGAGAGAAATCGAGTTGTGAACTCGAGTGATTTAATTTTATATTGATAAAATTATTAGAGGAGATATGAATTAGTGATTAAACGTTAATTCACTAATTGTGTATATTTTACTAATGAGATTAGTAAAAGTACATTTTAATATATGTGTAAGTGTACATGTATATTAAGGAAGAGTTTAATTAATTTACACTTTATTATATTAGATAATTAAGTGATAAATTGTATCTATTGTGGGACAAATATTGGAAAACAAAATGGACCCATTAGGCCCTAAGTGGACCGTCCAAATGCAAGGGAGAGGAAGAAAGAAAGATGCTCTTTTGTCTTTAAGATTTTGTCCTTCAAATGCATGCAAAAACATAATGATTGGCCTTGCATGTAATTGTTTTTCCAAGCAAACTCTTTCTCTCCTCTCTTGGCCCCATATGGCCGGCCCCCATCAAGTGTGATGGACACACTTCCTTTTGTGTTTTGCTTATAAGAAAACACAAGGTTTTGAGAGACATTATGTCTTCATGCATTTTCTCTCCTTTCTCTCATATTCTCTCAAAAATCAAATACTCATATTATTCTAATATTACTAAGAGTTAGTAATAATAATAATATTCACATATTATCAAGTATTTACTAGTGATTTCTAGATCAAAATCACTAGTAAATTTGGTATCTTCTTGGAGTGCAAGAAGGAGGTTTCCTCTTATGGAAACTCAGTTTTGGAGGATCATCCATATTGATAGCTCAAGAAACTAAACTACAAAGGAGTTCTAGTTTAGTGCCCTAATATCCTTTAAGAGAAAGGTATAAATTTCTAATCTTGTAGCAAAATACTTTTGTTAACTACATAGATCTTGCTAAATCAAATTAGAGTAATTTGATTTACACTAATACTTGATTAGTGAATGGGATCCGATCCCTACAAGTGGTATCAGAGCCAAGGCTTGTAGTTACAAATTTATTTTGTTGTTTTTGGAGTTTTATGTATTTATTGAGAATAAATAACATAAAATCCGAAAATAGTGTTAAAAATGGTTTTAACACGAGATTTTTATTGCATGCAAATTTTCTGGTCTCATGAAGTTACTGGTCAAATTTCGTAATTTTTGAAATTTGTTTGCTAATTTAAATGATTTTTATACAAAACCGAGTCAAAAAGTGTGTTTTTGGCTAAAATAATTACTATAAATAGTTATAGTTCGAATCTGGTCACGAAATTTTTACACAGTGATATTTCATATTTATACATTCTGCATGTAAATTTTCAAAGTCAGATTTTGAGTTTTGGATATTTATTCATATTTTTGTTTAAAATCGGTATTGTTTGCATTTTATGTCCAAAAATATAGTAAATGTTGTTTTCTGGACATGAAATTTATACCAATATTTTTACACATTATGAGGATGCTCTCGTATAAATTTGGGATTTTACCTCACTGTTTTAGACGTTTTCTTGATTTTATGAATTAAAATCGATGAAATCGTATGTTATTTTATATAAAATAATTCGTAAATATTTTCTGGCCAAACTTTTCTTTTCTGATATTTTGGAAGTGTTCCAGAATATACAAAATTTTTTCAAAATAAAAATAATTTTATTTTATTTTATTTTGATTTTATAAAGCTTTATTCATAAAAGGGTTATGATTAAAGTACTTCAAATTAGCAAATGACCAAGTTTATGAACTAAAACACCATAAGTTAGTATAAACTAATGTTGGGTGTTCTAAAATCAGTTTAGAAGTTTTAGTTCAAGCTTAAAAGGTGTTTTAAGCATTATTGATTAATATGAGATTAATCGATTAAAAGTGAGATCGGTTTGAAACGATTAAATGCGATTATTGTTTAAGGCGATTTTGGCATGTTTTTATTTATAAGCTTTACATTATGCATTGTTGAATGAATGTTTATTCTTACTAGTATGGCCATAGTTTGTCATATTTTTACCGATATTGCCCGTAATGAAAGGGAATATCGTGTGGTTTGTAATTAAATGCGATCTCGTATCGCCGGTTTGTAATTTAATAGTTTATTTCATTTATAAATGTATAATAGGATTGCTATGTATTCATTTGTAAATCATACTTGTAACTATTTGTAAATCGAAGACCGGTGATGGAGATTGACTTGGAGCCTTAGAAGTGTTCTAAAGCTAGCAAAGAGGAGCTTGGATGAGATCCATATGAAGAGGGACCAAAGGAGTTGGTTTCCAATTTGTAACTCCTTGTATTTTTAATTACTTTTAGGTGGCCATACTAGGTTTATGCTTGCTTGCTTTATCATGCTTGTTTGTTTGCTTATTTTTCCGCACACATGCCAAAATCGCCATGCATGCCACGATATCCCACTATGATTGTCGATTTAAATCACGATTCCTAAATTGGTTCACTTATAAAGAATTTTAATGACTAAAATTGACAAGATCACCCACATTATTTATCAAAATGAATTGAGATTAAGCCTTTCCAAATGTAGCGACTATGAACCCCATGTTCGTGAGGACCTCATGACGTGGAACCTTGTTACCATGGGTAAGTAGTGGGAGGAAGTCCCGTGCTAATTTGGTTTGAACTCAACCAAATAAGAGTTATTTGGGGCTTAAGGATGCATTTTATAGAAAATCATCAACCAAGCATTCTAGTGTAGAATTAGTCAAGTGTTGACTTATCGTTTTTATATAAAAGGAAACATGAGATGTCTAATTTTATATGAAAAACGAGTCTTGGAATCATTTATATAATTTCGTGGGAGATCATTATATAAATGGACATTTGTTTTAAAACCGTTTAGCAAATGTCATTAATGAACTATGAATGTTAATATATTTCCTCATATTTGTTGTAGAATTATTTATTTGAAATCGCAATGACAACTTCAACTCCCGCACTCCATTTTGGGTATATATTCATGGTTGAGAACCGTGATGGATAAGTGTATCCTAAAGGATGACGGAGCAACTTTGTCGAATGAGATTCGACTACAAGGGGCGCTAGCCAATCCGACAATGTGCTTAAAGACCTTCAGAATAACCTCCCACCGAACCGGACTTAGGGCCACCGTGGCGCGCAAGCGCGTCACGATGAGCACCTAAAGGTGACAATGGCGTTAAAAGTGTTTTGATTTGGTCAATGTCACCTTCTCTCAAACTTAAACCGTTACTCATAAAAGTGCATATGAGATATTCACTAGAGTAGCGATGATGTGCTTTAACACAAAGAGCATGAAAGTGAATGAGATTGAGAGAAAAGATGTTCTTTCAATGAGATTGAAGAGCATAAACATTAGGGTCATGAAAGGGAAGGAGCTTATAAAGCTCGGTTCAAGGAAGATAAGGGTAAAGGGGAAGGCTATTGAAAATAGCAAGCCCAAACCCGGTCGTTGAAAGTGCAATTGTCCCAAATTCTTGAAGGAAAAAGAACGATGGATGTGCGACATCCAAGGATTATGTTCCTTCTAGACTTTATATGATTGACATAAGTCATGCTTGCATTTCTACATGGGTATGAGATACCGGATGTGGATCTCACCTTTGCAATCACTTGCAAGGGATGAGAAACGTGCGAGCACTAGCCAAGGGTGATGTAGATCTCCGCATGGGCAATGGAGCTAGAGTAGCGGCCATTTCCATGAAAATTTTTGTACTCACTCTAGCTAGTGGTTTAGAGTTGTACTTGAATAACTGTTATTTTGTACCAACTCTAACCAAAAACATTATCTCCGTCTCCGTGTTTGATACGGAAGGCTTTTATGATTAAGAACAATCGACGTACTTTTTCATTTAATGAAATGGTTTATGGTGAGACCATTTCAATTGGAGGTATTTATGTTTTAAATGATGTCAATAGTGTTGATCATATAGAGAACAAGAGGCTCAAAACGAATGAATCAAACAAATCCTACCTTGGCATTGTCGTTTAGGTCACATAAACGATAGACGCACCAAGAGACTTGTTGAGACCAATGTTCTCAAACCATTTGATTACGAATCATATGGTACGTGCGAGGCTTGCCTTTTAAGGCAAAATGACTCGTGCACCCTTTAGTGGTAAAGGGACACGAGCAAGTGAAGTTTTTAGGACTCATACATATTGATGTGTGTGACCCATTAAACATCACCGCTAAAGGAGGACATCATTACATCATTACCTTTACCAATGACTTAAGTAGATATGGTTATGTCTACTTAATAAGGTATAAGAGTGATGCTTTTGAGAAATTTAAAGAATTTCAAAAATGAGGTTGAGAACCAATTGGATAAGAAGATAGAAGCACTACGATCGGATCGTGGTGGCGAATATCTAAGTAATGAGCTTGATTCACATCTTAAGAATTGTGATAGAGTATCACAAATTGACTCCTCCGGGCACACCACTTTGTTGAATGGTGTTGCGAAAGGAGAAACCGAACCTTGCTAGATATGGTTCGGTCTCACGATGAGTCAAAGTGAGCTTCTGGATCGATTTGGGGCTTTACGCTATCGTTCTTGTTTTCTCACTAAAATCAAGTCCGACTAAAGCGGCTCCATATGAGATATGGGCGGAAAGGTTCCCTATTTGTAGGTTTTCCTAAGGAAGCGTGTGGATTTTACTACTACAACCCTCACGAGAACGAAGAGTTTGTGGCTCGTGATGCTGCCTTTCTAGGAAATGAATACATTTCTAGAAGACAGAGTGGGAGAAAATTTGAACTTAATGGAGTTCAAGAGCCACAAACCGAAGCAGAAAATGAGGAAACGGTTCCCTCATCTTCTAACACGGTTGTAATCCCTAGGAGGTCAGGTATAATTAGTCATCAACCTGATACTACCTCGGTAACATCGAGGAGGAGGGTGATTTGTTGTTATTCGAAAGCAACGAACCCTCAACCTACAAGGCGGCTATTAGTAGTCCTAACTCCGAACAATGGCTTGGGGCCATAAAATCCGAAATGGATTCTATGTACGAGAACCAAGTTTGGGACTTGGTAGATTTACCTGAAGGAGTGAGACCCCTTCAGTGTAAATGGATATTCAAAATCAAACTCGGCATAGATAAACATATTGATGTTTACTAAGCTAGATTGGTGGCAAAGGGCTTTGCACCGGTTGCTATGCTTCGATCCATAAGGATAATCTTAGCGGTTGCCGCATTTCATGAATATGAAATATGGCAAATGGATGTAAAAACCGCCTTCTTGAATGAGATTCTAGAAGAGGAAGTGTACATGACACAACCTAAAGGTTTTGTAGATACATCTAACCCTAAGAAAGTATGCAAGCTTAGGAGATCCATTCATGGTCTTAAGCAAGCATCAAGGAGTTGGAATCACAGATTCGATCATGTTATCAAACAACATGGATTCGCTCGTAGTGTCGAGGAACCTTGTTTGTACATGAAGTTTAGTGGGAGTAAAGTAACCTTCCTGGTTTTGTAAGTGGATGACATACTACTAATTGGAAATGATGTTCCAAGTTTAAAATTCGGTAAAGGTGGAATTGGGAAACCATTTCCAAATGAAGGACTTGGGAGAGGCACAACGCATCTTGGGTATCCGGATCTATAGAGATAGATCCAAGAGGATACTAGCATTGAGTCAAGAAGCTTATATCGATAAGATTCTTGATAGGTTCAATATGAAAGACTCCAAGAGAGGCTTTCTTCCGATGAGTGTAGGAATAACATTGAAGAAATCTCAATGTCCTACGACTCCTGCGGAAATTGAACGCATGAAATTGATCCCTTATGCTTCATTTGTAAGATCAATCATGTATGCTATGATGTGCACTCGTCCGATGTCGCTTTCGCTTTGAGCATGACGAGTGTATCAAGCTAATCCGGTGAGAGTCAACTGGATAGTCAGAAAGAACATCCTTAAGTACTTGAGAAGAACTAAGGATTCGCTTTCTAATGTTTGGAGGAGAATTGAGCTACGTGTAAAGGGTTACACGGATGCAAGTTTCCAAACCGATGGGGATGATTTGAAATCCCAATATGGCTATGTCTTTATGGGGTGCAATTTCTTTGAAAAAGTTTCAAGCAAAGTGTCACCGCGGATTCTACAAAGAAGTTTGAATTTTGGCGCCTTCTAAGTCAGCATAAAGAAGTCAGTATGGATTCGGCAGTTCTTGGATGGACTAAGGGTAGTCCCTAGTGCCGTAGATCCAATCACTATTTATTGAGATAATAGTAGGGCTATCTTTCGAGCAAAGGAGCCCAAGTCTAGTAATAAGTCTAGACACGTTTTGAGGAAATGCCATGTTATAAGAGATAATGTGGAAAGAAAGGAAATAGATATTTGTAAGGTTGGGACAGACGATGAGATCGCTGATCCTTTAACCAAGCCTCTTTCGAGGACTAAGCAGGACGCTCACACCGCCTCTATGGGGTTGAGGCGTATGCCTGATTTCCTTTAGTTTTTGTGATATGTAATGGACAAAGTATCCTATTACATATATGAAAATAACATTCATTGTTTTTATCTTAAGTCATTGTGAATGCATACTTTGTTTATCCGAATATTTGTGTGACAATTTTGAACGTATTCAAGTGAACGGAATAAACTAAGTATTTGGTCCCTAGTCTCTCATATGAGGTGACGTCTCCGAGAGACTAGATTGCAAGTCGATCGATGGTGAGGTTCAACACCATAGGGTCATATGTGATGACTGATCGTTTGCATGTATGCATCGTGAAGAACACTCTGTCCGGCGGTGGACGCTTATAAATTCCTTTTCAATGAGATTGAAACACAGTCGTGGTGGGAATTCTATAGTATTCCTTTAGTCGATTCTTTGACTGGGCTGATTATCTGAGTCGGTGCGGGTTTCCGAGTGACTTTCATTTTGTCCTAAGCCATGCCGTGAAAGGGGTTATAAGGGCATCTTTGGGGTCATGGTGATCTGCATTATCTTGCATAATCGAGTGGAAGGAAATGTCCACCCTCGTCGGGTAAAACATCTTTGGGCCACTCGAGGAGTAGTCATTGAAAATGCGTGGCCACGCTCGGTAGAATCTACGGTAGATTCCCCTACGCATGACCTACTCTCCTTATCGAGGAAACCACTCACGATATATATCTTAGGATGCAAGTACGACTGTAAGACACCTTGCATCGAGTGGGAGATGTGAAGCGGACATGAGAATTGGTAATGCACAACTTGTCTCGGACAACTGGGGGATTGCTGCAGTATGTGTCCTCCACAATAGTGCGATTACTTAATAAATCTCAATTAAGGAATACATGGGGATAATCCTGTATTATTGTCAATTGATTAACGTAAATCAATAACGGTTGGCTGACTAGAGTTTGACGTTATTGTCGTGAAAGCGGCGGTGATCAATTGATCCCTTTAAGTCACACCTATAGGAACGTACTCCAAATATTTAAGCTAATTAATTGTATGAGATACGATTATATTAGTGACTTGATAATTTGACTAACGGTTAGTCGGTGTATTGATTTAGAGAGAAATCGAGTTGTGAACTCGAGTGATTTAATTTTATATTGATAAAATTATTAGAGGAGATATGAATTAGTGATTAAACGTTAATTCACTAATTGTGTATATTTTACTAATGAGATTAGTAAAAGTACATTTTAATATATGTGTAAGTGTACATGTATATTAAGGAAGAGTTTAATTAATTTACACTTTATTATATTAGATAATTAAGTGATAAATTGTATCTATTTGTGGGACAAATATTGGAAAACAAAATGGACCCATTAGGCCCTAAGTGGACCGTCCAAATGCAAGGGAGAGGAAGAAAGAAAGATGCTCTTTTGTCTTTAGCATTTTGTCCTTCAAATGCATGCAAAAACATAATGATGGTCTTGCATGTAATTGTTCTTCTCCAAGCAAACTCTTTTCTCTCCTCTCTTGGCCCCATATGGCCGGCCCCCATCAAGTGTGATGGACACACTTCCTTTTGTGTTTTGCTTATAAGAAAACACAAGGTTTTGAGAGACATTATGTCTTCATGCATTTTCTCTCCTTTCTCTCATATTCTCTCAAAAATCAAATACTCATATTATTCTAATATTACTAAGAGTTAGTAATAATAATAATATTCACATATTATCAAGTATTTACTAGTGATTTCTAGATCAAAATCACTAGTAAATTTGGTGTACTTCTTGGGTGCAACAAGAAGGAGGTTTCCTCTTATGGAAACTCAGTTTTGGAGGATCATCCATATTGATAGCTCAAGAAACTAAACTACAAAGGAGTTCTAGTTTAGTGCCCTAATATCCTTTAAGAGAAAGGTATAAATTTCTAATCTTGTAGCAAAATACTTTTGTTAACTACATAGATCTTGCTAAATCAAATTAGAGTAATTTGATTTACACTAATACTTGATTAGTGAATGGGATCCGATCCCTACAGGGAGTTGAGTATGTTGCGTCGTGAGGTTGAGACATTGACTGAAGAGAGAAACATGTTAAAAATGGAGTTGGACAACCTTAGAAATGGAGTAAATGGGATGGGAAGACATGGCATGTTCGTTTTTGTCGTTGTCGTAGCAGTAGTTTTGATTGTTGTACTGAAGGTATAATTGACGTATTAATGTTCTATTTTGGTTTGTCTCGAAGTTGTATTTGTAATGCTCGATCTATTTTAGATGGATTTTGAAGTAATGGCAAATTCGTAATGTTGTTCTTCAAAAATTGTATCCTGTAAAACTTAGCCTATCATACTCTAACATTTACTAACATTTACAAACATAGCCTATCATAACATAGCATTTGATAACATCGTTAACGGAAAAGAGGACGTTTACAAACATAGCATACCCCAAATATATATCCATAGAAATGAGATACCTTACAAAACATTGTCGGATTCATCATCCTTACAAAATGTAGCAAACATAGAAGCCTTAACTTATCAAATCCTTACCAAACGTAGAAAGAAACGGATTCATCATCCTTACAAAATGTAGCAGCCTTGTGTGACTGACTGAAGGATCAAATCCTTACAAAACGTTGTCGGAAAAGAGTATCCTTACAAACATAGAAGGCCTATCACATTCTTACAAACATACCAACCAACCAACATTACAAAACAAAACAAAACAAAATGTAGCAGCCTTAACTTATGATTCATCATCAAAACACTTCAATTTTCGACAATGTAGCAGCCTTATCAGTGGATTCATCATCAAAACACTTCAATTTTCGACTGCGCTTCCTTGTGTGACTGACTGTGAAGGATTTCCACTTGTTTGTGCTTGACACTGAGAAGGATGGGCAGCCTTATACGCCTCCTTTAAAGCCTTTCTCTTTGCAACCTTCTCCCTCCTTTCTTTTCCCCAAGGTGTGTTCAGCACAGGTCTACCAACAGTAGCTGTTGGAGGTTGTGGAACTGTTGTTGGGTTCTTACAAGTGCTTCTGTAGTGACCTAGCCCACCACAATTCCCACATTTGTTAGACCTATTATGCCTCTTCACTCTACTTGTCTCTTCATCAGGCTCTTTCCTCCTCCTTTTTTTTGAAGGCCTACAGTCCACCTCAAACAGCTCTGTTGTTGCATGTACAGCAACACAATACTTACCATCATCCAACATAGTCTTCACATGTTTTTGAGCATAGGGCATGATCTTTCCTTGCACTTTTTCTGCTCCTTCTCTTTTCTCAAAGTTTCTCTTCATCACATATCGTCTCATCCACTCCATATGAGTGAGGATAGGCTTATCCCTCACTTCTCTCAAAACATTATTGAAAGACTCACATAAATTGTTTAGGAGCAGACTGGACTTACATTGGGTGGAAAAAGCATGCCTTGACCAGGCACTAGTGGGGATTTTATCCAACCAATTGTAAGCTTCTTGTGATAGCATCTTCATTTCTTCCATTTGTGATTTAAACTCAGCCTACAACAATTACAAAGTCATCAAACTTACAGGGTAAAGGTTAGAAAACCAGTAACTATCTATTAGAAAATCATCAAACTGAATATATACTTACAATAGTTGTAGCCCTAGCTGCACTCCAGAAAGTCTCTTTGTAGACCTCTCCTGACCACGTTTTCTTGAAGTTAGACCACATATGTCTAACACAAAACCTTTTCTCAGCTTTTGGTACCACCTTATCTAGTGCATCAACCAAGCCCTTTTGCCTATCACTCAAGAATGTCAGACCTTCCCCTTTCTCCTTACCTAAATCAGATGATAGTAACTCCAAAAACCAACACCAAGAGTCTCTGTTCTCAAGTTCTACAACTGCCCATGCTATAGGGTAAAGGTTGTGGTTACCATCTTGACCTACTGCTACTAGGCACATGCCTGAATATGCCCCCTTTAAATGACATCCATCAACACCCAATATAGGCCTACAACCTTTGATGAAGCCCTCTTTACAAGCTTTGAGGCAAACATATAACCTCTTAAATGTAACAGGAGGCCTTTCAATGCCATCACACTGAACAATAGCTGAGCTACCAGGGTTGAACTTCTTCAATGCATTAGCATAGTCCCAAACTTTTGCATACTGCTCCTTATTGTTCCCATAGATGATCAATTTAGCCCTACATCTAGCTAACCAACATCTATCATAACTGACATCAACACCCAAGTCCTTCATAACCTGCTCCTGAAATTTTTTCAACTTCCAATCCATGTTGGTTCTCCAGAAGTCAATGTACTTCTCAGCCAAGAATTCAGAGGTCACTTTTCTATTAACTGTTCTGAAGCTACAAGTGTGAACATTGTTCACTGTCTTAATTTGAAACCTTCCACTCATGTCTATGTTAACAGCATGCACCTTGAAAAAACACTTCCAACCACCTTCACACTGACACTCCCCTATCCCAAGCTTGGATCTTTTTGGGTTCCACTCACACTCACACCTTTGTACACAATAAGCAGTTACTCTATCATTTGCATTGTGAGAATACCAAAAATCATATCCATTTTGCACAGAATGATAAATCAGAGCTTTTCTTAATACCTTGTTGCTTGGGAATACAAGACCAGCCTTCAGAACGATTGGCTTTCTAAAATCAGTGGCTTGATTGAAGTGTTGATAAGAGCTTTCTTCATCAGATGACCCATGTAAACTTAGAAGTTCCTCTGAGTTGTAGTCCTCTTCATTACCAAGTTCTACATTCAAGTCATCCATATCTTGAAGGCCTAAATTATTCTCAACTTCCTTTAATATTTCCCCATCATTGTCATTGCTCACAAACAAATCATCCTCAAGATCTGATACACCATCATCACTTAGCTCAGTATCACTCTCCTCAGAATCAGTAAACCCTTCTGCAACCTCCTTTTTTTTTGCCTTGATTCTTGTCAGTGGCTGCAGATCTGCCTCTCCTTTTGTTTTTCACAGATGGGGAAGGTGGCTCCTTGTTTTTGTTCTTCACAGATGTTGCAGGTACAGTTGATGCAGCTCCCCCATTTCCTTTGTTCTTCACTGATGCTGAAACTCCACCCTTCCCTTTCTTCTTCACAGAGACAGAAGACCTCCCTTTCTGTGTGATGTTGTCAGAAATAACAAGCTTCCCTTTCTTCTTTTGAGCTGCTACACTGTCAACAGATCTCTTACTTCCTCTACTTGCTTTCTTTCCAGTAGTTGCTCCACTCTTCTCAATCACTACAGCCTTCCCCTTTTCCTTTTCACCCACAGCTTTATCACTTCCAGCAACTCCCTCCTTCAAACTCAGAACATTCTCACCACTTTCAGCAGACTTCCCAAACAATTTCCTTTTTGGTTGCAATTTAGTAGCTCTGCCCCCAACATCTATAGGTAAGTTTGGAAATTTCTCTCTGATAATTTGTAAATTAGCCAATCTCAGAGCTTCAGGACTGCTAATATGAGTTCTAGGGCTTCTTTTTAAAGGCTGATTTTGCTGATTTTTGGAGATGCCAACACTTTTGTCAGTATGTGGAGTAAAGGAGGAGTGAGTGATGGGTGGTAAAATAGTCAAGGTGGACCCACTTGAGATTCCTTCCTTTTGTGACTTTTGTTGGGCTGAAATATTAGGTTGTGTGGTTTTGTTGGGCTCAAAAGTTGGGCTATCTGAAACAGGAGTAGGAGATTGAGGAGTTATCTTCTTGGTGATGTAAATGTCAGCAAAATTAGTGTCATCCTTTGTATTCAACCACAATATTATATCATCATGAGAAGTAATTTGGTTCTTTGAATTTGGCAAATGCAACTGATCAGAGAAATAAATCATCTCCAAGGCACTTACATCAACATCACCATATAAACCCTCACAAATTCTGCTCAAAAACTCCATATCCACCCTACTATGCCAAATTCCACACTTTATTTCTACATCACCATTCATATAATGACATTTACCCTTCCTAATCACAAATTTTTCAGAATGGTATATACGCATATTGGTCATCACTTCAAAGTATGAATCTCCTACAAATCAATCAAAGGTTCAAAATTTAACAAATAATCAGCAAATGCATGCATTACTAATTCAAAAAAAAAACCCAGGTAACTTATCACATAAACCCTAAAAATGAAAATTAATCATATTCCATGAAAAATTACAGACAAAAATACACTTAAACAATGACATCAAAGCATCAGTAACATCAATAACAACCAAGAAGTTCAATTTTAAATTAAGAGTTAATTAATTGTACTCACTCTTTAAATTAATTAAGCCATCAGATGATGGCTCATCCCTTGAACCCATGATCTTCTACTCTTCTTCAACTATGGCGACCAATGATGAAGGGGAAATTTCAGAAAATGATGGGTTGGGTAATTAGGGTAAAAAGGGTGAGAGAAATAAATGGGGGAAGATAATGAGGAAATAAGAAAGGGAATTGAAGGGGGAAGATAATAAAGTAAAAACAAACTTAAACAAGGGTACTTCGGTCAGTTTTTGGTAATTAACACCGGAAATCTAATCGTGGTGTAATATTAGAAAAATAGTATTATTATGGGTGTAAGTTAAAAAAAAAAAATGTTCAAGGGTGTAATTCACAAATGTTGACATATTTAAGGGTGTAATCAACAATTTACTCTTAATTTAAATATATTTTTTTAATTTTTTTTTTTTTTTGTAATTGTTAATCTTATTCCATATTATTTATATTTTCAAGGCTATGAATAAAGCGGGTATATGCGCGGCGGGTGTAGGGCGGAGGCGGGTGTGGGGCAAGGGCGGGGCGGAGTTTTGATGAAATCCACCACCGCTCCACGACCCGCGGCGGGGGACACTTTTGATACCTACCTCCGCCCAACGACCCACCAAACTATCCCTACCTCCACCCTAACTGGGGCGGATGCGGAGCGGTATCCACATAGACCCGCCCCACTGACATCCCTACTCGTGTACTTTGTTCCCTTCCTTCTTGTGTCATTGCTTTTCTTTCATTGTTCTTTCATCTTCCCCTTCTTCATTACAAACTTTCAACCTTATTCATCACAATACTATTCATTAATCACCCCTCTCAATTATTCTTATCCTAATTAATTCAATTATACACAAACATTTTATATATTAATTTCTAATTTTTCAATAATTTATATTTTGAACCCATTTCATTAGAGTATGAAGAAAAATAAAATTTAAATTAAAGGTTTAATCTTTGTTAATTTTGACCACAAAATATACAAATAACTCCCAAATTTCAAGCATGAAAATGATTTAATTAGTTATACCACCTTCAAAATGAGGTGTAATCCACTAAACTAGAACCCACAAAAAATGGTTTTGCTGAAGATTGATGGCAATGGAAAACGCTGTGTGGGACAGCGGTTTCAGCTTTTTTTGGAACCGAAACCGCTGTCTACCACAACGACTTAAATAAAAATCGGGAAAAAAATACAAAAAAGATGACGTGGACCCATAGAGCGTAATAAGTTTTGAGAGAACCCTCTTTTGTTAATTTGTTTTGTAAATAACACTATTTTGTGAAAAAGTTCTATTGGGCACATACATCTGTTTATAAAGTACATTTTGTAGCCAAGAAGAGGCCCCTCTAAGGTGATAATGTTAGAAAACCCCTAGATCGGTACCGTGTGAATCGTTAAGAATAAAATAGACTGAATATCGAAGCGTACCTGAAGGATTCATAGTGTCCCTTATGAGATCTGATCTTCCTTTGAGACACACCCTTCACTTTTCTTATGGTTGATGGGAGACCAAAAGAAAACCCTTAATTACTGTATTTTGTATTTGTGTGGATGGTGACACTTTTGATACCTACCTCCGCCCCACGACCCCCCAAACTATCCCTACCTCCACCCTAACTGGGGCGGATGCGGAGCGGTATCCACATAGACCCGCCCCACTGACATCCCTACTCGTGTACTTTGTTCCCTTCCTTCTTGTGTCATTGCTTTTCTTTCATTGTTCTTTCATCTTCCCCTTCTTCATTACAAACTTTCAACCATATTCATCACAATACTATTCATTAATCACCCCTCTCAATTGTTCTTATCCTAATTAATTCAATTATACACAAACATTTTATATATTAATTTCTAATTTTTCAATAATTTCTATTTTGAACCCATTTCATTAGAGTATGAAGAAAAATAAAATTTAAATTAAAGGTTTAATCTTTGTTAATTTTGACCACAAAATATACAAATAACTCCCAAATTTCAAGCATGAAAATGATTTAATTAGCTATACCACCTTCAAAATGAGGTGTAATCCACTAAACTAGAACCCACAAAAAATGGTTTTGCTGAAGATTGATGGCAATGGAAAACGCTGTGTGGGACAGCGGTTTCAGCTTTTTTTGGAACCGAAACCGCTGTCTACCACAACGACTTAAATAAAAATCGGGAAAAAAATACAAAAAAGATGACGTGGACCCATAGAGCGTAATAAGTTTTGAGAGAACCCTCTTTTGTTAATTTGTTTTGTAAAGAACACTATTTTGTGAAAAAGTTCTATTGGGCACATATATCTGTTTATAAAGTACATTTTGTAGCGAAGAAGAGGCCCCTCTAAGGTGATAATGTTAGAAAACCCCTAGATCGGTACCGTGTGAATCGTTAAGAATAAAATAGACTGAATACGGAAGCGTACCTGAAGGATTCATAGTGTCCCTTATGAGATCTGATCTTCCTTTGAGACACACCCTTCACTTTTCTTATGGTTGATGGGAGACCAAAAGAAAACCCTTAATTACTGTATTTTGTATTTGTGTGGATGGTGTGTTCAATGAGGACCAAACCTATATTTATAGTGTGAGACCCTTATAGGGTTCCCACATAAGCTGCCAAATATCTACCCTCATTGATATGGGCTGCTTCCTTGTTTTACACATTAAGTCCATGACCAATATTTCCTTATTACCCAATACCAATATTATTACCTTATGGATCACTTTATTTATCGGTTTATATTTTATAATAGTGCGACACATATTTAATTACATTAGTGGCCCATATCCGTACGTATTCTAACAGATAATCATAGGGAGAGTATGAGTTTTAAGTGCTTTTGGATATCTATATTGCATAAAGAGGCCCTTCTAGAGTTTAGGTACACCTTGCTCTCAATTCCCAACCCTACATCTTGATTTGTTTTGCAAATTCCTCACTAGATAAGTAGATTTATAAACTAAAAAATGCGTAGGTGCCTTAGGCAATCAAAAATGGACTTGGACAATAAAAATTTGTCGATGATAGTATCTAATAGACTAATGATGTCTTCAATATTTTCGACGATAACTTAGTTACGCCTAAAAAAAAAAAAAATCACACGTGCAATAATCGATACTCCATTGAATCATAACCTTAAACTGACGGTTAGATACGCTTGATCAGTTTTATACTCTTAACACGTGTCATACCATACAAGAGTCGAGACCATCCCCTTAGGAGTTAAGCACAGACAACAGCACGGTTTATTATTATTAATACTCGACGACGGAGTCAACGCATAAGTCGCATAACTGCATTCGTTTTGTTAGCTACGTACTTGTCTTGTGCGCCATTAATTAGTTGACATTAATATATGCATGTTCACATTACATTTGCGGATTGGCTTGCGAACTTGGGTCTTTTCTTTTTGTTTGCTCAACTTAGTTTTTCTTTCGTGTAGTTGTAGCTAGTGTTAGTTTTGTTTGGGTCTTTTCTTTTTGTTTGCTTTTGAAGATTTCTACTCCCTCCGTCCCGGTCATTTGTTTACACTTTCTATTTTGGGGGTACGAGTCATTTGTTTACACTTTCCATAAATGGTCATGGGGGACCCATGTGGGAGGTGGACCCCTACTCCCTTAACCAATTACATTTCATAATTATAAGCAAGCGGGACCCCCTTTGTACTTATATTATTATTTTATAAGTTTTTTCTCTACCACTCTCCTCACATCGATAAATGTGTATAAAGTAAACGTAAACAAATCACCGAGACGGAGGGAGTACAACCTTGACTCATGATAAACACTGATAAACATAGATCGAAAATGCAAGAGAAAGAAGGGGTTTGGATTCACCTTCAGGTAGCGTTTGGCAATAGTCATTTCATTTGAAAATTCGCATTTCAAATGTAGATTGTAAAATGTGGAATTTGCAACTGACATGAGGTGGAGGTGGAATTTGAAATCATCAAATTTAAGCTTAGATATGGTGAAGGAATGGATTTTGTTCAAATCCAAATCCAAATCGTTGTATTTTGCCAAACAAGTTATTTGGATCAAATCCAAAATTTCAAATCAAATCCACCTATCCAAACACACTATCAATGGTGGAAGCAGCTGCTCTATTCTCATTCACTTCTCTTAACTTACAATCTTAGGTGTGTGTCCTATTTATATTAAGATTGCACACAACCCTAGAAGGATCCTATACAAGCAAAAAAAACGTACAAATAGGCAAGAGAATGATGTACAAAGCACACCATGTGCATGGTACTATTCACCGTGCGTCTTACGTGAATGCTTTCCTTCCAACATCTTTTGGGCTTGTGTAGGACTTGGGGCTTGTGTATGACATTTGGGCCATCATTTAATTTGCAGCAGCCTTGTTCTCTTTTCATTATAAATTTCAAATTGATAATTTCAAGATAAACTTATAGACATGTGCCTATTAAATTACTCCGTAATACGGAGTATGTATGTAACAACCTGGTTTTTCGTGACTTTAATTAAACTAAGGCGGAAAATTAATTAAGTCTATATATTACAAACCAGCTGTTATCGTTTAACAAACTCAGTATACATAATACGAGTTTATAGATAAACAGAGTATTTAGATTACAAGCTCCCTCAAAATAGATTACAAAATAAGGCCTTCAAATCCCCTGATAGATCAACAGTCAATACTCGGGGTACCTGCATTAAACTCTCATCATTTTCCCGCACACTCCTTCGAGTTTCGACACATGCAATTTCTAAAGCAATATGCGATATGAATAATAAATAAACAAGGGAAACAATTAGCAAGTATGCAAGCAGAAACACATAAGGAAATCATGATGATTTAACACGAGTATAAACCAATCAAATAACCAACCATGCTCACAAATAATCATCCTCAACAAATCGTACTCTAATACTCAACCAAATCATTCAGATAATCATCAAACAAACAAGGAAATGCATTCAACATGTGATAACAAATGAATCTTCGTTAGTAAGGCTAAGCATGCAGATATATTAGCGAAGCGGTCGGGTCGAAACGAAATCTGACGTGTCCGACAGCAAAAGATATCTAAGGTAATAAGGACGGCCTAATCCCTTGTCTAATGTATGCATACACTACCTATCGAGGATCATACGTATTCGCTATACAAAAGGTATCACCGACGAAAAAGTTCGACTATCACCAGAGATCGCACTCTTGACAATGGGCGCTTTCCAATTATCGATATATGGGCCCACGGAAATATCAAGAATGCCCCATCTCCGAGGTTGTATATACTGCGTCGAATAGCAATCTTAAGATCGTTATAAGCCTTGGGCAACTCAGGTAGGGAGCCCAAGTCCCCATATACAGCTACCTCGTTAACTTCGAATTTCAAGAGTCGCAACATGGCGAACAATCCTAGTATTTTATTCAAGTACTTGCTTTCTTAACTTCTCATTCTCTTGCTCATAAACACTAATAATGACAAACTTGTATCATAAATATAACGTCAAACTTGTATAATGAAATTTTAGTAACATGATTCTTGAGTAAAACAGAACACATAGAAAAACTTAATTATTTATTTGAGTCCCTGCTCGTAATTTTTAAATATTTTTCACTATTCATTATTTTACTATTCACCGTATTTACTATTCAATCGTATTTACTATTCATCGTATTTACTATTCATCGTATTTACTATTCCTCGTATTTATACGTATTCGTATTTTCGATTATTCCGTATTTGTATCGTATTTTTTATACTTCAGTATTTTATTCGTATTTCATACGTATATGTATTCTTATACTTAGTATTTATTATTTTATTTTCTTTATACTTAGTATTTTTATTTTATTTTCTTTATACTTTAGTATTTATTATTTGACCTTATTTATACTTAGTATTTTTGTACTCTTATACATTTTGTTATACTAAGGATATTTTGGAAAATAAAACTAAGCTTTTTATTTACTAAGTGTAAAATTCTAGTTTTAAAGTCGTTAGGTTCGTTTTGTATTTAGTGATTTGAAAAATGATTTCGGAAGTAAAACTTAATATAATCTAAGTACAAAATTCTAAAGTCAAAGTTGTTAAGTTCATTTTGTACTTGGTGATTTTAAATAACTTTTTAAAAGTGAAACTCGATTTTATTTAGTCATATACTTAACTAATCTTTTAGCGGTTTCCATTTTTAGCGAGGTTGTCGTAGTTCATTTTAAATAGTCCGTATGTCCACATCCAAATTTAAGCATAGGTAGTAGCACTCGACAAGATTCATTTTAATACGGGTAACGTTTATTTTTATCGGTTTAGTTGATTCTTTTTATTAATCTGTTCATTTTACAATCTAATATAATTCTAATTATAAATCAATTTTAGTGACTAAGTGATAAATTCATTTTGACCAAAATTGACCCAAAAATAACACAAAAGCCGTGAGTCTCCATTTATTTAGCTAATTATTTCTTTTGTTGTTTTTATTAATAAATCATTACTTTAACTATTTTAATTACTTAAGTGATAAAAATAAAAAGTGACAAATTCATTTTTGGTCCAAAAATAACCCCTAAACCGTGGCCATTCTATACTTAGCTTTTTATTTTCGTTTTCTAATTTTATCAGTTTTTAACTTAAAGTTTTTATATACTAATTATTTAGTTTATGCTAAAATGATTTAAATTAGTACTTAAAAACAATAAATAACTAAAACTTATAAAATTTATGAATCAAACTAATCACCTAAGTGAAGAACACATGAATGTGTGATGAATGTTAATGTTTTTCATATGAACATTATTTAGTCAAAATTTTATATGTTTATGAAATTTTCTCAAATTTTTCCTACAAGTCTATTTTAACTAGTCAAATCATAATATGTTATTTAGAAAAATTAAAACTAAAAATTGGTCCAAATTATTTAGTATAGCCGTGTATATGTATATATGTTCAATATTTTTGATTTTTGATTTTTATACTTCTAATTCAATAACTAATTTATCTTATAATATTTATACATTTAACATAAGTGAAAATCACATACAAACATTAACACACATAAATAAAATCATTCAAAACACAAGAATAACATAACATTCAAGAACACACATAATACATTAAAACACTTAACAATTCATAACAAATTCATTTTAAATCCTAAACAAAAACTAATTATATTTTCATGTACATATTAGTCTTAGTATTTTAAGCATGCAATTTACAAAAATTAAAACGAAAAATTAGGCAAAAATAAAGGGGATTGCCGTGGGTTTTTAGGTGAGCAACAAATTTCATTTTTCGATTTTTGTCTTCTAATTTAACATATGAATACTAGGTGATATAATAAAACATACATGCATCAAAAATAATAACACATAATCACATTCGAGGCGCTTATCATATAAATGTGCGGGAAGCACCTTGATTAGGTCGTTAGTTGAAATGCTCCTAGCAATTGCTCTGGTCGACAATGTGATCGAATTGGCTCAAATCAACACCACCACCTTGCTCCTCGTCTTTGGTTAGGAGGGGTACATAAGAATGAAATACACAAGTTAGTAATTTAATTTAAGACTAAACTAACTATACTAAAATTTTCAAGTGTAGTAGTATTTAGTTTAGGTGATGTTTGTATTTAAAGTGATTTTGATTTATGTTCATTTTTAATTTGCATGCAAAAAGAGTGAGTGAATACTAATTATACATGGTGTGGAAAGCATTTAACTGTTCTAGTGGAATTTACAAACAAGAGGTGAAATTTAAAGAAGAAAAACTAGAGGAAGAGGATGAAGATCATGAAGGATCTTGAGCTTGTACATGAAGATAAGCTACCAAGGTTTTTAGAGTATGAGTTTATTAGAGAGAAAAGAAGTTGAAGACTTAGAAAAAAAATGGAGTGTGTTGTTGTTGTTGTTTGTGTCGTGTGAGTGTAGTATGTAGTAGTAGTTGTTTTATTTTTTTTTTTTTGTATCATGTAAGTTGTAGTATTGTGTAAGAATAAAGCATGCATGCTTGAGACAAGGAAACCATGGGTGTAAGGGAGGTAGGCATGCTTGTAAGAGGAAGGAAGCATGCTTGAGACAAGGGAACACAATTGTGTAAGAAAAGCAAAAGGAAAAAGGAAGACAATGTAGAGCTTGTAGCTCCAAAAATCTCGGCCAACATGCACAAGTCATGGCCCGATTTTTCGTTCTTGAAATTTTCGATTTGCGCGTACGCGAAAAGTCTCGAAATGAAATATATAGTCTTAAAATGATGGTTCGAAGTAAGATCAAAAATAAAAATGAAAATAAACCTCAAAACGAATTCAAACAAAATTTGGGTACTAGTTTGTCTCGCAACTTTGAAATAAAATTTTATTCGATCGAAATATATATTTTTTTTCGTTGAATGTTATCTAATTAAATCATTATCTTCAAACGTCAAAAAGTTTATCAGTTTGGGCTTAGTGTAATTCAATATAGCGAGTTTTAGTGAAAGTGTTAGTTAAATCAAAGTGGAATAGTAATTTGATATTATTATTATATGTTGTGTTAGTAATAATCAATATGATTAAGCTTAAGCTACTTTAATTAGGTTTGGATTATGAGTAATGATATTTAAGAAAGGATTAGGTGACTTAATCACCTTTAGGTGGCTTGGCCATTTAGTCAATGTTTGACCTCGATTTGCGTGCCAAAATTTGCCGTTGAGGAAATTGTCGAGGATGCTCCATTTGATTTATCGAGATTGAAAATGTAAACATAAGGTTCAAATTCAAAGTAATCCAAAATGTTTTTATTTTAGGTGCAAAAATGATTGTAGTGTATTGTTTTAGGAAATTCAGTGAGCGAGGATGATTAATTATTGATTTCCTAATTATAATTAGCTTAAATTAACACGGGGTGGTACAATCCTCCCCCCTTAAAGAAGTTTCGTCCTCAAACTTAAAGTAACTGGGTGGTTAAGGTTACCTGTGCTAAACAGCCCCGGGTATTTTTCCTTCATTGATGCCTCGGTCTCCCACGTTGCTTGTTCAGTCTTCTGTCCCCTCCAGAGAACCTTGACTAAGGGTATCGACTTGCGTCGTAAGAACTTGGTCTCTCTGGCGAGAATCTCCACTGGTTTCTCCGAGTAAAGCATGTTGGGCTCGATGGCGATCACGTCGGGCGTAACAATGTGACTCGGTCGCTTCTATATCTTACGAGTTGAGATACATGGAATACATCGTGGCACTTTGGATAAGTTTACGGTAAGGCGAGTCGGTATGCCACCTCGCCAATTGCTCAAGTATTTCGTAGGGTCCGATGTACTTTGGACTAAGCTTCCCTTTAGTCCGAAACGCCTTACCCTTTCATGGGTGAGACCTTTAAGAAGACCTTATCTCCACCGTTGAACTCAATAGGTCGGCGGTGCTCGCTTGCATATTTCTTTTGGCGATCTTGAGCCGCTTGTAGTCGTTCTCGAATAATCTTTATGTGTTCAACTGTCCTGTATAACTTGGGGTCCAAGACCCACATTATCACTAGCGCCGTCCCAACAAACCTGATCGCGACACTTTCGCCATACAAAGGCCTCAAAAGGAGCACACCCTAGACTAGCATGATGGCTATTGTTGTATGAGAATTCAACGAGGTAAGCTCTTTTCCCGCTTCACGCCGAATTCCATCGTGCATGCCCTCAACATGTCTTCCAAAGAAACCGGATAGTTCGCTCTGTCTGACCGTCAGTTGCTGGATGAAAAGCCGTACTCATCTTTAATTTACTACCCAAGGCTTCTTGCAATTTCTTCCAGAAATGCGATGTAAATCTCGCGTCCCTGTCTGATATGATATCGAGGGGAACGCCATGGAGTCGTATTATCTCCTTTTCGTAAGCTTTGGCCAGCTCTTCCAATCCCCAAGTCTCCTTGATCGGAACGAAGTGAGCTGCTTTAGTTAGACGATCCACAAATACCCATATCGCATCCTTGCCACCGTCATTCCCTGTGAATCCCCATGATAAAATCCATGGATATGGAATCCCACTTCCTTTGAGGAATTTCCAACGGTTGGAGTAGTCCTCCTGGTCTCTGGTGTTCAAATTTTACCTTCTGGCAAATCATGCATCTAGCCACGTACTCGGCGATCTCTGCCTTCATCCTTATCCACCAGAAACGTAATTTTAGGTCCTTGTACATCTTGTCTGAGCCAGGATGTACCGAGTAGCGGGTACTATGTGCTTCGTCAAGGATCTTGCGTTTCAAATCTTCATTGTTAGGTATGCACCACCTGCCGTTGAAGCGTAGACTTCCATCAGTGTAGATCTCAAACCCTTCTGTTCCCTCTGATGGAACCTTTTCTCTGATTTCTAACAAGGCTGGGTCTTCCCACTGTAGTGCTCGTATATCATGGAATAAATCTGGTTCTACCACCATTGCATTTAGGTCAACGCCATCCGACCGTACTGCATCCAAGCTCACCTTTTTCGTGTCTTGGGTAATGTCCGAGGGTATTTCCCAAATGTTGTTCGAGAGTATGTATTGCCTTACGACTCAAGGCCAAGAACTACGCTGGCCTTTCCTTCGTGGGTATAATAACTCGATTTTGTAATCCTTGATCAATTCTAACCACCTACGCCGCCTCATGTTCAATTCCTCCGGGTAAAGATGTACTTTAAGCTCTTGTGGTCGGTGTAGAATTTGATGTCGACTCCATAGAGATAGTGACGCCAAATCTTCAAAGGGCAAACACGATCGCGGCAAGTTCTAGGTCGTGAGTTGGGTAGTTTCTTTCATGCACCTTAAGTTGTCCGGATGCGTATGCTATTACTTTCCCTTGTTGCATAAGCACACATCCCAAACCATTTAATGACGCGTCACTATACACTTCATATTCATCCCCGCCTGCTGGTAAGGTTAAACCGGGCAAGAGTAAGCCTTTTCTTAAGTTCTTGAACGCTTTCTCACAATCGCCGCCTCCATAAGAACTTTGATTCCTTTGTAGCGCTTTCGTCATTGGGCGGGCTACCTTTGAGAAATCAGAACAAACCTTCGATAATAGCCACCAATCCTAGGAAGCTTCGACTGCGTGATCGCTTTTGGTGCTATCCATTCTTTGACATTCGATCTTTCTTTGGATCTACCATTACTCCCTCCTTGGAGATTACATGGCCTAGAACGCCACTTGGCCTAACCAAAATTCACACTTTGAAAATTTGGCATACCATTTATGGTCTCTCAAGATACTTAGGATAATGTGTAGGTGCTCGCGTGTTCTTCTTTATCCTCGAGTAGATCAGGATGTCGCCAATGAACACGACCACGCAGAGATGTCGAGATATTCATGGAAGGTCCTGCTCATTTGGTCCATAAATACCGCTGAGCGTTAGTAAGGCCGAACGGCATTACTTTGAACTCGTAATGTCCGTACCTTGATCTCAAAGCGCCTTTTGTATATCCTCTTTGCGGACCGCAACTGATGGTATCCTCGACCTTAGGTCAATCTTGGAGAACACTCGCTCCTTTGAGTCTGGTCAAAGAGATCGCCTATCCTAGGCAAAGGATAACGATTTTTGATTGTCACCTTGTTCGCCTTCGTAGTCAATGCAGAGCCTCATACTTCCATCCTTTTTCTTTACAAAGAAAATCGGGCGCACTTCAAGGCGAAACACTTCGGTCTTATAAATCCCAATTCAATCATCTCCTCCAACTGTTTCTTAAGTTCTTGGAGTTCGACAGGAGCCATCCTGTATGGTGCTTTCGATATAGGTGAGGTGCCTGGTACGAGGTCGATCGAGAATTCAACATCTCGTGCAGGAGGCATACCTGGTAACACGTCTGGGAAAACATCGGGGTATTCATTCACGATTGGGATATCTTCTATGCGTAGGTTGTCCTCGACCTTAGTGATGCTGCAGAAATACACCTGGTGCCCCTTTTTCTCCATACTTCGAAGCTTCAGTACAGACACTAGTTTCACTCCCCCTTTCCTCTTCAAACTTTGATATGATACCTCCTTCCCTCGATTAGTTTTCAAAGTGATCTTCTGGTCGTGGCACTTAAATGTCGCATTATGACGAGCTAGCCAATTCATTCCCAGAATCACATCGAACTCGGGAAGGTCAAACAATACTAGATCTGACAGGAACTCTGTGTTGTGAATCGTGATTTTTACATTATTGTATTTTGAGGAACAAGGAATGTTTTTACCATCTGGTAGTGATATGTTAGTTCTGATTTGTGCAGGGTTTGTGAGTTTGGATTGTTTGATAAATTTTGAGGATATAAAAGATAAAGATGCTCGTTATCAAACAAAATGAAAGCAGTCTGTAATTAACCAAAATTTACCTATGATTTACGCCGACATCGATAATATCATCGGACCCTTCTTCGCACTTCGGTCGGGCGTAGACGCGTCCCTGAACTCTAACGGTGGCAAAGGGTCTCCGCATTTGTTTTGGCAAAGATTACCCTCTTCGGGCATTCATTCGACTTGTGTCCCACTACCTTGCGTAAGTAGCACACTACCGGCCTCCCGCTGCGCCGCTTCCTGGTGTTGTGGTGTCGGCGAAACGACATTGACCTGCTTGAATGGCTGGAGCCCCGGGAGGTTGTTGGATGTTCCTCCCTACGCATCCGGTGGGGTTTCGGTTGGTGTACAGGGGTCTCCCCTGGCCTTTATTTCGACTGTCCTGATTTTGGAGCCCCGGGCGACCAAACATAGGCTTATGGATAAAGCTAGCGCTTGCTACGAGGCGTGAACGCGTCTTCTTCTTCTTCTCCTCGCCTTCCTTCTTACGGATGGGTGCCCAGATACACGCTGCCTTTTCGTAGAGGCTTCAAGTTCTTACAGCCGAACCCGCTCATGTTTATCCTCAGGTTATTTTCCATGCCTCGTACGTAACGAGTTGCGAGTTCCTCCTCGCTAGTCAATATCTTAGGAGCAAACTTGGACAGCTCCTGATATTTTTCTGTGTAAGCTTGTAGGGTCATTTCACCCTGGGTTAGATTCCTGAACTCTTCTTCTTTTTCCCACTTCAACTCTTCCCCAAAGTACTTGTTTTCCAACAAGGTCTTAAACTCACTCCAGTTATAGAGCCTTAGGGGAAATTGGGCTTTGATCAGGCGCCACCAACTATTTGCCTCTCCTTTCAGGTAGTACGCTACCACGTTCACCATTTCGTTCGGTGGTGTCTTGCTCAGTTCCAGCAACTTTTCCATCTCTTCGATCCACTCTGTCAAGACTGTGGGGTCGACAGAGCCAGAATATGTTTGGGGTCGGTGTTTGGAGAATTTCTCAAATGCATCGATTGTTTCCACGCCTTGATGTTGATACATATTTTGAGCAATTTTTGTAATTGCATCCTCGAACCCTTTTCTCCTTGCTTCTTCTTCAAAGAAAATGTTGGGCGAAGTTCGGGTCAGCCATGTTGTTTAAGTTGTTTGCATCCATTCTGAAAATAAAATAAAATAACGACAAGGCTGTATAAATTTTGAGTGGTTCAAAGATAGACATCACATAACATGCAAGGTAAAAAAAACATTTCATTGATAATGTAAAAGGTTTACATCAAAACGTTACAAGCCTCCTAATACATTCTCTATGAAATGAACTAAGGTGAAAACTTAGACATAAGTTCAGCAAAATAACATAAAAGTTTAGATACATTCTCAAGAGATATGAAATTGAATCGAGAATGACAAAAGATTAGCCCTAGATCCTAGGCAAATTTTGAGTATCGATGCTCCTCTTCCGCGAAGCTATGCTTATACTTAACAGCATAAGTCATGTCGCTCAAACCGAGTTTGAAATCCTCCCAGCTTAGGTAGTACTCACCCTCAAGTATAGCCGGGGAGCGTAGTCGTCTCCACCATGCTTTGGCCTCCTCATCTAGGCACGCAGCTGCTAGGGAGGTTTTCCATTCCTCTCTAACGGAGTGTTCCAGGAACCTCGCATTCATACTCCTGATCCATGGGTAGAGTGTTCCACTGATTCCCTCAAACGTCTCAGGTTTTCCCTGCATGAATGCTTCGATCACATCTGTATATTCTGAGGATCGGCGGAGATGATCAGGAATTCGATGTTCCATATACGGAGTCTTAAGTGCCCTTGTCTTCCAGTCGACTTCCGAATTGCTCCGGTCCTGTGATCTCTTCCAGGACTTCAATTGTTGACGTCGCGCGTAGGCCTCGATGGCTTTCTTGCGGGCTTTCTCTTTTGGTGTCCACTCAGAGTACTTCTTACCACACGGTAGTCTCATCTGAAATCAATTTAGATAAGGTAATTTACGTGAGATTTGGAAGTACGACATGTATGTAAAATTTTAAAATAATGAATTAAGAAAAGCACATGGCTAGGTAAATACATAACGTCTCCATGTATATAAACATATACATGGGTAAAATATTACATTTCAAAGGAATATAATACATAAGTTCACCAAACGTCACATCCGAAATAACACCCATAGCCGTAGGAAAAGAAGACGACATTTTAAGGTCGTTCTTTAAGATAGTCTAAAGTCGGTTACATATATTCTACAAGCCGGAGTCGCATGACCCTGAATTATTATTTGCGTGCCTGAAGAGTCTCCCACATCGGCATCTTTCCCAGACTGGAAGTGATTCGACTGGTATTGGAGGATAGTCGTGCCTATATTCTTGCTCCTTCAAGTTATCGAGCAGTTCCTCGTGCTCCATCCATCCTGGTGGTCGTATCTCCCTCAGAAGTGGGTCTGGGTGACTCATGCGATCCATGTGTAGATCGTAATCCAGGAGTAGTTGCTCACCTAGTGGAGCCCAGAACTCGTCGTACGGGTGGAAGCTCTCAATCAGCGTCAGGCCCAAGCCAATGCCCTTTGTGTGGTAGGGTCTGCTCGTTGTGATTCCGTTGGCTTCCACATATTGCTCGATGACATGGGACTGGCCACATATATAAGTATCCAGTGGCATCATCGGTGGACGTCGAGGTAGATTGTTACGGGAGTAACTGAAAGACGTCATCCTAAGGGCCTTTGTCAAACTAGAGTTAGCCAGAGAGCAAATAGCAAGTAACCGATTTATAAACGTAAGGATTCTAACGCTCATCTAACTAGTTTATTATTTATTAGGTCGGTCCTTAAGATTCTACCTTTCTCACATTTTAAAACTGATCTAAGTTATTATTTTAGCGATCTAGAGATTTCTAATTCATTATTTGATCCTATAAGTCTATGCCTGACATATGATATGAATATACGCCCAGTGTCGTCTCGCTATGTGAGATAACTTTAAGTCATTCACGGTCGCAAGACAGCTCTGATACCAACTGTAACAACCTGGTTTTTCGTGACTTTAATTAAACTAAGGCGGAAAATTAATTAAGTCTATATATTACAAACCAGCTGTTATCGTTTAACAAACTCAGTATACATAATACGAGTTTATAGATAAACAGAGTATTTAGATTACAAGCTCCCTCAAAATAGATTACAAAATAAGGCCTTCAAATCCCCTGATAGATCAACAGTCAATACTCGGGGTACCTGCATTAAACTCTCATCATTTTCCCGCACACTCCTTCGAGTTTCGACACATGCAATTTCTAAAGCAATATGCGATATGAATAATAAATAAACAAGGGAAACAATTAGCAAGTATGCAAGCAGAAACACATAAGGAAATCATGATGATTTAACACGAGTATAAACCAATCAAATAACCAACCATGCTCACAAATAATCATACTCCACAAATCGTACTCCAATACTCAACCAAATCATTCAGATAATCATCAAACAAACAAGGAAATGCATTCAACATGTGATAACAAATGAATCTTCGTTAGTAAGGCGGAAGCATGCAGATATATTCCGCGCAGAAGCGGTCAGGGCCGAACGAAATCGGACGTGTCTGACAGGCAAAAGATATCTAAGGTAATAAGGACGGCCTAATCCCTTGTCTAATGTATGCATACACTACCTATCGAGGATCATACGTATTCGCTATTCAAAAGGTATCACCGACGAAAAAGTTCGACTATCACTGAGATCGGGTACCCCCGGATGGGGCTGGCGTTTCCAATTACTGATATATGGGCCCACGGAAATATCAAGAATGCCCCATCTCTGAGGTTGTATATACCGTGCCGAATAGCAATCTTAAGATCGTTATAAGCCTTGGGCAACTCAGGGAGGGAGCCCAAGTCCCCATATACTGACTACCTCGTTAACTTCGAATTTCAAGAGTCGCAACATGGCGAACAATCCTAGTATTTTATTCAAGTACTCGCTTTCTACTTCTCATTTTCTTGCTCATAAACACTAATAATGACAAACTTGTATCATAAATATAACGCCAAACTTGTATAATGAAATTTTAGTAACAATAGCTTTCTTGAGTAAAGCAGAACACATAGAAAAACTTAATTATTTATTTGAGTCCTGCTCGTAATTTTTAAATATTTTTCACTATTCATTATTTTACTATTCACCGTATTTACTATTCAATCGTATTTACTATTCATCGTATTTACTATTCATCGTATTTACTATTCCTCGTATTTATACGTATTCGTATTTTAAGTATTCGTATTTGTACGTATTTTTTTATACTTCGTATTTTATTCGTATTTCATACGTATATGTATTCTTATACTTAGTATTTATTATTTTATTTTCTTTATACTTAGTATTTTTATTTTATTTTCTTTATACTTTAGTATTTATTATTTGACCTTATTTATACTTAGTATTTTTGTACTCTTATACATTTTGTTATACTAAGGATATTTTGGAAAATAAAACTAAGCTTTTTATTTACTAAGTGTAAAATTCTAGTTTTAAAGTCGTTAGGTTCGTTTTGTATTTAGTGATTTGAAAAATGATTTCAGAAGTAAAACTTAATATAATCTAAGTACAAAATTCTAAAGTCAAAGTTGTTAAGTTCATTTTGTACTTGGTGATTTTAAATAACTTTTTAAAAGTGAAACTCGGTTTTATTTAGTCATATACTTAACTAATCTTTTAGCGGTTTCCATTTTTAGCGTGGTTGTCGTAGTTCATTTTAAATAGTCCGTATGTCCACATCCAAATTTAAGCATAGGCAGGAGCACTCGACAAGATTCCTTTTAATACGGTAACGTTTATTTTTATCCGCTTTAGTTGATTCTTTTTATTAATCTGCTCATTTTACAATCTAATATAATTCTAATTATAAATCAATTTTAGTGACTAAGTGATAAATTCATTTTGACCAAAATTGACCCAAAAATAACACAAAAGCCGTGAGTCTCCATTTATTTAGCTAATTATTTCTTTTGTTGTTTTTATTAATAAATCATTACTTTAACTATTTTAATTACTTAAGTGATAAAAATAAAAAGTGACAAATTCATTTTTGGTCCAAAAATAACCCCTAAACCGTGGGCCATTCTATACTTAGCTTTTTATTTTTGTTTTCTAATTTTATCAGTTTTTAACTTAAAGTTTTTATATACTAATTATTTAGTTTATGCTAAAATGATTTAAATTAGTACTTAAAAACAATAAATAACTAAAACTTATAAAATTTATGAATCAAACTAATCACCTAAGTGAAGAACACATGAATGTGTGATGAATGTTAATGTTTTTCATATGAACATTATTTAGTCAAAATTTTATATGTTTATGAAATTTTCTCAAATTTTTCCTACAAGTCTATTTTAACTAGTCAAATCATAATATGTTATTTAGAAAAATTAAAACTAAAAATTGGTCCAAATTATTTAGTATAGCCGTGTATATGTATATATGTTCAATATTTTTGATTTTTGATTTTTATACTTCTAATTCAATAACTAATTTATCTTATAATATTTATACATTTAACATAAGTGAAAATCACATACAAACATTAACACACATAAATAAAATCATTCAAAACACAAGAATAACATAACATTCAAGAACACACATAATACATTAAAACACTTAACAATTCATAACAAATTCATTTTAAATCCTAAACAAAAACTAATTATATTTTCATGTACATATTAGTCTTAGTATTTTAAGCATGCAATTTACAAAAATTAAAACGAAAAATTAGGCAAAAATAAAGGGGATTGCTAGTGGGTTTTTATGTGAGCAACAAATTTCATTTTTCGATTTTTGTCTTCTAATTTAACATATGAATACTAGGTGATATAAATAAACATACATGCATCAAAAATAATAACACATAATCACATTCGAGACGCCTATGATATAAATGTGCTGGGAAGCACCTTGATTAGGTCAGGTTAGTTGAAATGCTCCTAGCAATTGTCGGGGTCGACAATGTGATCGAATTGGCTCAAATCAACACCACCACCTTGCTCCTCGTCTTTGGTTAGGAGGGGTACATAAGAATGAAATACACAAGTTAGTAATTTAATTTAAGACTAAACTAACTATACTAAAATTTTCAAGTGTAGTAGTATTTAGTTTAGGTGATGTTTGTATTTAAAGTGATTTTGATTTATGTTCATTTTTAATTTGCATGCAAAAAGAGTGAGTGAATACTAATTATACATGGTGAGGAAATCATTTAAATGTTCTAGTGGAATTTACAAACAAGAGGTGAAATTTAAAGAAGAAAAACTAGAGGAAGAGGATGAAGATCATGAAGGATCTTGAGCTTGTACATGAAGATAAGCTTACAAGGTTTTTAGAGTATGAGTTTATTAGAGAGAAAAGAAGTTGAAGACTTAGAAAAAATGGAGTGTGTTGTTGTTGTTGTTGGTGTGGTGTGAGTGTAGTATGTAGTAGTAGTTGTTTTATTTTTTTTTTGTATCATGTAAGTTGTAGTATTGTGTAAGAATAAAGCATGCATGCTTGAGACAAGGAAACCATGGGTGTAAGGGAGGTAGGCATGCTTGTAAGAGGAAGGAAGCATGCTTGAGACAAGGGAACACAATTGTGTAAGAAAAGCAAAAGGAAAAAGGAAGACAATGTAGAGCTTGTAGCTCCAAAAATCTCGGCCAACATGCACAAGTCATGGCCCGATTTTTCGTTCTTGAAATTTTCGATTTCTTGCGTCTGTGAAAGTCTCGAAATGAAATATATAGTCTTAAAATGATGGTTCGAAGTAAGATCAAAAATAAAAATGAAAATAAACCTCAAAACGAATTCAAACAAAATTTGGGTACTAGTTTGTCTCGCAACTTTGAAATAAAATTTTATTCGATCGAAATATATATTTTTTTTCGTTGAATGTTATCTAATTAAATCATTATCTTCAAACGTCAAAAAGTTTATCAGTTTGGGCTTAGTGTAATTCAATATAGCGAGTTTTAGTGAAAGTGTTAGTTAAATCAAAGTGGAATAGTAATTTGATATTATTATTATATGTTGTGTTAGTAATAATCAATATGATTAAGCTTAAGCTACTTTAATTAGGTTTGGATTATGAGTAATGATATTTAAGAAAGGATTAGGTGACTTAATCACCTTTAGGTGGCTTGGCCATTTAGTCAATGTTTGACCTCGATTTGCGTGCCAAAATTTGCCGTTGAGGAAATTGTCGAGGATGCTCCATTTGATTTATCGAGATTGAAAATGTAAACATAAGGTTCAAATTCAAAGTAATCCAAAATGTTTTTATTTTAGGTGCAAAAATGATTGTAGTGTATTGTTTTAGGAAATTCAGTGAGCGAGGATGATTAATTATTGATTTCCTAATTATAATTAGCTTAAATTAACACGGGGTGTTACAATGTATCATACTAGTTTGCATGCCCGGCCCCGCCCGGGCTAACTATATTTACATTTAAAATTTAATTTTATATAAATTTGCATTATCTTAAATATTTGTCCAGTTTACACATTTACTATTTATGACATATTTGTATGCAAATTCTTGAAATCATAATTAAGTATAATTGTTAATCATACTTCAATTAATACAAAATTATTCTCAATAAATACATTATCAATGTATACTCTCATGAAAAATATTATTTTGATATAAAATTAATGATATTAAATCTATGAGTTCTTGGTGTTTTATTTCAAATATAAACTCAGAAATACTAAATTTTCCTAATGTGAGTCATAATATGTTTTAGGTAAATTTTTATTTAAATATCATAGAGAATTAGTTGTTTTAAATAACACTAAGAATTAAATACTAAATTTTCCTAATGTAACCTAACTAATTTAATTTTCATTAAAAAATATATTACTTTCAAAAATTTATTTATTTTATTTTCCACACCTTTCAAATATAATGTATCTATTTTTTCCAATTTTAATTTGGAAATATAGAGTATTTGTTACAATATTTGATTATATATTTTTAAGGATATTTGATTATGTTTAAGGTAATTTTTCTTTTTTTAAATGCTTTACTAAAAAAAAATATTTTAGTTTAGAATCCTAATAATATTTAAATATCCAATTATATTAAGTTTAATAAGTTTTATTATATATTAATATAATAACTTAGATTATATATATTAAAATAATAATTTTTTTATCAACCAATTATATTAGGACAAATGTCGACCATAGAGACTATGGTTTCGACTTTATATATATATATTAGATAGATAGATTAGATAGATTAGATCCATATCTGTAGAGTTCAAGTTGTATTTTTAAATTTTAAAATGTTACCTCGAATCATAACTTAGGTGTATCATTTACTTTTTCACATTTTTCTCACTAATTACTCTCCACATGTATTTAGTTTCAAAATTTCGTAAAGATCTATTTAAGCTGTCTCAAACTCATAACATCCAAATATCCAATGTATTTAACAAACGATATTAAAATGATTGATTATACAATTATTAAATAATACTCCGTAAAGATATCTTTTGAGCGAAAGTTTTCAATTATGATTTATTAGGTGTGAAACATTTCAAATTGATTTGAGTATGTTTTTTCATGTAAATATAAACTGATACGATATTTTATATCTTGGAACGTAATTTGTTTGACCCATTGTTTTGGGGTCATTTCAGGTTCAAGTAGATTTTTTTGGGTTCGGGTTGGAAGAAGCAGGTTTCCTTCGGATCATTTACAGGTCGGTTCCAGGCGGTTTATCAAGTCGTGTCAGATTTTGACAGCTCTAATAATACTCGTTTATTCTGTATATTTTTTGTATTAGAAGCGAAGTTGACCGCAACAAATCACATAAAATAATACGGAGTATTCTAAATGATTGCGACCCGAGACTGGACGAGATTTGGTAGGAACAAAAATAGTCGATAGCATTGCTGTAATGTTTAATGTCATATATTTCCCACGTCCCTTCTTAGTCTATGATTTCTTCAGCATTAATGTTTAGTCCTTTCCAAACACTTTGTAATTTTCTCCCTTTTGCTTTTATCTATGTTTATAAATTAAAACGACACTCAAAAATCAAAATTCAACACATTCCATCCATCCTATATTTAAACAATTCATTTATAAAAGCTCAATTTTATTGAGTTTCAATACCATTAATCGACGTGGGCGTTTATGTACAAATATACTTTCTCATTACAAAGGTAAAATAATAATATGGCTTCAATATCATCTTCAAATGATATCGTACCACCTTCGTATCACTACGAAAGCAGTACTACCAACCGGCGTGATGCATCATTCTCGTCGTACCTGAACAGCACCGAGGAAACGTGCATTCAAACCCTGCGGCTGAAGAAGGCGGCGGATGATGAGATTGACGTATTTAGTGCGGATAAGTACTTCAATGGAGGAAACTATCATCAACAGGTGAACAAAAAACAGACTGATAAGGCTATGATTAGCCTGTCAAATATCAAGTTACGGCCTCGAACTCCGAGTACTCACTCAGACTCGAGTTGGAATAGCCAAAGCGCATTGATACGACCCGTGCAGAGGGACCCCTCTCGACATAACAACGACTACAATAACAACAATAAGAAGGAAAAGAAAACGTCGTATTTTATGTCGTGTTATTGCTGTGACAAGAAATCTGTAGAAATTGAGGACCAAGATCATTTCGACAGTCGAGGGATTAGAAGCTTTGACAGCGAGCAATACAGTGGAATTCCAAGAACTATCAAGACTAGTTTCGACACAGCTGAGATTACTCGGTTAAACAAGTTGAGGTTAGACCGTAAAGACCCATTTGCCTACCTCGAGACAAATTCATCGTCCTTAGGGAAGACGATTCAAGAAGAAGGTGTAGAGGAGAGGCAAAAGAAGAAGTCGATAGGCGTGTTTGGTGGTTATAACGAAGAAGCAGATATCAAGAGGCAGCCAAACACGCTACCATACGACACTGAGAGCGATGCAAGTTCAGACTTGTTCGAGATCCAGTGTCTTTCTTGCAATGCTAGCCCGGTGAGCCAGGGGGGACCGAGACACGACTCAATTGGGTACGCACCCAGCGAGGCCAGCATCGACTGGAGCGTGGCGACAGCCAGTGCAGCTGATAATTCCACTGTTTTGGGTTCAGAAGATCAACTGTCGTCAACGTTACCTTCTCATGTGACAGGCCTCAGAGTGGATCCGAAACCAAGCTCATCATATGTGAAAGAGATTTTGAATAAAGGCAGTCAGAAGCCGAGATCTGCGGGGATGTTATCAGGATGTAAGAGTCAAAAAGCTGTCGACGTTTATACAAACAGTGTTAAGAGGAAATCAGGCGAATGTCAGAAAGTACAGAGGTTTTCTGACTCGTACGATACTGTACCAAGATTTCAAGTCGAGGCTAAAATTCCGGGACATGGCCTTAGCCAGTCGAATAGAATTTCGGGATCTCATCGTATGTACAATTAAATTGTTAAACTAGTCGATTTTAGAAATGATGCTTAGACACAATGAATTCTTGTAAGTGCTATTACTTCAAATCTAGCAATAGGTTTTACCTCGGATTTTCTGACCTAAAACCGAGAGTGGATTCTATGTCCCATTTTTAAGTAATAAAGCTTGGTGTCCATTAATGAAGAAATAACTTATCAAGTAATGGAACATCAAATAGGATATGAAATGGGACAGATGATCTCTCCAAAACCTAGCAGATATCTTCAAAGATTCGCCCTCTATTCAACTTCAATTGCATCATTACTTTATCTGTATTTTTATTTTTGTAGACGTCAGAGACGTAGCTAGACAAGAATACTTAATTACCGGGGCCGATTTTAAATTAATTTGGTCATTTTGATAAAAATGGGCATATTTATTCACTAAATGTGTTCACTATGTTTGTTGTAGTATAAATGTATACCTACATTAAATATTACTTGGTCCTTCTTCACATATTTATATATTGTGAAACTAATTATTTTTACTCAATAAGAATAAATATAAAAAAGTACGGAGCATTATTTTAATATTGAAAAAAAATAGCCTATCTTAACGATAAAACTATCGTATAACCTACATTAAAGTACGCATGTTAAAACTTAAAATATGAATTAAAAATTAAACAAAAATACCGTAGCTACTTTTTCGAGAAAAAAAAAATAGAATTGCTACAAGTAAAACTCCAACCCTAGACCAACAAGTAATTGCTTGGAGTGTCAACCAACTTAGCAAACACACACATAATGATATAATGATGCTTATTTAATTGTTATTTATTTCTTACCCGGGCGCTGGCCTAGCTGGGCCTAGACTGTGCTCCGTCCTTGGTAGACATGGAAATTTCTCAAAAAATTTCACCGTACGTCTTTACTAGCATAATCTAAGTGTACATATATAATTGGCTCCAATAAATCATTTTGACTCCTAGATAACTTCATTAAAATATAGTTAATATATAACTAAATACAAAAATATAATTCTTTCAATCTTATGTCATAAAATATACCAACACAAGCATATTTTTCAATTTAATAATGATAATTTTTACTAAATGCATAAATTTTCAAATGTAAACAAATCAAATTCTATATAAAAGAAGTCAAAAAATAACCCGAACCCAACCGACTTATCCGAAAGAAGTGTAGCTACAAGTCCGAGAGCCATATAATGTGAGGAAGATGGCCCCCTCATGAAAATGTTTCAATGTCCATACTATTTCGAGGACATGACATTACATTTAAATAGACATTTTTCAACATTAAAATTGGGCGAAATTGCAAATAACTACCTTTTAAAACCACTTTTTTTCAAATAACTACCTTTTATAATTTTTTTTTCAAATCACTACCTTAAAACGTATTTTTGTTTTCAAATCAATACCAGGTTAAAATCTCATTTGACTCAAAAAATAAGGATGGAAAGTCTTTGAAAAGTGAAAGAATCATTGTTTGATTGAATAATATGAGAGAAAAAATTAAAAACAATGGAAGAAATTTTAGGTAAAGAGGTAAAGAGGAGGAAATGAAGAGGTTAAGTTAAATAGAGGAAGAAGGGTTAGAAAAGGGTAGAAGGGTAGAATGGGTATTTGACATGGGTGTTTCAAATAAAAGGCAACAAAAATTTTCAAAGTGGTCGGAATTTGATAAAATATGACGTTTTCCGGGGAACTGGTATTGATTTGAAAACAAAAATACGTTTTAAGGTAGTGATTTGAAAAAAAAATTATAAAAGGTAGTTATTTGAAAAAAAATGGTTTTAAAAGGTAATTATTTGCAATTTCGCCTTAAAATTGTCATCATACTCATTTGGCAACTCATGAAATAGTATTGCATATGTGATATGTGCCCCATGTATCTTGTATCCTAGGGCGGACACATCCCCTCATCATGACTTTACCTTTGTGTTGTCTTCAATCGGTTTACGATAAGACCATTTTAATGTGAGACCTAAACTATTACTTTCTCCCTTTAAGTTCATTAACACTTTCACATATGGTGCGAATGTTTAGATGTATTCTGTAACGATAATATATACTCCCTCCATTCATATGCACTAGTGGGTGGAATAGGTTATTATTATGTGTTATTTGTATTGAAAAAGTGAAGTAATATAATACTCCGTAATAGTATAAGTACAACCAAATAAGAAAATACGTAATTTGAATTTGAATGGACAAAAATGATATATGTGTAATGTGAATATGAATGGAGTTAGTATATGGTTACTATATAAATTTGATATAATTACTTTCTCCTTTCAAGTTCATTAACACTTCCACATTATGTAACTATATAAATTTGATATAATTATTGTACTCCTTTCGTTCTACAATACTGTATTAGTCATATTTCACTTTGACCTTATGTACTTAAAATATACTCCGTATAATTAATAGTTATACAATAATAAGATATTGACATTTGTTATCATAAAATATTTCACAATATTTAATTTTCAGGAAAAAAAGTCGTATATAAGCAAAGAAAAACATGGTTGAAGAGGAGTGTTGGAGACCACGTAAAGTCAATGTGGGATTAACATATTGGCGCTGAGGAAGTATTTTAAAAAGACAAATTAAACAAGATCACACACGACTATGTGTTCATTTATATTTCACCCACTATCTCGAACATTCTCTAAGTTCATAAATAGTAAGAATCAAAAAATACAAATGTTGCAAATGAATAAGGATGAGCTATTTTTTTAAGAAATAATTGTCAGGAATAATCTGAACTGGACCTCTTATTCCATAAATAATCCGAATTCAAAATAATCCACGGATAATCTAAACTATTATATACGGCTTCTTATGATGCACTCATCTCAGTTTTTATTCCATAAATAATCCAAACTATTAAATATGTCTTCTAATAATACAACTTCTAACTAACGTAAAAATTGGAATGGGTGCATTATTAGAAGGCGTATATAATAGTTTGGATCATTCGTGAATTATTTTTAGTTCGGACTATTCATGAAATAAGAGGTTCAGTTCAGATTATTTATGCCAATTATTTCTTTTTATCGAAACAAAAGGAACTGTAGTAAGTAATGGAGCTTTAAGTTCCTTTTGTTTTATTTTCGTAGTTAAAAAATTACTAAAAAATACTCCGTAAATAATTGAAGTAATCAACCAAATAAAAAATTTACTTGATCATCATTCAACACCAACCTAGAAATAACATGAAAACGAATGAAAAGTGCCCCCAAACTCATAACATTCATGTTCGGGGTGATTTTCTCACACGGTTCGTTTTAGTGATTGTGGATCTACTAGTACTATCCCTTAGGCTGCTTTTAGTGGTGATTTATGTGATTGATTTTAAAGGTACGAAAGATAACAAAAAAAATGGTACAAGACACACGATATGTTACGTGGGAAAAACCCTTAAATGTTAAGGGAAAAACCACGGGCGCCAAGCCAGGAGAGGATCTTCACTAGTTCAGGAAAATTAGGTACAGAGTCTGGACCAAGTGGTACAGGATACAAAAATGGCGAGAAAAATATAAAGTGTTTGGTTGCTTGTCAATTGCTTAGAGTGTTGAGTGCTTTTTATGTATGATAATTTCTGATCCCCTTCTCTTCTGAGTTCTCTTGCTTTTATAGTCCCTTGTGCCCAACGTTCGCTTCCCAAAATGTAGGTAACTTCTTCCTCTGATTTCTCCAGTAGTTGCTATTTCCATGGCCCTATTTCGCTTTGCCTTGACTTGGTCTCTGGCGTGTTTCTCTAGGGTTCTTCTTTGGGTCCTGGGCTTTCTTCTTTGTTTGTTTATTTCTTTCGTTGGGCTTGGCCCACCTTGGGTTTTCTCTCTCGACTGCACCTTTGTTTTATGCATCTTGGTACAGGTATTCTGCGTTCAGTCTTGACTATGGACCCTGCATCCGTCTTGGCCTGGCCCAGGGTTCTGGTCCAGCCTGGGCTTTTGGTCCCAACAGTTTGTCCCCCATCTCCTTGTCCTACAGTCCTGAACTGGGGGGTAAGGAGATGCTTCTGTCCTTGATCCTGGTCCAGTGAACTCGCCCAGCTCCTCTGTTTCTTTGTGCGCTTTGGTCCCGAGACCTGAACTTTGTAATTAATGAGGTAGTTGGTTTTTCGTGGGGAGTGCGCCTATTTTGGCGCTCAATGCACGAGCACGCGTCCATCATGGGTCTTGTCACATCTCTTCGCGCGCTTATTTTTGTAAAAACCGTCCAACTTCTTTTTTGTCTTCTATATATACTCTAGTTTTTTTTTGCTTATCTCTCTAACTCATTCTTCTTGATTTCTTTTTGCTTTGAATCTGAAAACCCTAGCAAAAAAAATCCCAAATCAATTTGTAAAAAACCCTAACCTTATCTCTCCCTGCTTTTCCAACTTCAATTATGGCACGCATAGCGATGTTGGCCCTTCCACCGCCGCTTACACCCATGGTGACTCCGTTTCGGCGATCGACTTGATCAAGGATGTCAACATCTACCTTAACCTGCTTGCCCAAGGGGCTGTGGCAAGGCTCAAAAGGGAAGGAAAAATCCCAGAAAGTACTGAGGTTTGGGCCCCGAGGCGAGACGTCGAGTAGATCGGGTTAGTCTGGTTGGTTCTCAATTTTTGAATTTTCCTTCAAATTTGGTGCAACTTTCCCACTTTGCCCACTAATGAGCGCTTTCTTGGGCACTGTTCAAGTGCCGCCTTGCCAAGTCATGCCTTCCGTCTGGCGATTGATCCACGGGATCGATTCCCTCTGCCGGAGGTATGGAGTTGATATTCACCGACCGATATCGGGAATACTACCGCTTGGCGTATGTATAAGCAAAAGAGGGTTCATTTTCGTTTGAGGGACAGATGCTCGCATCTCTTGACCCGCCTCGACGTGGGTGATGGCGATGAATCGGACCAGTTACTACATGTTCATCCGGAGTAAGACTTTGGGCCCAAATGTTCGAGCGCCTGAGTTCTCTTTGAAGGGGACTGGTATGTCTTTCGAACTTTCGAATTTCCATCTGCTTTGTTCTTGCATGTGTCTTTTGTTTAGGTTTTGTTGTGAATCTGGCTTTGCAGTTTCTGATTGGGTTCCTACCCCTGACGACCCTGAGTCAAGGAGGAGGATTGAGGCGTTTCTAAAGTTACCAGCTGATAAGAGGGCCTGGCCCAAATGTATGAATCCTGATGATGATGATGACGTTGTCGAAGTGTCGCCTACCCCTGAGCATGCTAGTGATGGTGGAGAGTCTGAGGAAGATGAGGAGGAGTCTGAAAATGAGGAGGAGGCTGTGCCCGAGGTGGGTGAGAAGTCTGTGAGTGGGGTGGCTGGTGAGAGTGGTATAGGTCACCTGGACCAAACTCCCATCCATGTGACTCCGCTGAATTCTATACTCGCTGGGGCCAAGGGCCACTCAACTTTGCCCCCACTGAAGATTCCTGGGTCTAGCCTGAGCTCCGTGCCCAGCGCCGCTACTGGTACTGACATTTTCCCTTTACTTTGGGGGGATCCTTACTTACCATTCCTTTGTAACTCGTTTCCAATGATGTCTGCAGCGTCTGGGTCTAGTAAGAGGGGCTTCCTGTCTATGGAGGATATCACTGCTGCGATCACCCAGGCACGCGAGTCCACAAAGTCTGGTGGTAGCCTTGTGCCTGCCGTGAATCTGGTGGCCCCTGCCTCTGAGTCTTCCAAGAGGAAGGCACCAGAGGGGGTTCAGACTAGGTCCACCAAAGCCGCATGCGAATCTCCGAGCACGCCCCGAGCGTAAGAAAAGGAAGAAAGGGAAGTTACCTCGGATGAGTCCTGTGCTTTATCTGTGCTCTCTGCGTTCTCAGTCGGTCTGAGTATGTCTCTTTGGGAAGTCCCCGAGCGAAAGCTTTGCTACTGGCCCCTCGACTCGCCGTTTGTTCTAGATCCCGCCGCTCGGCGCACAAGATGGTGGGTTGCTATGCTCAGGTTTGTATCTCTTCTTATGCTTTTGTTTTTGCTCAGAATTGCCTTTGGTATGGTTTTGATTTTTTGTTTTGTTTTGTACCTTTAGTTGCTGGTCATGTCTGCCAGTCTTGGTTCCACTGTGCCAGTTTTGGAGAGTGGCAGGAACAAAGTCGAGGTGAAAATGAGGTCTTCGCGCTCTTCCTCGAGATTGCCAGAAGGAACTTGAGAGTGCGAATCATCGCTGCGAAAAAGATGGTCGCTCGACAAGGCGAACTTCAAAAGGATCAAGCGGCGGGATAAGCACATTTGTGAGTTGACCAAGGAGCCGGAGGACTTGAGGGAGGCGGTCAAAGGACATAATGCGATGGTGAGGACCCGAGTATCTTCCACACACTTCGCATCAGGATCGAGATGATGAATGCCGATTCGAAGCTCATGGCCGGGATCTTTCCGCGGAGATTACCACCTTCAAACAATTGTTCCTGATGAAGTCCCCGAGCGGTGAGGTCACTTTATCTGACCTGGTCTTTGGAGCAATTCTTGGTCCAAGTGTTGAGGCTGTTGGTGGAGGTTAGTCCAGTCTTGATGAGATTAGTCCTTCCCACGTGACCTGTAGAGAACATCTTGAAAAAGACTGGTGAGTCAAACGAATGAATGAATCAATTGAACTTTGGCCCGTTATTGGTTTTTCCGAACAATCTTTGAATTTGCCAGGGGGAATGTCCCTGTGTTTATTTGGTCTGTAAATATTTAGACTTTGCTTTTGGTTTGAACTTTGTTTCGATTACATTATCCATGCATAGGCATGGTTTGACTTTGTCAACTTTTGCTAGTTATGCTAGGCCACGTTATGCTATGTTTTGCTTATGTTATGTTTTGTTATGTCTTTTGTTATGATGCATATAATTTGTTGTGAATCTGTAAAGTAGCATGCATCGTTTGATAATTTAGGCGACTTACACTTTGGGGCTCCCTTTAACGGACATTACTCCTGTCCGTTGTTGCGATCGTCTTGAAATTTGGAGCCCAAGGTTTTGTCTTTGTCTTTGGTTCTGGGCTGGACCAGATTTACATTCTGCTTTATGCGCACAAAAGAGGGTCGAGGGCTTGACCAGTTGGCGTTAGCCAGCGGCCCTCCGACGCCAAGTCAAAGATAGTTGCATTGGATAATTCGTAAAGGAAAAGTTTTGAGTTTTGTGTATTACGGATGTCTTGGTCGGGACACTTTACATGTGATAGAGCTTGAGGTGGAGTGTATTCCAAGGTCTTGGGGATCATGTCTCCTTCGAGTTTGTAGTCCTGTAAGAGCCTTTCCCGATTCTTTGAATCAATAAGGTATGGGCCTTCCCAGGTTGGGGCTAACTTGCCCGCAGACCTTGTCTTTGTGTTCTCAAATACCTTTCGGGACCGGATCTCTTGTCTTGAACATTCGTACTCTCTCACATTCTTGTTGTAACTTCGGCTCTTGATTGTTGGTATCTTTGCCAACCTACTGCCGCTAAGTCCACTGAGCTCTGGCCGTGTCCGGTACATCCGCAGTAGTTCATTATTCTCGGAAAATGTATTGAGCCCATACCGACCGTTGAACGTGCACTTCTATTGGTAGTACGACTTCACATCCATAAACCATTGAGTATGGAGTTTGTCTGTTGCTCTCTTTGGCGTGATCTGTCGCCCATAGTACGATGGCGACTCTTCAACCCATCTCCCTTGTTTCTCCATCAGCTTCTTCTTGATGCAATTGATTACAATCTTGTTACTGGACTCAGCCTGTCCATTTGCTTGAGGATATCTTGGTGCAGAAGTGACCAAGTTGATGTTCCACTTTGTACAGAAATCTCTGGTCTTGTTTCCCACGAATGCAAGTCCATTGTCACATATGATTTCTGAGGGGATCCCATACCTGCTGATGATGTTCTTCTTTATGAAGGCTATAACTTCTTTTTCTGTGACGTTTTTGTATGCATCTGCCTCTATCCACTTAGAGAAGTAGTCTGTCATTGCTAGCATAAACACCTTCTGCCCTGGAGCCATTGGTAATTTGCCAACTAAGTCCATGCCCCATTTCATGAATGGCCATGGTGCAGATATCGAGTGCAGGTTCTGTGCAGGCTGATGTATCTCTGGACCATGCCTTTGACAGGCGTCACATTTTGTGGCATACTGGATGCTATCTGTTTTCATTGTGGGCCAGTAGTAGCCCATGCGTAGAATTTTGTTAACCATGCTTCTACCACCTGTGTGATTTCCACAATGTCCATCGTGTATTTCTGACAAGATCTTGTCCGACTGGTCGTTCTGAAGCAGGTACAGTCCGTTAAAGGACCTTCTGAATAGTATACCCTGTATGATTGTGTATCTGGATGCCTTGATTCTGAATGCTCTTGCCTCAACCTTGTCTTGTGGTAATTTGCCCTGGACCAGCCATTCGTAATATGGTTTGGTCCAGGTCTGGGTAGCTTTGGATTTGCGTTACGTAGGGTGGTTGAACTTTACGAATTTCTGGTTCCAAGATGTGTATAATAGGTATACTGTCCAGCGTACCAGGTTCAAATGCTGATCCTATGTTAGCCAAAGCATCTGCCATTGATTTGGTTTGCAACCAACAAAGAGTCTATCTTTACCTTTAGATTCTGAACCTTCATGTCCAGACACACATTCAGTCCTGCTATCAGTGCCTCATACTCAGCTTCATTGTTGGTAGTCCTGAACTCACAGGATACAGCCTGTACTATCTTGTCCCCCTGTGGCGACTTCAGGACCACACCTAGTCCAAGACTTCGATGTTGGGTGAACCATCCGTCCCGAGTTCCTGTGTCTGCTTTACGGTCCAGATGGAAGATTTCTTTTGTTACCTGCTCTTCTAGTGTGGGAGTGAAGTCAGCCACAAAGTCTGCTAATGCTTGAGATTTGATTGCTGTTCTGGGCTCATAGGATAGATCATAGGTGCTCAACTTTACTGACCATTTTGACATACGACCTGAAAGTTCTGGTCTAGACAACACTGATCTTACAGGAACATTAGTACGAATGATAATATGATGCGCCTCAAAATATGGCCGCAACTTGGTACAAGCAACTGTTAAAGCCAAAACGAATTTTTCCAATACAGAATACCTGGTCTCAGCATCCAGAAGACTTTTACTTACATAATACACAGGATGTTGCTGTCCATCTGGTTCTCTTACCAGGACTGCACTTACAGAGGCTTCTGTTACAGACAGGTACAGGACCAGTGACTCTCCTGGTTCAGGCTTGGACAGGAGTGGAGCTGATGATAGGTATACTTTCAGGTCCTGGAATGCTTTCTCATGCTCTGTCCCCCAGTTGAACTGCTTGTTCTTTCTCAGAAGATCATAGAATGGCTTGCACCTTTCAGAAGATCTGGAGATGAATCTGTTCAGCGCTGCTACTCTTCCAGTCAGTTTCTGGACATCTTTCGGGTTTTGGGGGGACTGCAAGTTGATTATTGCTGAGATCTGTTCTGGACTAGCCTCTATGCCTCTTTTTGTCACCATATAACCTAAGAATTTTCCTGCAGTGACGCCAAAAGTGCATTTAGTAGGATTTAACTTCATGTTATACTTTTCCAGAATCTCAAACGCTTTTTCCAGGTCCTGGATGTGATCCTCGGCTTTCTTTGACTTCACCACCATATCATCAATGTAGACCTCCATTGTATCTCCAATCTGATCCTTGAACATCATGTTTACTAGCCTTTGATATGTTGCACCTGCATTCTTTAGTCCAAAAGGCATAGCTTTGTAGCAATAGATTCCCTGCTGGTCATGAACGCTGTATGCTCTTGGTGCGGGGTGCATCTGATCTGGTTGAATCCGCTATTTGCGTCCATGAATGTCAAGACACCTCGTAATCTGCGGTGGCGTCCACCATGGCATCTATGTGTGGTAGTGGAAATGAATCTTTTGGGCACGCCTTGTTCAGGTCTGTATAGTCCACGCATACTCTCCACTTGCCATTCTTTTTCTGGACCACAACTACATTTGCCAACCAATCTGGGTACATTACTTCTTTAATCATGTCCATGTCCAGCAGTTTTTGTACCTCCTGGTTCACAATCTCATTACGTTCTGGTGCAAACTTCTGTAGATACCCAAATCCGCACCTCCCGCCAAAAACCCAGTGATGTAACAATGGACTTTTATTGCGTGCTTTTACGTTGACTTAAATGGTTCTGACTATGACGAATTCGAGTTAAATGTTTTTAAATGCAAATGAGGTTTCTTTATGGGTCATCACTATTAGTGTCCTTAGGTCTAGAGTCTAGCTTGTCTCGAGTTCAGGTCCTAATCGGCACGTGCACACCCCTTTTCAAACACCTTAAGCCTAATTGGTCCTTTTACTTTAACAAGGTTCAATTCGATTCTCCTAAATCCCTAAATTTAGGCCCAGTCTCTAAAACTACATTTTAGGACTAGCAAATACCCAGGATAGCCTTACGGAATGTCCTATTTCACAAAATACTACAAAATACACCCTTTTTACATTTTCGTGGCTCGCCCGTAACCGAGCCCAAACCCGTTCTTGGCCCGCTTCCCAAGGTCCAGGATGACCAAGTCAAACCCTAGTCAAACCCTAGCATCAGCCAACAATCCGTAACTTAGAGCTCAAGCAAGGATATACCGTATATCTCCTAAAAGATATTTGGAAATATACGAAATCTGGAGGTTTTGCCCGGCGTACAAGCCGCAAGGGGCCTTGCGGCTCATTGGGGCAGCCGCAAGAGGCCTTGCGATTTGCCCTGGTGGTCGCATTGGTCCTTGCGGCTCCTACGTCCGGTTTTATCCTCTAGGGTTTCCTAAATCCCCTCGGCTATTACACTATAAATACCACCCTTCATTCGACGATTCAATACAAGTTTTTCACACATGAGAAACCCCTCTCTTCCCAACCTTTATTCCTAGGTTTTAGCACACACACACACAATTTCAGAATACAATTCTCACCCCAAAACACTCTCAAAGCCTCACGCATAAACACCTTTAGAATTCCTCATTTTCCTAGTGTTGAATTCCCGCCTTTGAAGCGAAGCGCTGCCGGTTTCCTAAACTTGAAGACAGTGTAGTTTTCTTTACTTCTTAGACTAGCAAGGGCCTACATTAGGCTCACCCCGACTTTGGTACGCAAGTCTGCTTTTCATAAGGCGGCCATGCACCTCGAATACACACCCTATTCGTAACACCTTTCCAAAGTCGCATAAACAACTGACCTCCTTAAAATAAATCAATGGCTAATTGAACTTTATTTTACTGCATGCATTTAGCAAATCCTCATCTTGCATCTAAATCACTTAAAATGAATTCGTCATTAAACTGAACTGTTTTCGTTAATAAGTTAAGCATGCTTAACTGAGGGTTTAAACAATCTTTTTTGCATTCTTTTTACATTCATATCGCACTTGTACGTAGCGTATTACTTAGGCTCATGTATCATTCTTTGCATTGTTCTCAAGTCTAGTAGAGGCTATCTTTTGATAGGCTTTTCCAAAAGATCTTTCATAAAAACATTATTTTGATTTATTCTTTAGAAAAGTACCCTCACCCGAATCCGAATCTGGTTTCACAATAACCTTAGACGGATAGGTGTCGACGTGCCTTGAACTCTAAGATGTGTCTTTGAGCATGAGGATACGGAGGCGGGTTCTAAATTTCCCTCATAATTTAGTGGCGGCTCCAAAACAGTTTTAAAAGGTTTTTTGTACTTAATCTTTTTAACTTTACGGCCCTAGCAAGACGTCGAGTGGTTCCTTGGTCAGATCCCGGTACCTACAGTTGGCGACTCCGCTGGGGACAGGTTTTATTTTTAAAACTAAAATTAGCTTTTCTTTTTAAAAATAAAAATGAGACTTGAACGACTTGAGAACAATCAACATACATGAGCTAAGCATATCCGTTTAGAGTCGAATCTAGTCGGATTCACACACAAATACCTTGAGAGGTGGTTCCAAACGCAGGCTTGTCCATTCGATAAAGCACGTTCTGGACTAACCTTCCTCTCACCCCTCCACGGCCAGTGTAGCAAACTGATTTGACCGCCCCAGGGCTTCCTTTGTATCCTACATGTTATACTATGTAGGCGAAGGGCTAAAAGCACCTGCCAAAGCGTACTCAAATCAGTTGGAGGCGTACGAGACCTGACCAAACGACCAAGAGTCATACGTACGAATGCGAGGCTATACAATATAGTCTTTTTCAAAATTCATTTGTATTGCATATCTTCGAAAACTCACTTAAAATTTTCAAGGTATAAATGAACCTAACAACCTAACATCTAACTTTTTACAACTAACATTTTACAACTAACATCTAACTTTTTACAACTAACATTTTTACAACTAACATCTAACCTTTTACAACTAACATTTTATAACTAACGTCTAACCTTTTTACAAACAAAACTCTCACGAAATTTTTGAAAAAAAAAAAAACATTTTCAAATTTCCCTTTTTACAAAACTAGCAAAACCCGAGTCGAGACTTTTCAACCCCCAACTCGTGGATTTCATTCTCCAAGCTTCACGGCTTAAATCCTTTTTAACATCCTCGACTCGGCTAAACCCGAGTTGATTCCCTTTTACGCACCCAACTTTACCCCACGACAAAATACTGTCACTCGGGCTAAGTGGATGCAAAATGAAGCCTTTTAACATCGAGACAAGCTGTGCGTACGCAGTCTTGTCTCCAAAACACTCCTAGCTCAAATATTTTCGAAGAACTTCCTTCTTTTTCAAAACTTAAAAGAGTCTTTTTCAAACGAAATGAGCTAAAAACGAACATACAAATGAATGTGTCAAGTTGGGTCTGTCATATAGCTGATGTACTCCATCTAAATGTAGGTTTCAACTAGATATTCCCTACGCCCAGAACTACATTCCCCACAAGAAACGAACCAATACCCGAAGAATGGCTAGCAATGATGATGTTAACGCACTCCGTGAACAAGTCACCAAGCTGACTGACGACCTCGAACACCTGCTGAACCACCACAAGACCGAGATAAAGCGTTTGGAACAACGTATCAAGGACAAGACCGACGAACATGTCTCGATCCACACTCTCGAGGCCCTTAACCAACAGGACAACGAAGGCTTCATCGAGTACCTCTCTCGATGGGAAAGGCTAAGCGCACAAATTCCAAATCGTCCGCATGAGGACGAACTTGTGCCTAAGTTCATAAACAATCTGCGACCCGTGTATCAATTATACATGCGGTACAGCAACATCCAAGACTTCAATCAACTCATCAGAGTCGGCACTCAAATTGAAGACGACTTTAGGACCAGTGCCATGGCCAGATACACCGGCAATACCTACCAAGATAACTCACCGAAATCTCCTCACACGACCAAGAGTAAGGAAAACTGCACTATGGATAGCCTTGACGCATCCGCAACCAAAGGCTACAGGAGCTTCATGCCTTACACTAGGGCATTCCATAGGTTGGTTGAAAACAACTACCTACAACCAATCGGGCCTACCGACGAGCCACCCGAAGACAAGAAGCCAAAGCTTTGGAACCCAAATGCTTACTGTGCATACCACAGAGGCAGAGGCCACGACACAGAAGACTGCTTCAAACTGAAGCACACCATCCAAGATCTCATCGACCAAGGAAAGCTCGACAAACCGTTTCAACCGTCCAAGACGCCCAATGACGACTACCCTTTCGCCGACCACACAATCTTCGTGAGATCACCTCTCATTATGAACTGCTCCAACAATATCAAACCAAGCGACAATCAAATCATTGCCGCTTCGTTCAGTAATAAAAGGGACGAATGGCCTATGTCGAACCAAGCCACGATCCAAGATAACGCAAGGATCAACTCTTCTACCATACAACCCAAACCATCCAACGAAGATCACCGTCCATACAACCAAACGATCTTCACAAGATCACTTCCTCCCATAGATCACTCAGACTTTGTCATGCTTGAAAACAACCCAACCCCTAACGCAGACGTTGATAATGAACTGCCAAGCGAAGATGCACCCATAAAACGCAAGCCACCACAACCTAAGAGGAAGATGGCGAGAGCAGAGGCATTGGCGAACGCAAAGAAGAATAAGCCCTTTTAGGATCTAATCCTTTAGGTGTCGGGTCACCTGTCGACCCACCTTTTAGTTTTAGCTTAGACTTTTCGGAGACTAGCTCCAGCTTTTCTCCTAATTTGTCAAACAATTCTTCTTTAATGAATAATACGAATAAGTTTGCTTATGTCTCGTCTAAAGCTAAAAACAAACAAATGAACAATGAACAACAAACAAAATCAAACAAAACCGTTTCAAAGACAAAATCGAATCAAACTATGCGTTAATCGAGTCTCGACACTAAAGGCATCGACGAGTACCCATGACGCGTGCATCACGAAGCAACTGACAGGGCGTCCAATTAAGCATCGTCGACGATCTGGCGGATCTCCTCAAGAAATTCGAGTCTTTTTAAATACGGGTCGAGTTTTTAAGCATCGAGTCAATCTCCGTCAGTCTAGAATAATCGAGTCTTCGACGTACGACATTTTAACAAATCGACAAAGGAATAAGTTTACCAACAACCCAACTTCCTTTTTACCCATGTTTTTCATACAAAACACATTTTACACCAGTATACATTGCATCCTAGGAGTAGCTATCCGAAGGAGATTTAGGCCGGCTACGAAGGTCCAAGTCAACATTAACTCAAGACAAGAACAAGAAGGTTTTCGACGACTAGACACTTAAGGTTCGGTAGTCTGCTTGTGGTCTACTACTCCGCTGCTTTTGGAGGAGGATCCATTAATTTGGAGCTCCACAGTGGTCATGAATTTGATCGCGACCAAAAGTATGAGTATTTCTGGATCGCCCTCCGTGTACTCGATCGCGTGCCTAATAAGCAAACGAACTTGTCAGAGGAGTCCGGCGTGATAGACACATGATCACTTGCAACCTCCCCACCGCGAGGTTTAGCAAAGTCGAAGCTCGAGCCCAGACCACAAAGGGCCCGACGAATTCTCAAGGGTAATACAATCAAAAGTGAAAACAACGGCAAAAAGAGCAAAGTCAAAAGGAAACAAATCTCAAAGTTTCCAAGAAATCAAAAGGAAACAAGTCTCAAAGTCTTTAAGAAAGGGACAAAACAACAAAAAGAAAGCCCGAAAGTCAAAGTGGCTAAGTGAAAAAAGGTCTACTCAAAAATGGACCCAGTCTAATACCTCTTCAAGGAACACGTGCCAAAGGAACATATGGCATGATGGATATTTGCTCTAAGCCGAATTTGACACCAAAGGCGGAATTTACAACATCAATAGAGAAGCGACATACTTCGATGGTTCATCCAATTATCGAGGTTGGGGAATAGGACCCCTCTCCATCAAATTGGACTTTGATGTGACAAACAAGCGGCCAAGATCAACTAAGGAGAACCTACCTTTAAGATGCAATGTATCAAGGTCAATCACAAAAAAAAACACCCTTTTGGACCGGCGGGTCCTTAAACACGCACCTTTCCACAAAAATACCCTTTTGGACCGGCGGGTCCTTAAACACGCACCTTTCCACATAAGCACCTTTTCACATAAACAAACACATTTCACAAACACATCCTTACCAAAATAAACACGTTTCGCAAAAAACATTCCCTTTTTGGAACTACGCTAGGTTTGATTCCGTACCCACGGATACGTAGGCCGCTCACCCGAGCTCAACCAACCCTTTTTACAAATTTATGTCTAAAGCTTCCAAAGTCAAAGACATCCTCACAAAAATCCACAAAAATCCACAAAAAATCAAAGGCAAACCGTTTCTTCATCGAGGCATTAAAACGACTACGTCGAGACAAAGTTGTGCTAGACCTAGGAGTAGTACTCTGCTTTTTCATCTAACCTTGTTCATTTTGCAGGTACAATAACATGCCACTAAGGAAACCATACGCCACCAAGCCGGAGGCGTTACCGATGCACGTGTCACAGTCACTTACATCCCCATCAATGTCGAGTCTCGAGTCACGCATACGATTCACCTTCGTCTTTGAAACACTTAAAACACCCGTTTTCTTAAACACGATTTGTCGTTGTCTTTGAAACACTTCATCCACGTCCACAAGAAGCACCTTTTAAAACTTAACTCAATATTCAAGTTAACGCACTTTGAAGGAACTCGTTGTGAACTAACAAAAAATTTGACCTAATGCAATCTAGGAAATACTTTCTAAAAATTAACTCAACTCCCAAGTTAACGTACTTTAGGAAATACCTTCTAAAAATTAACTCAACGAACAAAAATACTCCTGTAAGCATTTTTCAAAATCCTCTTTCGCTAAAACAACATTTTTCAGAATCCTCTTTTGCAAAAATAGCTTTTTCAAAATCTTCTTTTACGAAAACGACATTTTCAAAATCTTCTTTTGCAAAAAACGATTTTTCCTTCAAACAAAAGGCATTTCCAAAAACGCGAGAGCATTTTCAAAAAACTTTCTTTTCTTGAGTACTAACTATGCAGGTACAAGCAAGATATAGAGAAGACATCAAGCACGACATAAAGGGAGCATTCACAATGCAGTCAAGCACATGGAGCACGCCCGGCGACACCGGATATGCTCTACCCCAAGATGCCTAATCACACAAGACACGCTCTATCCAACGACATTGGATACACCACGAAATTGGATCCAACCCGTTCAAGACACAACCTATTGAAAGATGTTGGCCAAACGACGAATGAAAAACCGTCGTTCACCCTTTACAACAGCCATGCCCGGTGGAAATAACCCATCCCGAAGTACCAAATCTCAAGACTGGGGGCTTATCTACGATATCCCCTAAATACCGACAGATAACACATTCACCTCCTTAGACTAGGAAGCCACGCAAGCATTATGGTCGACTCATGCACCATGAGTGCGATATACATTATACAACGAAGACTGGGGGCTGACACTCCATTTTAGGATCGTACTCCTATACAAAAATAGATATCCTTTACGGACGTCCCAAAAACTTACTAAGCCCACGAGCCAAAGTAAAGACCCTACCTTGATAAAAGACACCCTCAAGACAATAACACCCCGGAAGCAAAAGCGAGTCAAATTCACAATTCGACTTAGCTCAAACACCCCCAGGGCCGGCATGCCCTTAAACTGCATTATCGAACTACGCTGGTCTGATTCCACTCACCGTGGATACGTAGGCAGCTTTGCAAAAGGCACGACCAATACCCCACACCAAAACATCATTTCATTCAAGGACAGAAGTAACATTTCCAGTTTGACTTAGTTTCTACACCAAAACTTAACCAAACTAAGGGGGCAAAATTAAAAGCATAGTCACAACCCTGACTTTACTCTCACGCTAAACCATGGTCCTAATTACAAACAAGACTTTGATTTAGCTTTACACTAAAGCCTCGTCAACGAAAGCCAATACCAAAAGCCAACACCACTTTGCCTTAATTAAGACAAACTCGAGGGGGTAATCCAAAAACACCTTCTCCCAACACAACTAATACCAAACACATGCTCCTCAATTTGACTCAATTTTCATACAAAACTTAGTCAAACTTGAGGGGGTAAGCCAAAAACACTTACGCTCCGACAACCTTATCACCAAGTTTGACCATCGTTATACACTTTAACTCGGTCAAACTGGGGGCTCACACCATACACCCCTCAAGCTCCCGTCAAACGAAAAATAAGGTAATTTTTCGCGAAATGACGCCCGAAGAAATCACGCATTCACGGTTGGCGACACCTCCAGTATCGCCTCAAGAACGAATCACGGTTGGCGACACCTCCAGAATCGCCTCAAGAACGAATCACGGTTGGCGACACTTTCAGAATCGCCTCAAGACACGAGCATGCACACTAGAAGCATAATACTTTCACGTGTGCACAAAACATTCAAGCACCCAAACATTAGATCAAGCACCAAACATCCCAAGTCCGAGAGACGAGTATCAAGTGAACCCAAAGGAATCGTAATGATACCACGTTTCATGGCTGAAGCAAGCGAAGACTGAAGATCTTTAGAAGAGCAAATCGCAGATTCGAATTTTTCCGGATTTGAAACCGCGACATGTGCGAGTGAGTTCAAGCTTGAAGTAGCCAGTTGATAAGAGATTTCCCGGAAGAGTCACTAGTCGACAAGGCAATTTCCAGAGCATGTTTTATTCCACGTTTACTCTCCACCTTGGGCTCGATTAATTTCCAGGCCTAAGTATTTTCTTCGGAATCGCAAGCTTCTCGGTTAAGGCGTCACCTAAAGTCCGCCACACTCTCAGACGAGTTGAAACACTATACACAACCTTTGCGTAAACACTAAACACGAGCATTTTCCTCGGACGATAATTCCCGGCGGACATAAGCACTCTTTTACGAGATGAGCACCAACACGAGCACTAGCACGAAGCATGAAGCACATACGCTCTTTTACGAGACCAAGCACGCGCGCTCTTTTACGAGACAAGCAACAGCAATAACACGCAAAGGTATTTAGCAAGCACAGGAAGACATTCCCGTCTGCGGTATGCAAGGACCGTCATGTCCCTAAACATGTTCGTCCCTCCCTGGATAAGCCTTGCTGAGTCCTAGTCTCACCCATGGACACATACTCGTCTGCATTGACGATATCGAGGCTATTCGGTCCGGATGTTGTCGTGTAGTTTGACTTTCGCTTTAGTCCTAAGCTCGGTCAAGCGGGGCTCTGTAGATACCCAATCCGCACCTCCCGCCAAAAACCCGGTGATGTAACAATGGACTTTTATTGCGTGCTTTTACGTTGACTTAAATGGTTCTGACTATGACGAATTCGAGTTAAATGTTTTTAAATGCAAATGAGGTTTCTTTATGGGTCATCACTATTAGTGTCCTTAGGTCTAGAGTCTAGCTTGTCTCGAGTTCAGGTCCTAATCGGCACGTGCACACCCCTTTTCAAACACCTTAAGCCTAATTGGTCCTTTTACTTTAACAAGGTTCAATTCGATTCTCCTAAATCCCTAAATTTAGGCCCAGTCTCTAAAACTACATTTTAGGACTAGCAAATACCCAGGATAGCCTTACGGAATGTCCTATTTCACAAAATACTACAAAATACACCCTTTTTACATTTTCAGGGCTCGGGCCCAGAACCGAGCCCAAACCCGTTCTTGGCCCGCTTCCCAAGGTCCAGGATGACCAAGTCAAACCCTAGTCAAACCCTAGCATCAGCCAACAATCCGTAACTTAGAGCTCAAGCAAGGATATCTAGTATATCTCCTAAAAGATATTTGGAAATATACGAAATCTGGAGGTTTTGCCCGGCGTACAAGCCGCAAGGGGCCTTGCGGCTCATTGGGGCAGCCGCAAGAGGCCTTGCGATTTGCCCTGGTGGTCGCATTGGTCCTTGCGGCTCCTACGTCCGGTTTTATCCTCTAGGGTTTCCTAAATCCCCTCGGCTATTACACTATAAATACCACCCTTCATTCGACGATTCAATACAAGTTTTTCACACATGAGAAACCCCTCTCTTCCCAACCTTTATTCCTAGGTTTTAGCACACACACACACAATTTCAGAATACAATTCTCACCCCAAAACACTCTCAAAGCCTCACGCATAAACACCTTTAGAATTCCTCATTTTCCTAGTGTTGAATTCCCCCCTTTGAAGCGAAGCGCTGCCGGTTTCCTAAACTTGAAGACAGGTAGTTTTTCTTTACTTCTTAGACTAGCAAGGGCCTACATTAGGCTCACCCCGACTTTGGTACGCAAGTCTGCTTTTCATAAGGCGGCCATGCACCTCGAATACACACCCTATTCGTAACACCTTTCCAAAGTCGCATAAACAACTGACCTCCTTAAAATAAATCAATGGCTAATTGAACTTTATTTTACTGCATGCATTTAGCAAATCCTCATCTTGCATCTAAATCACTTAAAATGAATTCGTCATTAAACTGAACTGTTTTCGTTAATAAGTTAAGCATGCTTAACTGAGGGTTTAAACAATCTTTTTTGCATTCTTTTTACATTCATATCGCACTTGTACGTAGCGTATTACTTAGGCTCATGTATCATTCTTTGCATTGTTCTCAAGTCTAGTAGAGGCTATCTTTTGATAGGCTTTTCCAAAAGATCTTTCATAAAAACATTATTTTGATTTATTCTTTAGAAAAGTACCCTCACCCGAATCCGAATCTGGTTTCACAATAACCTTAGACGGATAGGTGTCGACGTGCCTTGAACTCTAAGATGTGTCTTTGAGCATGAGGACACGGAGGCGGGTTCTAAATTTCCCTCATAATTTAGTGGCGGCTCCAAAACAGTTTTAAAAGGTTTTTTGTACTTAATCTTTTTAACTTTACGGCCCTAGCAAGACGTCGAGTGGTTCCTTGGTCAGATCCCGGTACCTACAACTTCCTGCGCTTCTGTTTCACAGGCTTAAAACTTGGGTCAATATTTAACTTGTGCGTAATAACATCAGAACTTATACCAGTCATATCAAAATGGGACCAGGCAAAACAATGCTCTTTCTTCCTCAGAAAGTCAATTAGAACAGGTCCGATTACCTCTGGAGCGTCAGAACCAACCAGAACCTTCCTGTCAGGTCTTTCTTCAGCCAAAACAATTTCATCTGTCTCCATGCGTGGGACAGGATTCTCAACAGACCTGACAGGCTGCTTTAATTGCTATGCGAGGGACTTACCTGGACTAGGAGGTTTCGTGGTCATCTGTAACACTCTGTCTTTGTTGCTTCTCCTCTGGCCGTTCTTTGTCCCCCCACTTTGTTGGTATCTTTATGCACCTTGGTGAGTGCGTTGAAGAGTCTGACCTTGAGGTTGTGGATCCAAGGTCGCCCTAGGATTACGTTGTATGAGGACAGGCAGTCTATCACGCAAAACTTCTCGAAAGAGGTGACTCCTTCCACATAGGTTGGTAGGGTGATCTCTCCCAAGCTGTGCTTTGTCTCTCCACTGAACCCTACCAGGACGCTGGACCTCTTCGTTACATCGGATTCTTTCAGCCCCATAGCTTCCAGCGCCTCCATCATGATGATGTTGACTGAGCTGCCTCCATCTACCAGGACTCTTCTGACCATGCAGGTTCCAATCTGGACCTTGATTACCAGTCCATCGTGGTGTGGCCCATGTACTCCTTGTAGGTCTGACTCATCAAACACGATCTCCTGAACTGGACCTGCTTGTCCTGCTGGTGGTTGTTGCCTGTTCTCCAGAGCTACACGCTTTGCAGCAGAATATGTTAGTCCACAAATATCTGATCCACCAGAGATGAATTTTACCTCATGGGTTGGTGGTGGTGGAGGAAGATCTCTGGGCTCATCTCGTTCGTCTCTGTTCCTTCTGTTTCTGGGCAGGATATCCTTTAGGTGTCCATTCTTTAGTAGATGAGCTACTTCCCTCCTGAGAGCTATGCAATCCTCTGTGGTGTGTCCAATATCAGAATGGTACTCACACCACTTGGTTGTGTCTCTCCTTGGATTGGGCTTCGCTTGCTTTTGGCCATCATCTTTGAGCCCAACTTGTCCAACTTGTTGATCAGGCTGGCGGATCTCTGAAGCGATGCTCTGGCGGAGGTGGAACCACAGGTGCATCAGTCTGTTCATCCACGGCGTTTGCTTCCCTCCTGTTTGGCCTCTGGTATGGACCAGGCCTGTTGCTGCTGTGCCTCTGGGTGGTAACTTTACGTTCACCGCTCGGTCTGGTACCTTGCCCTGAATCAGCCGTCCTCTTCTACCCTGATCTGGGCCAGAGCCTTAGCCTGCACATCCTCAAAGGTAGAACAAGGGTAGCGAGTTAGTTCAACATAAAGATCAGAATCTCTAACCAAACCTTGCCTGAAGGCCTCAATGGCCGTGCCGATGTCACATCTGGGGATGGACACTTTCTCCTTGTTGAAGCGGTGCAGGAAGTCCCTTAGAGACTCGTTCTCGTTCTGGATGACCCGGTACAGATCACTGGTCTGCTTCTCCAACAATCTGCTACTGGCGAACTGGATGTTGAAAAGGTTGATCAGCTCTGCAAAGGACTTGATGGTCTTGATGGGCAGGTTGATATACCACTGGAGGGCTGGACCAGTCAAGGTTGAACCAAAGCTTTTGCACATGCAAGCCTCCCTCTTCTCTGCTGGGATAGGAACGTTGAACATCCTCTGCCTGTACTGTGCAACATGTTCCAGAGGATCTGCTGTCCCATCATAGAGCTTTAGGTTGGGTGCTGAGTACTTCTTTGGCATCTCCACCATTGCAATGCAGTCGTCAAAGGGGGAATCGGCATAACTCCCGGTCTTGCCTCTTGATGGGTGGTGGAAGTCCTGGAACCTTTCGTACTAACTCTGAGAGTTTCTGCATCTCCATCATCATGTATTCCATGACCTGGCCTGCACTTACTCCCTCTGGTGTCTTTGGTTCACCGCTTCCTCCTGTACCATTGTTCTCTTGATCTTCCTCCACATGGAGTGGATCACCTTTTGTACCTTTGACCCTCTGAAGAAAGTAGAAGTCAAGTTGTTTGATCACATCAGAGAATGGTGTACCTGGTGGGATCCTGGATCCTGAGGCTTTTTCGGGTGAGGACTCCACCGCTTCTTTAGGCGATCTCTGTCTCCTTGATTTCTTTGCCTCGGCTTTGGCATCCTCTGCCGCTTTACGGGCTGTGCCGCACGCTTGGCTTGTTGCAATTCCTCCCGGAGCTTGAGCATGGCTTACGTGCTTGCACTTGGGTGCGCCATCTTTCACGCTGGTTGATCTTGTTGATATGGAGAACTTTGTAGGATTAATAAACTAGTATCCCCACAGACGGCGCCAAACTGTTCGGGGTGATTTTCTCACACGGTTCGTTTTAGTGATTGTGGATCTACTAGTACTATCCCTTAGGCTGCTTTTAGTGGTGATTTATGTGATTGATTTTAAAGGTACGAAAGATAACAAAAAAAATGGTACAAGACACACGATATGTTACGTGGGAAAAACCCTTAAATGTTAAGGGAAAAACCACGGGCGCCAAGCCAGGAGAGGATCTTCACTAGTTCAGGAAAATTAGAGTGCAGTGCGGACCAAGTGGTACAGGATACAAAAATGGCGAGAAAAATATAAAGTGTTTGGTTGCTTGTCAATTGCTTAGAGTGTTGAGTGCTTTTTAGGTATGATAATTTCTGATCCCCTTCTCTTCTGAGTTCTCTTGCTTTTATAGTCCCTTGTGCCCAACGTTCGCTTCCCAAAATGTAGGTAACTTCTTCCTCTGATTTCTCCAGTAGTTGCTATTTCCATGGCCCTATTTCTGCTGCCTTGACTTGGTCTCTACAACGTGTTTCTCTAGGGTTGCTGCTGGGTCCTGGGCTTTCTTCTTTGTTTGTTTATTTCTTTCGTTGGGCTTGGCCCACCTTGGGTTTTCCTCTCTGCAGACTGCCTTTGTTTTGTGCATCTTGTCTTGGTCTTGATGCACATTCTCAGTCTTGTTATGGACCCTGCATCCGTCTTAGCCTGGTCCAGGGTTCTGGACCAGCCTGGGTTTTTGGTCCCAACAATTCACAAATAAACACCATAAATAATCATAGATCAGCAATATTAAGCTGATAAAAACAACCTTATATTGTGATTATAGAATGCCTCAGAATTCAGTCCAGAATTAAGAAATGATAAACAAGAAAAAAAAAAAAAATTAATGGAATTAACAAACGCACAAACCCTCGTAATGATTTGATTTGTGTATCTCAACACTTGAATTGTTCAAATACACCACTTCTATTTTCACTCTACATGATTGAATTTTCTTTATGTCAAAACTCAATATAGACATAAACAAATCGATAACATCGCAATGAAAACAAACCCAAGCCATGTACAGTCAAACGGATCCCCGAGGAAGCCCATACTAATACAAGGATCACCTACGGTGGCATCCGGCTACCTAATTCGGGTTCTGAGTTTCAAAAACCGAGTATTTTTATTAATCCTTCCACTTCTTTGCTGGTCTTGCCTCGAACCCACCACCTTCTCGATGCTCTAGTGAGTAAGGCATGTAGGTTCCGAGGATTCTGTCCCACATCACGAAGAACGGCTGGGAGAAGTTGTACTTGGTGCCGTAAAGCTGGTGGTGAACGTCATGGTATGCGGTGTTGTTCTTGAAGAACATGTGGAAGAGGTTCCCGGGTAACCAAAGGCCGCAGTGATCGTCCACGGTTTTTATTGTTGCGAAGGAGAAGAAGTAGATGGAAGTCCGTGGGGACATGCCGGATATCAGAAAGGATAATGCTCCTCCGACTGTGTCAAGGATGAGACCTTCAAGAGGGTGGTTGTAAAGAGCTCCAAATGCGTATGGGATGACTAGCCGGTGGTGTTGGGAATGAACGTGACGGTACAAGAATTTGTTGTGATGCATATATCGGTGCATGAAATATTGCCAGGTATCCAAAACCATCATTGCCGTGAGAAATTGACAAGCAAGAACAAACATGGACGTATTCTGATTGCTTAATGTCTCCTCAGAACTTCCCGTTACCTACATGAAACAATTGGTTTTTTGTGAGCAAGAAAACGCTGGACAAAAAAATTCAGTTGGTTAAAATTCTTCATGAATCGTAGCGATTAAAAGACATTTTTACATTATTTCTATCATAATCCATAACTAAAAACTAATGACACTTTCGCTTACTATTGTTTACTGAGACATTTCATGAATACATTAGCAAAATCACAGTATCTTTAATAATTTTCTATCGATCCGACTTAAACGCGCCAAGACGAATCTCTGAAATGATCCAAATCCTAGGCCCAAATAAGCATTCCCATATGCTTTCCTAATCCTTACTATCCAATGAACTAATATATCAAAAGTGAAGCGTCTGCTAATATTAAAATCACGGTATTGGTCACAGTCGACGCATAATCTCGATAAATATGGCCTCTCTTCAAAATATGGCAACAAAATCCGCCGACATGATCTTCAAGACCTTAATACAACAATCTTGTTCCGATGTCTAGTCTTGACAGGCCTCATATTTTCTATTGAAGTTGTGTGATTTTGTTCACAGCAAAGACAGTCAGCTTGCTGTCTACAATATTTGTCTTAAGATCGACACTCATTTCAAAACGAACGTCAAAATTCGATTCACATAAAACTATAAGAGATTAAGAGTCCTTTTCATTTGGGATAGGCACCGAATTACGGAATTAGTAATTTCAAAATCTGGAATATACATGGTCAATTAGATACGCATGCATCAGACTTTACATGAAGTAAAAACCGCAGGAGAAGGATCATCAACTGAATTGAAAAATTTGAAGCAAATATATAACTTCGCCTCATCCAAAGCCAGAACTTCGAGTTAAAAGTAATGTAGCTAACAATTTTCCAATCTGAGACCAACTCATTAATACTAGGTTCCCTACTTCAAAATCTACAGACGCTTCAGGAAAAAAAGAGAGAAAAAAAAAAAAAAAGGAAATATATTCCATTATTGTCATGTGGTTTTATAGGCCTTGTCAAGAACGTTCACTAGACTACCGCTGATGAGATGGTATAATCCACTTCCAACACTATCAGATACAGTCAAACGATTGTTTTGAGAAGCACCAGATTGATATGGTGTCAAAATATTGGGTCTGGCCTTACTTACTGAGGAAAAGACGATAAGAGAAGGAACGTCAATTGATTTGGCTTGATGATCTAAAAATATTCCATTCCAACTTAGTCCCTCAGAAGCCAAAACTGGCTTTGGCCCTGATGTTAATCATTTCTCCACTCAAGTCCAATGGTCGCACTCATGATACTGACCACAAGGTGATATAGGTCAGAATCTTTGGTCTACTCTCACGCGTGAGGTCAAATTTTACTGAGGAGCAACTTCCAACCAAAAACCAAGCATAAACTCATCTTTCTAGCACAAGTGTTAACTGTTAATTCGATGACATTCAAATACCACAGCGTTGTAGGTCTTACAAATATGAGGGTTAGCTTCATTTGAATGGATATGCAAAGTTACTCAACAGTAGATAGAACTCAATATGGCAATGAAAGTTTTACAATTTACGAAAAACATTCTCTCAAAACTTTTTTTTGTACAAACCAACTGAGTAGTATATAAAAACCAGGCATCATACATCGATCACCACGTGGGCGGTTGAGCAAATGTAAGAAGAAAACATATATTTGATTGAACAAACACATGATGTAGCATCATAGTACCCATAATTCTTTGAATGTAAGAGTTACCAATACTATATGCTTGAACCCCAAATCATTAAGTTTAGACAAATCAATAAGCCTTCATTTTCCCTTCCCATGTTCACTAGATAAACTTTTGATTGGCTGTGACTACCGTTGCTATCTTCCCGTCGAACACCTACATCCTAAAAAGCTTCACCTTATATTTAAAGAATACATTATGATCTTAACGTTATTTAATGACATCATTTATCTATCAAAGGAACAAATTAATACGAGTAACTTATACCCCTAACACCTATTAACTTTTCCATAGTCACAATTTTAAAAAGCTCAATTAATACGTAAACTACGACCCTTTCAGCCACCACATTTAGATATACGATTACAACTAAAGTTCCAGAGAAACAATGTTTGTAGTTATCTGCCACGCAAACTCGTCAACTTCTTAAACGCTATACCCTAATTCTCCACAAAAAAAAAAAAAAAAAAAAACAATTTAATAAGGAAACAAATACAATAGATTGTGCAGGTTCCTAACAATCCCCCTCAATATCCATAAATGGCAACAACATATGGTGACTTTCATTACATCACTAGGTAAGCAGCTTTTTCCTAAATCGACCAAAACTTGTTCCTGCTGAATCCTTCGTAGCTAGGAGACATTTGCGAGTCCCACACGTTTAACGAATGTCAACTCAAACTAATATTCTACGCAATAGAAGGAAAAAAATTACATCTTTAGAATTCCACCTACGCATCGCCTTTGCAAGACCTTTCCTAAAACACCTCTATCACACAAAGTACTCCGTAACAAAAAAGAGGTTTGGCTTCCCTACATTTTCCTCACTCAAAACGATACACTATAACTACTATTGGAGAAAACTTTATAATTTACACACAAAATTCTTCTAATTGAAATATTCCAAAATGCTGCAACAAACTCCATCACATTTCAATTTGAAAACGCATTTCCCCAGACAAATTAAAATTCAGCTAGAAACATTCAAGGAATTAACTTTGTTTTATAATCTCAGCTCAAAATCAGAATTAAAACATAGGCAAGTCAAATTTTCAAAAATGCACCAAATCAACACTTTATTAACGCAATAATTTCAGAGCTTCCCAATAAAATCTAATTTCTTTGACCAATAATCACATTTAAAATAGAATTCAAGGTAATACCTTAAAAACTAAACCACCCAAAAAAAAAAAAAAAAAAAAAAAGCCATACTAGAGATCAACAATTAAAAAAAAAAATTAAATAAATGAAAACATACAGCAAAAAGTAGAAAAGCAACAGCAGCTTGAACAAGTTGTTGGAGAAGAACACCCTTAACAACATCAAATTTAGGGACCAAATTCTTGTCATCTTCATCTTTTTTTGAATGTAATCGATAATTATCAAATGATCCCAACAATAAATAAATCCCAGAATATGCCCAGTACACAACAATTGGCGCAAATGTACCCAATATTTCATCTGACACCATTTGTTCTGAAAATTTAATCAGAACAAAAATAATTAAATTAATTGCCCTCCTTACCACAAAATTAAATCTTTTTAGAGGAAAACCCACCTTCCAAATTTTATAAAAGATATATCTAAATTGATAGAAATTGAAATTGGTGATTGGATAGAAAATGGGAAAAATTTGAAGATGGATCAAATGATTGCTGGGAGTATTTTGGTCAGGAGGGCAAAAACAGGGGAAAATAATTAGGAGAGACGATGAATGACAAATAAATAAAATAATGCTCTACTAATCTAATATCCAAAGATAAGCCCCCAACAATTGAAATTTTATTTGATAAAATATGGAGTAATTAATTTGAGGTGTTGTTCTATTGTACCTAACTTTTATCTATTTATACTCAATAAATTATAAAAAAACGCTTTTTATTTTTTCTCCTTCGTTTCAAAATTTTCTCTTCTCTCTCTAAAAAATTAAAGCACCACCTCAAAACGTATCATCGTCCACCACCTTCAAACCACCCGCCATCCACACCACCGTACAAACCACTGACCACCATCAATTAGAGATGCCCCTCTGCAAACCACCACCCATTATAATAATAATAATAATAATAATAATAATAATAATAATAATAATAATAAAACAGAACAAAAACACCTTACTCACATACTATTGCACTCCACCCCCAGACTCGGTTTTAATGGGCGGTAAACTAGGGCCCAAGCTTCAAGGGGGCTCGATCTTCTAGCTTATCAAATATTAATGAAAGACCTGATTTTAATGGGCGGTGAACTAGGGCCCAAGTTTAAAGGGAGCTCAATCTTCTAGCTTATCAAATATTAATAAATGTATATATTCATTAATTGCTGTTATTATTTGCATGAGAGTGTACGTGCTTCGGTGGTATTACGCTATCAATTTCACCCCCACCACCCAAGTTCAAATCCCCATGGCAAAACTAAATAAAAGTCTTTTTGAAGAGTAAAAACACTCCATAAATTTTCCCTCTCTAACAACAATATATCTCTCTAAACTTTTAGAGATTGTTTTTTAGCAATTGTTTAGCTTCTCTTACCTTTCGATTTTTTGGCCGTCTAGGCTTTGTTCTCTATTTTTTCTGTCAAATCACTCAGTTTATTCATTATCATGCAAGCACACTTGTGGATTAGCTTGTAGTATGGGTGTCCTTTAATATTCTAACCAATACATTTGCAGGCAGCAAACTGTTCTTCTCTTCTCTACAAAAATCATTATTTTTAAATAATTTTTGCTGATTATTCACCTTATTATTACAACTTCAATACATTCTTAAGCATTCACTTCTCTTTCCTTAAATAATATCGTCTCTGATTCATCTTTTATTACTGTTACTCATTTAAGTGTGACTATTATGAATCCTGTTTGAGTAAACATAAATGATGGTCCAGCTTTCCTTCACGATAACTGGAGGCATGCTAGGGCTGGGGCTATAGAAAGTATTGACCCACAAATAATTGGTGAATCCATTAATTTATGGAGTAAATATGCTCTGGGATATTTTGGTGGATTATCGTATTTTTAAAACTCCTATACTACAAAGTTATGTGAATGCTCATTGGGTTATCAAAGGCGAGGTTACAGTCAAGAAGCTTGGAGATATCTATGCATTTCATTGTCAAGAGGAACAAGATTTACAGAATATTCTAGACCGCAGTGTGGCTTGTTTTGCTGGAGTTACGGATCAGTCCCCACACCAGGGATCAAAAGGGGCTTTTCCGTTACGTTTTTCAAATCAGTTTTCTGTACGTTTTTCTTATAAAACGGACTGGCGACTCCTACTACCCCTACCTAAATATTATATTTTCAAATTAAAATCGGAATTTTGAGGTTCCGGGCCGGGATCTCACAGTGGCGACGGCCTTATTGCTTAGTCATCATGTCCATGCCTTTGCACCTTAAGTCGCACTGCCTAAGCCGTACAAGATAATTGAATATGCCAACTCTCTTGGGCCTGCCTCTAGGAAATAGTCGTTTTATTCATAGTTAAGGTGTTCCCTGATTAGCAGGGCCTACTATTAAAGTGAATACTAGTATATGCATATTAGACTATGGTCGATCCCTCTATTTCGCTAGAGGTATCAGGGCCACCGCGGCGTAATTGTTTTGTCATCCTGCAGTTCTGTCTCCTTGTCGCGTTTCGTTCTTAGTGGGCGCGACGCTAGCATTCGCTCTTGCCACATGTACAAATCACTTGACGGGATTATAACAGAAGTTCGAATCATTTCAAACACTAGGAGATTAGATGCAAGTAATCTAGTATTTGGGGTGGTTTACGAATCGAGTAAGTCGCTGTACTATTTTAGTGAGATGCAAGCGATCAGAGTACAATGGCCTACTCAGTGGTCAGTCGTAAGCAGTATGTGTTGTTTGATTAAATGAAAGTGAGTCAAAACGTCTTACAAAATTAAAGACCACAAATTTTCAAAACGAATCGAGTCTGCATGATGTGATTGGTATAATATTGTTGTTGAGGCTAAGTCGCATCGCCTATCAAAGATAAACCTACAAAAACTACTAAGTAGAAGCTAGCGGCAAGTAAGGTCGAGATCCACATAGAAACGGTGAAGTTAAAGGATTACTTAGCTAAACTAGGTTATCTCAAGGGTAACAAAATCGTGGGTGAAGAGGATATAACTAAACTAAGAACGAATAATAAGGAGTAAAAGTATATGAGAGGGAGATTAGGCATCGGGTTCAATGTGACATCGATTCAGGAACTCAACCTTATAAGAAATAACAATCGAATGAAGCTATGCAAGTGATTAGGCATAAAAATACGCTCTATCGAGTCAATATTAACCTTGAACAGATTTAGCGGGCTCTCGCAGCTTACTAAACCTAACTTATTAATTACGTGTAAGTCTAGTTTCAATTCGGCTTTCGATCTTAAATCAAAACTACCAAGATTCAATTAAACTTAGAACTTTCGTCTGTCACACGATAAACCTTAATTCAATTGACACAAAACGCGTAGGAAGAAATCAACTTGCACAATTTCAATCAATCAAAGCAATTAAAACATGTTCCCAAATCAATTGTCATAAATTCCCCTAAACCCTAATTGGGAAATTAGCTACGCATAATTAAAGGAAAATGAAAACAATCAATAACAATCAACATGATGAATGAAACAATAGCAATTAAATTAACCTGAGAGAAATCTTGAATTCGCAAAGTATCAATCTTGAGTCTAAACTAATTATTAAGTGTATGAATGTAGAGGAGAATAAAACTAAAACTAAAAGTATGAATGAAACTGTAAAGAAAAGCCTCCCCAGAGTATAATTCGTCCTAGAGTATATATACAATTTCCAAAAACCAAAACACGAATAAAGCATGAAAGGCGGTTCAAATTAGTGCAGGCCGGTCCAAAGGGCTGTCGGTCGGTCAGGTGATCGGCGGCCGGCTGGCTAAGAGGCCCTGTTGGTCTTTTTCGTCTGTTCTTTTTATTCAGTCATCAATAGCTTGCGTCTCCTGTCCTAGGCCGGCTGCTTGTTGGCTGGATGACCCTTCTACGTTAAATGTCATGTCTTTATTCGCATCCCGAGCTCCCTTATCGGTTCGAGCTTGGTCTTGAGGTCGCGATACTCGTATTTGCTTCACTAGACTCGGGTTTTGGCTCAGGACCGCCAAAACCTGCAAAATATAAACGGGAAACAGTAGTACCGCAATATAAAACAAATATCTCGTAAAATAATAATAAACTTGACTAATCGTGAGCTAGATGCGACTAAACCGGGGGCATATGATCTATATAGAATGCACGTATCAATTGTCTAATAGTTTGTGATCTGATATCGCACCGTAATCCTATGGAATGCTTATAATACTATTGATATGATTTTACCTGTTAATTGTATTATAACTGTATATCATGCTTTATATGATTTATCGTATTAAATCGCATGCTTATTATGACTTAATATGTCTTTAAATGCTATATGTAATAAGCATGTTTATCGTTTTACATATTGTTATAATTATAAGAGGATATTAATAAACCAAAGTAAATGAATTAGAGGGTATGTAAGAACGTAGCTAGTCACTGTCCGCTCAGCGGGTACCCCCCATTCAGTTTATTGTGCAGGAAAAACCCGTGGACTGGATGCTTGGATTTTGGACGGGGCCAACTTATACTTTACGTTTTATTTTTATGTTTTGAGAGATGTAATATATAATACTCTTTTAAATCCCGTATTTAGAGTTGTGATATTCAACTCTTAAAACGATGATATAACATTTTGGGTTTGTATGTATAATTAATGACGTTGGTTTAAGACTTAATTAATTTTCCGCCTTAGTAATTAAAGTCACGAAAAATCAGGTTGTTACAACAAGGTTATGGCTAGGGGGAGACCTCGGTATTAATAGTGTTATGGGGAAGGAGTGCTCGATCAAAGTTTGGGTTGTTAATTGGTTTGTTTATTTTGATAAAAAAGGATGACTCAACATGGAGTGTTATTACCTTCTTAGCTATGATGTGGACAATTTGGTGTAACGGATGTGATATTATGTATAATAGACAGAAATTATGTTATCGTCGTATTCTCAACTTATATCGGGATATGCTTAAAGTTGCATGGATGGGTATTCAAACCGAAAAGATGAAAAAAGGATATAATTAACAAGAGTTGGACCGTATGAAGATAAAAAATTATGAACCACTCCAACTGATTGGAAATCCTAATAGCTGTGAGACAGTGAGGATTAAAGTGGATGCTGTATGGGACAAGGATGGTGTTACCGGGTTAGGATGGTGCTGTCCTAACAGGTAGGGTGAAGGAACCTCGGAGAGATGGTTGAAGGCAAGATCAGAATCACCTTTACAGGCAAAGGTTAAGGTAATTAAGGAAGCACCCTTATGGGCACGAAGGAAAGGATGACTTCATATACACATTGCTTCCGACTGTATGAAAGCGGTGCTTCAAAAAGCCACTTGTCTTCTAGTTTAATTAATGATATCCTCTATATAGTGCAAAAGCTTCATTGTTGTCTTATTAGCTAATAGCTATGTCCCTAGATTTCTTAATCGAAAAGCTCATAGCTTACCGGCTAGAGCCAAGAAAGTGTAATGATTAACTGTTTTACGATCGCCAAAAAAAAAAAAAAAAAAAAAAAAATTCCCTTGACAACATTTATTTTTCTTTTTTTCTTTAATCACGCATAAGTTCACTACTTTTTTTCACAGGTAAGTACAGTGTAAGATAAAAAATCAGCATTGGCCCAGTGGTTTATAGCTTAACATGTATACCGCCAAGCGAATCGGAGAGGCGGGTTTGAGGTTGAGTAACTATTATACGGGTAACATACTGGTTGGGTGTATTTCGGGTTCGGGTAGTATACAGGTCGGATGTACACGAGTTCCAGGTCGGGTTAGGGTCAATATATGGGTTAATCAACGTCTTTTTATCCATTTTTTCCTTTTTTTTTGTATAACGGATTAATTTTCAATAAAAAAAACTACTCTATTCCTTTATAGTCAAACTTGACCTGATGCCAAAACACAAATATTAAGATTAGTGGAAGTTGTCCCTCAGAATCGCATTTCATTAATCATTACTGACAAGTGGGTAAATTACCAATGTGAAGACTTTGGGTGGTACTGATACGTTTTCACTATTTTCCTCCCAAATTTAGAATGTAGAAGCACTTAACTTCTTCCCAAATTTATTCCTTGATTTTACATCCCACCAAATCAAAAAATTTAAACTTTTTAGTTTCCCTCCAAATGCACTATTTACATTTTTAGGTGCTTTAACAAAAAAAAAAAAAAAAATAGTCATATATATGATGCCTCCAAAAAACCAACTCTAATTGATATATTATTGAAAAATTAATATTTTTTTAATTATAAGTTCCAAAACTGAAAACTTTAAAATAAGTTTATAGATGCGTGTGTGTTTATTAAATCGATATTTCTAATATTAGATCCATATATGTAGTTTTCAATTTGTATATTCAAATTTAAAATGTTACCTCAAATTACCGACTTAAAAATATATCATTTTCTTTTTTCTCATTTTTCTCATTTATTCTCCACATATATTTTGTTTCAAAATTTAATAATAATGATTCAGATGCCTCAAATTCATAATGTCAAATGTAACTTACAAACACTATTAAAATGATTGATTCTATAATTATTGAATAATAAATATTATTATTTAAGTGAAAATTTTCAATTATGAAAAATTTATTAGGTGTGAAATGTTTAAAATTAGTGTGTAGTAGAAATTTTACATGTAAATTGAAATTTATAAAGACATTTTATATATAGGAACGTAAGTTTTTTTACTCAACGGGTTAACCCGCTACGGGTCGGGTTTTGACCCATTGTTTTCGGGACATTTCGGGTTCGGGTAGATTTTGGGTTCGGGTCAAAAAAGGCAGGTTTACTTCGGGTCATTTACAGGTCGGTTTCGGGCGGTTTATCGGGTCGGGTCAGATATTGACAGCTCTATTAATAACATGTAACCTAGACATCCTGTCTTAGAACCTTGGTGAATGGTGATTGCAGGTTTTTTTTATTTTTATTTTTTATATGCTAATTTTAGGTTGGTACTTTATATCCATCTTATGTATGACTTCATTTTATTATTTAGGCAATATTGCTAAAAATGACCTTATAAAATCACTTTTTTGCAAATAACTACCTTATATAATTATTTTTTTTTTTTTTTTTTTTTTTTTTTTTTTTTTGCAAATAACTACCTTTTAACGTCATTTCTATTGAGATCACTACCTTAATGTAACAAATTTTATTCAAATCATTACCAAGTCACCTGAAACCGTCAAAAATTTCAAATTTTTCGACCAATTTGAAATTTTTCTTTCTTTTTAATATGAAAATAACACTTGAAATGCCTAGTTTACCCTTATTTAACCCCTCTTCTTCATTTGTCTTCTTTAACTTATTATTCTTCCATTAATGATATTTTCAATTTTCATCTCTTTTCATCATTATTTTATTTTTCCTTTACGTTTTTCTCCACTTCTTCATCCTCAATTCCTCCATTAGTCATTTTCCTCCATTTTTGCTCTCATTCTTCATCTCTACTTCCTCCCTAATCATTAATTATATGTTATCTCTCATATTATTCTCTTTTTTATTTTCCCCCTTCATCCTCACTTTTTCCCTACTAGGAAAACTAACAAATTTAACTCAATCAAAACTCCAGGTCTCATTAATCTCAAAAAAAATAAATTAAAAAAAAAATAAAAATAAATTAAAGACACAATCTTTCACAAATTTGAACACTTTCATAACAAAATTGACACAACTAAATAAAAATATATATCTGAAAAAAATAGGGCAAAAAATCGTATTCAGAGAAAACGCACATTTCATAAATTATGATTTTTAAAACATTCTTTTACATTCAATTAAAGTGAACAAAAAAAATTGCAATACCTGATATAAGACGAAAATCAAACCCTTAGAGATAAGGATTAGCAATATATCGTCTACTTAATCGAAGCAAAAACGAATTATCATATAGTTTAGATGGAAATTTTAGAGATTTTTGGATATTTTTAATGGTGGGTTGAATAAGTTGAGGAAAAAAGTGAGATGAGGAATGAGAAAATGAAAACTGTTGGGGAAGGTTAATTTGAAGGCCAAAACGGTCAGTTTGTATGAATTTTAGGTTAATAAGGATGTCAGGCCAACTAGTACCAATTTGAACACAAAATGACGTTAAAAGGTAGTTATTTGTAAAAAAATTTTAAATGAGGTAGTTATTTGCAAAAATTTGTTTTTATAAGGTAGTTTTTAGCAATTTCGCCTATTATTTACGTTAAAATTTCATGTGAGTTTGTACATGATATGTGATCCGTTTTTTTCTCTTTCACATCACATAAGATCCAAGATCCAATTTTATTTCTTTATTTATTTATTTATTTTTATATTGCTATCAATAACTAGTATTGCGACCCGTGACAATCACGGGACATTTGTAAATTTTGTTTAGCTTGAACGCGTGATTTATGTTGCTATTATTTGGGCATGTGCACGAGTTCATGTTATTTTCATTAGCAAATTCCATAAGCATGAGTAAATGAAAGAGGAGCATTACAATTGATAAGAGTGTAGTAGTCAGGCCGGGCTGGTCGTAAAATCTTAAATATACAATTCTTGGGAGCAATAGGCGTCTTAGACTCTTAGATGACAGATTCACCATAACACAACCTCTATTCGAATAGCGCAACGACATAAATAACTACTCAAGGTATAACTCTGCAAATAAAGAAACCCATTTTGCCACCAAACACCACCGAAATGAATTTATTCCATAAATTATGTTTTAGATAAACATTTACAGTCTAAACTATAGAAAAAACAACTTGACATCATCACAACTTTCCTCTGGCTTGGGCTTAATTCATGGTAATTATTGCAACGACTTTGATGCGTAATTCATGATTTTTATTGATTTCTAAACTCCATTTCAAGTCTATAGCATACCTATTAAGCTAATTTGTGATTCAAAAGTATCTTCGTTTTTAGCTGGCCAAAAAAAAAGGTATCTTCGTTTAAATGAAAAATTAGGCGGTTGTGATTTGCATAGAAAGAGTACTTCGTATTCTAAATCATCTAATAAAAATTATACTCAATACTTTTTTATGTTGAATGATGGCAAATACTTACACTCAAATGGAGCATTACTTTTCAGTTGGTGAGAAATCTGTTTTCCATAGCTTGTAGATTGTACACAGCATAGTATTTGGACTCGATAGATGTATATTAACTCAAAAGTGTACATAAATCGGAGATTTTAATCTAAACTATTGTAACCTTTAGTAAACCAGAGCATAGCACGTAGATCTTATCAGAAGGCAACTCCAACTCTCCAAGCATTAAGTCCTTTGAAAAAAATTCACTCTTTAGTCTCATCTTGGCCCCAGACAGGTATTTTGAGAGCGCAAGCATTAAGACCCATGTCATCTTCGTGATCTTCTCTTTTATTATAAGCACCAATGTGGAACTCACAAGTCACAACTGCCAATTAGATTTGTGCCTTTAACCCCTAGAAATATCTGAGTATATATGCCGTTGTGCTTCCAAATGTTGAAGAATACACCAAAGACTGTCCTGGGCGTGTTTTTTTTGTTTGTGAGCTGAGGCATTTGATACTTAACCATTTGTTATTTAGTCCGTCGTCATAAAAATAAATAATAGAATCAACAATAAATGACCAAGAGATACAACTATAATGAAAGTTCATGGGAATGAAAGCAGCAACACAATCATATGCGTACCAATGAATGACAATATAATTTGACGCTATACCATATCAATTTCTTGTACTCTATACCGTATCAAATTTGACGAAATATAATTGATACGGTATAGCGTCGAATAATAGTGCTTGTACCTGACAATATAATTCGACGCTATACCGTATCAACTTAAACAATTGAATGAAGCAAAACTGAGTTTCCCACATTCAATTAAGTCGGTTATTGAAGACATCTAACCTTTTAAAGAAACAGAAAAACCGCGATGTTTTGGGGGGAGTGAATGATAAATATGTGACACAATGAATACGAATTTTCTGTGATGTGCCAAGCTGAAGCTTACCAGAGTAATTTTTTTATCAAAGTTGTTTTTTTTGGGTTTATTGTCAAAGTTTTTAGAGTGGACCTTCCCGTCTCCTTGTCCAACTTGCCTTACATAAATTTGTCACGCTTCATAGCAAACACCAGTGTCTTGTTGATGTATTGGAGATGCATCGGGATCAGTCACACCATTTCGCAGTACGGTTGTTATTGCCGAGTTTTATGCTAAAAATCAAATGGAAAGAAATTGAATCAAAATGCAAACTTTTTTGACAAAAACTCGGATCACTTACGGAAAGAAACTAATCAACCAAGAAAAGAAAGCAATCCACCCAAATACTATGTACTCTCTCCGTTTCAGTGAATTGTTTACGGTTTGACTTTTTTGTGAGGAGAAAAAAGTCAAACTGTAAACAAATGAATGGGACAGAGGGAGTATATGTTATTTCCATTCTTACTGGAATTTGGAGTTCTTAATTGATTTCAAAACAATTAAATTGTTAATTGTTTTGAAAGGTGAGGGGGTATGTGAAGGGTTTGGAGATTAAAAGTGAAAACACATTAGCTTTACAAAATTGTAATTAAGCTATATGATCCATATTAACAAAACAAATGTCACAAATCAATAAGTGATCTGAATAACACACTAATAATCATGTGATTAAGCTATATGATCCATATTATAATGAATGGACTATATCAATAAAAGACCTCATTTAGATCATCTAAGTTGTGTAAGCAAGCCACTAAGCTATATTCATGAAAGTTCTTTACCAAACAACGAAGCAATACTTCTAATAAAAATAAACGGATAATCCAACTTACTGTGTTGGTGCAGCAACTACGGCTGGTTGAGCTGGTTCGGCACTGACTCCCTATGTTCGAGGTAGAAAACATACATACATGAGAATCAAAAATAGATATAGGTAAATCAAGTTAAAATTGATATGGAAGTCAGACGTGGCAACTTGGATTGAAATTTTGGCTTAGGTTGCAATGACAAAATACGGCAAGACGACTACAATTCGATAAATTCCAATGTAGACGAATAAAGGGAAAACCCAAACATTAATGACTTCCAACATTGAAAATACACAGAACTGAAGAAATTCTTACCGCAACCATACATGAATGCTACCAAATTGAGTAGGTAGGGCTTTCACAAATCCGTAATACGTATAAATTATAAGGGTATTGTAAGCTCAACAAAAGACGCCATCATCAGACTTTGGAGGCCAATTATGATCATTTTTAGTTCAATAAATTGTAACAAATACTAAGATAGACACAAACCCAATCAAACAATTGAAAGAATTTGATCGTGTACATAATTATATTTGAACGCTTAAATCAAGTCATAAACACTAACCATGGCATACTATAGCATGCAACACAAAGGTGAATTGAACCTTGATTGATGATGGCAAAAATGGACGACGGAAGTGGCCAATTCAGTGTGAATTAACTCGAACTTGTGACAATCAATAAAGCATAACCCATAAATCATTTTATAAATTAATTTGTCAATTGTTAACCTCTTTCTCTATGCTTTTGAGATCTATAAATGTTAAAAGCCAACAAAAAAAACATGAATAATTAAATAAATTGTTAAACTATAAAGAGATACAAACCATTTTAGCTTATATGGAGTACTCCGTACTTAATTAACCATAACCTATAAACACTTCCCAATTAATTCTTTGTTTTGCTACTTTATTATAAAAAAAATGACAACTTTTTTTTTTTTTTAAAAATTACTCCATCAATGATATATAAAAAAGATACAAGCATATTTCAGCTGATAATCAATCAACTAAAATCCAGAAATTATAACAGTTTAAAGTTTAAAGACTGACTTTTTCTATTCTTTTAATATTTAAAATTCATAAAAAATATGAACATATAAATACATTACTAAGAAATAATTATAAAAGCAAAAGAAGATGCAAACCAAGGTGAGAAGAAGCACGAAGATCTTGATCCTTTTTGATATTTTTTTTTTCCTCTATTATTATTTTTGTGTGTGTTTCTCGATAACACCTGAGCAAAATTACGACGACAATTGCAGCGACTATTTAATTCTCCCTAAATTCAACACAAAATAATAATAATAATGTTCAAAAATACTATCGAGGCGACGCAATATAAATAAGCTCAAAGATTGTTATTTTGCAATTAAGATCTTCCAATCAAACTTCAATATAACAGCAGAAAATTTGATCAGTTTCTTTTATCAAAAGATAAAGCGTGTTTTTAGAAAAAAAAAACATTATGAATGTGCATGGACTATGGTAACAGGATTAAATTACTTACGAAACTTATTGAATATCCCGATTTCACATCCTTGGAATCCTCCACCTCAATAGAAGTTAGGTGTTTGAAACTCTATACAACAAAATGTGGCGAAGTATAATAAATAAGCATGCGCAGATTCTATACATCAGTACCTAAAACAAAAGGTTCCTTTTAATTTATATTCTACGGAGTAATATATTTTTATTAGCACCAAGAACGTTAAGTAATCAAAGTCATTAACAATAAAGATAAGATACCTGATTATCCTCGTCAGTCACAAGTTCAGAAAGAGCAGGATGGCTAAGAAACTGCACATCAGAAAAAACGTGTTATTCGTGTCAATATTAGGAAAGAATAAAATTCCCAGAATGTAGATTTTATTAAGATACTTTTTCATGGGGACAAGGTAAAAATCTTACAGCGGTCACCCAGAAGTGAGGAATAGCCTGTATGATCTCATTTCGCTTGTCGTAAACAGGCCGTCGTATCTCGTTATACTTCTTCTCAACTTCCAGAACTTCGTCGCTGGCTTTCTCATTAATCTAGAACAGTAGATCCAACAATTGTATGTGTGAACAGGGCTTCTATTACACAGCGCAAGAAAACCAGCGACATTTAAATGACAAAATTGATACTAACAAATAGAATCGTTTGACGTTGTGCTCGAATTTTTCGGTACAGATCCATCCCAAATTCAGTACCAAGCTCAAAGGGATTTGGGTCGTATCCATCCCAAAGTTTTCTGCTAAGTTAATACCTTTAGGCCTTTAAGCAAACCCTTAGGGTCTTTCAAATACTCGATGTCGGGAATGAAAAACCCATGCTTCTTGTGCATATGAACCATACAAGTTTCCAAAGACGGGTTTTCCAAGTCACACATGAAGCAACAGGTGGGGTCTAGCTCTTCAAATCCATCTTCGATGTCAGTATCAGCAGCATCAGCAGGCTGTCCATCCATGTTCATAGCCGTGAGTGATGTTGCAGCCTCGTGAACCATGTCTTCCTCGGGATCCACCTCCTCCCACTCACTTTCCTCACTCTCCTCAGAAATGTCGCCTTCAGGTGGCGGTCTCACCGGGGTGCGTCGCACTAGAGGCCTTACTATGGCGCTATCCTCGAGTTGACGATTCTCCCCCTGAGAGGCTCGTAAGAGATGACTCTTTGACTTGAGATGTTGAGCGTGCGCCTTAGCGCTTCTGTAACCCTTGCCACAGAGGCCGCAACTGTAAAGCATTGGGGCTTCATTTAACTTGTTCTTCTCCTCAGAAAGGGCTGCCTTGCTATGAAGAGCGCTTCGGTTACCCCTGGAACTCCAGCAACCTGAACCAGAAAAAGAAAAGTAGTAGTTCATCAGATAGACATTAATCGCATGTTGAGAGATTCAATCAGTTAAAATATACGTGGAGTAGTAATGATTTTGGACAAAAAAAAAAGGACAAATGGACTCGTACATAAAAGGTATCATGAAATTCGGTTAGATCAGGTAATATGAGAAGCTCTAGCCATAATGAGAAGAGTCAAAAGACGAGTATCAAGAGCTATCAACTTAGCAGAAAACTTTTCTATATGTTCAGTAAAATTATGTGGATACAAGCCAAATCCCAGAAGTTTTGAAAGTTCAAAAATTCCTATTGCTTTGAACACTAGAACAAATATGAAAAATTGAATAAGATATAAGACAGGATTTGTAGGAAAAAATTCCAAAGAAAATCAAATGATCTCCTTACAAAAATATTGACATTGAAATACAACAAACCGTGTTCCTCAAAATAATCACAGATGGAGAACAACTCAACATCAATATAAACTCTGAGCTAAAACAAATCAAATCGTACTAATAAACAAAATAAATCAATTTCCACAAAAGAGGATAGAACTTTGCATCCACAAGAACATACAATCTACAACAACGTTAATGGAAAACGCCAAAAAAAAACCCATCAATATCACCTCCAAGCTCAAGCAACAGCTCAAAGTCACGAGTTTTCTTCTATGAAACCGTTGTATGAATACCACAAGATATATGAGACTTAAGTGGGACCATTTCTTCGATCAGTGAAACTATATTCGAGTAAGTTTGGACAACTACTAAGAGCTTAAAACTCGCCACGATTAACTCAAGAATGCTTACAATAACACATTTAAGTCGCAAATATCTTGTCGCGTGCATACAACAATATCAGAAAATAGTTTGTATTCTGAAAACGATTCTCCTAGTTAAATTGCCGAAAATGAATCAATTTCTGAAAGAAAGACAGAAACTTGCAAATAGATGAACATCATTTCAAACAAAATTGGTGGAGAACTCAAAAAAAAAAAAAACATCAATATCACCTTTAAAACCGATCAAAATCACAAATAATAATACACCAAAATCAAATTTAAAGAGTGAAACATTTAAACATACGAACAATTAATCTCCGATAATCATATGAAAAACAACATAAACTAAACCTCTAAATTGAGGTAAACAAATTAATTAAAAAACCAATCAGAAAATAAAGTCCAAACAACCAAAATCAATTAAAAGAATGAAACTTTCTAAACATATGAATAATTCATACTAACAAAATTAACGAAAACTCGAAAAACAATCATAGAAATCACGTTTATCTCGAGTAAAAAACACAAATATGACAATCAATTAAGTTCGATGACCACCAAAACAACCAAAAATTGAAACTTTCAAACAAATAAACAATCCATTTATCAAAAACACCCCAAAAATAAGCCATAAAAATCTAAAATCCAAAACAAAAATGGATTAAAATACCTTGCGTTTGAGATTGTAACGGTGCCATTCAGATTTGTAGTGAAGTTTTTGGTCAGAATCATTGATGAATTCTTTGTTGCAAGCATTGCAGGTAAGACCAGGCATAATTTTACCCCCTTTTTTTAGGGTTTGAATTGAATTGAATTGATTTGGTGTTTCTGGGGAAAAAAAATGTTGCGGTGATTAGTGAAACAAAATGTGTAATACAACTTCGATTTCTTGCACCAATCAATTGGTGGATAAATGAAGTGTAACGTACATTGGAGGTGAGCAGAGCAAGAGTTGTTCTCTTAGTTGTTGATGTAGCAAAGAAAATGACGTGGCAGCGCTAGAATGAAATTTAGCTTGTTTTTTTGAAAACATGTGGGTAAGATTTACTTTTAATAGTTATATATAGATTTGTCAAGAAAAATTCCATCAACAAGCACTTTGTTTTGATAATTTGTTTTAAATTTAATTTTCATTAATTTTTGATTATTTAAAACATATAATACCGTAGAAATCAACCATGTTTCCAACTGAAAAAAGAAAAAGAGGGCTAGAGTTGGCAATTTGGGCCCGCGGGCCCCGCCCAAGACATGCCCGACCCGGCCCGTGGCCCGTCATCTTCTTAGCACGAACCGGCCCGTGGCCCATCACCACGGGCCGTGGACACAATAAAAAAAGCGTGAAGTTTGGCTGACTACCATGGCTGACTTCGACTACCATAATTGGTCTACTACATTCCAACCCGTAGAACTGCCATTTATCATTTCTATAATACTAGATTTACTATAATACTATAAAAATTTGTATTTATCATTTATACATACATTAGTTTCAACTGTAAACTTCATTTTATTATTTTTATTTTATATTTGAGGCACTTGTTTTAATATAATTAATTTCTTTTCCAATTAATTTATTTTTTTATGTTTACTATTTTAATTTTATTTATTTAATTACAAGTGAATTTATATATTCAAATGAAATTTTAAAAATTACTTATTTATTTACAAGTAACAACTTACAACTTTTTTTAAAAAAAATAAAATTAAATTAACTTAAAATATAATAATTACAATTTACAAATTAATTTAGAAAATTAAAATAAAAAATAACTAAAAAAAAACCAATCCCATGGGCCGACCTGAAGTGAGCCCAAGAATCATGGCCAGCCTCACGAAGCCACATGGCTTAAAAATATAATCTGGCTGGCCTACCAGCGGGACGGCAAGAAAGTGTGGGCATAAACGGGCCAAAAAAATGTTGTCGCTCGACGTGCCGCTCATGGGCCGGCCCACGGCCCGTGGAGCCATCTCTAAAGAGATCCACATTGTAAGGTTTTGCACAGAGCCCTCGAAATCTCGGAGACGGCCCTAAAAGTATGATACACTTGTCCCCTGGTCTAGGTGGCCAAGCCACCCTTGCCAGTGGCCGTGTGACACAGGTGGCCATGCGGTGAGGGGTGACAAACGCCCCCATTTGTGGTCTCGGTGTGAGAGGTTGTGCGGCCTTAAACTTACATGCGGTGCTGCTTCTTAGAGCCAGAGGTGACCATACCCCATCAAAATGTATTTTCAGGAAAAAACATAATTTCTGACAAATGTCGATGATCGTCCTACAATACTTATTCAATGTAGTCACTAAATAGCTCTCTCAAATCTGACCCAAAAATGTTTCAACACTCAATCAAAATTCCTTTTCTCAACAATTTGAATCCCTTGAAATTTCATCATTTTTCTCATACAAATTGCTCCAAATTTCCTCTCTCCATTCGATCTTCTACTGTATCGTTTCATACAGGTTGTTTTCATCTACCCCCTTCCTCTATAATCATAATTATCATTTACCATTTATTGAAAAAATCATTTCTTTTCCATTTTCCTAGCAATATTTTGGTCTTGTTTTTTGCGAGTTGAGATGAATGGTTCAATCGTTTCATACAGGTTGTTATCAACAACGTTTGAAAGTCACCAAAATCGTACTTAGTTTCACTAACACCATACTCACATGTAGTACTATCTTGATAGTAGAATCTTATATTAAGTAAATTAGATGAAATCGTTTCTTTTACATTTTCCCAGTAATGTTTTCGTCTTAATTTGTTTTTTTTTTGTTTTTTTGTTTTTTTTGTTTTTATGACGAGGGGGTTGAGTCCCCCCGGGTACCTGCATTCCCGCACCACCACATGTACCATGTAAGCCACCCCGACGGGGGCTGCGGTGGCCAAGTGGGGAAATTGGTTTCAGGTGGGATTTGAGCCTGGGACCTCACACCATTTGTTTCACACCATTTGTTGCACCTTCCAGGTTAACCCAAATTCCACTTGGACAACCACCACTTGGTTGTAATGTTTAATATATATGGACAATGTTAGAACGTCACCAGAAAACGGTATTTAGTTTGAGTACCACCGTGTTAACATGAACCAAGTTAATAACAGAAAAGCAAATCAATGTGGGTATGGTGGTAAACTGCTATCTCATTTTTGTTAATAACTGGTTTTGGTAAAACTGCAGAGCGAAAGAAAACATTTGATGGATTGTTGTTGGATGCTGGAGGTACCCTTTTGCAGCTCTCAAAACCTGTTGAAGAGACTTACGCTGAAATTGGCCGAAAATATGGTTTGTTTATTTCAATATATAGGGGTTTTCAGTCTTCGAAAATGTAATGTTGTTGTGTGTTTATTGAGCTTGATTTCAAACTGTTGGTATATAGTATATGTATATATAATCGGGTCAACATTAGATTTTATCGAAACGCATGCGAAGAAACCCTTATCAACCCATTACCCCTCCATACGTGTGGTTCTGCATCGATCGTGAAAAGTGATCAGGGTTGTGGGCTACTCTTTCTATTGCCAATTGGTTTTTAAGTTTCGACTCTCTTGTCCTTGTGGAGTGACTCTCTCTTCCATTTGGGTATAGCGCGAGCTAATGTTTAATTTCACAATGTGTATCGTTGTCAGTATATAAACGTGTATTCTTGCAACCTGTTACACAAGGGTTGTTGTTGAATACAATATTTAATTACGTTCAACCAGTTGAAGTCAATAATTTGATAATTTCTTGTCAATTGGTTTGTGAAATCATCGAGTGCATTGCAAGGGCTATATACGGAGTATGTGAGAAAACCCTTAATAACTTTACATGTAAGTCCACATTAATCATGGAAGTGAGAGTTGCTCACTTTATAAGTCTAGAGTTTACTCCCATTGCCAATTGGTTTAGGGATGGAACCCTCTGGGCCTTATGGATTGGGCCCTCTCCTTCCATTTAGGGGTGTGGCCCGGGCCGTCTCCAGTTTCACAGAGTATTATTAGCAAACACCCTCTAAAGGGAAGTATTGGTGGTTTTTGATGTCATTTGTTTCTTATATTCGTCAATTGTTATCATGTTATCGGCATAGATATCGAGTGTTTCTTATATTCTTGTCTTGTTTTGTTATCATGCTATCTTAGTTTAAATTCTGCTGTTGTTTTTAATTTCGTGACTTCCTTTTACCTTAATTTTATAGGTTTAGATGTATCTGCGTCTGAAATAAAGCAAGGATTCAAGAGAGCGTTTTCTGCGCCTTGGCCAGAAAAACTCCGTTATCAGGTTTGTGTCTCTGTTATAGAGTTTCTTCTTTGAATTTTTGTAAACACGTGTCAGGAGAGGAGCATTTACAGCTCACAAATTTGCTTGAATACGTAGTCGTTTTCACCCATTACTGATACCAGTGACGCTTTTGATGTCGGTCTCAACGGTGATTGAAACAATTATCTTTTGACAGTGTAGTCACTTTCTGGAGGATTAATACGTTGTCTGTTTCAAAAAGAGTACCTAGATTTCTATTCTCTAGAAGTTGAGATTAGTCTGACTGTCTTGGTTTAGAGTGGGTGACTAAATTTAGGAGGGTAAAATCCTATTGAAGCTCTTTCTGTAATTCTAGGGCTGAGTTTCAAAAAATATACAGTATGGAATCTATTGAGCAGAAATACTTGGGATGTTATAATAGAGCATAAAGGTTAGTTTTGGGTATCAGATCAGTTTTACTATATCATTCTGATCACTTCAAATATGCCCCGAAAAAACAAGGGATTATAAGAGGTGAAGAATATATTTATGTATCTTAGCAGTATATATCATGGTACCGCCTGCAGGGTGATGGGAGACCGTTCTGGAAGCTGGTTGTTTCTGAAGCTACTGGTTGTGCTGATGACGGGTATTTTGAAGAAGTTTATGAGGTGATAATCATATAGCCTGATCAACTAGTCTTTTTTTCTTCGTTGGTTTTATATTTTGATTTTAATGTTTTACCTCATGTTAACTTACATGTAGGTGTTTTATTGTTCCAGTATTACGCAAATGGTGATGCGTGGCATCTTCCGAATGGGGCCCATGAAATATTGCTGCTCCTCAAAGACGCTGAAGGTTGTTATCATCAACTATTTTCCCTTCTCAATTTAAATTAAAGCCCTATTAGCAAGTACTCGGTAATTTATACCACTCTTACACTGATGCATTGCAGTTAAGTTAGCTGTTGTGTCAAACTTTGATACTCGATTAAGGAAGCTACTGAAGGACCTAAACGTGTTAGACCTGTAAGTGCATTTTAGTTATCTTTCAACTGTTCTCTGTCACCTTTTTTATCTACCGGTGTGTTCTTCAAGAATCGAGATGTACTGTGCTTCTTGAAGGCTGATATGGAGAGAGAACATATTTTTCATGATATCTGCCATGGTGCTGGCACTTGGTTCAGTGGTATGAAAGGTGCTGTGAACTTGGATTATGGATTATAACTTGAAACTTGAAACTTGAATTAGTATCGTTTTATTAACCATGTGGCAATATTGGATTTGCTCGATTGCCCTTGTGTTCTTGTACTGTGTTGCTCTATAGATTCAGAAAATTATTTATGCCTCTTGTTTTTCCTGTCTAGGTTTGACGCCGTTGTAATATCTTCAGAAGTTGGGTATGAGAAACCTGATGCGCAAATATTCAAGGCTGCTTTAGGTATCTGATGATCACTTGATTTTTGGCATATTTTACGTCCTCACAGAACTGCTACAGTTACCAGTGAGTATTTTAGTTGCCCGAATAATTAAAGATGTGGAAAGCAAAATAATTTACTGTGTTTATAAGGAGCTTCTAGTCTGTACATCTATTTTCTTAAGCATCCATACAGTTCCGTCTATGTGGATGAAAGTCATTTAGAAAGTGAACGAAAAGGTGATCATACATAACTGTTTTCTTTTGATAGGCCAGATCAATGTCGATGCTAGTAGAGCAGTGCATGTCGGGGACGACGAAAAGTCTGACAAGTTTGGAGCCAATGCTGTCGGGATCGAATGTTGGTGAGTATTATGCTGAGTTACTCTCGATGATTAAAAGTTACTTGAATACCCGATATTTTGTCTTACTGGCACAAAAAGTCATCTTTGACAAATATGAAAGTTTTAATTTTACTCATGTTTGGGAAGAAAAGTTGAAGTTTCTACCACAAAAATCTTGCATTGCATTCTTTAGAATGCAGTTTCTCACCCATAAATTCAGTTCACTGCAACCACCGTTAAATATGAGGTGTCCAGTAAATTTTTTTGTACAACACCCAATGATGCACTTCATTAGCTCAACCACGGGAGGTTTTTTTTTTTATCACTTTCCTTCGTGCACAATTTTGCTTAGTTCGATCCCTGTACCTTTGAGCGGTTATTTTCGTTGCGACTTTAGGTCAAAGGTTACTTTTGTTCCTATTGTTTCCGAAAACACTTAAGCTGGCTTGAACATGGATATAGTGAACAATCATGACCAAAACCAAGTGGTGACGGTTGAGTGACATGTACAGGCTATGGGGTAAAGATGTCGAGACGTTCGCAGGTGTACGGGACCGTATACTCCCTGAATGCTAAGAATCAATCTTAGACTACGCAATGGGGAATGAAATGAAGGTGACGATTTACTGCAAACTATTTTCTTGTAGATGAAACTTCCTTTCGAGTCGGAAAAGTGAAAAGTAATTGTATTTGTTTTTATTTCAAACTATGTAATTCTTCCTTGTAGTGTAAGTAGGTCTTGCTCTTTTAGCTTAGTTTTAGCTTCTACTCCGTATATGTTAGGCCTAGCTCTTATTAAATTGAGCTCACTTTAGATGGAAAATTTTAGAGTACCACATAATCCACGGGTACAATGTACTCCTCCACGGGAAATTGTGAAGAATACAATTGATGGACCCACTTCCCTAATACTCCACACCCCCATGCCCTAGGTAATTCTACCCGTGGCATCATCATTAGCCAAATTTTATGAGGCTAATTATTGGCAGTCGCAATTTTTAAAATAGACTTTTCTCAAGCCTATTATTTTATAACATTTATATCTTTTAAAACAATGAAGGGAAATCTACCGTGTACCCTTCAATTTTTCTTATTTCTACGTCATATCCTCACGTTTTTCATAATTCTTTGATATAACTTTGACATTCTTATATTTTATATAACTTTGACATTCTTATATTTTTTCAAGATAACCCTACATGGGTATTTTTGGTAAAGTGTCTAAAACAAATGGAAATTGAATCAAAGCCCAACGATTCCCTTTTGTTAAATGTTTGTTTATGCGACAAACAAAGTGAATCAAATTTCCTCCTTACCTTCAAACCCCTCTAATTTCTATGCCCCCACTCCCAAGGGAATGAGATTCTTTTCCCCTCCAACTCACTTTCTCACCCACCATCAACACTCATCATCACAAACTTAAATGATTATGACCACCACCATAACAACCACCACGTTGCTACTCTGTCGCCTCCCGGTGGTAGGTCGGATAAAATGAGTCCATATTTGAGATTTTGGTATTACTTTTAATAAAACAATCAAAGAAGTGGGGTAATTTCATTCTTTTCCTACTCTTTCCCTTTCTTGATTCCATTTTCTTTCCTTTATACAACCTAAACGCCCCCTAAGTATTTAATATTATTTCTAAAATAACTAATTTCAACACTACATAATTTTGAAACGTCAATTAATACCAATCAGTGCTCCCAATTTCTTCCCTCCATCAATAATTTACTCATTTCTTTTCAATGGGATAGCCCCATAGTCCCACTTTTTGTGAGGAGAAAAGTGGGGCCATGAGCCTAAATGAATAAAATGGAGGGAGTATCAGTTTAAACCATTAGTTTTATGATATCACGATATTTATTGTTAACAACAACCAATTATCATCAAATTCGTCCATACTTAATATCAATAATTTATAGCAAATATTTATCATCAACTTTGATATAAACATCATCACTCCAAAAATATCAACAAAAGTAAATCGTAGAAGAAAAATGAAAAATTATCAAGTTTAATGAGTTATTTAAAAAGTTAAATTTACAAAAAGTTAAATTAAGATCATATTAGAGATAAATATAAAATTTAGGGGTACACCATAGAATTTTATAAAAAACAATTCTATTTCGTAAAAAACGAAAAAACAGAGGGGTACACAATAGAATTCCCAACAATGAATGATTATATTTAGGGTTATTTCACGAGAATAATCCAAACCAATAACTCTCTTCTCAATTTAATTCAAAATAACCTTTAACTCGGAATAATCCAAACTATTACATCATTTATCTTATACTAAACTTTTGGAAGGGTTACCGTACCTATTCAACCGGTTTTCTTTGCTTATAACTTGTAATCAAAAAAAAAAAAAAAAAAAAAAAAAAAAATCATCCTACCATTGAAGAATGAAATCTTAATTTATTTATTTTACCCAAATTGATTTACAAAAGTGAATTGCTTTTTTTTTTTTTTTTTTTTTTTTTTTTTTTTTTTTTAGCCATAGTAAGTTGAATTTCACAACACCATTGATGCCATCAACCACTGTACCCATCTCTACTTAACCTTGAAGATCCACCATAAATAATACATCGATGGTAGGACAAGCAGTGGGGACGGCAAAGGAAGGTTGCTGGAGTGGGAGAGGAGGGTGATGAGGCGGTGGGAACGGCGGAGGGGGTTGGTGCCGAGGAAGAGTGGTGCGGGGGAAGTGGCCGGGGTCGGTGACGCACGAGATCCAAGACCACCTGCAGCGGTGGTTGTGGAGGTCGTAGGTCTTGCTCTTTAAGTGTTGAACTGTTGGTATTTGTGTGTTAACGATGTTGGTGTTTCGGTTGGTTGAGTGTGGTGTTAGTAAGGAGGTTAGGGAGGCAGTAAATGTTAGAATGTGTGTTAGGGATTCATTGAAAACGACATATGAAGAAGCAAGGTGAAGAAAAATTAAAGAAACGGAATAATAAACCGAGGTAGAAGAAGAGTAAAGGGGCCCACCTTCTTATTACCTACAGCTAACCTGTTGCAGCAGGTCAATTTTGAGCTGAGTACAATATAAGAAAAATGATATAATAGTTTAGATTATACCGAGTTAAATGATTGTATAGATTAATTTGAGAAGGGAGGCATTAGTTTGGATTATTGGTATGAAATAACCCTTATATTTATAGGCAGATGTTTTGGAAAACGTGTGTTTAAAATAAAAACAAAGAAAAGGGTGTTGTTTAACTGTACCCAACATTTACCCACTTGTACTTAGGAGAAGACCAAAATTCCCTTTTATATCCCTATCCCCATCCTCAATTTCAAATTTTTAAGTTTCTTTTCTTCTCTCTCCTAAATCAACTAACCCTAATCTCGCCACCGGCTCGAACCACCGTGCACCTCCACCGCCGACCACTAGTGTCCTCCATGAACCACCGTCGCCGACCTTGTCGTCCTGAATACCACCATACCTAGACTTAGCCAGCCTTCATCAGCCATATTTTTCGAGTAAGTCTTGCATAGGACCATCTCACGCATGTGACGAAGTTATTATGATTAAAATCTGACTTTCTTAATGCTTAAAGTGACCATTTTACCGCTAAATATGACTACTTTATAGCCACATAAAATGATCACTTTAAACGTAAAAATGGTCACTTTAAACCTTAAAGTTTTAAAGTGGGCACATTTTAGTTAAAAAAATACTCCGTCACACGCGTGAGACAGTTTTATGTGAGCATTATGCACTCTTCTCGGCTTTCTTCTTTATATTTCCTTTACTTATTTAATCTTGCATGTAAATATTAAACCTTTAACTTATGGTTGATTATTATTTTAGAACTAAGATTGAATATAATATTTTATTAGTTTTCTTGTCGTTATTATGTTGAATTTTTTTATTATGTAGTACGAAACAATGATTAATTTAAAAAAAAAAAAATGTTGGACCCGGATCCGACCCGAACCTGAATTGGACCCGGCAGGTCTGGATATGGGTCTGAAATTTCTAGACCCGACAGATCCGAGTCGGATCTAGATTTAACATTGGGGATGAGGGCCCGGGTCCGGATCCCTTCAGACCCGACCCGAATCCGACCCATTGCCATCCCTAATTATAAGAAAGAAAGTTTTTGTGCGAAAAGATTTAGGGGAAAAATTGAATAAAAAAGGGTGAAAATTTATTTTAAAAAAAAAAAAAACTAGCGGCTAAATTAAACGGTTTACTCAAGTTTAATTATGGTTGAGACTAACTTTATAAGTTTAAAGGTATAATTGGGAATACGCCAAACGCAGGGGTACGATTAAGAAAACTGAAAAGTACGAGGGTAAGATGAAAAAATCCCTTAATAATATTACACCATAACTATTAATCCAACATGTAATGCACTAGCCAAAACTCACAAAACTACCAACTTAGAAGTTATGACGACCAACCTAATACTTATGAAACTAGGAGGAATTTAGTCCTCCATTAATGGTGATTTTGAGGTTTTAGTGAGAGAAATTCTATTGTATTAGTTTTAGAGAGAGAAGTAAATAAGTGTGTATATTATTCCATCAAAATCAGTTACAAAATAATGATAAGTGTACTTTTATACTAAGCTCCTAAGTTCTAACTAATCAACTGTACACGGTCCTAATAAGCTGTACAAAACCGTAATACACTAATACACGATATACATGGTTCATATCCCCCCCTCAAGATGGACTTCGAGGAACCGGAAGAAGACCAAGCTTGGAGCAAAGGAAATGATGTTGCGGAGCTCCCAAAGCTTTAGTCATAATATCCGCCAACTGGAGAAAGGAACGAACATGAGAGGTAACGAGAAACCCGTCCTTGAGTTTGTCACGAACAAAGTGGCAGTCCACATTCAAGTGCTTCGTACGCTCGTGAAAAACCGGGTTTTGAGAAATGTGCTCGGCCGCCTTATTATCACAATAAAGAGGAATAGGCAAAGGAGTGGAAACATGGAGATCAAGCAAAAGATTATGAAGCCAAACCATTTCACTAGTAGTATAGGACATACTACGGTATTCGGCCTCAGCACTACTCTTACTAACAGTAACCTGTTTTTTAGTTTTCCAAGAGACCAGAGAAGTGCCAAGAAAAACACAATATCCACTCAAGGATCGGCAGGTAAAGGCACAAGTGCCCCAATCAGCGTCACTGTACGCGTGAGTAATAAGAGGAGAAGTAGAAGAGTAGAATAGACCAAGGTTCACAGTGGTCTTGAGATAGCGAACGACATGTTGAGCAGCCTGAAAATGGGGAAGACGAGGCTGAGTCAAAAATTGACTCAAGTGTTGAACACTATACGAAATATCAGGCCGAGTAAGATTAAGATACAATAAGCGACCAATCAAGCGCCTATAGACGGAAGGATCAGGTAAAAGGTCGCCATCGTCAATGGAGAGACGCAACCCCTTGGGTAAGGGAAAGAAAGTCTCCTTACAGTCATCCATCTTCAAATCAGAGACGATGTCGACAATGTATTTACGTTGATTCAGGTAAAGACCTTTATCAGATCTAGTGACCTCCAAACCCAAGAAATATCTCAAGGTACCGAGGTCCTTAATAGTGAATTGAGAGTCAAGAGCTTGTTTCAAGCGATGAATACCGAGAGCATTATCACCCGTGATCAAGATATCATCAACATAAACCAAGAAAATGACAAGAGAGGAAGAATTAGGAGTAGTATGAATGAACAAGGAATAATCATGCCGGGATTGAGAATACCCCAAGCGAAGGAGAAAACCAGTGAGTTCTTTGTTCCACTGACGAGAGGCTTGTTTAAGGCCATATAGGGACCGTTTCAGGCGACAAACGAGACCATCAGTGGCCTTAGAGTAACCGGGGGGAGGCTTCATGTAAACCTCCTCATCAATATAACCGTGCAAGAAGGCATTATTGATGTCCAACTGGTATAAATCCCAGTGCTTAGAGGCGGCTAAAGCAAGAACAACTCGAACAGTGGTGAATTTTGCAACAGGAGAAAAAGTATGCTTATAGTCTTTATCCTTAACCTGGGTGAAGCCTTTGGCAACCAAACGAGCCTTATATCGAGCAACAGAACCATCAGGTTTATGTTTGATCTTATATACCCACTTGCTCCCAATGGTTCGTTTACCAGGAGGAAGAGTCGTGAGTTCCCATGTATTATTGCTTTCAAGGGCACCAAGCTCCTCTTCCATGGCGGAGACCCATTTGTCATGTTGGACAGCTTGTGTAAAAGAATGAGGCTCAACCTCGTCCAAGACATGCTTCAAGGAGGCAGTGTAAGCCCCACCAAGAGAAGAGCAACTATTAAGGACAGAAGAAGCAAAGGAAGTACAAGTAGCAGTAGAAGAAGAAGGATTCAAAGGGCATTGAAAGCCCTGAAAACGTTTAGGGAAGACCCTTGGTCGTGTAGACCTCCTCAAAGAAGGAGAAGAGGCCAAAGAGGGACCTGCCTCCACTGAAATATCAAGTGGGGCAGAAGAAAAAGGAAGCTGATCAACAGCAGGCTGTAGAGTGGACAAATCAGTAGATTGTGCAGAGGGAACAACAGACTGTAACACCCCGTGTTTTTGTAACACAATTCTATAAAAGAATTTAATTCCTTAAATTAAATTCATCCTTTTTCATTATAATAAAAATGCGACTGAATTTTTTTCGCCAAATAATACTAAATTTCCTAAGTTCAAATAATAAAAATTTTGAAAAATAAAGTATGTTGTATTATATTCAGAATTCAAAAAGAAACACAATTCAAAATTTTATAAAAGTCAACACAAAACTTATATCGACTTTCAAATTTCAAAATGGTCAAGCCTAGTTTACTATTCACAAAGATAAAAGTAAAACCTTTTATTCATAAAATACAATTTCAAACATTTTTGGTTTTTAAATAAAAATGGACCCTTAAATTTTCTCGTCTTTAAAATTTAATCAACGATTTCAAACACTACAATTTTCTTCGCGACTAAACTAAAACTATTTTTATATACATCGAATTTGAACTTTATTTTTACATATTTGGATCCGATAAATAAAATGACAAATCAACGACAAATTTTAAACGACAAATTTCGACGCGCAAAACGAGGCGAAAATGGGCCCAAGTGGCCGAGCAACATGGTGACTAATTCACCATAATCCTCTTCCATTTTCTTACACCATTTTACAACACTTAACATCAACTTTCTTTTTGTCAAAAATAATCATTTTGATTTTTATTTAATAAATCATATTATATTAATAACTAATTACTATTCAAATTCTATTAAACTAACATTTTCACAAAACATCGAAATTATAAGTTATAACTAATGTAATTCGATAAATTTTTGACGATTGATTATAATGATTTAAATCGTTAACATTCAATGAAAAAAATAAGCTTTTCGACCAAGTAAATTTTTATTCAAGTTTCAAAGGTTTTAGACCCGATTTTTGTTTTGATCACCTTTCAAAGTTTATTTTCATTTTTATTTTCGATCTTGCTTCATAACATTATTTTAAGATCATATATTTTATTTCGAGACTTTTCGCGTGCGCGCAAATCGAAAATTTCAAAAACGAAAATCGAGCCCTTGTGTATTCATTTGGGCCGAGATTTTTGACCTCTTTGGTCAAGTATTATCCTCTTCCATTATTCCTTTCTCTTACACAAGCATGCTCCTATTTTCACTTACACACTCTACATTTTCCATCATCACATAACTAGCCTCTTTAATTAAATGATAATACATATAACTTACTAGTATACAATTACTACTACTACTACTTTCATTTGCACACAAAACACACAAAACTTCCTAAGTCTTTTTCTCTCTAAATAAACAAACACAAGCAAGCTAGTAAGCATCTTCATCTTCAACCTTTGGCTTTCCTTGAAGATCTTTATCTTCTTCAATTCTTTTCTTCCTTAAGCTTTTATTTTTCTTGTCTTAATTTACTTAAGCACTTAAATGAATTCAACACCATTTCTAGTTAGTAATCACCTACTCTTTTAACTCATAAATAATTATGAACATAAATCAAAATCAATAAATTTTATACATCACCTAAACATAAAAATGATACTACACTTTAGACTTTTAGCTTAGTTAGTTTTAGCTAAAATAAATTACTAACTTGTTTATTTTCATTTTTGTGAACTAAATTCTATCCAAAGACGAGGAGCAAGGTGGAGGCATCGACTTAAGCATATTTGACCATATTGTGGATCCCGACAACTGTTAAGCTCTTCACTAAAAAACCTAATTAAGGTGTCCCCGCACACTAGTTTTCATTTTGTAAATCGCATGCTTTAAATGTTATGTGTTATATTTATTGTGTTTATGATCACCTAGCAATATGTGTTAAATTAGGAGACAAAAATCGAAAAATAAAATATTGTGCTCACCAAAAACCTACACGTCATTACCCTTATTTTTCACTTAATTTTTCGTTTTAATTTTTGTTAATCATATGCTTAAAAGACAATAATAAATGAGTACTAAAAATATAATTTATATGTTGATGTTCATTCTTTATATTTTGTTCTAATATTAAATTGCATGTTTATGAAATGATTCGTTTTATGTGTTAATGTTTTTATATGATTTTCACTTATGTTAAATACATATATAATATAAAGGAAAATAGTTATAGAATTAGTGGTATAAAAATCAAAAATAAAAATTTAGAAATAATTAAGGAGGGCCACGGTTTTCTCTTTAATTTTGGACCAATTTTTAGTTTTAATTTTTCTAAATAACATATTATGATTAGTCTAGGTTAATTAGACTTGCTATAAAAATTTGAGAAAATAAAACGATAATATAAAAATTTGAGTTAAAAGTGTTCTTTAGAAAATCATAAGTGTTCTTGAAAAATTCATAAGTGTTCTTCATTTTTAGCTAGTTTTGATTTATGATTTTTATAAGTTTTATTAAATTGTTGTTTTAGTTCACTAGTGAATAAATACAATACTAATTATATAAGTTAAATAGGCTAAATCCTAATAATGAAAAAGTTAGAAATTTAAAGTGAGTAAAAACACTATTCATAAATGAAATAAAATGTTTAGTGAAAAATTATAAACTAGTTAAATCACTTTAGTATAATTTAAATAATTAGTATATAAAAAAAACTTTAAGTCAAAACCGATAAATTAGAAAACGAAAATAAAAATGAACAAGTATAAGGTGCCACGGTTTAGGGTTTATTTTTGGACCTAGAATGAATTTGTCACTTTTTATTTTTATCACTTAAGTAATTTAAATAGTTAATGTAATGAATTTTAATAAAAACAAAAAAAGAAACAAATGGGTAAAATACATAAAGGCTACGGCCTTCCCAATTAAATTGGACCTATTTTTGGTCAAAATAAATTTGTCACTTAGTCACTAAATTTGATTCGTATTTAAGATTATATTAGATTGTATAATGAATTGTTAATAAAAAGAATCAATGAAACCGATAAAAATAAACGTTACACGTATTAAAATGAACTATGTCGAGTGTTACTACCTTTGCTGAAATTTGGATATGGACATACGGACTATTTAAAATGAACCACGACAACCTCGCTAAAATGGAAACCGTTAAAGAAATTTAGCTAAGTATATGACTAAATTTAACCGAGTTTTATTTTTAAAATAATTTTTCAAATCACTAAATACAAAACGAACTTAACGACTTTAAAACTAGAATTTAGTACTTAGGAAATAAAAGTTGGTTTGGTAACTAAATAAAATATCCTAAGTATAAAAAAATGTATAAAGTATAAAAATACTAAGTATAAAGATGCTAAGTATAAAAATACTAAGTATAAAAATGTAATAATAAATGCTAAGTATAGAAAAAGATACTTAGTATAAGAATACATGTACGTATAAAAATACATATAAAATACTAAGTATAAGAATACATGTACGTATAAAAATACGTATAAAATACAAAGTATAAGAATACGCATACGTATAAAAATACGTACAAATACGAAATACGAAAATACGAATACGTATAAAAATACGATGAATAGTAAATACGATGAATAGTAAATACAATGAATAGTAAATACGGTGAATAGTAAATAATGAATAGTAAAAATATTTAAAATTTACGAACGGGCTCAAAATAAATTATTTAAGTTTTCTATTTGCTACTGCTTATCTGAGGAACTATTAGAACTAAAATTTCATTATACAAGTTCGACGATGTTATAACTAATAAGAATTATAGCATGTGTTATGAATAATAAAAGAAGTAATGAATTAAGTGTTGAATACTTGATGTTACCGTTTTTCCTCACATGTATAGAATAATACGCACCTCTCATTTGAATTGCCCTTTCGATGACGTTACTTTGACCGTCCGCTCTAACTTGGGAACCCTAAGATTCTCTGCGGTTGTTTGGGTTGAATCCGATAGTGAGGAATTTATTCCTCATACTCGATATTCCTTCGACAACTTAGGATTTGAATCAAAAGGCACGGCCTGACATGAGATTATACCCTTCGATTATAACGTTGTATGATTAGTACTCGGGTGTCTGCGATGTTAAACATTATTCATCCCGTCCCGGACGGGACCACCCTTGTCCCGGTCGGGACGGCCCTGTGACTCCTCGTTGGCTCAAAATACTTCGTCTATTTGAAGGCCTAAACATTATAATTTCGTCCCACACTTTCTACAGCACTTTTACAACACTTTTAAGTTTATTCTCAAGAAAACTTAGGTTCAAATAATTTGATCTCTTGTACTTTCAATTCCCGACTCGGATTGCTCTAGTTTTATCGTCTATTTGGTTTTTGTTGTCGAATTCATCCTTTGTTTCATCAAATTTCTGATTGGTATTATCAATTTCTTCTCCTGTTTTCATTGTGATTTCATTTTATATTGTTTGTAATCATGTCTTCGTCTTTCTCTATTGCTTTTGTTATCATTTCCGCTATGCTTGAGTAGTTCTTATTCTAGGGAAGAAGGGTGAATCATGGGTGCATGCTTGGGTTGTTTTTGATGATGTTTTGAGTTAGGTTTTCGCGCTCGTTTTGATTGTCTCGTTTTGTATGCGTTTGTTGATCCATTGGCCAAGGATTTGTGGCGTTTGTCACCCTTAAACTTAAGACCGAAAGCCTAGTTTAGGGTAGGACCACGAGACCAATCATTAGGACCCTCACTTGTAAGTCATTGCGAGCCCGCATTTGAGACCTAAAGGAGCTTAAGACCGAGAGGCCTAGCTTACCCTTAGCGAGGCGTTTTCCTACTCATTTCTGTCACCATCCTTTGACCTAGCATTCCCGTGCCTAACCCGATTCCCTAGTCCTTTTTCCTCTAAGTTTTAAACCCTTATTCTCCGCTATAGCTTTAGTAACCTCGACCCTTCGAACCAAGACTAGAATCACTAAAAATAACCAACTTAAGCGACCATCTCCCTGTGGATATCGACCCGACTTACCCTTGCTACCTATTAGAGTGAGTTTGGACTTATTTTTGATTAGGAGACGCGACTAAATCCTATCAAGTTTTACGCAATTCTTAGAAATGACGAACCGGTCACCGCGTGTGACGGTAATACTTACCACTATACTACAACGGGGAGAAATAGGAGCTGAAATGCGAGTAAAAGCACTAGAATCGCGAAGCAAAGCATGCGACAGGGGCTATAAAAATATATAAATATAAGACGCATCAATTATTAGAGTCAGGATTTGTAAGGTAGCCGCATATGGGGACACTGTCACCCTTAGTATTGCCAGTGGTGATTTAATGACTCTCCTAGTCATTATTTAACGTGATTTTCGCCCTATGTATCGATTCGTTCACGGGCCTATATGAGGTAATTGGAAAATGACCATTCCCATCCGGGGAATCTGTCGTAGTGTAATAGTCGCACCAATAGGGTGGTGTATGCATACAAAAAACAAGGGACTGATCCTCCTTATTACCTGCTTGATATCTTTAGCTTGAATGACTTGTCCGTTGAATGTTTCCGGCCCTTCAGCTTCTGCGCGGACGCTTATTGGGCCGCATGTTTCCATCCTTACTTATCTGTGATTCATAGTGGGTCTCATCTTAGATTATCCATGTTGCGTTAGATGTTAGGTAGCTATCACATACGCTACTTAGTGTTTGATCTGATGTACGAGTCTGAGTAACTAGTGCACTTTGATAGCGAATCATATGGGTGATTTACTATGAGAGTACACAAGCCGCTCTGTAGTCAAGACTCGCGAATATATGTTACTATATGAATAATTGAAAAGGGTCGACTACCCCGAATATGAATGAAATGATGATGATTTGCCTACATGATTATGAATTGAGATGATCTGATGATTTAATTGCCATGTTAAATGAACTGTTTTATGTTATGCTTTATGAACTGCATTATTGTATGTATATATGTGTTGCTTAGAATGTGCGAAATTTGAAAAAGCTAATACGGAATCAACAAAAATTTTGAGACTTATTTGTTGATCTATACAAGGGGATTGAAGGCCTTAATTCATATTTTGAGAGAATGTAATCGATTAAACTCTGCTTTATCTATGACTCTTATTATGTATAATGAGTTGTAATACGATGACAGCTGGTTTCGTAATAAATAGACTTAATTAATATTCCGCCTTAGGTTAATTAAAGTCACGAAAAACCGGGTTGTTACACAGACTGAGTTTGAGCACCAGGAGAATGAAAAATCTGCAAATCAGTGGGCTGATCAGCAGGTGGGTCAGTGAAAACAAGAGGCTGAGCAGTGGGCTGCTGCATATTAGAAGTAACAGGTGTGGATGATGACTGATAGGGACCTGCCCCGGGGTTCACCAAGGGGGAATCTTCTGAAATAACAGAAGAAGGGATAGGAGCAGGTGAAAAATCAGAAGAAAAAGGGAATTCAGTCTCCCTAAAAACCACATCACGACTAGAAAAAATCTTGTGAGTCTCAAGATCATACAATTTGTATCCCTTTTGACCAAAAGGATAACCAAGAAAGATACACCTCCGAGCCCTACACCCAAATTTGTCAGTGTAGGTTGAAGGCATGGAAGCATAGCAAAGAGAGCCAAAAACACGAAGATGATCAAGCTTAGGCGAAACACCAAAAAGAAGAGCATAAGGTGTTTGCCAATTAAGAACAGGAGAAGGCATGAGATTGATCAAGTAAGTGGCGGTGAGAAGAGAGTCACCCCAAAAACGAGGAGGAAGATGAGCATGAATCATAAGGGCTCTAGCAGTGTCTAATAAATGCCGATGTTTACGCTCAACCCTTCCATTTTGTTGGGGTCGACCCACTATACTAGTCTGATGAATGATGCCTTTATCTTTAAAGAAAAAAGCACATTGGTCTTGAATGAACTCAGTGTCATTATCAGTCCTAACAATCTTAATACTAGCATGAAAATGATTAAACACATAGTTGACAAATTTCTCAATAAGGAAAGGAACCTGTGACTTATGATGAATCAAGAAGGTCCAAGTGTTCCTCGAATGATCATCTAATATAGTCAAAAAAGATTTAGCACCAGAAATAGAAGCTACTCTATAAGGACCCCAAACATCCATATGAACCAAATCAAAACATTTATTAGCATAGGAAGTACTCCTTACAAAAGGAAGCTTGTGATGTTTAGCACGAGCACAAGTATCACAAAAGAAATCAGAACTAACAGAAAAAGGAGAACTAGAGACATGTTTAAGCTTGTCAACAGAAGAGTGACCAAGCCGAGCATGCAATAAGGAAAAACTAGAGACATTGCCACTAGAAGACGTGTCCACATTATTAAGATGAGAAGAACTAACAGAAGAACCAAGCTTAGTAGCAAATAACCTATATAGGCCTTCAGACTTATGACCGACAGCAAGAATCTTTTTAGTTGAAGGGTCCTGAAAAAGACAAGCCGTAGTAAGAAAAGTAACAGTCATAGAAGAATGCTCAATGAGTTTACTAATGGAGAGCAAATTTTGTTTAAAGTCAGCAATATAAAGAACATTATGTAGAGTAATATAAGGAGAAAGAACAATATCACCCATTTGATGGACCGACTTAACAGAACCATCAGGTAAAGCAACGGATAACGGAGCAAGTAAAGACCGAACATTATGAAGCAAATGAATGTGAGACGTCATATGATCAGTGGCTCCGGTATCGATAATCCAATTAATGGAAGACAGAGCAGGAGAAACTGAAAAAGCAGAAGAAGAAAAAAATTTACCAGACGAAGTCAGAGAATAATGAGCCTGAGGTGCATCAGAAGAAGTAGAAGGCTGGCCAGAAATAGCAGTAAGCATTTGAGACATGACATTTTGGACGATATCTTGGACCAAAGTGGGATCAAGAAGTTGCTGAAGAGAACCAGCATTAGAAGGAGCAGGAGCACTGTCCACGAGAGGCGTATCAGCCATCGGAGGAGGAGAAAAAAGACCAGCATTGAGACCAGCCTTTCGTGGAGGAAAATAAGAAGGCTGAGAAGACCGCTTGCCTTTAGAATTAAGGGCCTTAAGCTTAAAACAATGATCTCGAATGTGTCCTTTTACATTGCAAAACTCACATGTCTTCAACTTAAAACAGGTCTCAACAGTATGACCACGACGCAAACAATGTGAGCATTCTCGAACAACAATATCACCTCTGTCCAGACGAGGTTTCTTAGACAAACGATCAGAAGGAGGACGAACATCAGCAACATAAGCCGAAGCCTCATGAAAAACAGCACCAGAAGAGTCAGAGATTTCCTTCTGCGTTTCGACCTTCTGTAACAGACTCAAGGCTTTATTAATCGGAGGAAGTGGTTCAATAGACAATATGTGAGTCTTAACAGATTCATAAACCGAATTAAGCCCCATTAAAAGATGAATAAGTTTGGCGTGAGTATCACGATCTAAAAGCCGTTTCATCAGCTGACAAGTACACAATTTCAAGGCACCACAAGAACAATCAGGTACGGGATCAATGCTGTCTATACTCTCCCAAGTGCGCTTCAACTGACTGTAAAAGTCCATGAGAGAGGAATTACCTTGAGAGAGATCATTAAGAGCCTTCTTTAGACGATAAAGTTCAAGAGCATTCAACTGACCATATCGTTCATTCAACTCAGACCATAGCTCCTTCGCAGACTTCGCATAACGAACGTTATCATATATACGCTTGTGAAGAGAATTAAGCATCCATCGCAAAACCATTAAATCACAGCGAGTCCACTGATTACGCTTCTTACGATCAGAAGAAGGGAAATGACATGAATCAGTGAGGAAAACATCCTTATTCTTTGCTGTCAAAGCCATAATCACGTCACTCCTCCATTCAAGGAAGTTCTGACCGTCAAAGAGGTATGACGTCAACTGTAAATGAGGCTGATCAGATGACGAGAGGAAGAGAGGATCGTCATACTGATCGTAAGAAGCAGGAGGAGACGAAGCTGGTGATCCTGAAGCAGATGAAGAAGATCGAGACATTTTTCCAGAAAAACGAAGAAATTAGGGTTCCTGAGCAAAATAAAATTGGGGAAAAACAATTGAGTGATGATTTTAGGGTTTGTGAAACGAAAAAATTGGGAAAATTGAAGCAAATATGCAGAAAAATGACGAAATCAGAAAAATCTGGGTAAATATGCAGTAACGAAGCAAAAACGATGAAAATCAGTGATGATTTGAGTATAATGATCGAGGAAATCAGAGGAAAACACACTCAATCAACATGTGCAAGCTATTGATCGAAGAAATTGAAGGAAAAAAAACGAAGAAATGACAAAAAAAAAGGATGAAATCGAAGAACCGAAGACGAAGAACAGGGATGAAAAACAAGCACGAAGGAATGAGGACAAATAATGAGGAAAAAGACGAAACAATTAGGTTTCGCGTAGAAAAATTACGAAAAGCGGAAGCAAATCGAAAAATCCGAAGATCGTCATGGCGAAAGATACCATATGAAACTAGGAGGAATTTAGTCCTCCATTAATGGTGATTTTGAGGTTTTAGTGAGAGAAATTCTATTGTATTAGTTTTAGAGAGAGAAGTAAATAAGTGTGTATATTATTCCATCAAAATCAGTTACAAAATAATGATAAGTGTACTTTTATACTAAGCTCCTAAGTTCTAACTAATCAACTAATACACGATATACATGGTTCAAAACCGTAATACACTAATACACTAAAATAATGATAAGTGTACTTTTATACTAAGCTCCTAATAAGCTGTACAAAACCGTAATACACTAATACACGATATACATGGTTCATCCATAAGAGTGCACTAATAAGCTCCATGTCTAATAGATCATCCATATCAACAACTATCCATTAACTAGTTCAATAATAACAGTAAACCTAGCGATCGTATCTCAAGCTAGTGAAGAGTGCATCACCCTAAATCAAATTGACTAAATTTGCCAATAGACAAACTTAACGACAACAAGGGTGAGTGTCTATACATGAAAAATAGAGGAATTGTAGATCAAAATATCAAGGGCCGATTTAAAGTTAAGACGAGTAGTCATATAAAGACAAATAAAATAAAAGAAGAAAGATAACATAAGTTTGAAAAAAGTTAAAGTTTAAAAGAGTTTTCAAGTACATAAGCAAAAATTTCCCTTATAATATATTAAATGATATAAAAATAAACTTGTCTGAGAAACTTTGCTCAAAGAGAAATTCTAAGTTGAGGTAGTTAAATGAGCGCTTACAAAATAGAAGTACACACGAAGTTCGATCAGGAATGAGTAAATGTTTAAAACAAGTTTTATTTTATTCTTTTTCAAAAATTCGACGAATAAGATTACCAAATATTAAGGAAAATAAATTATGATGCATGTCAAAGAAAATAAGAAATACTAAAACTATGGCATATTAAATCTTTCGCTCGTAACAGTAAAGAAGAAAATCGTGATCAAAAGATACGGGAAATTAAAGTATTATTTAAAGTTCCAACATAAATGTATAAAACTTGTTTCGAACAATGAACTCAAATTGGCCTCGTTATGAAGGTATTAACCAAAAAGGTGAATTGTGAAAAGTTCGACGAATAAAGAGTATGCTTAGAAATAACAATTGAAAAAGACAATCCTTTAAGATGAGATTTTTTTTTGACGAATAGTATACATCGTTATGGCGATAAATGTCGCTAAAATGTTAAACAGGGTAAATCAATATCACAGATAGATAAAAGGCGTTCATTAGAAAAATTTAATAATCATAAGTTCAATAAAGAAATAAAGTTCTGATCAAAGAATATTTGAAGTAGGTATGTGTTAGACATTTAAAATCAATTAGATTGCTAACAGTCAAAATATATCAAACTTGAGGGAAGCAAAAAAAGTAAAACAATCTTAATCAAAGAATGCCTCAACATTATATATAAGTTATGAGTATACAAGAAAGATAAACAATTAATTATCGCTCAAAAATAGAAAATATGTTGAATCAGTAAAATGGATTGAAAACGCATGGGTTTAGAATTATTATATAGTCTATCGGGGGAATAAATAAAAAATATATTTTTTAAAAGAAACTCAAGTCACTAATGGAGTAAATTGTTTAAACTAATTTAAATAATAAAATTGAAGGACTAAAAGAATATATTAAGGACAACTAATGATAGCTAAGCGTGAAACGAATTTCTACGAACATGGTAGATGACCTAGATATATTGAATGCCAACATAAGAAAGTTCAAATGGTGGTATAAGAACCTACAACTATGAAATCTCTAAGCGGAATCACTAGTGATAAAACATACGGAGTAGTACATAGAGAATGCCAACTGTGATTTCTGGCAAGGATCACTGGATGCTACTATGCCTTATCCTTTAACTTCTATCAAATGCTTTCGCTGTGGACTCTGACAGTAGGATATACAATAGCAAGTTGGCTCTATGATTCTTACCCAAGTGAATAGTAGGAAAGACTTGAAGATCTTCTATTCTCTCCGTCCCGATCATTTGTTTACACTTTCCATTTTGGGATGTACGGGTCATTTGTTTACACTTCTAAAAATGGTCATTGATTGAGGCATGTGGCAGTGTTTAATTGGTTTCTTTGGAAAAAGTGGGTCCTTTTTGTACTTTTTACATTACTTTTTCATTTTTTACATTATATTTCATTTTTCCTAGATAATTGTGTATAAAGTAAATGTAAACAACTCACTGAAACAGAGGGAGTATATTAAATCTTAGAGTTTTAAACATGAATAACATGAATAACTAAATTATAAAAATAAGGGAAAAGAATAAATCACAAAGTTGAGATGGCTCGATCAGGTAGAAAAATAAATTTGCTAAAAACTCAACGGAGATGAGCACTCACATGGATATTTTAAAATGGCGAGAGCAGTAAAAATTGAGAGAATAAAATGTAAAACCCCCTTGTTTTTTATTAAGTATTATAATAATAGAGGAAAACATATGAAAATATAATGTCGTTAGCATTATCATGTAACAATGATATTAAATTATAAGATACTAGTTTGCATGCCCGGCCCCGCCCGGGCTAACTATATTTACATTAAAAATTTAATTTTATATAAATTTGCATTATATTAAATACTTTGAAATCATAATTAAGTATAATCGTTAATCATACTTCAATTAATATAAAATTATTCTCAATGCATACATTATCAATGTATACTTTCATGAAAAATATTATTTTGATATAAAATTAATGATATTAAATCTATGAGTTTTCTTGGTGTTTTATTTCAAATATAAACTAACAAATACTAAATTTTTCCTAATGTAAGTCATAATATTTTTTAGGTAAGTTTTTATTTAAATATCATAGAGAATTAGTTGTTTTAAATAACATTAAGAATTAACTACTAAATTTTCCTAATATAACCTAACTAATTTATTTTTCATTAAAAAATATATTATTTTCAAAAATATATTTATTTTATTTTTCATACCTTCCAAATATAATGTATCTATTTTTTCCAATTTTAATTTGGAAATATAGAGTGTTTGTTACAATATTTGATTATATATTTTTAAGGATATTTGATTATGTTTAAGGTAAGTTTTCTTTTTTTAAATGCTTTACTAATAAAAAATTTATTAATACTAAATTTTTCCTAATGTAAGTCATAATATTTTTTAGGTAAGTTTTTATTTAAATATCATAGAGAATTAGTTGTTTTAAATAATATTAAGAATTAACTACTAAATTTTCCTAATATAACCTAACTAATTTAATTTTCATTAAAAAGTATATTATTTTCAAAAATTTATTTATTTTATTTTTCATACCTTCCACATATAATGTATCTATTTTTTCCAATTTTAATTTCGAAATATAGAGTGTTTGTTACAATATTTGATTATATATTTTTAAGGATATTTGATTATGTTTAAGGTAAGTTTTCTTTTTTTTAAATGCTTTACCAATAAAAACTTATTTTAGAATCCTAATAATATTAAAATATCCAATCATATTAAGCTTAATAAGTTTTATTTTATATTAATATAATAACTTAGATTATATATATTAATATAATAATTTTTGTATCAACCAATTATATATATCTTATATAATAACAACATGATAATTATATTATTTCTTTAAGTTCTATGATTTACTTGTTCAAAAAGAATCTATGATTTACCATATTTGTCTTTCGTTTAATTGCTCTTTATATTTTATAATACTTACTTAATACTATTTTTTTCCTTAACTTATTTATTAAATCGATAATTATTTTACTTCTTAAAATTCTATGAATTACCATATTTCTTTTGTTTTTTTTCCTTTAAAAATATAACTTACCTATATTTTCCTCCCTTAACTTAACATATATTCTCTTTTTTGTCACATTAAAATGGGGTAGTAAAAAAATTAAAATTTTGTTATTAAACCAAACTTTACCCTATCATTATACTAAACCATGTTTTTTTTTTTTTTTTTGGTTATTTTCATAATTAGCAAATGTTCTCATACAAAGTTGAAACGAACAATCAAATCAGAACTTAATACGATTAAACTAACTACTGTAAAATATTATACATTAAAAATTACAAATATTATTTACAACCACATCTAATAATTTGATTTGAAAATAAGATAAAACATACCTTTAACCTTTCAGGTTTACATATTCATTATATTTGCTATTGATTTGCAATCAAGCTTTTCAATAAGAACTTCAAATTTTAAACGTAAAATATAATTCTACAACATAAAAGAAAAAAGGATCAGCCTGAATTTAATCAAGGTATTAAGTATCAAACAGGGTACTTAAGAAATAAAACTATTCAAATTTAAACACTCTTATCAAATACACAGTAAAAAATAGATTTAACACAAATTGTAATCATAATTAAACATAATAAACTAAAACTATTTTACATAGTACCTAGGAAGATATAGCTAAAGTTTTTGATGTAAATTAAATATTAGAGATATATATACTAAAAGTATGGGATGAAAATTTACCTAAAAATTTTCTAATGTATCCTAATTAAATAAGGTAATTATGTGTCATATAATTGTTTATTTTCAAATTTTTTTTTTTTTCAATTAAAAACATCTTCAATTAATTTTTTATTTTTTTGGAAAGTTCTAATATTGTAAAGATTTCAATTGTAGTTTTAGTATTATATTTTTAAATACATATGTTAATATTTTTTCATCTAAAATCCTAGCAATAGTAAAATTATAAATTATAAATAATATTGATATTAATTTTGTTTAGGCCAATTATATTGCGACAAATGTCGACCATAGAGGCCATGGTTTCTGCTTTATATATATATATTAGATTAGATGTAGTCTAAAAAGATCTACGTTATAAGATTACAATTAAATTAAATTAAATGAGAAACAATGAGAAAATAACACATATGAGTGCTTGGTAATAAGGTATTAATTTAGAAGATGACGATTAAATTAAATGAAGAAACATTGATCGAAGATTAAAGTTGTAGAACGAGAAATCCTTAAATTTTAATAATTATTAAGTCGACATATGATCTCACATGTTTTCAATATTGACCTACCTGCGTCTAAAATGAACATATGATCTAGCTAGTGGTGGGAATCGTAAGTCCATCACTTCATACGACTACTCATCCATATGAATGCATACACCCATGATATCCCATAACGCACAAACAAGTCCTTCAGATATCTACTCATTACACTCACACGGTCATCTTATTCTTTTTAAATTATTTACCTCACGAGAGTTGGGAGCGTATTCGCTCTGATACCAACTATAACAACCCGGATTTGACAATTAAATAAAATAGATAATAAAATAACTAAGATAAACAAAATGATGTAAAATAAATAGGTGCCACGGTGGCGAAACATCGCGGTATCCGGATTGTCACTGAACTCAAACGTCTATGGCGGAACTACGGTCTATAAGGTGAACCGAAATTAAAAAGAAAGTTTCGTGTGTTAACGTGTCTCGCTCCGAACCCAAGCACCATTCCTGAAAAAGTTCTTCAAAAAAATAAGCACAATCAGTGGAGAGTAACTAGACGCTCCCCAGTCAAACTTTAACAAATTGAACTTAATCCGAAATGACACAACTATTAAAAACAACATCACTAGTACCGTTTTACGACAAACAAAATAGGTATTTACTGCTCAAAATAATAGCCTTCTAAAGCGTATAACAATAGAGTAGGTGCAACTAATACTACCATTTAATATTGAACCTTTCGTCAACAACAAGAAGACGATAACATACCGGCACAAGATTAAGGAGAGCACTGGGAGAAGCAACTAGAATCACTTCAGATGAAACAACTAGAATCATCGTAATCATATGGGAGCATAACAACTGGAAGTCCCAAAACATCTAAATTTGGCCAAATCTCACCAAACAACTGGAACGGTGATGACATATAACATACCATAGACTCTAACCGAACAACTAGAACGGTTGAGTACTCGTAGAGGCTCTAATCGAATAACCAGAACGACCGAGGGCTCTACATGCAGTATGCGTCCTAACTAGGACGGTGTAGCTCATCACGTTTAGGTCAGAACAGCACCCACACGCATACATAACTCAAGTGAGCAACAATCCAACAACGAGTCAACAAGAATCAATCATGATTTAATCAACCGACTAACCGTCCAAGAATATTTTGATAACATCTCATTAACGTCATAATTATGTTCATAAGTGATAACAAACTCAAAACAACCAAGAAAACTCATTAAAACCACTTACATTGAAAAAAACATGCATTGACTGTCTGTCCCCAGGGACAACCTTGTCCCTATCCCGGTTGCTACGGACGGCTGTCCTGGATCCTCGAGACGACTTTCTCGATCGAAACAGTGAGTTTTACCCGGAAACTAGCTGGAATTACACAAAACTCGTATTTCCTTATAACTTCACATCCCAAAGCAACCAACTTACATGCAATGTGAAATTGATACACTTTTCATCATATTTCAAGGACTCGACAATGTGAGACCGACACGACCCATTAAAGTACGCAAACCAATCACACCAACATCAAAAATTCATAGGCAAGATCATAAATTCCACAATCAAACAATAACAAAATATCCTTAATGACTCTATTCAGTCTCACACATGCTAAAGTATGAATAGGGTACACCTACTTACGTTTTTCGGGAAATCCCAAGTTTACTCTTCCTCTTGTACGAGAATAGTATCTTCTTCTTCAACACCGTCTTCTCCTTCGATCACGATCTATAAAAGCAAGAAAAGTATGAGAATAAAACCCTAATATGATCAATATAATTAAGGGTATGACACCTATACTACAAAAGGCAAAGAATGAAACCATTATCGATTAAAGATGAGAAAAACGATGTTATGAATGATCCTAAGTGAAACAGGAGAGAACTTTGATGGAGAACTTTGAGAAAGTTTGAATATTTGATGTGAAGAAGAAGAAATAATATTAAGAAATGCGGTAACTAATAAAGAATGAAGAGGGGTGGTTTGTTTTTAATTTGAATACACTAAATTTAGGCATAATGAATCGGCTCAAACAAGCTAACTCTAAAACTCGTTCTACTCGACCCAAGTAGCACATAAGTCATACATGAATCCGATTTAAGTTACGATTATGACTTTTACAAATTAAAAATGGAAAATTTGAATTTATTAAAATTTAAAAAATAATTAAATTAAGTCGGGGTGTTACAATCATTCTAGGGTTCTTTTAATTATCACTAATTTCATCAATTTCCCCCAAATTTTCTCCTTTTGCAGTTGAGTGGTTTTAGTGTAGGGCGGAGCTGTGGGTGGTCGCAGGGCAGCGACGACAGATTAGGTGGCAGGTCAGGACGCGATAAGGCAGGTTGTGGGTGAAGGCGATGGGGTCGGGCCGACCACAGTGGTAAGGCTGGATCACAGTGGTGGGGGTTATTACTTGTTAGAAATTAGGGTTCTGTTTCTGTTCTTGTTTCAAAGTTAATCATGTTTAATTGAAATGCACCTTGTAGAATCAAATCAATCATACCCTAATTATACAATCTCATATAACATGGATTCGAACCTAAGTATCTCATTTTGTTTTTTAAGTGCCTTTTCTTATTTCAATCTTGTTCATTTTCACTGTTTTCGTTATATCTTTTATCATACTCCCTCCTCAAGGCCGACCCTAGGGTGTGCGACCTATGCGGGCGCATTGGGCTCTCAAAATTTTAAGGCCTAATTGAATGAATATGGTTATGTCATTATATGTATACAGATTACTGCATTATAAGAGCACAATCCTCCTGATAGCCCAGCTGGTTGGTTTGCATGTTAAGGAACCCCATGGCAGAGGTTTGACTCCAAGATAGAGCATTTTTTTTTTTTATTTTTTGGTTTTCTATATTGCATATGTTTTTTTTGATCAAATCCATTAAATTGACTTTTTTCATTAGTATCTTATAATGCTAATATCTTGCATTTGTTTTTTGGTGTTCCAGGTGATTACAATTGTTCATAGATCAACACCTCTAGAATATAAATTTTCAGTTGTATTTCATAATGAAAACATCTTTAATTAAATTATCTTAAAATAAATACATGTGTTACAACAATTTATGGTCATATCATTATTAAAAAAAGTACAAAGACACTTTTGCATATCAGTAATTTCATAGGTTAAAGATTAACATGTGAAAATAAAATATAAAAGTGGTGTAATTTTTATTTCTTCATTTTTTTTATTTTTCATTTTTTTTTTTTTTTTTGGTAAAAATGTGTTGTCATTTATTCAATATAATAATTGTCAAAAATACTATTCCACAAGATATATAGTGAGAAATATGTACGTCTTCTAAAAAATAAAACCCGAAGCTTTTCACTAAAATATTAAAAATCATTTTAAAGAAGTAAGAAGTAGTTCACACTATTACAGAGTATAAAATAATGTAAAAATAATAGGACCTAGTTTTACATGGTCGCACAAGGCCCCAAAAAACTCAGGGACGACCCTGTCCCTTCAATTCATCCTTTAGTTGAATTTGCATGAGGACCACTTTTTTTCCTCATAAAAAGTGGTTTTATGAAAACAATCACATGGATATGATGAAGTATTTTTTTTTCATTACCAAAAAATATTGGTGTTTCAAAGAAGTATACGCAGTAACTTGCTATAAAGTACGGAGTATGCGTAACTACTCCCTCATTTTCACCCGAAAATCCTCACTTTTCTTATATGACAATTTTACCAAATTAGTCTCATTTCATAAGTAACAACCTTTTTAATAAATACAATGACATTTTTACCCTTGCTAATACATTAATTTTATCAAAATATCACATACTTTATTTTTATAAAATGGGATTCCACCTTACCATTACCAATACGATCTCTATATTTTGACCACTCCTTAAAATTAGTGTCAACCTCTACTGATGATTTTCTAGTGAAAAGGATGAAGTACTTTTTATTGAAAGGATACAATGATTCTTTACAGTAGACACACACCGTTACCAACGGTAACGTACAACGCCCATAGACAACACGAGTCTTTTCCAGCGCACTTTGTCCAAACTCGTGCGCATCCTGGAAACTTCCCAGGAGGTCACCCATCCTAAGATTGCTCTCCACCAAACACGCTTAACTGAAGAGCTCTTAAGATGAGCCACCAAAAAAGAAGTGTGGAACCCGGGAATCGAGACGAGGGACCCAACTCGGCGTCTTGCTTAAGGGCGGATTAAGTTAAAAAGACTAATTTACAAAAACCTTTAAAACTGTTTTGGAGTCGCCACCTAATTATCGCGGAAATTAGGAACCTGCTATCATGTCCTAAGCCTAAAGACATGTCCTAGATTTTGGAGCACGCCGACACCCCTAGATCTAAGACTTGTGAAACCAGAATGGATTCGGGGTGAGGGTACTTTAGAAAAAGAGTTCAATTAATGATTTATGAAAACCTTTTAGAAAAGCCTATGTAAAAATAGCCTCTACTGACCTAGAACAATCCAAATAAGATGATAATTGAGCTAATGTTATCGCTACGTACAAGTGCGATAAAGTTTGTAAAAGAATGCAGATGCAAATGCAAAAAGATTGATTAAAACCCTCAGTTTAGCATGTTTAACTTGTTAACGAAAACGGTTCAGTTAAAGGTCGAATTCATTGTTTAAGTTGATTTTAATGCAAAATAAGAAGGTGCAAGATGCACGCAAATAAAATAAAGTTCAATTGTCTATTGGTTTATTTTATAAGGGTCGGTTGCTTATGCGACTTTGGCGTGTCATCGGATATGGAGTGTACCCGAAGTAAATAGAACACTTGGAGTGCAAGCGCGCTGGGTGCCAAAGCCGCGAGGAGGGGTGGGCGCTAGAGTGTAGTCCCTTTTGTTAGTCCATAGAAAATAAGAAAAAGCTTTGATCCAAGTGGATCGGTACCTACCTTGTCCTGACGCTTCAGATCTGGGCAGAGCTTCGCTTCTTGAACTTAAAAGGAGGATGAATTCAACACGGGATGGTGTGTTGAACTCAAGGATTTGAGTGCGTGAGGCGGGGAGGGACGTGCGCATTTTAAGGACGTGGCGGTCCGTGCATACCTGTAGGCACCGCCTGTAGAATGCCTTTTACATGCTTTCTTTGTAGTGTAGTGTTGATGTCGTTTGCTTGTGCTGATGCCGTTGTTGATGCTGATGCCGTTGCTGATGTTGATGCCGTCGTTGACGATGATGCCGTTGTTGATGTTGATGCCGTTGTTGATGTCGTGCTGGGTCTCGCCGAGGAGCGCGGGTGCTTAGTGTAGTATCTGCTGGAGAAGTACTAGTCTGCCGGGAAAGGGTGTATATGTATGGTCTCGCCGAGGAGCGTAGATGCAGTCGTAGTTGTTTGGTCTTTGGAAGAGTGATGGTGTTTCGTCTTGTAAGGGGTGCAGGTGTATGTTCGCCGGGAATTATGGTCCGAGGAAGGTGTGTATACTGCTTCGTGTAATTGCAAGTGTGTTGGCGTCTTGTAGCTGGTGTATGTGCTTGGACTTGCTGTATGTGTTGATGTAGACGTTTGGTGTCTATGCTCCAAAGTTGAAGAATGACTCGTTCAGGATGCTCTGTAGAGGTGTATTTGCTACGGCCTACTGGGAGGAATGCCGCAGTGATGTAGGCTAGTGATTTGCTGGGGAAGTCGAAGGATATGTCTTGGACTCCGTGGGAAATGTCTGTATAGGTGTGTGGACTCCAGGTGGAGCAGGTGGAGGAAGTGATACTCCACAGGGACGTGTAAGAGGGTGTAAGGACTCGTGAAGAGTGTTCGCGTTTCTGTTTTTGTACCGTGTATTAATTGTTTGGTACACGAGTATGGCGGACTGTAGGTGACGCCTTAACCAAGGCATAACGCATAATGTATGTGCTAGCGCTTGTGGCGGACTGTGGGTGACGCCTTAACCATGAAAGCTTGCGTGTACGAAGAAAAATACGTGGGCTTGACGGGCCCAATATGGAGAGACAACGTGGAACAAAACACGCCTCAGAAATTGCCTTGTTGACTAGTGATTCTTCCGGGGAATCTCTTATCAATTGGCGACTTCAAGCGTGAACTTATTCACACATGTCACGGCTTCAAATCCGGAATAATTCGAATTCTGCGATTGTCTTCTGGAATCTTCATTTTTGCCTGCTTTGACCATGAGACGTGGTATCTGGTGATTCGTTTGGATTCATGTGATACTCATCTCTCTCGGACTTGGAATGCATGGTGCTTGGGATGCTTCTTGGACATGTTGGGGTGTTTGGACCTATGTTCGGGTGGTTTGTTATTTGATGCACACATGAAAGTGTTATGCTTTTAGCGTGCATGTTCATGTTTGTAGCGGTTCTGGAGGTGTCGCTCAACCGGAGGTGTGTGTGTGTTTATGGCAAGGGTGTCTTCAAAAATGCAAAAATGCGAAAAATTATCCCATTTTTCGTTGTAAAGGTTTGATTCTTGATAGGAAGCGTCAGCCCCAGTTGTCTTGATTCTTGATAGGAAGCGTCAGCCCCCAGTTGTCTTGGTCATGGTGCCGGTGTATATGAGCCCCCAGTTTGACTGAGTTATGGTGTATAACGATAGTCAAACTATGTAAAAGGCTATGGGTTGCATTAGGATAAAGGGTGTTTTCGGATTACCCCCTCGAGTTTGACTAAGTTTTGAATGAAAACTAAGTCAAAGTGGGGTGTAGGATGTGCATTGGGAGGAGGAGTTTTTGGATTACCCCCTCGAGTTTGACTAAGTTTTGGATGAAAACTGAGTCACAAAACTTAGTCAAAGTGAAGAGTATGGTGTTTGGTTTTGAAATTTCCCCGTAGTTTGGCTTAATTTGATTGAAATTAAGGCAAAATGGAGAAAAATGTATCTTGGGCGGAGCAAGCGGCCCAGCTGTGTCGTGCTGAGATGGCTCAGGTTCAGCGTGACTTTGACGAGTACCGTCGTCTTTGTCCTTAGTTGTCTTGGTGATCTTGTGTAATAAGAATTGTGTGAACCCATCATTACATGACCGTTTGTTGTAGCTTGGCTTGAAGTCTGTAGTTTTTCTCGTCGTCTTTCGCTTCCGCGCTGTATTGTGCTTCCGTGGACCTGTATAGTTAGTAGGCTTGGGTTTGAAAGTGAAATGATTCCCGATTGGGATGTTTGGATTAAAATGTTTTTGTTGAAAAATCATTTTGTGAGAGGTTCATTTTAGTTGTCGAAATGAGCTTTAAAAATGAACGCTTGAAATGTCGGTTGTAAGCTTTATGCAAGATAAAAAAAAAAGTGTTTGACGTTGTGAGCTTGAGCAAGGTTGAAAAGCCCCCAGTTGTCGAGGATGAGAATTCGGTGGAATCTCATGACAACACGGAGTGGGATGTAGTGCTAGATTCGGTTGCGCTGCGTAAAGCCGCCACGTATCCACGAATGTGGAATCAAACCGGCGTAGTTCGATATAGCTTTCGCTCAAAATGTATTAACTCGAGTGAGTTAAATTCGGAGAATGCTTTTTCTCAAAGTATGTTAACTCGAGTGGTGAGTTAAATTTTTGGGAAAAGCTTGGACTTCGAAGATTCGAGATGTGTTTCAAGGACTTGAGATGCATTTTCGAAAGGCACATTTTGCTTCTGCGAAGGCATGTGTTTGGAAAAGTGAAGTTTTTGTGTTGAGTTAAATTTGAAAGGTGATTAGCTATTTTGAGGACGCATGTTTGAAAAAGCGTGTTTAAAATTAGTGTATCGGCTCGTGGGAGCGTTTCCAGAACTGAAAGGTTTGGAAAGGAGCGGTTTAAATGTCGCTAAATTGTTTGATTGGAAGAGGGTTGACTTGATATCCGAGTCAATGGAATGCTTAAAATGCCGAAAAGTTTGAAAAACAAAAGACGAATCGTATGCGTGACTCGAGACTCGACATTGATAGGGATGTAAGTGACTGTGACACGTGCATCGGTAAAGCCCCCGGCTTGGCGACTCATGGTTGCTTCAGTGGCATGAAGTTATTCCTGCAAAACGAACAAGGTTAGACGAAAAAGTAGAGTAGTACCCCTAGGTCTAGAACAACTTTGTCTCGACGCCCTAGTTCTAGGCGCCTCGATAAAGAAACGGTTTGCCTTGGATTTTTGTGGATTTTTGTGAGGATGTCCTTGGCTTTGGAAGCTTTAGACATAGGGATGTTTTGTGTAAAAAGGGTTGGTTGAGCTCAAGTGAGCGGCCTACGTATCCGTGGGTACGGAATCAAACCTAGCGTAGTTCCGAAGAGATGTGTTTGTTTTGTTAAGGAGGTGTTTATGTGTAAAGGTGCGTGTTTAGGGACCCGCTGGTCCAAAAAGGGTGTTTATGTGGTTAATCTCGATACATTGCATCCTAAGGGTGGGTTCTCCTCAGTCGATCCAGGCTGTTTGTTGCTTCTGTCGAGTCTTCAATTTGGAATTTCAAAGACTTGGCCACTTGTTTCTGCGCTTCGGTGCTTCTTGCCCTTTTGGTGGCTTCGGCCCCTTGCTTATTGACTCCTATGCTTTTGGCTTCTGAGCTTTTGACTTCTTGAGCTTTTGATTTCTTAAGCTTCTGACTTCTTAAGCTCTCGTGTAGTTGTATTGCCCCTTATTTCGGAGTTTTGAGACTTTTCCTCTTTGGTGACTTTGGTTCTTGATCTTTGTTCCTTGTATTCCCGTTTGGTTTGAGAATATCTCACGCCCTATGTGGCTTGGGCTTGAGCTCGGACCTTGCTAAACTTTGTGGCTCGGTGGTCACTCGTGATCGCGTGTCTATCACGCCGGGCTCCTTTAACAAGTTCGTTTGCTTATTAGGCACGCGATCGAGTATGCGGAGGGCGATCCAGGAATACTCGTACTTTTGGTCGCGATCAAATTCATGACCACCGTGGAGCTCAAAATTAATGGATCCTCCTCCAAAAGCAGCGGAGTAGTAGACCACCAGCAGACTAGTGAACCTTAAGTGTCTAGTCGCCGAAAACCTTTTGTTTTGTCTTGTACTTGATGTTGACTTGGACCTTCGTACCCGGCCGAGACCTCCTTCGGATAGCTACTCCTAGGATGCAATGTATGTCGGTGCAAAATGTTTTTTTTTTGTGAGTGAAAAGGGTAAAAGGAAACTGGGTTGTAGGCAAACTTATTCCCTTATCGATTTGTTAAAATGTCGTACGTCGAAGACTCGATTATCCTGCATCGACGGAGATTGACTCGATGCTTAAAAACTCGACCCGTATTTAAAAGACTCGAAATGCTTGAGGAGATCCGCCAGATCGTCGATGGTGCTTGAGTGGACGCCTTGTCTGTTGATTCGTGATGTACGTGCCGTGGGTGCACGTCGATGCCCTTGGTGTCGAGACTCGATTAACGCATACTTTGGTTCGTCTTGTCTTTGAAATGATTTCGTTTTGGTGAAAGTGAAAAGGGCGTTTCGAGTTGCAATGTGTTGTCACATTTCGACTCTGTGCAAGAGATGATTCAAGGTAGTGATGAGCTACTTGAACCGAGGGTGCTTCGAAAATGCGATGGAAACGGTAGTGCCCGTTTTCATGCATTTACTTAAGGAAGAGTTAAACCGAAGCGGCTAGAGCCACTTGGTCCGACATCAAAAGTCCTCGGGATTGAGTTTGCACATTCTCGGGTTTTGTGCTATTGCGAAAAGAGGAATGCCTGATCCTGGAAGGTTTTGGGCTAGTGAAAACCTTCGAAAAATGCTTATATTGAAAGAGGTAAAGGCCTTGAGCCGTGAAACTCCTCGAGAATGGGCTGACATCCTCGGGTTTGAAAAGAGTTTTGCGATAAAAGGGTTGCGATGACCGCGAGTCAGGCGGCCGATTTTGGGCTAGAAATGTTTTAAAACGTTTCATGCTCGACGATGTTTGGTGATAAAAAGTTAGAAGTTTATGTTAACGGTGTGTTGCTAAGATCCTATTGGCGGATGCTCGAAATGGCGTTTAAGCTATTTGAGTCGAAGGTGTCAAAATGCGATGGGGACGAGCTTGCTCGTCCACATGGATTTTGTCAAAGGAGAAATGGATCGAGGTGGTTTGAGCCATTCGATTCGATGTTAGAATCCACAAGATTGGGCTTGGCCATTCTTGGGTATGGCGAGGGATGCTGCTTACTGGGCTGGTTCGCCAATGAGTCGTTTGAAAAGGTTTTGTTTAGAAAGGTTTGAAAAGGCCAAGGGCCGTGAGTTCGCTTTGAAAGACTCACCAAGAATGTGTCCTAATTCTTGGGTTATGCTATGTGAAAAAGCATGCGATAAATGGGTTAGGATAACCGTGGGTTATTTAATCCATTTATGTTTTCAAAGGCTTAGGGAAAGAGGGGTTTGTGTTGGGTTGCTCACGATGTTTGCAATGTATTTAATTAACGATTGTTCATTCGTTAGTTCATTTTTATTGCACGGATTTTTATGTCGTGTTGTTTGATTGTTTTGTTTAATTTTTGTCTGTTGTTCATTGTTTATTTGTTTGTTTTTAGCTTGAGACGAGACATAAGCAAACTTATTCGTATTATTCATTAAAGAAGAATTGTTTGACAAATCATAAAAAGTCTAAGCTAAAACTAGAAGGTGTGTCGACGGGTGACGCGACACCTAAAGGATTAGATCCTAAGAGGATTTCTTCTTCTTTGCGTTCGCCAACGCCTCCGTTCTCGCCATCTTCCTTTTAAGTCGTGATGGTTTGTATTTTATAGGCGCATCTTCGTATGTCAGTTCATCCCCAATGTCTGCGTTGGGGGTTGGATTGTTTTCGGGCATGACAAAGTCTGAGTGATCTATGGGAGGAAGTGATCCTGTGAAGATCGTGGGGTTATATGGAGGGTAATCTTTGTCGGATGATTTGGGTTTAATCTTTTCGTCATCTTGGACCGTGGCTTGGTTGGACATAGGCCATTCGTCCCCTTTATCGTTGAACGGAGCGTCAATGATTTGATTGTCGCTCGGTTTGATATTGTTGTAGCAGTTCATAATGGGAGGTGATCCCACGAAGATTGTGTGGTCGGCGAAAGGGTTGGCGTCGTTGAACGTTTGAGACGGTTTGTCGAGCTTTCCTTGGTCGATGAGATCTTGGATGGCGTGCTTCAGTTTGAAGCAGTTTTCTGTGTCGTGGCCTTTGCCTGCATGGTATGCGATAAGCATTTGGGTTCCAAAGTTTTGGCTTTTTGTCTTCGGGCGGCTCGTTGGTAGGCCTGATTGGTTGTAGGTAGTTGTTTTCAACCAACCTATGGAATGCCTTAGTGTAAGGTATGAAGTTCCTATAGCTTTTGGTTGCAGATGCGTCAAAGCTATCCGCGGTGCAGTTTTCCTCACTCTTGGCCGCGCGAGGAGATTTTGGTGAGTTATCTTGGTAGGTATTGCCGGTGTATCTGGCCATGGCATTAGTCCTAATGTCGTCCTCGATTTGAGCGCCGACCCTGATGAGTTGTTCGAAGTCTTGGATGTTGCTGTACCGCATGTATAATTGATACACGGGTCGCAGGTTGTTTATGAACTTAGGCACAAGTTCGTCCTCGTGCGGGCGATCTGGAATTCGTGCGCTTAGCTTTTTCCATCGAGAGAGATACTCGGTGAAGCCTTCATTGTCCTGTTAGCTAAGGGCCTCGAGAGTGTGGATAGAGGCCCGTTTGTCGGTCTTGTCCTTGATACGTTGTTCCAAACCTTTTATCTCGGTCTTATGGTGGTTCAAGAGGCGTTCGAGGTCGTCAGTCAGCTTGGTGATTTGTTCACGGAGTGCGTTAACATCATCACTGCCAGCCATTTTGCGGGTGTAGGTTCGTTTCTTGTAGGGGATGACTATGTGATTCTTAGTATGGCGAGTATCCAGCTGAGGCCTGTATTTCACTTCATATTTTAGTGACACGACTCGACCCACTAGACTCACGATCACTCTAAGCATTCATTTTCAGCTTATTTCTTTGTTTAGAAAGACCTTTTACGTTTTGAAAAGAGGAGATTTTCGAAAAGGTTTTAGCTAAAGGAAGTTTTTGAGGCGAGGACGTGTGCGCACGTCTCGTCTCGATGATGTTAGCTTTGTCGAGCCCATTTAACGGTTCATCGTTAAGGGCTCGAGCCTAGGTGGGTGAAAGGGGTTTGACTTGAGAGCGGTTAGCTAGTTGAGTCGTGAATGTTGAGAAAGGATTAGGTTGTGTGGCGTGTATCTAGTTAGACCTACTAGGTTCAATGTTCATTTTAAGCGTTCATTTTTAGCTCATTTCATTGTTTTGAAAGACTTTTAAGCTTGAAAAAGGAAATTTTCGAAAAGTTTTGGCTAAAGGGAAGCTTTTGAGACGAGGATGTGTGCGCACATCTCGTCTCGATGTTAAAAATTTTGCATTGCACCCGTCGAACTAGTATCGGTGATTTGCCGAGGTGAGCTCGAGTTCGGATGTGTAAAAGAGAAAGGATTCGACTCGAGAGCGGTTAACAAGTCGAGTCGAGGATGTTAAAATAGGAGCCTAGGCCGTGTGACCTAGAGGACTAAAGTCCACGAGCTCGGGTTTTAATCCTTGCTCGGGTTTTTGCTTGTTAGTGAAAAAGGAATTTTGAGAAAGCTTGTTTCAAAAATTCACGATAGTTTTGTTTGAAAAGTGTTAGTTTGTTAGATGTTAGGTTCATTTATCTTGTTCAAGCGAGTTTTCGAAGATATGAATGCAAATGCTCATTTGAAAAAGGACCATGGAGTGCATAGCCTCGAACTTGTACGTATGACTCGACTCAAAGGGTAGGGTCAAGTCGGGTACACCTCCAACTACCTCGAGTACGCTTTGGCAGATGCTTAACCCCTTTATTTCCATACGCCGGGGCGATAGGTTTTCTAAAGGGAGCACTGGGGCGGTCGAGATAGCCGTTTACGGCAAGCCGTGGAGGGGCGAGAGGAAAGTTAGTCCGGCATGTGCTTTATCGAGTGGACAAGCCTGCATGTGGGAACCACCTCTCGAGGGTGCAAAGGGTGCCTAGATTCCAAAAGGAATGGACTCTAAACGAATGTGCATAGCTCAAATATGTATACATGGATTGTTCAAGGCTTTCAAGTTTCACCTCTTTATTCTTAAAAGAAAAAGCTAGTTTTAGTTTTAAAAATAAAATCTCCCCAGCGGAGTCGCCAAACTGTGGAACCCGGGAATCGAGACGAGGGACCCAACTCGGCGTCTTGCTTAAGGGCGGATTAAGTTAAAAAGACTAATTTACAAAAACCTTTAAAACTGTTTTGGAGTCACCACCTAATTATCGCGGAAATTAGGAACCTGCTATCATGTCCTAAGCCTAAAGACATGTCCTAGATTTTGGAGCACGCCGACACCCCTAGATCTAAGGCTTGTGAAACCAGAATGGATTCGGGGTGAGGGTACTTTAGAAAAAGAGTTCAATTAATGATTTATGAAAACCTTTTAGAAAAGCCTATGTAAAAATAGCCTCTACTGACCTAGAACAATCCAAATAAGATGATAATTGAGCTAATGTTATCGCTACGTACAAGTGCGATAAAGTTTGTAAAAGAATGCAGATGCAAATGCAAAAAGATTGATTAAAACCCTCAGTTTAGCATGTTTAACTTGTTAACGAAAACGGTTCAGTTAAAGGTCGAATTCATTGTTTAAGTTGATTTTAATGCAAAATAAGAAGGTGCAAGATGCACGCAAATAAAATAAAGTTCAATTGTCTATTGGTTTTATTTTATAAGAATTCGATTGCTTATGCGACTTTGGCGTGTCATCGGATATGGAATGTGCAAGTAAATAGAACACTTGGAGTGCAAGCGGCTGGGTGCCAAAGCCGGGGGTGGCGCTAGAGTGTAGTCCCTTTTGTTAGTCCATAGAAAATAAGAAAAAGCTTTAACCCAAGTGGATCGGCACTACCTTGTCCCGACGCTTCAGATCCGGCAGAGCTTAGCTTCTTGAACTTAAAGGGAGGATGAATTCAACACGGGATGGTGTGTTGAACTCAAGGATTTGAGTGCGTGAGGCTTTGAGAGAGTTTTGTAGTGTGTTTGCTGTGAAAGATGGTTCTGAATTGTGTTTGTGAATTGTGTTTTTCGAGGTTAGGTATAGGGGTGTATATATACTAAAAACCTCGGAGAAAATAGGAAATCCGGGGATAAAAACAAGCCAGGAAACCGCATAGCCTTATGCGGTTGCCCAGGCAAACCGCATAGGCTTATGCGGTTGCCACCCCAAACCACATAAGGCTATGCGGTTTGGAGGTGTGGTTTTTAGCGTAGTTTCCTAGTTCCGGTTTGATTATATCTCGAAAAGATTTAGTATAATCCTTGCTTGTACGTCAAGGAAAAGGCCTAGGATATTTCTGAGATATTTTGATGTTCAGGGCTTTGGAGTGCGGGCCAAAGGCTGGGTTTGGGCTCGGTTTCGGGCCCGAGACCCGGAAAAATGAAAAAGGTGTATTTGCATAGATTTTGTGAAATAAGGTAAGACGTGAGGTCGTATTTTGTGTAAGAGGAGGCTAAAGGGAAGATCTAGCCGCCGGGCCTAAATTTAGGGATTTAGGAATGCTGAATTAGACCTTGTTAATGTAAAAGGGCTAATTGTAGTGCAAATGCGAAGCTCATGCCAAATGAAGCAGGATAAGGACCTAGCTAGACTCCAAATGGACAAAATGAACGTTTATTTAAAGCGATGTAAAGCGACCTTAATCATTTTAACATTTCAAACGACTCAAAATGAATTCGACATTAGTTAGAACCGTTTAAGTCAACGTTAAAGCATGCGTAATAAAAGTCCGTGTTACATCACAGGGTTTTGTTTGGGAGGGTACGGATATGGGTATCCACAAGAAGATGCATCTTGTTGATATGAGTAATACTTACATTCCTTTTAAGCACTAGGTCACTTGAGCTTATCACATAGACCTCTTCAAGGGGGTACCCGGCCCGGATAACGTCTTCGGACAACCTCGGGTATTACACCAATATTACATCGAGGCTTTTGTTATAAATGTTGAGTAAGTTTCTTTTAAGACGGTCTCACGTTAAATTAATGTAAGTCAGATAGTACAAATTACTTTAAATAGGGTAGAAAAGTATACTTCTTATATTCCAATCGATTGTATACATTTCACCATTTGGACACTATTCATAAGTGGGTATAATATTCGATATAACTTATAACATATAAAAAAAAATAGTAAGTCTCCTGTGAGACAGTCCTCACATTCAATTAATATGAGAACAAAGTACAAATTGCAGTTAAAAGGGTACAAAAATTGTAAACAAATCTACTAAAATCATTTATAGGGGTACTAAAAAAATTTAATCAAGTACAAATGAGACAGACATACAATAATTTATTGTAAGGCTTGACTGACACAAAAATTTATGAAATAAAAATAGATGTGTTGAATCTTGTTTTAATTGCCTTGTTGAACAAATTATTAATCTCAATTTTTTATAATATGTAACCAGATATATAAACTAAACAAAACGAGCATTAATATACGTTCATAAAGCAAATGTATAAAATTGATTTGAATGAGGAAGTAAAAAAAGTCTACTAAGTTCACTTAAAAGGTTACTAAAAAAAAGTGTGGTAACTATCAATAAGATGAAATGATGAATACAAATAGTATGAAAAAAATTCCAATAATATAGTATCACGATTATCACAAAAAATGTACAAAACTATATAAACAACTATATATAAAATGGTCTTACAATAACTTATTATAAGATCGTAGTATGCAAGTGATGAGTCGAGTTTAGTTGGGGTTAGGAGCGTTGATTTGAGCTTATTTTAGGTTATTCGAGAGCAAGTTTGTGATGATTTAGCGAACATCGATCGGCTTGGTATTATTTGGATTTGTGACGTTATTTCATGTTTGGAAGTTAGCATTGAAGACCACTAGGAGAGACGGGATTTGACGGGCTTAATGTCGTATGCTGCAAATTAATAATTTAGGAGAATTGGAGGAAAAAATTAAAAAAAAAAATATAATGCGAGTAATATAAGTACAAATTAGGTCCCACTTGCTCTAAAGTAGGTAAAATTAAAGAATGTGATTGGGTTAATGAAGTTGGGCTCAGTCTACACATGGGTCACTAGATACATTTAAGAAAATGTAAACAAATGAGTCGTACACCCCGAGATGGAAAGTGTAAACAAATGACTGAGACGGAGGGAGTTGATAATTGCCCTAAATATTCTAAATCTTAAAACACCGTTTATTGTTTTAGAGCTGATCATGGGCAGGCTACCCCATTTGGCTCGTCTCGTAAGGCCCGTTATACAAGCGGATTTGTTTATTAAAATATAAAAGTTTAATGATTATTACACAACAAGTATTAAACCCGCTAAATTAATGGACGGACGATATGGACTAAGTTTTTAAGTTCATGGCAACCCACCAAGCTTATTTATACTTCCTCCATTCCATTTGATTCTATACATATTCCTTTTTTGGAAATTCCAATCAATTCTATACATTTCTATTTTAGTCTCTACTTTATTAAACTAAAAGACCAATATACCCTTCACTAATACCCACTCAACCCACTTGCAAACAATAAAGTAGGGGTATTTAAGTAATTCCATTATCTACCCCACTTGATTTTCTTCTACCTTAATTACCGTGTTTTGGTCAAACGTATAGAATCAAACGGAATGGAGGAAGTATTAAATATAGTAAGTTTTTTTTTTTTTTTTTTTTTTTTTTTTTTTTTTTTTTTTTTAAACAAAATATAAAATTATAAAATATTACTAAACGTTGTATCTACATAAGATGCACTTATTTTTTCGGTGAAATGTAAGCTTTATTAATCAAGGACATCACGTTTGTTACAACCAAACTTGCACACATTCCAATAAAAATGCAAAAGACAATCAGTCTAACACCATATCGCATCAAACCATTGTCTGTCTTCCAAAGACTCATCAAAACGAGATTGTAGTCGTAGCATGCCGAACCGCACGTCTTATGAGATCAATAAGAATTTCTGGCCGCTGCACACACCCCTCTACCCTAGCCTTATTACGATTAAACCATATCAAGTATAAGGTTGCACACCAACAGCACAAAACAGCAAGCTTCTGTTGGAGTATGTGTCCTCCACAATAGTGCGATTACTTAATAAATCTCAATTAAGGAATACATGGGGATAATCCTGAATTATTGTCAATTGATTAACGTAAATCAATAACGGTTGGCTGACTAGAGTTTGACGTTATTGTCGTGAGAACGGCGGTAATCAATTGATCCCTTTAAGTCACACCTATAGGAACGTACTCCAAATTTTTAAGCTAATTAATTGTATGAGATACGATTATAATTAGTGACTTGATATTATGACTAACGGTTAGTCAGTGTTTTGATTTAGAGAGAAATCGAGTTGTGAACTCGGACGTTTGTATTTTATATCGATAAAATAATTAGAGGAGACGAGAATTAGTGATTAAGTGTTAATTCACTAATTGTGTATATTTTACTAATGAGATTAGTAAAAGTACATTTTTAATATATGTGTAAAGTACATGTATATTAAGGAAGAGTTTAATTGATTTACACTTTATTATATTAGATGATTAAGTGATAAATTACAACTATTTGTGAGACAAATATTGATAAACAAAATAGACCCATAAGGGTCATGTTGCACGTCCAAATGGGCTAGCAAAGTGGAGAGGATTCTCTCTTGTCTTATTCTATTTTGTTTAATTACTTTTGCATGTGATAAACATAATCATTACCATGCAACACATTTCTCTTTACAAGAGAAAAACTCTTCCATTTCTCTTCTCTAGGGGCCGGCCATTTGGAGTGCTCAACACACTTCATTTGGTTGCTTGCTCTCTTATATAATCACATGATAAAGTGAGAAAATTCATTGATGCATTTTATTTTCTTCTCACTAGCTATTCTCTCTAAAATTCACACTAATATTATACTAAGAGTTAGTATTAATATTTCACATATTATCAAGTTAGTACTAAGTTATTTCTAGATCTAAATACTTAGTGCTTTTGGTAGTAGTTCTTGGGTGCAACTTTAGGAGGTTTTCTACATTGAAAACTTGGGTTATTAAGGAGGATCATCCTAAGCTATATCTCAAGAAACTAAACTAGAAAGGAGTTCTAGTTTAGTGCCCTAATTTCCTTTAAGAGAAAGGTATAATTTCTTATCTTGTAACAAAATACTTTTGTTAACTACATAGATCTTGCTAAATCAAATTAGAGTAATTTGATTTACACTAATACTTGATTAGTGAATGGGATCCGATCCCTACAAGTGGTATCAGAGCCAAGGCTTGTAGTTACAAATTTATTTTGTTATTTTTGGAGTTTTATGTATTTATTGAGAATAAATGACATAAAATCCGAAAATAGTGTTAAAAATGGTTTTAACACGAGATTTTTATAGCATGCAAAGTTTCTGGTCTCATGAACTTACTGGTCAAATTTCGTAATTTTTGGAATTTGTTTGCTAATTAAAATGATTTTTATACAAAACCGAGTCAAAAAGTGTGTTTTTGGCTAAAATAATTTCTATAAATAGTTATAGATCGAATCTGGTCATGAATTTTTTACACAGTGATATTTCATATTTATACTTTCTGCATGTAAATTTTCAAAGTCAGATCTTGAGTTTTGTATATTTAACCAAATTTTTGTTTAAAATCGGTATGGTTTGCATTTTATGTCCAAAAATATAGTAAATGTTGTTTTCTGGACATGAAATTTATACCAATATGTTTATACATTATGAGGATGCTTTCGTATAAATTTGGGATTTTTCCTCACTGTTTTAGACGTTTTCTTGATTTTATGAGATAAAATCGATGTAATCGTATGTTATTTATTATAAAATAAATTCGTAAATTTTTCTGACCAAACTTTTCTTTTCTGATATTTTGGAAGTGTTCCAGAATATACAAAATTTTTTCAAAATAAAAAAAATTTTATTTTATTTTATTTTGATTTTATAAAGCTTTATTCATAAAAGGGTTATGATTAAAGTTAAAGTAATTAGCACAATGACCACTAAAGTGAACTAAAAGCACCATGAATTAGTGAAAACTAATTTTGGGTGTTCTAAATCAGTTTAGAAGTTTTAGTTCAAGCTTAAAAGGTGTTTTAAGCATTATTGATTAATATGAGATTAATCGATTAAATATGAGACCGGTTTTTAACGATATAATGCGATTATTGTTTAGGGCGATTTTGGCATGTTTTTATTTATAAGCTTTACATTATGCATGTTTGAATGAATGTTTATTGTTGAATGAATGTTTATTCTTACTAGTATGGCCATAGTTTGTTATATTTTTACCGATATTACCCGTAATGAAAGGGAATATCGTGTGGTTTGTAATTAAATGCGATCTCGTATCGCCGGTTTGTAATTTAATAGTTTATTTCATTTATAAATGTATAATAGGATTGCTATGTATTCATTTGTAAATTTATACTTGTAACTATTTGTAAACCGAAGACCGGCGATTTATCGAGATGGAGCCTTAGAAGTGTTCTAAAGCTTGCAAGGAGGAGACTTGGATGAGATCCATGTGAAGAGGGACCAAAGGAGTTGGTTTCCAATTTGTAACTCCTTGTATTTTAATTACTTTAGGTGGCCATACTAGGTTTATGCTTATGCTTACTTTTGCTTGTTTGATTGCTTATTTTCCGCACACATGCCAAAATCGCCATGCATGCCACGATATCCCACGTTGATTGTCGTTTTTAGGTCGCCATTCTTAAAATTAGTTCACTTATAAAGAATTTATATGACTAAAAATTGACAAGATCACCCACATTTTAACAAATGAATTGAGATTAAGCCTTTCCAAATGTGGCGACTATGAACCCCATGTTCGTGAGGACCTCCGCGACGTGGAACCTTGTTACCATGGGTAAGTAGTGGGAGGAAGTCCCGTGCTAATTTGGTTTGGACTCAACCGAATAAGAGTTATTTGGGGCTAATCGATGTATTTTATAGAAAATCATCAACCAAGCATTCTAGTGTAGAATTAGTCAAGTGTTGACTTATCGTTTTTATATAAAAGGAAACATGAGATGTCTAATTTTATATGAAAAACGAGTCTTGGAATCATTTATATAATTTCGTGGGAGATCATTATATAAATGGACATTTGTTTTAAAAGGGTTTTAGCAAATGTCATTAATGAACTATGAATGTTAATATATTTCCTCATATTTGTTGTAGAATTATTTATTTGAAATCGCAATGACAACTTCAACTCCCGCACCCATTTTGGGTATATATTCATGGTTGAGAACCGTGATGGATAAGTGTATCCTAAAGGATGACGGAAGCAACTTTGTCGAATGAGATTCGACTATAAGGGGCGCCGCTCAATCCGACAATGTGCTTAAATACCTTACCGAATAACCTCCCACCGAACCCGGACTTGGGGCCACCGTGGCGGCGCAAGCCGCGTACGATGAGCACCTAAAGGCTGACAATGACGTTAAAAGTGTTTTGATTTGGTCAATGTCACCTTCTCTCAAACTTCGCTTCGTTACTCATAAAAGTGCATATGAGATATTCACTAGAGTGACGACGATGTGCTTTAACACAAAGAGCATGAAAGTGAAAGAGATTGAGAGAAAAGATGTTCTTTCAATGAGATTGAAGAGCATAAACATTAGGGTCATGAAAGGGAAGGGAGCTTATAAAGCTCGGTTCAAGGAAGATAAGGGTAAAGGGGAAGGCTATTGAGAATAGCAAGCCCAAACCCGGTCGTTGAAAGTGCAATTGTCCCAAATTCTTGAAGGAAAAAGAACGATGGATATGCGACATCCAAGGATTATGTTCCTTCTAGACTTTATATGATTGACATAAGTCATGCTTGCATTTCTACATGGGTATGAGATACCGGATGTGGATCTCACCTTTGCAATCACTTGCAAGGGATGAGAAACGTGCGAGCACTAGCCAAGGGTGATGTAGATCTCCGCATGGGCAATGGAGCTAGAGTAGCGGCCATTTCCGTGGGAATTTTTGTACTCACTCTAGCTAGTGGTTTAGAGTTGTACTTGAATAAGCGTTATTTTGTACCAACTCTAACCAAAAACATTATCTCCGTCTCCGTGTTTGATACGGAAGGCTTTTATGATTAAGAACAATCGACGTACTTTTTCATTTAATGAAATGGTTTATGGTGAAACCATTTCAATCGGAGGTATTTATGTTTTGAATGATGCCAATGATGTTTATCATATAGAGACCAAGAAGCTCAAAACAAATGAATCAAACAAATCCTACCTTTGGCATTGTCGTTTAAATGATATAAACGATAGACGCATAAAGAGACTTGTTGAGACCAATGTTCTCAAACCATTTGATTGCGAATCATATGGTACGTGCGAGGCTTGCCTTTTAAGGCAAAATGACTCGTGCACCCTTTAGTGGTAAAGGGACACGAGCAAGTGAAGTTTTTAGGACTCATACATATTGATGTGTGTGATCCATTTAACATCACCGCTAAAGGAGGACATCATTACATCATTACTTTTCTGGATGACTTAAGTAGATATGGTTATGTCTACTTAATAAGGTATAAGAGTGATGCTTTTGAGAAATTTAAAGAATTTCAAAATGAGGTTGAGAACCGAGTTGGATAAGAAGATAGAAGCACTATGATCAGATCGTGGTGGCGAATATCTAAGTAATGAGTTTGATTCACATCTTAAGAATTGTGATAGAGTATCACAAATTGACTCCTCCGGGCACACCACTGTTGAATGGTGTTGCAGAAGGAGAAACCGAACCTTGCTAGATATGGTTCGGTCTATGATGAGTCAAAGTGAGCTTCTGGATCGATTTGGGGCTTTACGCTATCGTTCTTTGTTTTCTCACTAAATCGAAGTCCGACTAAAGCGGCTCCATATGTGATATGGACGGAAAGGTTCCCTATTTGTAGGTTTTCCTAAGGAAGCGTGTGGATTTTACTTCTACAACCCTCACGAGAACAAAGAGTTTGTGGCTCGTGATCTTTGTCTTTCTAGAAAATGAGTACATTTCTAGTAGACAGAGTGGGAGAAAATTTGAACTTAATGGAGTTCAAGAGCCACAAACTGGCAAGCGAGAAAATGAGGAAGCGGTTCCCTCATCTTCTAACACGGTTGTAATCCCTAGGAGGTCGGGTATAATTAGTCATCAACTTTGATCGCTACCTCGGTAACATCGAGGAGGAGGGTGATTTGTTGTTATTCGAAAGCAACGAACCCTCAACCTACAAGGCGGCTATTAGTAGTCCTAACTTCCAGAACAATGGCTTAGGGCCATGAAATCAGAAATGGATTCTATGTACGAGAACCAAGTTAGGGACTTGGTAGATTTACTGAAGGAGTGAGACCCTTAGGTGTAAATGGATATTCAAAATCAAACTCGGCATAGATAAACATATTGATGTTTACAAAGCTAGATTGGTGGCAAAGGGCTTTGCACCGGTTGCTATGCTTCGATCCATAAGGATAATCTTAGCGGTTACCGCATTTCATGACAATGAAATATGGTAAATGGATGTAAAAACCGTCTTCTTGAATGAGATTCTAGAAGAGGAAGTGTACATGACACAACCTGAAGGTTTTGTGGATACATCCAACCCTAAGAAAGTATGCGAGCTTAAGAGATCCATTTATGGTCTTAAGCAAGTACCAAGGAGTTAGAATCACAGATTCGATCATGTTATCAAACAACATGGATTATTTCAAAGTCTTGAGGAACCTTGTTTGTACATGAAGTTTAGTGGGAGTAAAGTAACCTTCCTTGTTTTGTATGTGGATGACATACTACTAATTGGAAATGATGTTCCAAGTCTGAATTCGGTAAAGGTGGAATTGGGAAACCATTTCCAAATGAAGGACTTGGGAGAGGCACAACGCATCTTGGGTATCCGGATCTATAGAGATAGATCCAAAAAGATACTAGCATTAAGTCAAGAAACTTATATCGATAAGATTCTTGATAGGTTCAATATGAAAGACTCCAAGAGAGACTTTATTCCGATGAGTGTAGGAATAACATTGAAGAAATCTCAATGTCCTACGACTCCTGCGGAAATTGAACGCATGAAATTGATCCCTTATGCTTCCGCTGTAAGATCAATCATGTATGCTATGATGTGCACTCGTCCCGATGTCGCTTTCGCTTTGAGCATGACGAGCCAGTATCAAGCTAATCCCGGTGAGAGTCACTGGATAGCTGTAAAGAACATCCTTAAGTACTTGAGAAGAACTAAGGATTCGTTTCTAGTGTTTGGAGGAGAACTTGAGCTACGTGTAAAGGGTTACACGAATGCAAGTTTCCAAACAGATGGGGATTATCTGAAATCCCAATCCGGCTATGTCTTTATGGGGGTGCTGTTTGCTGAAAAGGTTTCAAGCAAAGTGTCACTGTGGATTCTACAACAGAAGCTGAATATTTGGCGACTAAGTCGCTAAAGAATTTGTATGGATTCTAGTTCTTGGATGGACTAAGGGTAGTCCCTAGTGCCGTAGATCCAATCACTATTTATTGAGATAATAGTAGGGCTATCTTTCGAGCAAAGGAGCCCAAGTCTAGTAATAAGTCTAGACACGTTTTGAGGAAATGCCATGTTATAAGAGATAATGTGGAAATGAAGGAAATGGACATTTGTAAGGTTGGGATGCACGATGAGATCGTTGATCCTCTAACCAAGCCTCTTTCGAGGACTAAGCATGTCGCCCACACCGCCACTATGGGGTTGAGGCGTATGCCAGATTTCCTTTAGTTTTGAGATATGTAATGGATAAAGTATCCTATTACATATATGAAAATAACATTCATTGTTTAGAGTATATATTTACTCTTTTAAGTCATTATGAATGCATACTTTGTTTATCCGAATAGTTGTGTGACAACATTGAACATATTCAAGTGAGCGGTATAAACTAAGTATTTGGTCCCTAGTCTCCCATATGAGGTGGCGTCTCGGAGAGACTAGATTGCAAGTCGCTCGATGGTGGGTTCAACACCATGGGGTCATAGTGATGATCGATCGTTTGCATAGACCATCGTGAAGAACACTCGTCGGCGGTGACGCTATAGAATTCCTTTTCAATGAGATTGAAACACAGTGGTCGTGGGAATTCTATAGTATTCCTTTGAGTCAATTCTTTGACTGGAGGTGATTAATACGAGTCGGTGCGGTTCCGAAAGTGACTTTCATTTTTGTCCTAAGCCATGCCGTGAAAGGGGTTATAAGGGCATCTTTGGGGTCATGGTGATCCGCATTATACAAGACAATCGAGTGGAAGGAAATGTCCACCCTCGTCAGGGTAAAACATCTTTGGGCCACTCGAGGAGTAGTCATTTGAAAATGCGTGGCCACGCTCGGTAGAATCTACGGTAGATTCCCGGTCAGACCTACTCTCCTTATCGAGGAAACCACTCACGATATATATCTCGGGATGCACGACACTGTAAGACACCTTGCATCGAGTGGGAGATGTAAAACGGACATGAGAATTGGTAATGCACAACTTGTCTCGGACAAGTGGGAGATTGTTGGAGTATGTGTCCTCCACAATAGTGCGATTACTTAATAAATCTCAATTAAGGAATACATGGGGATAATCCTGAATTATTGTCAATTGATTAACGTAAATCAATAACGGTTGGCTGACTAGAGTTTGACGTTATTGTCGTGAGAACGGCGGTAATCAATTGATCCCTTTAAGTCACACCTATAGGAACGTACTCCAAATTTTTAAGCTAATTAATTGTATGAGATACGATTATAATTAGTGACTTGATATTATGACTAACGGTTAGTCAGTGTTTTGATTTAGAGAGAAATCGAGTTGTGAACTCGGACGTTTGTATTTTATATCGATAAAATAATTAGAGGAGACGAGAATTAGTGATTAAGTGTTAATTCACTAATTGTGTATATTTTACTAATGAGATTAGTAAAAGTACATTTTTAATATATGTGTAAAGTACATGTATATTAAGGAAGAGTTTAATTGATTTACACTTTATTATATTAGATGATTAAGTGATAAATTACAACTATTTGTGAGACAAATATTGATAAACAAAATAGACCCATAAGGGTCATGTTGCACGTCCAAATGGGCTAGCAAAGTGGAGAGGATTATCTCTTGTCTTATTCTATTTTGTTTAATTACTTTTGCATGTGATAAACATAATCATTACCATGCAACACATTTCTCTTTACAAGAGAAAAACTCTTCCATTTCTCTTCTCTAGGGGCCGGCCATTTGGAGTGCTCAACACACTTCATTTGGTTGCTTGCTCTCTTATATAATCACATGATAAAGTGAGAAAATTCATTGATGCATTTTATTTTCTTCTCACTAGCTATTCTCTCTAAAATTCACACTAATATTATACTAAGAGTTAGTATTAATATTTCACATATTATCAAGTTAGTACTAAGTTATTTCTAGATCTAAATACTTAGTGCTTTTGGTAGTAGTTCTTGGGTGCAACTTTAGGAGGTTTTCTACATTGAAAACTTGGGTTATTAAGGAGGATCATCCTAAGCTATATCTCAAGAAACTAAACTAGAAAGGAGTTCTAGTTTAGTGCCCTAATTTCCTTTAAGAGAAAGGTATAATTTCTTATCTTGTAACAAAATACTTTTGTTAACTACATAGATCTTGCTAAATCAAATTAGAGTAATTTGATTTACACTAATACTTGATTAGTGAATGGGATCCGATCCCTACAGCTTCCTGTTCGGCTTCAAGGAAAGACGATCAATACAACTCCAGTTACCTGCAGCCGGTAGAATGATGCCCCATCCCTTCACACATCCTAAAAGAATACGAGCAGTAAATACACAATCTCCAAACACATGTTCAGTCGTTTCAGTCTCCAAGCCACACACAAAGCACATGTCATCTTCGCTACAACCCCATTCCAAAAGCCTATTCTTCAGGATCAGAGCATCTCGCTGAATAAGCCGCCAAATAAACTGATGTTTAGGAAGGACCCAATCATGCCAAATCCATCTCCACCAAGTGACAGTCTGAAAATGAGGTCGAAGTAGATTGTAACCCGACTTAATAGTTTACTTTTCAGATCCAATAACCAAGAATCTCCATTGTACCCAGACAACACCATATCTCGCGCTTTACAGACCCGCTTCCAGCCCCAACTTATATCTCCCACAGGCCTATAAGTATGCCACGGCTCATCCTTGAGATACACTTGGTGTACCCACTGCACCCATAGCCTATTAGGACAAGTAAAAATCCACCAAGTCAACTTACCGACAGCAGCCCAATTTCAGGCCTCAATATTTCGGACCCCAAGGCCCCCTTCTTTTCTAGGAGAGCAGACTTTCTCCCAACTCACAGGGGGAGTCCGTCTCAAATCAACACTCTCATCCTAAAGGTAGTTACGACAAACAACATTAACTTTCTGAATGATCCTTTTTGGAATAATGAAAACAATCATCCAATAACTATAAAGGGCAGTCTTTATTAGTAATTCTACCAGCTGTATCGGTACTCCCAAATATCGAAAAGGGAGAGTACCCTCACGACATCTCGAAACCTGTACAATCTTGGCCTTGATAGCACCTGGAACCCCCTGAAAATAGGCTTCAGTTTTCAAAGGGCTCATATGCAGCCCAGAGGCACGTGAAAATGTAGCAAACGAGCGCAATATAACCATCATTGAGTGCACATTACCCTTACTAAAAAGTAATAAATCATCAGCAAACATGAGATGAGTCAGTCTAGTCTTACCACACAAAGGGTGATAGTGAAAATCCAAGTTTCACGTGGTATTGAAGGTACCGGGAAAGTGAGAGACCTATCGGCCTACTTGCGCCAAAATCCTCGCCCGTCTTGGCGTCGGGGAAGCGGAATGCGCCTCGCAGGAAAAAGTGCGAAGTTTTGAGAAAAATGGGGGAGATCATTGCATGAGTTTGTGGTCAAAAAAGAAAAGTAGAAAAATCCTTTTTGAAATGTATTTTCGGAGTCGCCACCAAATATTAAAGGAATTTGGAACCTATTCAACGCGTCTTGAAATACAAGACACGAGTGTCTCAGATTTCAAGGTGCGTCGATACCTATCCGTCTGAGGTTTGAAACCAGAGAAGGGATTCGGAGTGAGGTTACTTTTCAAAAGTTTTGACAAAAATGTGTTTTGAAAACTGAAATAAAAAGCCTCACGTAAAGTAGTCTCTACTAATTTGAAAACATTTAGTTAATTTCGATATTTGGGCTAAAATGACGCCACGTCTGAAGTGCGAATATATATGACTCGATAAAAATGCATAAATAATGTAAATCGTCAAAATAATGACTTTTCTATGGGAAATGTACGTTAAATAATAATTTATTGACTAAATTATTACTATAAACGTTATTTTCCGACCTCATATTTGACTCTTTAAGAATTTGTGAAAACCCTCAGTTTTGACATGCTAAAAAGACTCTATGAAACGGTACAATTTAGTGTTGGATCCGTGATTCTAGTCGTTTATTTAATGCATGAATGAGGACTTGCATAATTATAAAAGTGACGTCGGTTTGCTTTAGTGATAATGAGTCGTTTATTTATGCGATATTGGCGGGGTTTAGACGGATTATGAATCCGAATTACTACAACCGTATTACGAATACGGCTTCGCTAATGCCAATATCGGGTTGGGGTTAATGTAACCCCTTTGTCCGAGTCTCAAAACGTCCCAGAGCGTAGGTAAAATGTTTACCTTTCGAAAGTGAAAAGACGGTATTTTTGAGTGGATTTTGTGAGTGTGTTAATGTGTTTTGTAAAACCGATATGTTGAAATGAATGAAGTGGGTTGGTATTTATAGAGGTTGGCTGGTTTTTGTGGGTGCACAAAATTAAATCGCTTTGTGTCTGGGCGTTTTTAATTTTGTTTGGGTTGGATTTTTTTAAGAAAAATAAAAAAGGCGGCTGGTACAAAACAAAAACATAATCGCCTGTTGACAGGCGTTTAAATTTTTAATCGCCTGTCAACTGGCGATTTTATTTTTGTTTTGGTGGGCTGTTTTAAGCCGCCTTTGTTAAGTGACGTATTTAGGGGGTAATGATGGTGTTTTGTGATGTAATTTAACTTATGGGTTAAGTCTTTTGTTTTGGTCCGAATTTCGGTTTTCGTGTTTCGGTTTTTGTCGTGTTTTTTGGTTTTGGTTCGAAATAAAATAATATTAGGTTATATTATTTTACGGAATTGTAGAGTCTAGTTTTGTGAAAATGTGACACGGGACGCACTTTGGCCCGTTTTGAGTGTTGTGTTAGTGTGCGTTTTGGGTCGTTTTTGTAAGTTTGGGCCGTTTTGTAGCTAGTTGGGCTGTTTTTGTGGCTTGGCTTAATAAGACGTTCCTGTATCGTGCTCGTGTTGTGCTTATAATGACTAAGAGTGACATTCATTTTTATGATTATGCAAATCCAAATTAATACGCTAAAAATGACTAATACGTTTTAGACACTTTTGTACCGTTTCGACTCTTTTAAAAGCATGCATGGAAGTCCTTTTCATCATCGGGTTTGTTTTGGGGGAATGCGGATACGGGTATCTACAGAGCCCAGTTTGGTGAGCTTGGACAAAGCGTTAGTCAAACTTAAAGATAGTATCAGGACCATTACGGTCTCGATACTACTGGCGGCGCTAAGCATGTGTCTTATGGGAGAGACGAGGACTTAGCGGGGAAATGTGGGGAGGGCGACATGTTTTTAAGGACATGACGGTCCTAGATGTTTAAGGTCATGTCAGCCTGCATGTGGCCTTAGTATTCCCGGTGGCGCCTTGCTTGTATCGCTTGTCTTCTTTGGTGTAGCAACCACGGCTGCGCTCTTGGTTGTGCTTTGCTTGCGCTTACGCGCTTGCGCAGCTCGCTTGTGCTTCTGCTTGTGCTTCTTCGCTGGACGTCTCGTAGCAGAGGTTACGCGTTTTTGGGCTTGGTTTATAAGAATGGTTGGCGTTTTTGTGAAGGATTAGGTTTTTTTGTGAACGTCTCATAAGGAGGTTACGTGTTTTTGTGTTTCTCATAAAAAGGGCTAGGTTTTTATGATCGTCTCGTGAGGAGGCTCGTGTTTTGGTGTTTCTCATAAAAGGGCTAGGTTTTTATGAAGGTCTGGTGAGGAGGGTACGTGTTTTTGTGTTTCTCATAAAGAGGGCTAGGTTTTTATGAGCGTCTCTTGAGGAGGCTACGCGCTTTTGGTTTGGTTTTATAAAAGTGGTTAGGCTTTCATGAACGTCTCGTAAAGGAGGCTACGCGCTTTTGGTTTGGTTTTATAAAAGTGGTTAGGCTTTTATGAACGTCTCTTAAAGGAGGCTACGCGCTTTTGGTTTGGTTTTATAAAAGTGGTTAGGCTTTTATGAACGTCTCTTGAGGAGGCTACGCGCTTTTGGTTTGGTTTTATGAAAGTGGTTAGGCTTTTATGAACGTCTCTTAAAGGAGGCTACGCGCTTTTGGTTTGGTTTTATAAAAGTGGTTAGGCTTTTATGAACGTCTCTTAAAGGAGGCTACGCGCTTTTGGTTTGGTTTTATAAAAGTGGTTAGGCCTTTATGAACGTCTCTTGAGGAGGCTACGCGCTTTTGGTTTTTCTCATAAAAAGTTAGGTTTTTATGAACGTCTCGTGAGGAGGCTACGAGTTTTTCTCATAAAAAGTCAGGTTTTTATGGACGTCTCGTGAGGAGGCTACGTGTTTTTGTATTTCTCATAAAAAGGGTTAGGTTTTTATGAACGTCTTGTGAGGAGGCTACGTGTTTGAGATGGGTTGAAAGTGTATTGGGCCGAGGAAAACCAGCCTAAAACAGAAACAGAAACCCAGAAACAAAAAGAAAATCGCCAGTAAACTCAAAAAGACGTCTTGGCGATTTTCTTGACCAAAATTCAACATTCCGACTCCTACAATTTGTTATGGATCAAGGTACGTACTCAACTCACTTGGTTTTTCGTGTTTTGGGTTTGGTTTGAGTCGGTTTTAGCTTGAAATACCGTTTTCTAGGGTTTAGGTCAAAAATGTCGGTTTGATCCGATTTTAGCCCTTGTCTTTGCTTGAACTTGATGCTTGGGAGTCATATGAGGCTTGCGTTGCTGCCATTGTTGATCGTTTGTGAAAACCCGACTTGTGGCCTTGATTTTCGTGCGTTTTGACTAGAGGGGCATTTTGGTCATTTTTGAAAACGTCTCGAAAATGGCTCAAAATTTCAGTGTAACTTACCCATTAGTAGTATGACGCGTTGGTGAGTTCGTTTTGTTGAAATGGGCGCGAAAAGCGGTTCGTTTGGGGGAAAACCGTGTAAAAGGGGGTAAAGTGGGGGCTTGTGCTCCTTTTTTGTAGCGTAAGGCGATCCCGAGTGGCTTGGTTATTTTGAAAATGTTGTAGCATGCCTGTGTGGAGGTTTGGGTGGCTTGTGTGCGAAAAACGGCCTGAAAAACCGTGATTTTCGAATGATTTGGTATAAGGGCCGAAATTTTGGTCGAAATTTTTCGGTTCCGAAACTTGCCCGAACTCTCTGTATTGTGTTGTCATGGCTAGTATGGTATATATTTGGTCTTGTTTTGTGGAGAATGCATGGTTTTGAGGTGTTTTGGAGCGTTTTTGTAGTTTAGGTTAAGTTTACAAAACCGCTTTCTCCTCGTTTTTAGCCTACCAAGGGCTGAGTATATCGTAATGTATGTCGTATGTGTTGGCTAGGGGGTTGTTTTGTGGGAAGTTGGGGCTTCTTGGTTGAGTTATGGTCAAGAAAAGGCCGTTTTTGTAGTTTGTAAGTGTTTTGTAAAAGCTATTGATCAGGCGTCTGGGACATACAAGTTTCGCATGAAATTTTTTGCACGTGCTTATTGTGATTTATGGGTTGGGTTTGTCTCGGAAATATGGGTTTACGCCTTTACGTAGTGTTTTTCCCCTTCTGCTATTTTTAGGTTAAAAAGGCGTGTTTTCTGTTGTTTTGGCTAGTTCTCTGCTGCTTTTGCGCGTGCTTGCTCTTGATTTGACTGAGTAGGACGTATATATCGTATACGTCTCTTGGAATTTGATTTTACGTGTACGCTCAGTTTGGCCTTATCTCTGCAGATAATGTAGGCCTTAATGCTTGCTTTAATTGCTTTGCTTTATACGCTTTCTTGAGTGACCTGCTATTGCCGTTGTCTGAGTATGCCCTTGAATCTTGTGCAGGTGATCCTAAGCCTTCAGTACCTACTTCCAGTGACATGGATCGGGTCTTGGCTGGCGTTGACTTTGTTACGAGGGGACGAGCATACTCTGCGTGTACGCTGCGCCCTTGAGGTATCCGATGGTCCGTCTCGGTCGGACTTCCGAGAGCTTTTCCTCAGGCGCTGGAGCTTCTACGCCAGGGAATGAGTTTGAGCGCCATTGTGGAGTCTCTGCCTTTTACGCTAGTGGTGCGGTCTTTGTCGGTCGTCGTCACGGGGCCTGCAGTGGCCTTGGACATGGTCTTTGTTCTGGTGGTCTGGCCGTCGATTAGTGTTGCGGTCGTGGCGTTCTTTCGAGTCACTGCTTTTGGACTAATAAGGTCTGCGAGGAGACCGTCGTTGGCGGACGCGATCTTCTGGTGATGCTAAGCGGTAGTGGAGTGCTGGCTTTGGGTCGTCGAGGTCTCTGTTGGTGGCGAGGTCGGGCTCAGGTGTCGTCCTCGGAGTCTTTGCGGGCGTGGGCGTGGCGGCTGGCGTAGACGCCTGAGACCCTGGGGAGGCCGTAGTGGAGGTCGGGCGTAGGCTGCAGGTCTTTGCGGGCGTGGTCGTGGCGGTCTTTGGAGGGATGCTGTGGCTCAGGGGGCCGAGGCGAGGTAGTGGTGTTCTGCAGGGCTTCGCAGGACGTGGCCGCGGCAGTCTTTGGAGGACGCCTGTGGCTTCGAGAGGGCCGAGGTCGTGGCGTTCGCTGCAGGGGCTTCGTGGGGGCGTGGCCGCAGCGTGGAGTGCTGCGGCTCTGGAGGGGGCCAGGTTAGGCCGTGGTCGCGGTCGGAGGAACCCGAGGAAAAAGCGCAAGGTGGATGAGGCTTACGGTAGGCGGCTGATGAGCCACGACGCCGAGCTCGTCGGCCGCCGGGGTGGTGGCGACCGGACCAGCCGAGGTTGCCGGTGTTTTGAGGAGGTTGGGCGGGGGAGCCCTGGCCGAGGCTACGCGAGGCGTGGTCGTGTCCGGCGTCCGGAGCCGGGTCGAGGATTCTCCTGAGTCGGAGGGGTCTTTGAGCGACGAGGATGAGGATTTCGACGCAGATCGCTACCGAGGCCGCCGCCGAGGCGGATCTTGAGGTCGCTGCCGCGCTGCCGGGCCGACGCCGCCAGTTGCCTTTGCTGCCGCGGGCCGCCAGGTCGGGGTCGAGTTCAGGGCCAGGCTCATGATCAGGCGGCAGGTGAGGCTGAGGCTGAGGCAGAGGCTGAGGCAGAGGCTGAGGGTCATGCCCAGGACGCAGGTGCGGTGGCTCTTGAGGCCGCGACGGAGGTTTTCATGGGGATGGTTGACGAGCTAGGCGTGAGGCCTAACTATCCCTAGGGTCCGCGTTTGTGGTCGCAGGTGGCCAAGGACTGGGATGGCGTGCCTCTGGTTTGGAGTCCCTTGGAGCACTTGTCGATCCGAGTGAAGGTCGGCTTCCCGTTAGGCTCGATGAGGACCTTCTCTGGGTTTCGGACGGTGTTCGACGCTTTGAGGATAGGCTCACCCAGCAGGAGCGGGACATAGTGCTTGGGACGGCTTTCGGTCCCCTGGTGCAGAATGGAGAGGTGTGGGGTAGCGGGTGAACTCGCGTCTTATCGCGTGCTCGGGCGTTCTTTGGATAGGTTTTGCATATCGACCAACACCTTCCACATGCCTGGTTCTGAGTTGGCGTGACTCTTCTTCGTGGGCGCGGTTGTCACTGGCCGCCTGGTGAGGGCGTGCTTGATCGGGGACGTGGCGCCTCCTATCGATAGTCCACGTCGTGCGGTTGATTGGTGACGGGGTTAGGTGAAAACGAGGAGCACACGTTTGACCGGACTATATGGTTCTTGACTTCTTCGAGGAAGAAGAAGAAGCGGGTCTACTCGAGTCCGAGCAGAGGGCCCGACTGTGGTTGTGGTGGTTCCTGACGGCCACCCACTTTGGCGACAAGGGGGAGCGAGCGTCGACGGCTGTGCTGATGGCCCTGTCAGACATGTCACGTCTAGGTGAGTTTGACTGGGTCACCCCTGCTCTGGGGCTGCTGATCCGGTACCTGAGGGACGCGGTGCGCCCTGACCGGATTGACGAGGATTCGGATGTGTCTCTCGTGGGCCCTGGTCTTCTGATGGAGGTAAGTTTTGATTTTGCAGAGTCTTGTTGTCTTGTTTCTGCTTTCCTTTTGTAACGTTGTATTTTGATTGCATGCAGTCTTGGTGTTACGCTCACTTCCCCTCTCTGCTTCCGGACACGTTCCAGGTGGCGGCCACGACTTTCCGCATGCGTATCATCGGTCGGAAGGGTATTGGCCTGAACTATGACGCGGCTCGTGTGCGCTTCAACGGGATGACGATGGATAAGGTAAGGGGAATTATGTTTTGTATTTTGGTCTTTTGTAGTTTGTTTTTGGGTTTGTGTTTGTTTTTGTGGTTTATGATTTGGTTTTGTTTTGTAGTTCGTTCGTGACCCTTGGAGGAAGTTTACCGGCGTCCCTCCGTCGATTGCAGCTCGTTTTGGTCCCCTTGACGGACGGCGGGTGTACATTGAGACTCGATGACGGCTCGTCCGGCACTGGGTGGCGCTTTGTCTGCGCAGACGGGTCGTGGCGGCTTCATCGTACCTGCTCCTCCGCCTTCGGTTTTGTTTGTGGAGACGCCCGACGCTAACGAGCGTCGTGACGTGTACCACGAGGGTGAGTCCGACTCCCTGCTGCGGCCGGCTGAGGATTACGTGACTTGGGCACAGCATGCCCTTGCGGACGCTGTGATCGAGGTATGCTTTGTTGTTCCGTTTCTGCTTATGTGTTTTGGTTTCAAAGGCAAAAATTTACCCTATTTTCGTTTTGTAGCGCCGTGGTCCTGACCTTGCGTTCGGCCTCCTCCGTTAAGTCGAGGATCTGGCCGTTGTTCACGGTACGCCAACATTCGATTGTCTTTGTCGGATTATGCATGCCTTAGTCAAGACGGGCCTGGAGAAGTGGGATCCGGCGTGAAGAAGGTACTTTCGTCTTTGTTTACTCGTGGAGTATTATGTAGTATAGCCCCCAGTTTGAGTTAGATTTTATTGTAAAATCATAAGTCAAACTTTGTTGAAAATCGCTTTTGGTTGTAGCCCCCGGTTTGGGTTAGATTTTAGTGTAAAATCTTAAGTCATACTTTGTTGAAGCCGCTTTTGATTGTAGCCCCCAGTTTGAGTTAGATTTTAGTGTAAAATCATAAGTCAAACTTTGTTGAAGCAGCTTTTGAAAATAGCCCCAGGTTTGAAAGCTAAATGGATTTCGTTGGATTTTTGCAGGTGACGGCTGATGTGCACAGGAGGCTGTGGCGGGCGGCGAACCGGTGGCGAGCTGTCATGAACGAGAAGGTAGTAGAGGCCTGCAAGGGGCAGAAGGAGGCGTCCGAAGCGCGACGAGCAGCTGTGGTCGTGGTCGGTGAGGAGGCGAGATCGCGTCGAAATGGAGGTCGCGCATGCCGAGGAGCTGGCGAGAGTCCGGGCAGAGCTAGAGGGTCGGCACGCAGAGGAGCTGGATAGGGCGCGTGCTGAGATCGACTCCTTGCGTGCTGTCTTACAGCGTCGTGACCATTCGCAGTAGGCTTGGACTTGTATTATACTGGACTTGTATTATGAATATTAGTATATATTTTTTTTGTAATGGTTTATGTATTGGGACTTGTGTATGGTTGGTTTGGGGTTTTGTGGGTGTTTACGGGTATGATTTGGTTATTTTGTCTTGTTGCGAAAAATGCATTCCTGCGACGTAGTCGGGTCTGAAATCCTCGCGTATTTGCTTGCCGAGCGTACCTGCAAAATATTGTTAGTTGTAAAAGCATATATATACGTCTCGATTGAGACTGACTCGCTAATGACCAAACTAAAAGCAAATGTGGAGTTTTGAAAAATGCTGTTTAGAAAAATATTTTAGACTCGTAAAAAGACGTTTTTGACATTATAAAAAATGTGAGCTAAAACGACGTTTTGAGACGAAAATTGTGAATGCGAAAATCATATTTTGTGTTGGGTTTAATTCTTGTGTGATTATCGTGTTTTGTGAAAAATGAAAAATACGAAAGACGGGAGTCGATTACGCAAATCGAGACGACGCGACGGGATCGTAAAAAAAAGTTCAAGGTCGGTAGAAATAATGTAGGTAATAAGTTAAAAGGTAAAAAGGGTGTAGGTGTGTAAGAAGTGTAAGAAATCGAATAATTTTGTCAGAAAAGAAAAAGAAAATCGCCTGTAAACAGGCGATTTTACTTTTAATCGCTTGTTTACAGGCGATTAAGATTTTGTTTTGTGATTTTTCTTTGATTTATTTTAATCGCTTGTTCACTAGCGTTTAAGTTTTTGTGTTGTATTTCGTTGTGCAAATCTCGGCTATAAAAGGAGGGCTAAGTTAACTCATTTCATTCATTCTTTCATTTCCCATTCTCGATATTCCAAGAATATTCAAAATATTTACGGAACGTTTGTCGAATTATGGAGAATTTTGAAGGGAACTTGCGCCGTAAGTGTGCGTCCTTGTCGGGTATCGAGAAGAAGCTTTTGAAAGATTGCGGAGTTGGCGTATTTCGTGGGCTAAGGCAGGTTCGAATGGAGTACGAGTTCGGGCCTTTGTCTTGAGTATTGGGATCCAAGCCTTCACGTGTTCCGCTTTCCTTGCGGAGAGGTTTGCCCTCTAGTTGAGGAGTTTGGAGGCATTGGTGGGTGGGTGCGTATTAGCTTGCCGGTATGCGTCAGGCAGGAGTTTGGATATAAGAGGCAAGTTCAGAACTACCTTCAGATGACCCGGGATGAGGTGGAAGAGCTATTTGTTGGGAGCCGTGTCAACCTCTATCGCTTGTGTCAATGGTTTAGGAATGACGAGAATGGGCATATCTCTGCTGTGGCCAAGAGGAGGGCTTTGGCCTTTTGCCTGGTACACTGCTACATGTTCCCGGACTCTATATCCGAGGGGTTGTTGGGAGATCCGCGTTTAATTGCCGTTGTGGAGCAGATGGAAATAGGTTGCAATCCTTCTGCTTTAATTCTGGCGGAGACGATCCTTGGATTGGATGACCGGGCATGCAATAGGGAGCATGCGTACCGAGGATGTCCCTTGATCCTCCAGTTGTGGCTGATGGAGCGTCTGAATGTGTTGAACGACTTCGGCTTCGATGTTGAGTATGTCGCAGGAGGCATCACCAGCCGTTACATGCGGTGGTCGGGTCCAGACGAACGTCCTAATGACTATTTCCCTGAGTTTGTGAGGTCATGTGCTATCCGTTGGTCGGTTCCGTGGTGGGGGATAATTGACGTGACGGCTAGCGCAGTAGGCGATGGTCCCTCCGGAGTTCTCTTATGTGGGTTTGAGATGGGCGTTTACATCCACCCTCTGCGAGTTAGGCGACAAATAGGGTATGCACAGTTCATCCCTGGCCAGGACACGAAGGTACTGACGAGTGGGCTGGTGGTTGGATCATGCGCCCTAAGTGGCTTGTGGCTGGTACTGCTGGGACGATCCGGGTATCGAGAGCCTATGTTAAATGGACCGTTGCTGAAAGTGTTCATGAGAGGGCTCGTCTTCGTGCCTTAGAGCTTAACGAGCCTCCGCCGACGTCTGCCTACGACCCGATCCGCTTTGGACGTAACAGAGGTGGGGGTGATGCTTCGAGCTCGGCGCCTCTCTCACGGCATGAGTGTGTGTTTGGTCGTCGTCGCATACCAGGGCCGGGTGCTCCAGGTCGTCATGGTAATGTTGGGGATCGCCGCAGGGGTTGAGGGTTGGTGCTTCCCCGCTCAGTCGAAAGGTTCGGTGGTTTAAGGGAATCTAGTGTGGTTTTGTTGCTGGTTTGTTAGTATTATGTTCGTACTATTTTGTGTTATGTATTATATTATCTATCCTAAACCCGATGTACATGCCGGGATTTGTACTGTAATATGTTGTGGTGTTTGTTAGTGTAGTTTATGCTCCTACGTCTGAAAAATCTAAAATGTAACCGTTCTTTTTAAGATTAATAAAAATCAGGTTTTTATTTACGACTTTGCCTCATTTTGCTTGTTATTCTGTGTGAAATTCCTTGGCTCTAATATCTTTTCAAAGGTTTTAGAATGCAAGCATGGTTTTTAGGAAATCTTTGTATTGACTATTCCCTCGACTTTTTTAAGTTTTGGGTTTGTCGTTTTGTGTTGAATGTCGTTCTTTTTTACCTTTAGGTTTAAAAGACGAATTTTTGTGTTGACTATGTCCTTGACTTTTTTAAGCTTTGGACGCGTCATTTTGTGTTGAATGTTGTCCTTTTTACCCTTAGGTTTAAAAGACGAATTTTGTGTTGACTATGTCCTTAGCCTTTTTTAAGTTTTGGACGTGTCATTTTGTGTTGAATATCGTCCTTTTTACCCTTAGGTTTAAAAAGACGAGTTTTGTGTTGACTATGTCCTTAGCTTTTTTAAGTTTTGGACGTGTCATTTTGTGTTGAATATCGTCCTTTTTACCCTTAGGTTTAAAAAGACGAGTTTTGTGTTGACTATGTCCTTAGCCCCTTTTTAAGCTTTGGACGTGTCATTTTGTGTCGAATATCGGTTGCGCTTTTTGCAAAGCTGCCTACGTATCCACGAAAAATGGAATCAAACCGGCGTAGTTCGGAAATGTACGTTTAGGGGCATACCGGCCCAAGAGTTGTGTTTGCTTTTTGTGGTGAATGTGCACATTTAGGGCATCTTACCATGAATTGTGTTTGATGGATGCATGTTTAGGGGCATGCCGGCCCATGAATTGTGTTTTTTTTTGTTTTTGTTTTTTTTTTTGTAGAGAGAGTGCACGTTTAAGGGCATGCCGGCCCATGAACATGTTTAAGGACATGTCGGTCCATGAACATGTTTAAGGACATGTCGGTCCATGAACATGTTTAAGGACATATCGGTCCATGAATTGATTTTTAGAAAATTTCGCATTTTATAGATACATTGCAAGGCATTTTTAAGGGTAGTACTTTTTGAGCTGGTCGAGGTTCGTTGCTAGGTTAAACTCTTGACCGTCCAAGTCGGTTAGTTTTACTGCCCCGCCTGTGAAGATTTCCTTGACGAGGTAGGGTCCAGCCCAGTTAGGCTTGAATTTTCCTCGTGGGTCGACTGGAAGTGGTGCTCGGACTGACTTTAGTACGAGATCACCTACTTTTATGTGTCGTGGCTTAACTCGTTTGTTGAATGCTCGTTGTAGCTCGGGCTTGGTACATTAAATGACGGTACTCGGGGAATGCAATCGGCGTGTCGTCCAGGAGCATGAGTTGTTAACTGCTTCACGGGCCCATTCCTCGCTAGGGATGCTACTTTCCATTAGTATGCGTAGAGACTATATTTATTTCCACCGGTTGGGCGGCTTCCATGCCATAGGTGAGGAAATAAGGGTCATGCCTCGTAGGTGTGCGGATAGTAGTGCGGTATCCCCATAATGCATATGGTATCTTGTTGGGCCAATCTTTGCACCGCCGATCATTTTCTCGAGTATGGTGACGATCGCCTTGTTTGGCCGCTTCAACTACTTCCATTGGTTTGGGGGTCGATAGGCAGGATTTGTGATGTTGGATGTTGTATTTTGTGAGTATAGCTTCGTCTCGCTACCGAAAGTGCGAGCCTTGATCGCCGATGAACTCATGGGGTATGCCATACCCAAGATATGATGTTCGTCTGGATGAACTTGGCGACTTCTTTGGAGCCAAGGGTTCGAAAAGATGCTGCTTCTACCCATTTAGTAAAGTAATCGATGGCCACTAGCACGAAACAGTGACCTCCTGCTCCGATGGGATGGACTTTTCATATTACGTCGATGCCCCAGGTTGAAAAGGGCCGAGGCGGTGAGGTTAGGTCAGATAGTGGTGAAGGTGGTACATCTTTGGACATTCTTTGAAAATTTGGCAATTGTGGCAGTGCTTGACGTATTGGATGCAGTCTGCTTCCATGGTTGTCCAATACCATCCTAGCCGTAGAATCTGTTTGCAGAGTGCTCGAGCGTTCATGTGGGGTCCGCATTCGCCATCATGGACTTGTTTGACGATTTCCTGCCCCTTCTTGTAGTCCACAGATATGAGCGGGGCCCCTTGTGGAGGTTGCTTGAGTAATTGTCCCATTTCTAGCACAAATTGGGAAGGTAGGAGTCTGATAGCTCTGTCCACGTTTATCGATTGCTCGGGTGGGTAAGTGTTGTCTGCTTTTGTAGTTGCTTATGGCTTGATACCAAGGCCTGGCTCGCTTCTGGCCGGCCCAGGTCAATGGTATGGATGTATGCTGGTTCGTCACGTCTTTCGACGACGATGGGTAGTAACTTCATGTCTAGTGGCATGTTCAGGAGGGATGAGAGTTTTGACAGTGCGTCGGCAAACTGGTTTTCTTCTCTTGGGAGGTGGTAAAATTCGATGTAGTCGAAGTTGGCTAGGAGTTTTTGTAGTTTTGTTTGGTATTTGGTGAGGGTTTCGCTCATGATCTTCCATGCCCCGGTCACTTGATTTATGATGAGGAATGAATCTCCATGCACCCGTAGGTTCTTTAGCTTGAGGGCGATGGCGGCTGCAGTCGTAAATGCAAAGCCAGATTCGCGGCGTTGTTTGCGACGCTAAAATCGAGCTTGATCGAGAGCGGAGTATGGTCGCCATTTGGGGATATTAAGAGTATTCCTACTCCGTAGCCGCGGTAGTTTGATGCTCCGTCAAAGTATAATTGCCAGTATTCCTTTTCTATGGCAAAGATTCCATCGTCAGGGAATGACATTGTGTTGATCATGGGTTGTTCGATGATAGCGTTTCGAAGGAAGCCGAGCGCTTCTTCCCTTGATCACTTTCAGAGGGAGGTATTTGAGTTCATACTCGGCGAGGAGTAGAGTCCATCTGGCCATACGCCCATTTAGGATTGGTTTTTCAAATAGGTATTTGAGGGGGTCCATTAGGGAGTAGACTCTTGTTGTGCTAGTGAGTAGGTAGTGTCTGAGCTTTTTGGTTGCCCAGACCAACGAGAGGCAGCTTTTCTCGACTGGTTCATACCGAGTTTCGTAATCATGGAATTTTTTGCTGATGTAGTAGATGGCCCGTTCTTCGTTATTGACTTCTTGGGCGAGCATGGCGCCCATAGCGTTTGGCGTAGTCGTTAAGTATAGCGATAGGGGCAAGTCCTTTTGTGGGGGCTCCAGAACGGGTGGATTTGTGAGCAGGCTCTTAACTTTGTCGAATGCTTGTTGACAATCGTCGTCCCATTTCGTATGCTCTTCTTTCTTCAATTTTTTGAAGATTGGCTCACAAATCATGGTAAGTTTGCTGATAAATCGGGAGATATATTGGACTTGTCCCAAAAAGCTCCTTATTTCGTCGATGTTGCTTGGCGGTTGCATACCCATTATTGCCTTGATTTTGGTTGGGTCTATTTCGATCCCGCGCTGGCCTGGCTTACTATGTGACCCAGCAACTTGCCTGATGTGACCCCAAAGGTGCATTTCTGTGGGTTCAATCGCATCTTATACTGCCTGATTCGGGTGAAGAATTTCCGAAGGTTTGTGATGTGGTCATCCCTTTCTTTTGATTTTACGATCATGTCGTCGATGTATACCTCGACCTCCTTATGCATCATGTCGTGGAGCAAGGTGGTAGCAGTGCGTTGGTAAGTAGCGCCGGCATTTATGAGCCCAAATGGCATGACTGTGTAGCAATATGTTCCCCAGGGGGTTACGAAAGTGGCTTTTGGCATGTCATCTGCTGCCATTTTGATTTGGTTGTATCCTGCATATCCATCCATGAATGATAGTAAGGCGTGGTTTGCTGTGTTGTCGATTAGGATGTCCATGTGAGGTAGTGGGAAATCGTCTTTTGGGCAGGCTTTGTTTAGGTCCCGGAAGTCGGCACATACTCGTATTTTGCCGTTTTTCTTCATTCACGGCACCATGTTGGAGACCCAATCGAGTATTCAATGACCCGGATGAATCCAGCTTGTAGTTGCTTTTCGATCTCTTCTTTGACCATGAGAGACCATTCTGGCTTAATGCGTCGGAGCTTCTGTTTGACGGGTCTGGAACCTTGCTTGATCGGGATGCGGTGTTCAGCTATCTCGCGGTCTATGCCGGGCATGTCCTTATATGACCAGGCAAAGACGTCCTTAAACTCTGCGAGGAGCTTGGTATATGTGGCGCATTCTTACGTGCTTGGAAGCCCGGTTCACGATTCTTGAGGCTCTTCGGGCGTGCCTATGTCGATGGTTGTTGTGTCTTCAATGATGGGTTCCTGTTCGGGTTTTGAGACAATGCTTGCAATGTATCTATATAATGCGATGTTTTTTAGTTTAAAATTTATCGTGATCATTGGAATACGTAGATTTTAAATGAGGCAAAGAGTAATAAAAAACTTTCATGTTATTAATGTTATCAAAAGCGGTTACATTTGAAGATAGCTCAGCCGAGGGAGCTTTGGATAACCTTAATGACTCTAGTTACTTACTGAGGCTTATTACATTAGGAAAATGATCGAGTAACCTAGCCGATTTTTAGAAAATTGGCGTCATGATGACGCAGGACCCTAGACTCTAGGTGTAGGTGCTTGAATTGGGACTTCCTGGGTCGTCGGTAGATTGGGTGGCGTCTTCTTCGAGCTTCAGTTGTCGGAGGGCGGCTCGGAAATCTGAGGCTTCTATGGTGATGACCTCGTTGTAAAAAGGGATTTTAACCTTTTGGTGGAGAGTTGATGTTATGGCCCCGGTAGCGTGAATCCATGTCCTTCCTAGTAACATATTGTATGCCGGGGGAATGTCCATGAGTTGGAATTGGGTTTTTGTCTCGATGAGTCCTATCACGATGGGTAGTGATATGACACCTTCTATGCTGTGGGAGGTACCGTCGTATGCTCTTATGTTGTTGGAGCAAGGGGTGACATCACTTTCTTTTAGTCCTAGCTTGGTCAAGTTGTTAGGGGCGTGGATGTTGATCGCGGAGCCGTTGTCGATGAGAGTAATGGGTAGTATCATGTTGCGGCACTCTACGGTTATGTAGAGTGCTGGGTTTTGTGGGTCTTGGAAGGATGGCAGTCCGCGTGGGAGAAAGTTATGGCGCCGGTAGCCAATCCCGGATGACGCGGCTAATGAGTTGTCTTTGGGAGGATATCTGCGGTGTTACGCCATGTCGTGTCTAAGGAAGCGGTCGTTGGTTATGGGTAGGTTAGTCATATCCTTGACTATGCTCTTGTCTCTGCCTTTGCTTGTGCGTTTGGGAGAGGAATCCTGGCGGTATTTGTAGCTCTAAAGGAGACCGATACGGATGTTGGGGGTGAGGGCTTTATTGTGGCTTGACCGTTTGTCTGAGGGGGTGTTGATGAGGCATCGGGGTGAAGATTCCTTTCCTGTCCTCATGCCTTGGTTCCGTTCTTGTCCTAGCTTGGCGATTGCGATCAATGTCGCTACTGTTGTTGATGCTGTCGAAAAGGACGTTGACCTCGTGATCGCCTGCGGGTGCCAGGAGGGGATGATTGAGGATGGGATGCGTTCCTACAAAATGGGGTGAAGCGGGCGTGCTATCTTTGCCGATCGTTGGTTTAGGAGCTATGCTTGGCTTGTCGATCGTCGTTGTCAATCATGTCCTGGATTACGCTTCTTCGCTTTAAAGCTTCTCGGTGTCATGTCCTTTCCCCTGTGGAATTCACGCAAGTCTTCGTGCCATGATAGTGGTTTCTTATCCTCAGGTGGTTCATTTGGTGGGCTTGGGGAGATGCACGAGAATGTTTTTCTTTACGAAGCTTTCCCAATGCCTTTGAGTAGGACATAAAGAGGGTCGAACCTCCGTCATTTGTTGTGATGAGAACGGCCCTAACCTGGTGATGACCTGGTACAGCAGAGTGGGTTGTGCTAGGAAAATTGGTTCATATTTCTTTGGTGCCTTCGGTTTGCAGTGTTAAAGGGTTCACCGTGGTCGTGGTTCGAGGAGTATTGCCCTGGCGACCATGATCTGCATTTTGGCCGCTTTGTACTTGTGGATTTCATCTTCTAGGGATCGAATCCTCTGGATGTGACGAGCAGACTCAAGAGCGAATAGTCTAGAGTCTTTATCGGTTTCGACCTTCTGCATGGCGGCCAGATGCTCGAATAGGGCGGCGAGGTTGGCTATCTTGTGGTCAAGCAGCCTTACGTGTTCGGTGATCGTCATTAGCGGTGGAGGTGGTGGAAGGGCGACTTCGCTACTTGCGTGGTTGAAAACGGAAATTCATATTGTGTTCATGAGCCATGCTCAGGTTTTTCAAAGGAGTGGACTGACAAAGTTTTTCAAACCTTTAGTGAATCTAAAAAGGAAGAAAAGACTCAACGAAAAATCACATTCACAATAGGAAAAAAGCAAAGGAGTAAAAAAGTGGGTGCATGACTCGACTCGTGTTTTTAGCTTTAAAAGACACAGGAAGCTTTTGAGGTAGGGGCATGTTGACACGTCCCTAATCTCGAGGTAGGAAAATTTTTATGATCGTAGTCCGATTAACCCAGTTTAGCGGTATGTTGCTAGGGGTTTATCATCACGATAAAAAGGATCAAACCGAAGTAGCGATAGGCTAGTCGATCTGAGGATGTTAAAATTGGGTAAAAGGCGATCACTTGTTCGCCTTTTACGTGTGACTCAGGGAATTAAATCAAAATGACGATAGGTCACTTGATTCAAAAATTAAATCAACGGGTTCGCATCTGAACGAGCCCGCGTTTTTGGTTTTTTGAGGAAAAAGATTAAATCGGGATGACTATGAAGTCACTCGACTTAGAGCTAATTCTAACGTACTAAAGGTTAATTTCATTTAAAATCTCCGAAATGCATTGACATTTACGGGTTTTTGTTCTATGAAATTTTTGCAATAAATGTATTATGACGATACGTCAGTCGCATAATTCATTTACGTTTTGAAAAAGATCTGGGATCTAGCGATTATCCTGGATCGGTTTTAAATGCACTGGCATTTTATTTATCAAACTCAAATGACTATAGGTCAAAGAGCCTAACGGCGTGTTTTTTAAAAGTATGACCTTTTTGAAAAAAAGTTTAAAAGTGAATTTTCAAAATGGACGTATTTTAAATGTAAAACGCCTAGGAAATGTTTTTGCATGCAAAGGTTTTGAAAGACGACTATAGTGAGGGTACTATAGCTTCACACTTGTACATATAAACACAGGATTTTGGCTTATAGGGTAAGGTTCCCTCTCGCCATTCCCCTTACGTTTTGTTAGGGCACCCGCAAGACTACACACGCCTTAGGTGTGCATTCAAGACGGCCCTAGAGCGTTCGAGTTTGACTGTTACGATCGTTTGTACGGATGCCGTACTTGTAAGCGTGGAAGGGAGAGAGAACAACGTGTCCAGAGTTACCTCGCTTATGAAGCGAGAGTTACTAGGGGCCGTTCCTCAAAGGGTGTGGTTTGAATCAGGAGGATTCGACTCAACGTACTTTTGCGCAAATATCGAAAGCGTAAATGTTTTCAAAGTTTCAAGCTTCACTTCTTTATGTTTTTAAAATAAAAGAAAAACTAGTTTTCAAAAATAATAAAAATCATGCTCGTCCCCAGTGAGTCGCGGTTGAAGAAGGCGGAAAGTGAGAGACCTATCGACGCCCTGCGCGCGCCCGTCCTCGCCCCGTGCGGGGGCGTCGGGAAGCGGAATGCGCCTCGCAGGAAAATGTGCGAAGTTTTGAGAAAAATGGGGGAGATCATTGCATGAGTTTGTGGTCAAAAAAAAAAAGTAGAAAAATCCTTTTTGAAATGTATTTTCGGAGTCGCCACCAAATATTAATGGAATTTGGAACCTATTCAACGCGTCTTGAAATACAAGACACGAGTGTCTCAGATTTCAAGGTGCGTCGATACCTATCTGATAGGATTTAGTCGCGTCTCCTAATCAAAGATAATCCAAACTCACTCTACTAGGTAGCAAGGGTAAGTCGGGTCGAATCCACAGGGAGATGGTTGCTAATGTTGGTTATTTTTAGCGATTCTAGTCTCGGTTCGAGTGTAGGATGAGTAACTAGAAGCTATAGTGCAAGGACAGGGGTTTAAACAATTAGGAAAAAGGTCTAGGGAATCGGGTTAGGCACGGGGTATGCTAGGTCAATGGATGGTGATCGGAATGAGTAGGAAATCGCTCTCGCTAAGGGTAAGCTAGGCCTCTCGGTCTTAAGCTCCTCTAGGTCTCAAATGCGGGCACTCGCAACTTACAAGTGAGGGTCCTAATGATTGGTCTCGTGTCCTACCCTAAACTAGGCTTTCGGTCTTAAGTTTAAGGGTGACAAACGCTCACAAACCCTTGGCCAAAGGATCAACAAACGCATACAAAACGAGATAATCAAAACGAGCACGAAAACCTAACTCAAAACATCATCAAAAACAAACCAAGCAAACACCCATGATTCCCCCTTCTTCCCTAGAATAAGAACTACTCACACATGTCGAAATCAACAACAAAAGCAAGAACAAAAGGGAAAGACATGATCAAAAACAATATATATTGAAATAACAATGAAAAGGGAGAAGTTGATTACAATACCAATCAGAAATTTGATGAAAACCAAGGATGAATTCGACAACAAAAACCAAATAGACGATAAAACTAACGCAATCCGAGTCGGGAATTGAAAGTACAAGATGAAAAATTATTTAAACCCTAAGTTTTTAATGGAAACTAGTTTAAAGTGTTATAAAAATGCTCAGAAAAAATTAGACGAAGATATCATGTTTTGATCCTTCAAATTGACGAAGTTTATAAAGCACACGAGGAGTCGGACCCCGTCCCTGGGCTCCGGGATGGGCCTCCCGTCCGGGATGGTGATGGTCCCGACCGGGACACTTTGGTCCCGTTGAGTTCAGGCTACAACTTGTTTTGGACCTTTTTTTGTACTTAGCTTTTCTTGTTTTCTTTCTCGTCCCAAGGCATAGGGACGAGGCCTATGTCGTCCCAAGGGGTAGGGACAAGGCTTAGGATGATCATGTGAGTTTCAAATCCCGTCCCAAGGTCCCGGGACACCTTCATTCGTTGAAACGAGGCTCGTGCGCAACCGAAACGCGACAAAATCAACTCGAATCAACTCCAAACTTCACCAAACTTCACGAAACTTCACGAAACCTCTCGACAAGCATCCTAAACTCCAAATATGCGCTTGTACCTGCAAAATAGACGCAAAAACGCAGCAGTGCCAAATCGGAGAGAAATAGGAGCTGAAACGCGTATAAAAGCACTAGAATCGTAAAGAAACGCAAGCGACAGGGGGCTATAAGTATATATAAATATAAGACACATCAAACTCCCCCAAACCGAACCGTTGCTTGTCCTCAAGCAACCAAGCATGACAGAAAATAGAGGACAAAGCGAGCATAAGAGAACTTCCCCAACAATCACCAAGCCGCAAGTAGCATGAGCAAATGGCAATCAATCCCGAAGCAACATGGGACGTATGGAAATAGCTAGCTAACGGATGAGAATTACAAGACGGCGCAGAATGAGTAGCATGGCTTAAACATAGGCTCTCTAGCAATCAAATCACGGACCTCTCGCGGTTTCCACTCTAGCACAAATGATGATCAAGGTGATATATGTGATGACACTCACCTACTCGACTAGTGGAAGCACGCCCGCAATCTAATGTGGACCAAATCTCGCATTCCCGTACACAATAATGTCACAAAAACGAAGCAAACATGAGGGCTTACATAGGATATGAGGGTGTAAAGGCCATAGAGAGGATAAGGGTAAAAAGGTGGATCAAATGATTATGGAATCGTGGAGCTAAGCCACTAGAAACCACTAATACTACTCAAGTGCTCGTCCAACCAAAACGGAACCCAAACTCTCATAATAAACGGACCGAAAGCAGCATATCGGTCTCCTTTACATATCCACGCAACACGACAACGAATTTCAAGTGCTCGCTCATGTAAAACAACAACAACTTTCTCATATTTTTGTGCACACACTTCTTTTTCTTTTTGTATTTCGCGTTGTGTTTATTTTTCAGATTTTTGTGTTTGATTTTTTTTCTTGAGCAAAGAGCATACTCTCAAAGTTTAGTTGCGGAAAATACCTCATCAAAGGTCGGGGAAACAGTAATCCCGACTCCAATTCACCAACTTTCTCAAAGCCAACGACATCAGCAAGTCGTAGCATGATCAAAACCCGAAGACAAGCACAAGAGTAAGCATAAGCGGCAACTAGCAAGGCTAGGGTAGGCTATTTGGGCATGTAGCTAGCAAACTCATGTGTATAAGGGGTGAAAGGATCATATAGGAGAGGGTAAAACAATGTAGGATCAAGGTGAATAATAAGCAATCAACTAAAGCCTCATATGCGAAAACAAGTGACAAAATCGTGGGAAACACGGGATAGGGGCCACACTTATGCGTGTTAATATTACGTACCCCACGAGGAGAACTACTCACAATAAAGCACGGGGACCGGGATAGATGAACCGGCCGCAGGAGGCTAAAAACCTCACAATATAAGTAGCTATAGTCCGTGAATGAAAAAGCCAACAAAGTAAAAGCACGCCATCATCTGCAAGCACGTCTAAACATCCCCGAAAGCGCTAATCCAACAATGTAAAACATGCCAAAGCTCAAAGCACACAAGGGAAGGGATGTCGGGAAAGAACAAGGTAAAAACAAGCTCGCAAACAACGATCGGGAAACGTATTTTTGGTATTTTTTTGAGAATTTTTCTGATTTTTATGGATTTTTCTGAAATTTTCAGATTTTTTTGAGTTTTGATTTTTTTTGAAAAAGCGAAAAACGAAAAAGAAAATGCAAATTGAAAAGCAAAGCGTTTCTCCCCCCAAACCGAACGACACATTGTCCCCAATGTGTCCTACAGCACATCAACCAGGGACCATAAAAATAAGGGAGATAAAACGAGCAAAGAAAGTCTCAAAAGAAAGCAAAGTACATACAATTTATTTACAAGCAAAACATTCCCCCAAACCATCATCAAACTGGGGGCGCGGCAGGGTACGGGAAGTACCACCAACCGTGGGCCTCGTCATAAACGATCCCGCTACCATCGTCCTCATCGACGTCATATCCATCATCATCATCTATATCACTAACTCGGCCAGCAACACCAAGGCCATCACGTCCATCTTCTCGGCTCAAATCAACACTCGCAACCGCATGCTTGTCGTCTTTGAAGACAGCTCTACCCGCTTCCGTCCTCCCTAGAGTACCTGCAATATCAGCACAACAAAGCACAGCCTCAAGAGGGTCCCTCTCGAGGACTTGAGGTAAGTATTCGTCTATACAATCATCAAGAACATCGACAGCAAAGACATGCTCCTCCAACATAGGGCGCTTTAGAGCATTAGAAAGGTTGAAAGTAACTTTATCACCTCCTATATCCAACGTCAATTTCCCGTTCTTGACGTCAATGATTGCACCAGCAGTGTGCAAGAAAGGCCGACCCAATATGATAGGAATTTGGGAGTCTTCGGCCATGTCAAGGACGATGAAATCGACGGGAATAAAAAACTTACCAACCTTGACGGGTACGTCCTCCAAAACACCTAAGGGGCGTTTGACAGAACGATCCGCCATCTGGAGCGTGATATTAGTTACTTTCAACTCGCCCATGTTGAGCTTCTCGCATACCGAGTAAGGCATGACACTCACGCTTGCACCTAAGGTTTTCATAAAAATCGATTTTGTATATTTTTAAAACCAATTTGTTTTTACACGGCTTACATATTGATGTTTGCCGAGTTGTTTTGTTATGTATGCCGAATGTTTTGTGTAACACCCCGTGTTATTTTAACACAATATGATAAAAGAATTTAATTCCTTAAATTAAATTCATCATTTTTCTTTATAATAAAAATGCGTCTGAAATTTTTTCGCTAAATAATACAAAATTTTCTTAAGTACAAATTTAAAAATTTTGAAAAATAAAGTTTGTTGTATCATCTTTAGAATTGAAAAAGAAACACATTTTAAAATTTGATAAAAATCAACACAAAATGTATATCGCCTTTGAAATTTCAAAAAGGTTAAGTTATATTTACTATTCATAAAAATAAATGTAAAACCTTTTATTCATAAAATTCAATTTCAAACATTTTTCGTTTTCAAAATAAAAACTTTAGTTTTAATATCAAATTACTATTTCATTTCTATTAAACTAGCCTTTTTCTAAATTGTCGAAATTTGAAATCACACTTACTTTAAATTGATTAACTTTTTGACGTTTGTTTATAATTCTGTAAATCTATAACATTCAACGAAAAAAATAAGTATTTCGACCTAGTAAAATTTTAATCAAAATCTCGAGGGTTAAGATCCGATTTTTATATTTAGTACCTTTCGAAAATTATTTTTATTTTTAATTCCGATTTTATTTCAAAACACTATTTTAAGATCGCGCAAATCGAAAATTTCGAGAATTGAAAATCGAGCCGAAAAATAAACTTTTGACTTTTGGTCACCTTAGTCAAAGTATTATCCACTTCCATTTTTCTTACACAAGTCTTACACCTTTATATTTTCATCATCATTTTTATTTTTATTTTGTATTTAATTTAAAGTTTATACTTTTAATAAAAATACTTATACAAATACAATACTACTACTTTAATATTACCATTTTCATTTCCGTCACTTTTAAAATTTTTCTAAAGTAGTAAATAAAATATTTTAGTCTTAAATTTATAAAATGAATACTTTTCAAAAATTCGTCAAACGCGCACACTTTAACTTTTATCGCTTTTGACACCCGACTTTTAAAAACTGATTAATTTCGTGAAAAACATTTTTAAACATCAAAAAGACATTTTTAATGCCAAATAGTGTCAAAGACTTTTTAAACCAATTAGAAATTAGATGTTCCCTAATTTCATTATAATTAAACATTATTTATTAAATAAAACCAACTTTATTCTAAATTCATTTAACCTAATTTATTACAACTCATCCTCATTATTTCAAGGAGCAAAAATCACATTCATTTCATTCATGTATGTCGTGAGTTAGCTCCCCATTTCCTCTCTTTATTTTCTTTCATTTTCTTACTAAAACCACTTAAATAAAACACTAATAATATTTCTAATAAATCATAAGTGTTCTAGTAATTAGTGGGTATATATTAGGAGCTAATTATTTGGATTATTTGGGTGAATAACTTGGGTATTATGGGTGAAGAAAAATCCGATCTAAAATTTATTTTAGATCCCCGACGATTAACATCCTAATTAAGGTGACTAGCTTTGTCTTGTTTTGGCCTCTTAGTAAATTGATTTGTTTTGTTATTATAATTTTATGAGTATGATTTTTATGTTAAATATGTTAAACATCATGATTGTGTGCTTGTGTGTTTAGGTGAAGTATAATAAAATGATAATAAATAAGTTATATTGATAATAGATTAGTTGTAGTAAAATGATACTATGTTTAGCTAATTTAATTTTGAGCATTTTTATTTATGATTCATATGATTTTTATGTTTAGTTATGTTTTATTTAAGTAGTAATCATATATAAAAATTATGTGAAATATTAACAATGAGTTTAAAGTGATTAAAATCAAAAATAAAAATTGTATGTGCATGTGTATTATACTCGGCATTTCCCTATTTTTTTCATGTATTTTCACTTTTAATTTTTGTAAATAATATGTTATGTTAAGTTAAGTTAAAATAGATGTTATCATGTTATAAAAATTAATTTATGAAAATAAGTTATTAAATGTTAAAATTGCAAAATGTGTTCTTAACTTTAAAAAATGGTGTTCTTGATGTTCATGTGTGTTCTTGGACTTCTTCATGTGTTCTTCATTTTGTAGCATACTTTGATTCTTAATATTTTTAGGTTTGTTGTTATTTATTGTTTTATTTAACTAATGAGTAATTATATTATTAACTATATAAATTAAACTAACTAAATACTTAAGATTAAAAAGTTAGAAAAATAAAGTGTTGAAAAACACTATTCATAAATATAAATGAAATTTTTAGTAAAATTTCATTTTTGTTTAAATCATTCTAGTATAATTAAAATAATTAGAATATAAAGACTTTAAGCTAAAAACCGATAAAATCAAAAAAAAAATGAAAATTTAGAACAACCACTACATGGTCACGGCATTCCTTAAATTTCTAGGGTTAAAATTGTTTTTATCACTTTTTAGTTTAATTGTTAAAATAATTTAATTAGTAATTAATAAATTGAATTAAGAAATTAAAAGAAATAAATCAATTTTTACATATATATAACCCACACGGCATCATCATTAAAAATTGACTAAATTTGACCAAAATGAAAATATCACTAAGTCACTAAAGTGTAATAGTAATTAGAATTGAATTTTTGTATAAATTATTTTAGTTATAAATGAAATGTTATAAACCGATAAAAATATTTAACCGTTATAAAAATGAACTAAATCGTGTGCTACCGCCTTTGCTATATTGGACTGTTGAACTTGGACATACGGACTAAAATGAATCATCCACGATACTATTATTTTAAAATGAAAATCACTCACTTTAGTTAATAGACGACTAAAATTAACTAAGTCTCATTTTAAAATGAATTTCATTATCACTTTTTATAAATCGAACTTAACATTTTTAAAAACTAGAATTTTAAAATGAATATCATTATCACTTTTTACAAACCGAACTTAACGTTTTTAAAACTAGACTTTTAGAATATTTTCAAAAATCACTAAGTACAAAACGAACTTAACGACTTTGAAACTAGAATTTGTACTTAGGAAATAAAAAGATTTAGTATTATACCTAAAATATCTTAAGTATAAAAATACGTATAAATATAGAAATACGTACAAGTATAAGAATACGTATAAGTATAAAAATACGTATAAAATACGAAGTATAAAAATACGAATACGTATAAAAATACGTATAGAATACGAAGTATAAAAATACGAATCATCGTTATAAAAATACGTATAAAATACGGTGAATAGTGAATAGTGAATAGTGAATAGTGAAAAATGAATAGTGAAATACTGAAAATAATTGAAAATTTTACTAAGTATAGAAAAATTTAAAGTGAATAAGTAAATAACTTAAGGTGTTTGAAAAACACTTAAATAAAATTGGATATACTAATAAACATATCATTTTAGAAACTTAAAAATGTTAATAATTAACAACACTTCAAATAATAAACGAATATGTTATGTGATCATATGAAACCGAATACAAATACTTAAACGTTTGACGATGATACTAGGAGAGTCTAGTAACATGTGATATGTAAATATCAAATAAATAATGAATACTGAGTAAGTTAAATAAAAGGTCAAGCTTGGGCCTCAGATATGAAAACGTCAATCGTAAGTGAAGTGGGTTTAAGATAGTCTTGTAGCGGTCGCCATTGCCGTACAAGATAATGAATATGCCAAGGCTTTTGTCTCAGGCTTTAGGAAATAGTCGTTTTATCCTGAGTTAAGGTGCTCTATGATTAGCATAGCCCATTCTTAAATTGGATACTAGTGTACATGTACTAGACTAGGGTTTTATTCCCCTATTTCGCTAAAGTTACCAGGGCATCCGTGCCGATTTGGGCGATTATAGCGGTGGTCTCCTTGCCGTGTTTCGTTCTTAGTGGGCGCGACACTAGCATTCGTTCTTACCCTGCGTAAAGATTACTTGACGAGATTGTATCTGAAGTTCGAATCATTTCGAACACTAGAGGATGAGATGCAAGTATTATAGTATTCGGCGTACGTGGTTTACGAGTCGAGTAAGCCTCTGCACTATGGAAGTGAGATGCAATCGATCAGAGTACAAAGGCCTACTCAGTGGTCAGGCTCGTAAGCAGTATGTGTTGTTTGTTGTATGATTAATTGAGAACGAGTGTGTACCATCTTCGAAAATTAAAGACCACAACTTTCTGAATTGAATCGAGTCTGCATGAGGAGAATGATAAGATATGTATGTTTGATTGCGATCCGATATCGCCTTGTAATGCCATTGAATTATTGTGATACTATTGCTATGCAATTATGTGTTATTTGCCTTCATAATTGAATATCATGCTTATATGATTTATCGCTTTAAACCGCATGCTTATTATGACTTATAAGTCTTTATATGCTATATGTAACAAGCATGTTTATATTTTTATCATAAGGTTATGTTTATAAAGCGATAATATTAAACCAAAATAATTGAAATCGAGGGTAAGTATGAGCATAGCTAGTCCTTTGTCAGCTCGTGAGCATCCCCCCATCAGTTTATTGTGCAGGGTAATCATGGACCGGAAGCTGGATTTTGACGGGGCCATGCAACGTTTTTACGCTTTACTTTATGTCATTTACGAGAGATTTGTAATATATAAGACGCTACTCTTTTAAATTTCCGTACGCAGAGTTGTTTTATTCAACTCTTGAATTACGATGTAACATTTTGGGTTTTATGTATAATTAATAACGCTGGTTTAAGACTTAATTAATTTCCGCCTTAGTAATTAAAGTCGACGAAAAACCAGGTTGTTACATTTTGTCAAAGTTTTGGCTTGTTTTGGTCCGTTTGATTCATAACTATCGATGTTTTAAGATGTTAAAACTATCTCATATGAATTTGTACTTGTTTTGATTTAATACCGATTGAATTAAAACTTAAAAGGATCAAAATTTTGTATGTTAATGAACATATAAGTTTGTTAATAATTAGATCTATCAATTCAAGATGTTTAATTTAAAAAGTTATTTTGAATCTCTTAAATCAATGTTTAATACGGATTAAAATTGAGTTAGTATCGATCTAATTATTAGCATAATCGAATTAAAACAGTTTAATTCCTTTTTGTGTGTTGGGCAAATTAAAAAAAAAATTTTTGAGTTTTTTTTAAAGATTGGCCGTGACATATTATCAAAATAAAAAAAAATAAAATTTAATTTCGGATTATTTAATTAATTTGGCCGAAAGTTTTTTATTTTTGGAAATTGTTGTTTTTCAAATTTTTGGTAATATTTGTTATAAAGATAATGAATATTATGTTATTATGAAAAAGTTCATAAAAATTTGATACCAAATATTTTAAAAAGGTTTAAAATATTTTGTGACCTAATTTATGTTATACTGATAATATAAATTTTGGATTATATTTTGATTAAAAGATATTATGAACAATTAAGGAATTGTTGCATAATTTTAATCATTTAAAAGAGGTGGTTTGGCAAATTTAATCAATTCCTTTGCATTGTTTTAATCTTGTTTTAGTTGATGCTTTATTTTTGTGAATGAATGTTTGAATGAATGGTTTAATTTTACGCATTAATTTTGTACAAACGGTTGTAATTTACTAGTGTGGCCTTAGAAGATTGTTTTCGTAATGAAGGAAACACAATTTTGGTTGTATTTTTGAGATCTCGAATCTCCCATCTTGTAATATTTTTAATTTTGGCATATTTTGAATTAGAATGTAAATAGGTTTATTTTTGTAATTCAAAAATGTAATTTTGAGAAGATTCAAGATTGAAGATTCAAGATGAACTCCCACTTAAAGCCCAAGATGAAGAATGACGACAAGCTTTAAGGTCCATGGATGGATTTCAAATTGTATCTTGTTTTTATTTTCATAGGGATAGGCCACACTAGGTGTTTTTATTTTTGCGTTTTCTTTACCGTTTTTCATTGCATTCACGTTAGATAGTTGCATCATATTCCGCCTAAACAAACCAAACCACCTAATATGCATGAAAATGGATCATATAGTTGCATCCTAGATCATAGACATACGGATGTCATTCGTTTAGAGCTATCACCTCAAATTAATAATTCACGTAAATGCTAGATATTTGTTCACTTAAAATGAATTAAAATGAGATGATGGGACCTTCCTCTTTTCTAAAATTGAGATTAGTCTTTATATGAAAAACATGCTATGAGCCCCTTCTTCGTCGGTAGGCATGTAGGACCTTACTCTCCACATGACCCCTTCTACGTTGAGTAAGTAGTATGTGTTGACCTATTTTACCTGAACACTATAGTTCGAGTAATATCTCGTAGTTATAATGGACAAAGGACCTGTTCTTTCGGGCTTATTTTCAGCTCATTTCGATTCGATTCACTTCGATTCGATTCGATTCGATTCGATTCGATTCGATTCGATTCAGCTCCATTGATTCGATTGATTCAGTTTAGTTCAATTAACTATATTAAATTCAAATTAATTATTATTATTATTATTATTATTATTATTATTATTATTATTATTATTATTATTATTATTATTATTATTATTATTATTATTATTATTATTATTATTATTATTATTATTATTATTATTATTATTATTATTATTATTATTATTATTATTATTATTATTATTATTATTATTATTATTATTATTATTATTATTATTATTATTATTATTATTATTATTATTATTATTATTATTATTATTATTATTATTATTATTATTATTATTATTATTATTATTATTATTATTATTATTATTATTATTATTATTATTATTATTATTCTTCATAAGGTTTAATTATTATTATTATTATTATTATTATTATTATTATTATTATTATTATTCTTCATATAATAACGCTTTGATGTTATTATTACACTTTTGAAGATAATAATAATAATAATAATAATAATAATAATAATAATAATAATAATAATAATAATAATAATAATAATAATAATAATAATAATAATAATAATAATAATAATAATAATAATAATAATAAATATAATATAATTATTATGATTATTATTATTATTATAATTAATAATAGTAAAAATAATATTATTTTTATTATTATTATTATTATTATTATTATTATTATTATTATTATTATTATTATTATTATTATTATTATTATTATTATTATTATTATTATTATTATTATTATTATATTAATAGTAACAAAAACAACAACAATAAAGATCAAAGAAGTAATAATTATAATAATAATAATAATAACAATAATAATAATAATAATAATAATAATAATAATAATAATAATAATAATAATAATAATAATAATAATAATAATAATAATAACAATAACAATAATATTAATATTAATAATATTAATAATATTAATAATATTAATAATAATATAATATTAAGAACAATAATAATAATAATAATATTTATCATAAAAATAATAATCAATTTTAAATTTTTTGTTGATTCACTTTCATTGATTCGATTGATTCGATTCGATTCGATTATTTCGATTGATTCGATTGATTGATTGATTCGGCTTCATTGATTGGTTGATTCGATTCATTTAAAAAGTCGAAAAGAGCGAGTCCTAATAGATAGGATTTACTGAAATCTATCGACCAAGAATTCTAACAGTAGAATTAGCCAAGAGGTTGGCTTATCAATTTAAAGAAATTGAGTCTTGGGATCGCTTATATAATTCTCGAGGGAGGTCGGTTATATGAGTGCACGAGTCATTGCATTAAATCGTTATTGCTTTACGACTTAAATATTTAAAAACCATGATTTCTTATCTTCTCTCTTCTTCTTCTTTCTTTTCACAGTTTCGAATACGTTATATACAGATATAACTACTATAACAAATGGCTGTACGTACTGACGAACCAATGCCAAGTGCCACACTAGCTCGCGAATCATGGCTAAGAATGTTTATGGACAGCATGAATCAGTCTACTCGACTGAAGAGTGATGGGTCCAACTTCTCTGATTGGGAGGCCGCATTACGGAATGCTGCCATAGCTGACGGCAAGCTCAAGTACTTGACTGAGCCACTGCCGACTAAACCAGCTCCCGATGCAGGAGCAAATGAACTCTATCTTTACAATGATTTCATGATGGAGGCGGGTGCGATACAGAACGTACTCATCTATGCAATGGAATCCAATTTGCAAAGACGATTCATTACCCAAGGTGCAAACAAGATTTTCACCACCCTAACCAAAGAATTCTCGAAAGCACCGAGAATCAAGAGTTACGAGTATACCACTCGTTTCTTTGAAGCTAGACTCCAGAAGGGCCAACCGGTTGGTCCACACCTTCTCGCCATGATCGAGAACGTTGAGAAATTGGAGGAGCTTGGTTGCAAGATCGATGAGAAGATCATCATTGATCGAGTGCTCCACTCTCTTCATGATGGGTATGCCCTCTTTAGGGCAAACTATTACATGAACGACATGCAGAAAAGTCTGCATGAACTACATTCACTCCTCGTACAGACGGAGAGTGATCTGAAGTTGAGTGGGAGCATGAAACAAGATGTTCTCATGATTGGCAACAAGAAGGGTAAGGGTAAGGCTCCGGCTAACCTAGCTGTAGGTAAGCCAAAATTCAAGAAGCCAGTGGTTGCTAAGAGTGGGCCTGGTGAGTCTAGCGGTAGCTCACAAGGCAAGGCAAAAGCGAAGCAGACCATGGAGTGCCACCATTGCCACAAGTCTGGGCATTGGAGGCGTAACTGTCCCGTGTATGCTGAGGACATTAAAGCAGGCCTGATACTGGTTGGTATGTCTTCTTTTATTCATATGATTGAGATTAACCATGCAAGTTTCGGAACTTGGGTACTTGATACTGGTTGTGGTTCTCATCTGTGCAATCATTTGCAGGGCCTAAGAAGCATCAAAACCCTGGCAAGAGGTGATATAGACCTGCGAGTGGGGAATGGAGCAAGAGTTGCTGTCGTTTCAGTAGGAACATATGTAATCCAACTCCCGAGTGGATTTGAGTTATTTCTGAATAACTGTTACTATGTACCTAGTTTATCGAAAAACATTATTTCTGTATCCGTCCTTGATAAAGAAGGATTTTCATTTTTAATAAAGAATAATAGCTGTATTTTTCTCTTTAAATGAAATGATTTATGGTAAAGCTGTTTCCATAAACGGAATTTATGTTTTAAATCAAACCTGTAACACCCCGTGTTATTTTAACACAATTGTATAAAAGAATTTAATTCCTTAAATTAAATTCATCCTTTTTCCATATAATAAAAATGCGACTGAAATTTTTAGCCAAATAATATTAAATTTTTCTAAGTACAAATTTAAAAATTTTGAAAAATAAAGTTTGTTCTATTATCTTTAGAATTGAAAAAGAAACACATTTCAAATTTTAATAAAAATGAACACTTATACTTTTCCCGTCTCTGAAATTCGGGTCAACAATTTCAAACACGCAAATCAAAAAAATCAAACAATCAACATCAACTTTGTGAAAAGAAAACCTACGTCATTTTTGATTTTGTGAAAATATAGTCATTTGATTTATTTTAATAAATAATTATATATTAATATATAATTACTATTCCTTTTCTATTAAACTAGCTTTTTTCTAAAATGTCGAAATTCTAAGTTATACTTAATTTAAACTGATAAACTTTTTGACGTTTGATTATGATTATTTAAATCTATAACATTCAACAAAAAAAAATAAGTATTTCGACCTAGGAAAATTTTATTCAAAATTTCAAGGATTAAAACTCGATTTTTATATTTAGTACCTTTTGAAAATTAGTTTTATTTTTATTTCCGATTTTATTTCAAAACACTATTTTAAAATCATATCTTTTATTTCGAGACCTTTCGCGATCGCGCAAATTGAAAAATTCGAGAAATGAAAAATCAAGCCCGAAAATTTGACTTTTGACTTTTGACTTTCCTTTGGTCAAATTTTATCCACTTCCATAATTTCTTACACACATTTAATTTCTCTTACACATATAATTTATCATCATTACTTTTATTTTGGTAATTAAAATTTAAAGATTATACTTAATAATAATAATACTTATAAAATATAATACTACTACTTTAATATTATCATTTTCATTTCCGTCACTTTTAAAAATTTTCTAAAGTAGTAAATAAAATATTTTAGTTTTAAATTTATAAAATGAATACTTTTCAGAAAATCGTCAAAACAGCACATTTTAACTTTTATCGCTTTTGACGCCCGACTTTTTAAAACTGACCAAATTCGAGGAAAACATTTTAAAATATCATAGGAACATTTTTAATGCCAAATAGTAACCAAGAATTTATTAGCCAATTAAAAACAAGATGTTCCCTAATATTCTTTAAATTAAACATTAAATTAAATAAAAGCTTTACTAAATCTTTAATTTTGTACAACTTGTTCTCATAAAATACAATTGCAAAAATCAACTCCTTGTGCACCCATAATGTCGTGCCATGCTCCCTATTCTCTCCCATTTATTTTTCTTCCATTTCTTTCCAAAATCCTCTAAAATAAAACCCTTAATAATATTCTAATAATTCATAATAGTTCTAGGTAATTAGTGGGTATATTAGGAGCTAAATTCTTGGGTATTATGGGTGAAGAAAAAAATCCGATCTAAAATTTATTTTAGATCCCCGACGATTAACATCCTAATTAAGGTGACTAACTATGTCTTGTATTATCTTTTTAGTAAATTAATTTGTTTTGTTATTCTAATTTTATAATCATGATTTTTATGTTAAATATGTTAAACATCATGTTTATATGCTTGTGTGTTTATGTGTTGAATAAATAATGATAATAACTAAATATATAGTTTACTAGTAATGTTATAGTAAAATGATATCATGTTTAGCTAAATTGATTTTGAGCATTTTTAATTATGTTTCATATGATTTTTATGTTTAGTTATGTTTTAATTAAGTAGTAGTGATATATAAAAATTATGTGAAATATTAACAATGAGTTTAAAGTGATTAAAATCGAAAATGAAAATTTATATACATATATACAACCTCACGGCATATCCCATTTTTTTTAACATATTTTCACTTTTAATTTTTGTAAATTATATGTAGTGTTAAGTTAGTATAAAATAGATGTTCCTATGAAAAAAAAACTAAATTAGGAAAACGAATTATAAATTATTAAAATCGAAATAAGTGTTCTTGAGTTGTTCTTGAGTTCTTCATGTGTGTTCTTGATTGTTCATGTTGATGTTCATCATTAGTGTTCATTTTGATTATGTTTATATTATGTTTGTTTATAATTTGTGTTTATGTTTATTTATTGTTTATATATATTGTTAGTATTATGTATTAAATCAACTAAAACATTATAAATCATTTAGATTAAAAAGTTAGAAATTTAAAGTGTTGAAAAAACACTATTCATAATTATAAATAAAAATTTAGTAAATTTCATTTTAGTTTAAATCGTTTTAGTATAATTAGAATAATTAAAATATAAAGACTTTAAGTTAAAAACCGATAAAATCGAAAAATGAAAATTTAGGACCTCCTATGTTAGCTCACGGCATTCTTGGCCATTTTAGGGTTAAAATTTGTTTTATCATTTTTAATTTATTGTTAAGTTAATTTAATTATTAATTAATAAGTTAGATTTAAGAAATTAAAAGAAATAAATCAATTTTGACTTATATATTGTGCCACACGACATTACTATTTAAATTGACTTAATTTGACTAAAATGAAATTATCATTAAGTCACTAAAGTTAAATAGTAATTAGAATTGAATTTTTGTATAAATTGTTTTAGTTATAAATGAAATACGATAAACCGATAAGAATATGTAACCGTTATAAAAAAATGAACTAAATCGTGTGTTACTGCCTTTGCTATTTGGACTGTTGATCTTGGACATACGGACTATAAATGAATCATCCACGATACTATCACTAACTTAAATAAATAGACGACTAAATTTAACCGAGTCTCGTTTTAAAATAAATATCATTGATCACCTTTTATAAACCGAACTTAACGTTTTTAAAACTAGAATTTTAGAATATTTTCATAAATGACTAAATGCAAAATGAACTTAACGTTTTTAAAACTATGACGTTAGAATATTTTCATAAATGACTAAATACAAACCGAACTTAACGTTTTTAAAACTAGACTTTAGAATATTTTCAAAAATCGCCTAAGTACAAAACGAACCTAACAACTTTGAAACTAAAAATTTGTACTTAGAAAATAAAAAGAAAACAAGATTAGTATTATTCTAAAATACCTTAAGTATAAAAACAAATAATAATAATAAGAATAAGTATAAAAATACGTAGTAAATACGATGAATAGTAAATACAATGAATAGTAAATACGATGAATAGTAAAATACGAGGAATAGTGAAAAGTGAATAGTGAAATACTGAAAATAATTAAAAATTTTACTAAGTATAGAAAATTTAAAATAAAGAAGTAAATGACCTAAAGTGTTTAAAAACACATAAATAAAATTGGACATACTAATAAACGTTTCAATTTAGAAACTTGAAAACGTTAATAATTAACAATACTTCAAATAATAAACGAACGTGTTATGTGATCATATGGAACCTACCATTCAAATAAAACGTTTGACGCTGAGACTAGGAGAGTCTAGTAACATGTGATATGTAATATCAAATAAATAATGAATATTGAGTAAGTTAAATAAAAGGTCAAGCTTGGGCCTCAGATATGAAAACGTCAATCGTGAGTGAAGTGGGGTTAAGATAGTCTTGTAGCGGACGCCACTATCTCGGCCTTATTGCGATTGTCATCCCGAATAGTGTGGTATAGCTCTGAAGATATGCTTTGTGCATCCCGCCCATGCCGTTACGCCTTAAGTCGTATAGCTTTGTTAGTACAAGATAATGAAAAATTCAACTCTTAGTGGGTCGGGCTTAGGAAATAGTCGCTTTTATCCCGAGTTAAGGTGCTCTATGAATAGCATAGCCTATTCTTAAATTGGATATTAGTGTATGCATACTAGACTAGGGTTTTATTCCCTATTTCGCTAAAGTTATCGGGCCACCGTGACCTTATTGCGTTTGTCATCTCACGTTCTGTCTCCTTGCCGTGTTTCGTTCTTAGTGGGCGCGATACTAGCATTCGTTCTTACCCTGCGTAAAGATTACTTGACGAGATTGTATCTGAAGTTCGAATCATTTCGAACACTAGAGGATGAGATGCAAGTATTATAGTATTCGGCGTGGTTTACGAGTCGAGTAAGCCTCTGCACTATGGAAGTGAGATGCAATCGATCAGAGTACAAAGGCCTACTCAGTGGTCAGGCTCGTAAGCAGTATGTGTTGTTTGTTGTATGACTAAATGAGAACGAGTGTGTACCATCTTCGAAAATTAAAGACCACAACTTTCTGAATTGAATCGAGTCTGTATGATGATTTTGATACATTACGTATGTTTGTATGCGATCTGATATCGCTTTGTAATCCTGTTGAAATACTGTGACGCTATTGCTATGATATTATCTGTTAATTGCTTTCGTAACTGAATATCATGCTTATATGATTTATCGCTTTAAACCGCATGCTTATTATGACTTATATGTCTTTATATGCTATTTGTAATAAGCATGTTTACGTTTTTATCATAACGTTATAATTATAAAGCGATAGTAATAAACCAAAGTAATTGAAATCGAGGGTAAGTATGAGCATAGCTAGTCACTGTCCGCTCAGCGGGCACCCCCCCATCAGTTTATTGTGCAGGACAATCGTGGACCGGATGCTGGATTTTGGACGGGGCCACGAGACGTTTTTATGCTTTCCTTTTTGTTTCTTTTCGAGAGATATGTAATATATAACGCTACTCCTTTAAATTACCGTACTTAGAGTTGTTTTATTCAACTCTTGAACGATGTTATAACATATGGGTTTTATTGTATAATTAATGACGCTGGTTTAAGACTTAATTAATTTCCGCCTTAGTAATTAAAGTCGACTAAAAACCAGGTTGTTACAAAACCACAGAAATCATGCATGTGAGTAACAAGAAAGCAAAGGTTGGTGACAAAGATCAAACCTATCTATGGCATTGCCGTATGGGACACATAAATGAGAAACGCATGAAAAAGCTCATTGATAATGGGACAATCGCCCCATTTGACTATGAAACTTTTGGCACGTGTGAATCATGTCTTATAGGCAAAATGTCTCGAATTTCCTTCAAAGGTGTTGGAATGCGTGCTGCTGACCTATTAGGACTCATACATACTGATGTGTGTGGTCCTATGTCAATCAACGCTAGAGATGGCTATAGGTATTTTATCACTTTTACGGACGATTTGAGTAGATATGGTTATGTCTACTTAATGAAGCATAAAAGTAAGTCATTCGACAAGTTCAAGGAATTCCAGAATAAGGTTGAGAACCAACTGGATAGAAAGATAAAAGCACTACGTTAAGATCGTGGTGGCGAATATCTTTCAACTGAGTTTGATCAACACCAGAAAGACCGCGGGATAGTACTATAGTTAACTCCACCCGGAACACCACAACTGAATGGTGTGTCCGAACGCAGGAATCGAACATTACTTGATATGGTTCGATCCATGATGAGTCACACGGTTGTACCTGACTCATTGTGGGGCTACGCTCTTTTGTCAGCTGCTCTTATACTTAACCGAAGTCCGACTAAAGCTGTTGACAAGACTCCATACGAGTTATGGAAGGGAACGGTCCCTAACTTGTCCTTTATTCGGGTTGGGGCTGCGAGGCTTATGTCAAGTGGAGACACGAGGATAAGCTCGGCCCGCGATCGGTCAAGACATACTTTATTGGTTATCCAAAAGGAATGTTTGGTCATTACTTCTATTCGCCTATCGAACACCGAGTTTTTGTTGCGGCTAGTGCGAAGTTCTTAGAGAAAGAGTTTCTCGAAGACAAGAAAAGTAATAGAACCTTCGATCTGTCGGAGATTCCTGAACCAACAACCAAGCAATCAATGGTGGAAACTGTTCCTCCTTCGTCTGCAGCGGTTAATATTCCCTTAGAACCCAGAAGGTCGGGTAGACTCTCCATTCCTCCAGATAGATACATCGGTATGGTTGAGGAGAATGGGAGAGACGACGTTTTACTCCTTGAGAGTAACGAACCCGTAACCTATAAAGTGCCATGACATGTTCCGACTCAAAGCTATGGCAAGAAGCCATGCAATCCGAGATGGACTCTACGTACGAGAACGATGTATGGGATCTGGTTGACTTACCTGATAAGGCTAGGCCTCTTCAGTGCAAATGGCTTTACAAGATAAAGCGATCTGTAGAAGGACAACCAGATATATACAAGGCACGACTAGTGGCAAAGGGTTTCACTCAAGTGCAAGGGTTGCACTATGATGAGATCTTTGCACCCGTAGTCATGCTTCGTTCCATTCGGATTCTCTTAGCGATCGCTGCATTTCATGACTATGAAATTTGGCAAATGGATGTGAAAACCGCCTTCTTAAACGGTTATTTGGAGGAGGAGTTGTACATGGTGCAACCCGAAGGTTACACAGATCCTGAAAATCCTAAGAAGGTTTGCAAGCTTAAGCGTTCCATCTATGGACTTAAGCAAGCTTCACGGAGTTGGAATCAACGCTTCGACCAAGTGATAAAGGAGAATGGATTCGCTCGATCGGTCGAGGAACCATGTCTATATATCAAGTCGAGTGGGAGCAAGATTGTCTTCCTAATACTGTACGTCGATGACATACTCTTGATTGGGAATGACATACCTCTCTTAACTTCGGTAAAAGTATGGTTAAAGAACCATTTCCAGATAAAAGATCTGGGTGAGGCACAACGAATTTTGGGGCTCCGTATCTATAGAGATAGATCACGACGGATGTTATCCCTCAGTCACGAGTCTTATATAGATAAGATGCTTGAGAGGTTCAGCATGATCAACTCCAAGAAGGGGAACCTTCCAATGATTTCTGGAGTGCACTTGAGTAAAGCTCAAGCACCAAAGACATCGGAAGAGGTCGAGCGCATGAGTCGGATTCCATATGCATCCGCTATAAGATCGATCATGTATGCCATGATATGCACACGTCCGGACGTGGCATATGCATTGAGTATGACGAGCCGATACCAAGGCAATCCAGGTGAAGCACACTTGATGGCTGTAAAGAACATTCTTAAGTACCTACGGAGGACTAAAGATTGGGTATTGACTTATGAAGGAGACACTGAGCTATGCGCAATCGGTTACGCAGATGCTAGTTTCCAAACGGATCGAGATGACTTGAAATCTCAATCTGGATTCGTTTTTACTCTTAATGGCGCTGCGGTCAGCTGGAAAAGCTCCAAACAAACAGTTATAGCAGATTCAACGACTGAGTCCGAGTACTATGCTGCTTCAGAGGCTGCGAAGGAAGCTATATGGATGCGTCAGCTCTTACAAGGACTAACTGTAGTTCCAAGTTCGAATGACCCGATCACCATCTATTGTGACAATAGTGGTGCCATCTTCCAAGCGAAGGAGTCAAGTCCAAAGAACAAGTCTCGGCACGTGCAAAGGAAGGCTCACATGATCCGAGATTACGTGGAGCAGAAGGAGATAGTGATTGACAAGATTGCTACGGATGATAACATAGCAGATCCCCTCACTAAGCCGTTGAGACATGATAAGCATGAAGGGCACGTTATTTCCATGGGAATTAAGCGTGTTCCTGAGTTGTATTAGTTGTTTGTATGGATTTGACACTTGTAATTTCCTAAAACTTCTAATAAAATCATCGTTTTGTTATATATATTGTTTTTCATGAGGGTTGTGCAGACAACGTTGAACACCTCAAAGTGAACTGAATTGCTTTATATTTTGTTTGGTCCGTGGTCGCCTACACGAGCTGATAACTCTGGCAATCATTTTGTGACGTCGATTGATGGTGGGTTCAACGAGCCATAAGTCAAACTGTTGACTGATCGATCACAGATGCGGGTTTACTGAAATCGCGCAGGACAATTTTTGTGACGACTACATGGAGTCCTAAATGTTTCAGAACATTAGGTGTCGGGTCGTGGATAGGACATCCATTGTGTTCCTAGAGTCGATTCTTTTGACTATCGACTGTCTCTTGAGATTAAGGCAGATTTTGGGTGACTTTGGTTTCTTTCTCACGGCCGACCGTAACAGGAGGCCAAGTAGATTTTCACTAGGGTCATTTCATGCTGCGCTTACATCTGCAGGATTCGAGTTGCGGGAAATATCCAACTTCTATCGAGTTATAATATTTTTCTCAGGGCCACTCGAGGAACTGTAACTGAAAATGCATGGCCATGCTCGAATATTGATTCGTTTATCAGTTAAGTTACTCTCTAGTCGGGGAAACCACTCTTGATAATGATCAATTGTAAACTACGACCTTTGAGAATACAGATTTTCCAAATTGGTTTACATTGAGTGGGAGAAATTTATTATGGATATGAGAATCGGTTATCGCACATACACTTGTACGGACAAGTGGGAGATTGTTGGAGCTAGTGTCCTCCACAGTTAGTGCAATAACATAAATAAATCTCTAAAGGTACACAGGGTACATTTTGTATTTAATCAGTTGATTAACGTTTATCGATAACGGTTGGCTTGCTAGATAAGTTTGACGTTATTGTCATACAGATGGCGGTGATCAACTGGTCCCTAAGACTCACACCTAAAGGATGTGTTTGAGAGATATGATTATTTGAAAAAATGATCATATTGATGCCTTACTTAATGACTAAACGGTTAGTCAGTGTTGTTGACTAAAAGGTTAGTCAAATGTGACTAAAATGTTAGTCAAGTGTGATGATGTTACTGACTAAAATGTTAGTCGATTGTAATGAGTGGTACTGACTATTTAACCTGATTAAATAATATTAGCTGAGACGAATTAAATGTAATTCGTGAATTGAATATAAAATGTTATATTTAATTATTGTGTATAATGCAAGCTAATTAAACATAAACCGTTATAATTAATTAGCAAATTATGAATATAAGGATATTTATAATATATTATAGTCGGTCCATACAGATGACACTAAGAATATAATGCATTATATAAAAAGCTAAAATGACCAAGTGAAAAGTGTCCAGATACATTGTGTCCCGATACACTCCTTTCCTTGATCAATAAGTTACTGATTTTGAGGAGAATAATATCTCCCCAAAATTAGAAGAAGAGGTCGGCCACTTTAGGAGTATATGAGGAGGATTTTGCCTTTCCTAATACTACTCTAATTCATTCCTTAATTCATACACAACTCTACAACACAATATTCTTGAGAGAAAACCAGTTTTCTTCTCTAAAAAATTCTCTAGCAATCAAAGGCATATCAAAAACACATCTTGGGTGAGATTATTAGGAGATACCATAGTTTTGGTATTGTTCTTAGGCCGATTTACTAGGATTAAAGGTTAATTCTAAATCTCTTTTCTTTGTTATGCAATTTCTATTTTATGACTTTAAATCTTATAAAGTTTTTCATTATAATCCTGTGATTTTAAAGGTCTATATACCGATATAAACCTACAGTAACCACATAGATCTTGCTCATCAATTTAGAGTAATTTGATTTACACTAATATTTGATTAGTGAATGGGATGAGATCCCTACACGCGCAACTCGCCTCGATGTTAAAATGTTTTTGTTTGCTTTGCATCCACTTAGCTGAGGTGACGGTATGTTGTCGTGGGCTAAGGTTGGATGTGCGAAAAGGATTCGACCCAAACTAGTCAGGTCGAAGATGTTAAAAAGATTTGAGCCACGAGACTCATAGAACGAAATTCAAGAGTACGGGTTAGAAACCTTGACTTGGGTTTTACTAGTTGTATAAAAGGAAATTTGAAAAATGTTTATTTCAAAAACCCGCGATTATTTTGTTTGAAAAGTGTTGGCTTGTTAGTTGTTAGATTGATTTATATCTTTGAAAACTTTAAGCGACTTTTCGAAAATATGCAATGCAAATGTGTTTTGAAAAAGGGTATATTGTATAGCCTCGCATTTGTACGTATGACTCTCGGTCGTTTGGTAAAGTCTCGTACGCCTCCAACAGGTTTGAGTACGCTTTGGCAGATGCTTTTAACTCTTCGCCCACACGGTAAAACGTGTAGGATACGAAGGAAGCCCTGGGGTGGTCAAACCAGTTCGTTACTGTAAGGATCTCATCCCATTCACTAATCAAATATTAGTGTAAATCAAATTACTCTAATTTGATGAGCAAGATCTATGTGGTTATATAAATACTTTGTTATAAGTTTATAGAAATTTATACCTTTCTAAAAAGGAAATTTGGGCACAAAACTAGAACTCCTTTCTAGTTTTGTTTCTTGAGCTTAAGATTAGGATGATCCTCCAAAACTTAAGTCTCCAAAGTAGGAGACCTCCTTTGAGATACACCAAAGAAATACTCCAAAAATACTAAAGATTTTGATCTAGAAATCACTTAGTATTAACTTGATAATATGTGAAATATTATTACTAACACTTAGTAAGATTAGTATAAAATGTGTTTTAGGTTTAGTGAGAAAATGAGAGAGATGAAGAGAAAGCCTTAGAATTAGCTCTCTTGCATTTGGCCTTATGTTTTTATATAGAAACAAAAACAAAATGAAGTGTGTTAGACACACTTGGGGGGGCCCGTCAAAAAGAGAGAGGAGGAAGAGTGTGGTGCAAAAAATTATCTTGTGAAGAACAATTAGAAGCATTGAAATCATTATGCTTCAACATGCAAAAAAAGGGAAAACAATTAGGAAAAAGACAAGAAGGAATCTTTCCTTCTCCTCTCTCATTTGGGACGGTCCATAAGGGCCTAATGGGTCCATTTTGTTTTTCCAAAATTTGTCCCACAAAAAGATATAATTTATCACTTAATTATCTAATATAATAAAGTGTAAATTAATTAAACTCTTCCTTAATATACATTTACACTTACACATATATCAAAATGTACTTTTACTAATCTCATTAGTAAAATATATACAATTAGTGAATTAACGTTTAATCACTAATTCTCATCTCCTCTAATAATTTTATCGATATAAAATAAATCATCCGAGTTCGCAACTCGATTTCTCTCTAAATCAATACACTGACTAACCGTTAGTCGATTTATCAAGTTACTAATATAATCGTATCTCATACAATTAATTAGCTTAAATATTTAGATGCGTTCTATAGGTGTGACTTAAAGGGATCAATTGATTCTGTGGATTCTCACGACAATAACGTCAAACTCTAGTCAGCCAACCGTTATTGATTTACGTTAATCAATTGACAATAATACAGGATTATCCCCATGTATTCCTTAATTGAGATTTATTAAGTAATCGCACTATTGTGGAGGACACATACTCCAACAATCTCCCACTTGTCCGAGACAAGTTGTGCATTACCAATTCTCATGTCCGTTTCACATCTCCCACTCAATGCAAGGTGTCTTACAGGTCGTACTTGCATCCTGAGGTATATATCATGAGTGGTCTCCTCGATATGGAGAGTAGCTGTCTGACCGGGGAATCTACCGTAGATTCTTATCGAGCGTGGCCACGCATTTTCAGCGACTACTCCTCGAGTGGCCCAAAGATGTTTTACCCCGACAAGGGTGGACATTTCCCTTCCACTCGATTGTACTGTATGATGCAGATCACCATGACCCCAAAGATGCCCTTATAACCCCCTTTCACGGCATGGCTTAGGACAAAAATGAAAGTCACTCGGAGCGCCGGCTTCGGACAATCAGTTTCCAGTCAAATAATTGACTCAAAGGAATACTATTGAAATTCCCACCACGACCAGGTTTCAATCGCATTGAAAAGGAATTCTATATGCGTCACTGCCCGACAGAGTGTTTTCACAGTCTGTCTATGCAAACGATCAGTCATCACTTATGACCCCATGGTGTTGAACCCACCATTGATCGACTTGCAATCTAGTCTCTACGAGACGTCACCTCTTTATAAGAGACCATGGACCAAATACTTAGTTTATGCCGTTCACTTGAATACGTTCAAAGTTGTCACACAAAAATTCGGATAATCAAAGTATGCATTCATAATGACTTAAGATTAAAAACAATGAATGTTATTTTCATATATGTAATAGGATACATCATTCAATTACATATTACGAAACTAAAGGAAATATGGCATACGCCGCAACCCCATAGAGGCGGTATGCGCGTCATGCTTAGCCCTCGAAAGAGGCTTGGTTAAAGGATCAGCGATGTTATCGTCTGTCCCAACCTTACAAATATCTATTTCCTTCCTTTCCACATTATCTCTAATAACGTGGTATTTCCTCAAAACGTGTCTAGACTTGTTACTAGACTTGGGCTCTTTTGCTTAGAAAATAGCCCCACTATTATCACAAAAGATAGTGATCGGATCTACGGAACTAGGGACTACTCTTAGTCCATCCAAGAATTGCCGAATCCACACAGCTTCTTTAGCAGCTTTAGATGCCGCCAAATATTCAGCTTCCGTTGTAGAATCCGCAGTGACACTCTGTTTGAAGCTCTTCCAACAAACAGCTCCTCCATTCAACATAAAGACATAGACGGATTGGGATTTTAAATCATCCCCATCAGTTTGGAAACTTGCATCCGTGTAACCCTTTACACGTAGCTCAAGTTCTCCTCCAAACACTAGAAATGAATCCTTAGTTCTTCTCAAGTACTTAAGGATGTTCTTTACAGCTATCCAGTGACTCTCACCGGGATTAGCTTGATACCGGCTCGTCATGCTCAAGGCGAATGCGACGTCGGGACGAGTGCAAATCATAGCATACATGATTAATCCTACAGCGGAAGCATAAGGGATCAATTTCATGCGTTCAATTTCCGCAGGAGTCGTAGGACATTGAGATTTCTTCAATGTTATTCCTACACTCATCGGAAGAAAGCCTCCCTTAGAGTCTTTCATATTGAACCTATCAAGAATCTTATCGATATAAGTTTCTTGACTTAATGCTAGTATCCTTTTGGATCTATCTCTATAGATCCGGATACCCAAGATGCGTTGTGCCTCTCCCAAGTCCTTCATTTGGAAATGGTTTCCCAATTCCACCTTTACCGAATTCAAACTTGGAATATCATTTCCAATCAATAGTATGTCATCCACATACAAAACACGGAAGGTTACCTTGCTCCCACTAAACTTCATGTACAAACAAGGTTCCTCGGTACTACGAGTGAATCCATTTTGTTTGATAACATGATCGAATCTATGATTCCAACTCCTTGATGCTTGCTTAAGACCATAAATGGATCTCTTAAGCTTGCATACTTTCTTAGGGCTAGACGTATCCACAAAACCTTCAGGTTGTGTCATATACACTTCCTCTTCTAGAATCCCATTCAAGAAGGCGGTTTTTACATCCATTTGCCATATTTCATAGTCATGAAATGCGGCAACCGTTAAGATTATCCTTATGGATCGAAGCATCGCAACCGGTGCAAAGGTTTCATCATGATGAATACCTTGGACTTGTGAAAAGCCCTTTGCCACCAATCTAGCTTTGTAAACATCTATATGTTTATCTATGCCGAGTTTGATTTTGAATATCCATTTACACTGAAGAGGTCTCACTCCTTCAGGTAAATCTACCAAGTCCCAAACTTCGTTCTCGTACATAGAATCCATTTCGGATTTCATGGCATCAAGCCATTGTTCGGAGTTGGGGCTACTTATAGCCGCCTTGTAGGTTGAGGGTTCGTTGCTTTCGAATAACAATAAATCACCCTCCTCCTCGATGTTACAGGAGGTAGCAGTCAGGTTGATGACTAATTCTTCACGACCTCCTAGGGATTATAACCGTGTCGGAAGACGAGGAACGCGTTTTCCTCATTTTACGTCTCGGTTTGTAGCTCTTGAACTTCATCAAGTTCAAATTTTCTCCCACTTTGTTTTTAGAAATATATTCATCTTCTAGAAAAAGCGAGATCACGAGCCACAAACACTTTGTTCTCGTGAGGGTTGTAGAAGTAATAACCACAGGTTTCCTTAGGATAACCTACAAATAGACATTTGTCAGACCTTGGAGCGAGTTTATCGTCAGTTTTATTCTTAACGAATGCCTCACAACCCCAAATTCTCATGAATGACAAATAAGGAACCGTTCCCGTCCATATCTCATATGGAGTCTTATTGGCCGCTTTAGTCGGACTTCGATTTAGTGAGAAAACAGCAGATAACAGTGCAAAGCCCCAAAATGATCCAGGAAGCTCACTTTGACTCATCATAGACCGAACATGTCTAGCAATGTTCGGTTTCTCCTTTCTGCAACACCATTCAACTGTGGTATGCCCGGAGGAGTCCATTGTGATATTATACCACAATTCTTAAGATGTGAATCAAACTCATTACTTAGATATTCGCCACCACGATCCGATCGTAGTGCTTTTATCTTTTTGTTCAATTGGTTCTCAACCTCATTTTGAAATTCTTTAAATTTCTCAAAAGCATCACTTTTATGCCTTATTAAGTAGACATAACCATATCTACTTAAGTTATCGGTAAAAGTAATGAAGTAATGATATCCTCCTCTAGCGGTGATGTTTAATGGACCACACACATCGGTATGTATGAGTCCTAAAACCTCACTTGCTCGTGTCCCTTTACCGCTAAAGGGTTGACGAGTCATCTTGCCTAAGAGGCAAGATTCGCATGTACCATATGATTCGCAATAAAATGGTTTGAGAACCTTGGTCTCAACAAGTCTCTTTATGCGTCTATCGTTTATGTGACCTAAACGACAATGCCAAAGGTAGGATTTGTTTGATTCATTCGTTTTGAGCCTCTTGTTTTCCACATGATAAACATCATTGACATCATTTAAAACATAAATACCTCCAATTGAAATAGCTTCACCATAAACTATTTCATTAAATGAAAAAGTACAACGGTTGTTCTTAATCACAAAACAAAAGCCTTCCGCATCTAACACGGAGACGGAGATAATGTTTTTAGTTAGAGTTGGTACAAAATAACAGTTATTTAAATGCAAATTTAAACCACTAGCAAGTGCGAGTACAAAAGTTCCCACGGAAACGGCCGCTACTCTTGCTCCATTGCCCATGCAGAGATCTGCATCACCCTTGGCTAGAGCTCGCACGTTTCTCATCCCCTGCAAATGATTACAAAGGTGAGATCCACATCCGGTATCCAATACCCATGTAGAAATGCAAGCATGATTGATGTCTATCATATAGAGATTAGAAGGAAGAATACCTTTGGATGTCGCACATCCATCTTTCAAGTCCTTCTTGTACATGGGACAATTGCGCTTCCAATGACCCACTTCATTGCAATACTTGCAAGTGTCATTGAGAGGTTTTCCCTTGTTGATCTTGGGCTTAGACTTGTGTGGAACACCTTCCACAATAGCCTTGCCCTTACCCTTGCCTTTGACAGATGGCGCTTTCTTAGCCACCTTCCCCTTCTTCACTCCTAGATTCATGTTCTTCATTTTCATGGAGAGAACATCTTTCTTCTCCATTTCATTCACTTCCATATCCCTCTCGGCTTGGACCAAGAGAGCATGAAGTTCATGGTAACTCTTATCCATGTTGTTCATGTTATAGTTTACTCAAAAATGAGCAAACTTGTTAGAAAGAAAGCGAAGAATGCGGTTAATCGCAAGAGCTTTGGGTATAGCACACTCTTGACGCTTAAGAGTGTCTATTTGCTCAATCATTTTGAGCACATGAGGACCAACTTTTTGGTTCCTCTCAAGCTTTGCATCGAAAAACCGTACCGCGGCTTCATAAAGCCTAATTTGCTGTGCTTTGGAGAACATAGTTGTCACTCTAGTGAATATCGCATGTGCACTTTTTTGAGTGACAAAACGCAGTTTGAGAGTGGGTGCCATGGACCAAATCAAGACGTTTTTCACGTCATTGTCCACTTTCACATACTCATCATAGGCGGCTCGTGCCGCCCCCGATCGAGAAGTGGGTTCGGCGGGTGGTTGATCGGTAAGGTGTTTGAGCACATTGTCGGATGTTGCGGCGCCCCTCATCGTCGAATCCCATTCGACAAAGTTGCTACCGTCATCCTTGAGGATACACTTATCCATCACGGTTCGCAACCATGAATCTTTGCCCAAAATGGGCGCGGGAGTTGATGATGATGATGCCATTGCGATTTGAAATAAACGATTCTGCAACAAATATGAGGAAAAATATAAGCATTCATTGTTCATTTATAACATTTGCTAAAACGGTTTTAAAACAAATGTCCATTTATATAATGATCTCCCACGAAATTATATAAAGAATTCCAAGACTCGTTTTTCATATAAAATTAGACATCTCATGTTTCCTTTTATATAAAAACAATAAGTCAACACTTGACTAATTCTACACTAGAATGCTTGGTTGATGATTTTCTATAAAATACATCCATTAGCCCCAAATAACTCTTATTTGGTTGAGTCTAAACCAAATTAGCATGGGACTTCCTCCCACTACTTACCCATGGTAACGAGGTTCCACGTTGCGGAGGTCCTCACGAACATGGGGTTTATAGTTGCCACATTTGGAAAGGCTTAATCTCAATTCATTTTGTTAAAAATGTGGGTGATCTTTTCAATTTTAGTCATAAAATTCTTTTTAAGTGAACTAATTTAGGAATCGTGACTTAAATCGCCAATCATAGTGGGATATCGTGGCATGCATGGCGATTTTGGCATGTGTGCGGAAAAATAAGAAATCAAAAAAGCATAAGCATGCATAAGCATAAACCTAGTATGGCCACCTAAAAGTAATTAAAATTACAAGGAGTTACAAATTGGAAACCAACTCCTTTGGTCCCTCTTCATATGGACTTCATCCAAGTCTCCTCCTTGCAAGCTTTAGAACACTTCTAAGGCTCCATCTCGATCCATCGCCGGTCTTCGGTTTACAAATAGTTACAAGTTTAAATTATAAATGAATACATAGCAATCCTATTATACATTTATAAATGAAATAAACTATTAAATTACAAACCGGCGATACGAGATCACATTTAATTACAAAACCACACGATATTCCCTTTCATTACGGGTAATATCGGTAAAAATAACAAACTATGGCCATACTAGTAAGAATAAACATTCATTCAAAAATAAACATTCATCCAAACATGCATAATGAAAAGCTTATAAATAAAAACATGCCAAAATCGCCCTAAACAATAATCGCATTAAATCGTTTCAAACCGATCTCATTTTTAATCGATTAATCTCATATTAATCAACAATGCTTAAAACACCTTTTAAGCTTGAACTAAAACTTCTAAACTGATGTAGAACACCCAAAATTAGTTTTCACTAATTCATGGTGATTTTAGTTAACTTTAGTGGTCATTTGCTAATTAGTTTTAACTTTAATCATAACACTTTATGAATAAAGTATTAAAAATACATTATAATATAAAATAAAACCATTTTTATTTTGGAAAACATTTTGTACATTCTGGAACACTTCCAAGATGTCAAAAAGAAAAGCTTGGTCAAAAACTTTTACGAATTATATTTATAACAATAAACATACGATTTCATCGATTTTATCTCATAAAATCAACTAAACGTCCAAAACAGTGTGGAAAAATCCCAAATTTATACGTGAGCATCCTCTTTATGTATAAAAATATTGGTATAAATTTCATGTCCAGAAAACAACGTTTACTATATTTTTGGACATAAAATGCATTATATAACGATTTTAAACAAATAAATGAATAAATATTCAAAACTCAAAATCTGACTTTGAAAATTTACATGCAGAAAGTATAAATATGAAATATCACTGTGTAAACATTTCAAGACCAGATTCCAACTATAACTATTTATAGTCATTATTTTAGCCAAAAACTCACTTTTTGACTCGGTTTTGTATAAAAATCATTTTAATTAGCAAACAAATCTCAAAAATTACGAAATTTGACCAGTAACTTCATGAGACCAGAATTTTTGCATGCTAAAAACATCTCGTGTTAAAACCACTTTTAACACCATTTTCGGATTTTATCATATTTATTCTCAATAAATATATAAACCTCAACTTCTCTCTAATTCTCCTGCCATGGCAAAGAAGAAGGGAGGAAACAAAAAAACGTTAAATCAATTACAATCTATGACACTGTCACTCACGAAATCCCCAATTACTCAAACAAATGAAGTGGTGATCTCTGATCTTCACCCAAAATCGGTAGAGGATGGGGAAGTTCAGGTAAATCCGCCCAAAGATAGGTCAGTCATACCTATGGATCTGAATCGATTGGAGGGCGCAAATTCTTCTGTTACGGATCCAGTTAAGCTGCGATTAGAGAAAGAAGATGTAGATGAGGAGATCAACTACTGGAAGAATTCGTTGGTATGCTTCATTCTGGGTGCCAACCCCCCACCTGAGGTCATCAAGGGCTTTTTGAAACGTGTTTGGACCAGGTATGAGTATGACAAAGTTTCGTTTATGGCGAATGGTGTATTTCTTGTGCATTTTCAATCTATGGACAAACTGAATGAGGTGTTGGGTAAGGGGTATCACATGTTTGCTGGGAAACCCCTTATTGTCAAGCCATGGACAGAGAATTGTACCTTGAAGAAAGAGGATGTTAAGACAGTCCCTACTTGGATTCGACTTCATGGGTTGGACCTCAAGTTTTGGGGAGAAAAGTGTATGGCCAAGATTGTAGAACTCATTGGGTCTCCTCTACAGCCTGATGCAAACACGGTTTTGAAGGAGCGAATTGGATATGCTAGGTATCTTGTAGAGGTGAAAGTTGGGGTGGACTTACCTCAGTCAGTGAAATTCTATGATGAGGTGGATCAGTTGCAAGAGGTAAAAGTGGAGTATGAGTGGAAGCCGAGTAAATGTGACAAATGTGGAATGTATGGGCATGATAAGGAGTAATGTCGGAAGCAAACTACCCTGCCCCCTCGAAAGGTGTGGAAGGCTGTTGTAAAGGAGGTGACTAAGGACAAAGGAAAGACTCTTCCAGCAATAGCAACTACCCCTGTACACAATAGATACGAAGTGTTGGATGATATGGGTAGTGGGGATGATGAACCTGGGCCTTCCTTTCAGCCTGTCACGTTCATTGAGGTTCTCAATTCAGCAATACAAAAGTCTGTGGCCAAACTGGGACCTAGAACCCAGTCTGGTCATGGATAGTCTGGGCTTCTGGAACATTAGAGGCTTCAATAGACAGGCCAAACAAGCAGAAATTCAGAGCTTCATGTTGGATCAGAAGCCCTGTCTATTTGGGCTCCTTGAGACTAGGGTTAAACCTGGTCATACTAATAAAATACTTAGTAAAATACAGCATACTTAGTCTTTTGTTACTAATTATAGCCACCATAATGGGGGTAGAATTTGGCTTCTTTGGAGGCCTTCTGTCATATGTTTCAGTGTTGAGAAGATATCTGCTCAACTGATACATGGGAAAGTGGAGTTACTGGGTACAGACAAGGAGTTTTGGATAACAATCTGTTATGGTTTTAATGATAATAAGGTGAGAGAAGCCCTCTGGAAGGAGATTGGGGAAGTTACCATAGCCAAGCCATGGTTGGTGATGGGAGACTTTAATAATATTCTATATGCTAATGAACGAATTGGTGCACCAGTGCACAGGTTTGAATTGCAGGCTTTTCAGAGTTGTATGCAGATGAATGGCTTGAGAGATTTGAAGCACACAGGTAAATTTTTTACCTGGAACAATAAACAAGAAGGTTGCAATAGGGTGTGGTGTAAACTTGACAGAGCCATGGTCAATGATGAATGGTGTATGGAATGGCCTGAATCTTATGCTGATTTTAAATCTGAAGGACTTTACGATCACTCTCCTTGTATTGTTAGACTGGATACGAGTGTGGAGCGACACAAGAAGTCATTCAAGTTCTATAACATGTGGACTAGGGTACCTGAGTTTGAAGGGATTGTAAAGCAAGCTTGGAACTCAAATGTTTATGGGGTGACAATGTACCAAGTTGTGACAAAGCTGACAGATATGAAAGCTCCTTTTAGGGAGTTGAATAGGAAGGCTTTCTCTGAGGTGGAACAAACCAATGACATAGCTTTGCAGTGGCTCTATGACATACAACAGAAACTGGATAAAAATCCAGATGACCAAGGATTACGAAATCTGGAAAAAGACGCATTGGAGGCAGTGAAGGAGAATCAGGCTAGGGTTCACAGCTTTTTGGCACAAAAGGCCAAAGTTGTTTGGGCTACGGATGGTGATTCCAACACGGCCTATTTTCATGCTAGTTTGAAGATGCGGAGAAGTGCTAATAGGGTGTTAAAGATCAATGATAAGGAGGGTAAAGAATGCACAGAGAAATATGCTATTGAGGAGGCCTTTCTACAGTATTATACATCTCTACTGGGGACTTCACATGACACTATTGATGTGCTAGATGATGTGGTACAGTGTGGCACCATGGTTAACCAGGAGATGGGCACAAGCTTGCTAGTTCCTGTAACTGAAGAGGAAGTTAAAGTAGCTGTGTTTTCAATCTCCGAAAACAATTCCCCTGGACCAGATGAATACTCAAGTGCTCTGTTTAAAAAAGCTTGGCATATTTTGGGAGGAGATGTGACCAAGTCAGTGCAAGATTTTTTTGCTAATGGATGTTTGTTGAAGCAGATAAATGCAACCAATATCGTGCTCATCCCTAAGACTGATCACCCCCAATCTGTCCTAGAGTTTCGCCCCATTGCGTGTTGCAATGTCATCTACAAGATTATCTCCAAAGTGATTTGTAGGAGACTTGCAAAGATACTACCTGACATCTTATGTGAAAATCAAAGCGCCTTCACCAAAGGGAGATCCATTTTAGGGAATATCCTAATCTGTCAAGATTTGATTAGGCTTTACAAAAGGAAAGCTTGCTCTCCACGATGTCTCTTTAAGATTGATCTCAAAAAGGCCTACGACTCAGTCGAATGGATGTTTGTGCAGCGATTAATGAAGGCTTTGGGTTTTCCTGAGCGCTTCACTGATTTGGTTATGAATTGTGTGACTACACCCACCTATACTTTCTTGCTCAATGGTTCTTCTTTTGGTTTTCTGAAAGGGAAAAGAGGTCTTAGACAAGGAGACCCTCTCTCACCGCTTTCATCTTTGTGTATGGACTATTTGAGTAGACTGCTGCGTAAAATTGGAAATTGCAGGGATTTCAAGTACCACCCAATGTGTGCACCCCTTAAGCTGAACCACCTCTGTTTTGCTGACGATTTGATCATGTTTTGCAAAGGGCAGATTCAATCGATGGAGCTGATGATGCACGGTTTCAACATATTCACTCAGACTTCTGGTCTTGAAATGAACCAAGGCAAATCTCAATTTTTTGCAAATGGTATCAAGGATGAAGTAGTTGCTGAGTTTAGAAGGAAGACTGGTTTCGTCATGGGTTCTTTACCGTTTAAATACCTAGGGGTTCCAGTCTCACCTAAGAGGTTATCAGTTTTAGATTGTGAAAAGATGACTGATAAAATTGTTGCAAGAATCAGAGGATGGGGGGCCAGGAAACTCTCATATGAAGGAAGGTCGATTTTGGTGAAGTCTGTGCTCTCTACGTTACACCTCTATTGGGCTCAAATCTTTGTGCTTCCTATTAGTGTGATAAAGAAAGTGGATGCTATTTGTCGCAACTATCTTTGGGAGGGACACATACACCACATAAGAGGATGTCCAATATCTTGGGACTCGGTTTGTACTCCGAAGGCAGCTGGTGGTCTGGGAATTATCAACAGTAGAATGTGGAATCAAGCAGCTGTCGGGAAACTGGCTTGGTGGGTGCATACCAAGGCTGATCACCTTTGGGTACGTTGGGTGCATCACATCTATATTAAAGGTACTGACTGGCTGACTTACACCCCTAATGTCAACTCGAGTTGGTGTTGGCGGAAAATTTGCAATGTCAAGGAAAAACTGAAAGCTGGATGGATACAACAGGATCAAGAATATACAATACAGAAAGGATACCAATGGCTACAAGGGGATTATGTGACACAAGGTTGGACCAGGTCTGTCTGGTCTAGGTTCAACGTGCCTCGACATTCGATGATAGCATGGCTTGCTGCAAGTGATAGGTTGGCCACGCTTGATAGAATGGTAAGGTTTGGAATTGCAACAGAGGAGATATGTTATTTATGTCGTGAAGAGAAAGAGACCTCTGCTCATCTGTTTTTTGAATGTCGGTTTAGCAAGGCGTGTATGGAACTGCTCAAGGACAGCGTGGGGATTCAGATGACTCTCAAATCTGAATGGCTTCGATTACATAAACGAAGAAGGGGCTCAAAATTTCAAAGGCTGGTTGGCTTTGCATTTGTAGTGGGCCTGATATATCGTATTTGGTATGTGAGGAATGATTGTCGACTACATGATCAAGTTTTGCATCCAAAGCTTGTTTATAAGCAAGTACGAGACGAGATTAAGTTGAGGGTTACTAATTTAGCATCAAACTTAAAGATGAGTGATAGGATGTGGTTTCAAGATATTTGTAACTAGTCGTATGTGAGTTAATGATTTGTACATAAACAGTTTTGATATTAATGATATTTACTGTTGGGACCAAAAACCCAGGCTGGTCCAGAACCCTGGGCCAGGCCTAGACGGGTACAGGATTCTCAGCCAGGACCAGAACGTACAGACAGTACCAGACAGCATAGACAAAGCAAAGGTGCAGGTCAGGAGAGGAAAAGCCAAGATGGGCCAGGCCCAACAAAGGAAGTAAAACACCAAAGAAGAAAGCCCAAAGACTAGGCATCAACCCTAGAGGAAGTCGTTGGAAGACTCGATCCAAGCATCTTTGAAACTTCGGCCTTGAAGATAGGAACAGCTTCAGAAATCGTTGGAGAGGTTACCTACAACCAAGGGAAGAGACCGTTGAAGCTGGAGACAATATATAAGAAGGAGAATTCAGAAGAGAAAGGCATTCATTATTCTATGCAAGACACACTACTAAAATTCACTTCATTCAACGCGATTCATCAACATTCAAACACTTGATAATTAGTTTTACGTCTTTATTATTCCCTGTACCAGTTGGTCCAGAGTCTGTACCCCCTATTTCTGAACTAGTGAAGATCCTCTCCTGGCTTGGCGCCCGTGGTTTTTCCCTTAACATTTAAGGGTTTTTCCCACGTAACATATCGTGTGTCTCGTTCAATTTTTGTTGTCTTTCATACGTTCTAAATTCCTAAACCACATAAAACGTACAACTAAACCTAAAGGATAGTACTAGTAGATCCACGAATACATAATCGAACCGTGTGAGAAAATCACCCCGAACAGTTTGGCGCCGTCTGTGGGGATACTAGTTTATTAATCCTACAAAATTTTCCAAAAACCAACGAGATCAACCTAACGCGAAAGATGGAAGGCACAAGTGCAGAAGTCATGCTCAAGCTCGGGAGGAGCTATGACAAGCCAAGCCAGGTTGCGAAGCGGGCCAAGAAAGCTGCAGAGGATGCTAAGGCCGAGGCAGCAAAACTGAAAGAGACCGAGGCAACCCTAAGGAAACAGCTGGATTCCTCAGTCCAGAAGAAAGCTTCAGGATCCAGGATCCCACCAGGTACACCATTTTCTGATGTAATCAAGCAACTTGACTTCTCTACTTTTTCTTCTGCAGGGTCAAAAGGGTCAAAAGACGATCCACTCAATGTGGAGGAGAATCCAGAGAACAATGCTGCAGGTGGAAGTGGAGACCCAAAGACACCAGAGGGAGTTGGTGCAGGCGAGGTCATGCAGTACATGATGATGGAAATGCAGAAACTCTCGGATTTGGTGCGCAAGGTTCCAGGGCTTCCACCACCCATAGAGGAGGCAACCCCAGGATGCTACTCTGATTCACCCTTCGATGATTGCATTGCAATGGTCGAGATGCCAAAAGTACACGATTGCCCAACCTAAAACTCTATGATGGGACGGCCAGATCCTGCGGAACACGTTGCTCAATACAGCAGAGGATGTTCAACGTCCCTATCCCAGAAGAAGAGGAGGCATGCATGTGCAAGAGCTTTAGTTCAACCTTGACCAGTCCGACCCTCGGTGGTACATCAACACGCCAATCAAGACCATCAAGTCGCTGCGGGTGATCAACCTTTTCAACGCCCGGTTCGCCAAGATGGCAGTTGTTGGAGAAGCGGACCCGGTGATACATGCATCGGCGGTCGAACGAACGAGTCTCCGAGGGACTTCACGCACCGCTTCAACAAGGAGAAAGTGTCCATCCCGGATGCGACATCGGCACGGCCATTGAGGCCTTGAGCAAGGTTTGGTTAGAGATTCTCGATCTTTATGTTGAACTAACTCGCTACCCTTGTTCTACCTTTGAGGATGTGCAGGCTAAGGCTCGCCCGGTCGAGTAGAAGAGGACCCGGCGATTTAGGGCAAGATATCGGGACCAGGCGGTGAACGAAAAGTCACCACCCAGAGGCACAGCAACAACAGGCCTGGTCCATATCAGAGGCCAAACAGGAGGGAAGCAAACGCCGTGGATGAACAAGCTGATGCACCCAGGGTTCCACCTCCAGTTTCAGAGTATTGCTTTTCTGTAGACCTGCCAGGCCTGATCAACAAGCTGGACAAGTTGGGCTCAGCAGTCAGATGGCCAAAAGCAAGTGAGAAGCCAAACCCAAGGCGAGACACGACCAAGTGGTGTGAGTACCATTATGATATCGGGCATACCACAGAGGATTGCATAGCTCTCAGGAGGGAGATAGCTCATCTACTAAAGAATGGCCACCTGAAGGATATCCTGCCCAGGAACAGGAGGAACAAGGATGAACGAGATGAGCCCAGAGATCTTCCACCACCACCGCCAACACATGAGGTAAAATTTATTTCTGGTGGTTCAGATATTTGTGGACTAACATACTCTGCTGCAAAGCGTGTGGCTCTGGAGAACAGGCAACCCACCGGGACAAGCAGTCGGCCGGGACAAGCGAGGTCGGCCAGGAGATTGTGTTTGATGAGTCGGACCTACGAGGAGTGCATGGGCCACACCACGATGGTCCAGTGATCAAGGTCGGTTGGAACCCGCATGGTCGTAAGAGTCCTGGTAGATGGAGGTAGCTCGCCAACATCATTATGATGGAGGCGCTGGAAGCTATGGGGCTGAAAGAGTCTGATGTAACCAAGAGGTCGAGTGTCCTGGTAGGATTCAGTGGAGAAACAAAGCACAGCCTGGGAGAGATCACCCTGCCAACCTATGTAGAAGGAGTCACCTCTTTCGAAAAGTTCTGCGTAATAGGCGCTTATCCTCGCACAACGTGATCCTAGGCGACCCTGGATCCACAACCTCAAGGCTGTACCTTCAACGTACCACCAGTGCATCAAGATCCCAACAAAGTGGGGACAAGAAGATCGAGGAGAAGCGGCCGACAGAATATTACAGGGCGACCACTGAAACCTTCTCGCCTGTAAGTCCCTCGCATAGCAATTAAAGCAGCCTGTCAGGTCTGTTGAGAATCCTGTCCCACGCATGGAGACAGATGAAATTGTTTTAGCTGAAGAAAGACCTGACAAGAAGGTTCTGGTTGGTTCTGACGCTCCAGAGGTAATCAGACCAGCTCTAATTGACTTTCTGAGGAAAAAAGAGCATTGTTTTGCTTGGTCCCATTTTGATATGACCGGTATAAGTTCTGATGTGATTACACACAAGTTAAATATTGACCCAAGTTTTAAGCCTGTGAAACAGAAGCGCAGGAAGTTTGCACCAGAACGTAATGAGATTGTGAACCAGGAGGTGCAGAAATTGCTGGACATGGACATGATCAAAGAAGTGATGTACCCAGATTGGTTGGCAAATGTAGTTGTGGTCCAGAAAAAGAATGGCAAGTGGAGAGTATGTGTGGATTATACAGACCTGAACAAGGCAATGCCGTTTGGACTAAAGAATGCAGGTGCAACGTATCAAAGGCTCGTGAACATGATGTTCAAGGACCAGATTGGAGATACAATGGAGGTCTACATTGACGATATGGTGGTGAAGTCAAAGAAAGCTGATGATCACATCCTGGACCTGGAAAAGGCGTTTGAGATTCTGGAAAAGTATAATATGAAATTAAACCCTACTAAATGCACCTTTGGTGTCACTGCAGGAAAGTTCTTAGGCTATATGGTGACAAAAAGAGGCATAGAGGCTAGTCCAGAGCAGATCTCAGCAATAATCAACTTGCAGTCCCCTCAGAACCCGAAAGATGTCCAGAAACTGACTGGAAGTGAACAGATTCATCTCTAGGTCTTCTGAAAGATGCAAGCCATTTTATGATCTCCTAAGAAAGAACAAACAGTTCAACTGGGGGACAGAGCATGAGAAAGCATTCCAGGACCTGAAAGCGTACCTATCATCAGCCCCACTTTTATCCAAACCTGAACCAGGGGAGTCACTGGTCCTCTACCTCTCAGAATGAAAGCTCTGTAAGTGCGATCCTGGTGAGAGAACGGATGGACAAAGAACATCCCGTGTATTATGTAAGTAAAAGTCTTACGGATCTTTGAGACCGTATTACGTATTGGAAAAATTTGTTTTGGCTTTAATTGCTTGTACCAAGTTGCGCCCATATTTTGAGGCGCATCATATTATCATTCGTACTAATGTTCCTGTAAGATCAGTGTTGTCTAGACCAGAACTTTCAGGTCGTATGTCAAAATGGTCAGTGAAGCTGAGCACCTATGATCTATCCTATGAGCCCAGAACAGCAATCAAATCTCAAGCATTAGCAGACTTTGTGGCTGACTTCACTCCCACACTAGAAAAGCAGGTAACAAAAGAAATCTTCCATCTGGACCAGAAACAGCAGATCTGGGAACTCTGGACAGATGGTTCAGCCAACATCAGGGGTACTGGACTAGGTGTGGTCCTGAAATCGCCACAGGGGGACAAGATAGTACAGGCTGTATCCTGTGAGTTCAGGACTACCAACAATGAAGCTGAGTATGAGGCACTGATAGCAGGACTGAACGTGTGTCTGGACATGAAGGTTCAGAATCTAAAGGTAAAGATAGACTCTTTGTTGGTTGCAAACCAAATCAATGGTACGTACGCTGCTAAAGACTCTAAAATGATTGCATATCTTGATTTGGTCAAAAATCTTTTTCAAAAGTTTACTAACGTTGAGGTTGAGCAAGTCCCTAGAGATCAGAATGTGCAAGCAGATGCTTTGGCTAACATAGGATCAGCATTCGAACCTGGTACGGCTGACAAGATACCTATTGTGCACATCCTGGAACCAGGCCCGGTCGAAAAGTTCAACCGATTCCCTACGTAACGCAAATTCGTTACCCAGCACTGGACCAAACCATATTACGAATGGTGGTCCAGGCAAATTACTACAAGACAAGGTTGAGGCAAGGGCGTTGTAATCAAGGCATCCAGATACACAATCATACAGGGTATACTATTCAAAAGGTCCTTTAACGGACTGTACCTGCGCTGCCTAGAACCTGACCAGGTCAGGACAGTACTATCAGAAATACACGATGGACATTGTGGAAATCACACAGGTGGTAGAAGCATGGTTAACAAAATTCTACGCATGGGATACCATCGCCCACAATGAAAACAGACAAAGATCCAAGATGCCACAAAATGTGACGCTCGTCAAAGGCATGGTCCGTAGATACATCGGCTGCCGCAGAACCTGCACTCGATATCTGCACCATGGCCATTCATGAAATGGGGCATGGACTTAGTTGGTAAACTACCAATGGCTCCAGGACAGAAGGTGTTTATGCTAGCAATGACAGACTACTTCTCTAAGTGGATAGAGGCAGATGCCTACAAAAACGTTACAGAAAAGGAAGTAATTGCTTTCATAAAGAAGAACATCATCAGCAGGTATGGAATCCCCTCAGAAATCATATGTGACAATGGACTTGCATTCGTGGGAAACAAGACCAGAGATTTCTGTACAAAGTGGAGCATCAATTTGGTGACCTCTCCACCAAGATATCCTCAAGCGAATGGACAAGCTGAGTCCAGCAACAAGATTGTGATCAATTGCATCAAGAAGAAGCTGATGGAGAAACATCAGCCTGGACACAGCCCAAGAGCTCAGAGACTTAGCAGCAGTAAGGTTGGCAGCATACCAACAATCAGTGGCTAGAAGTTACAACAAGAATGTGAGAGTACGAATGTTCAGACGGGGATCCGGTCACGAGAAAAGTATTTCAGAACACAAGGGACAAGGCTGCAGGCAAGTTAGCCCCAACATGGGAAGGCCCATACCTTATTGATTCAGCAACAGGGAAAGGCTCTTACAGACTACAGACCCTGGAAGGAGACATGATCCCAAGACCTTGGAATACACTCCACCTCAAGCTCTATCACATGTAAAGTGCCCTGGACCAAGACATCTGGTAATACACAAAACTCAAAACTTTTCCTTTACAAATTATCTAATGCACCTGTACTGACTTGAGCGTCGGAGGGCCGTTGGCTAACGCCAACGGTCAAGCCACGACCTCTTTGCGTGCCAGACAAAGCGAACGTAAATCTGGTCCAGCCCAGAACCAAAGACAAAGACAAAATCTAAGGCTCTAGCCCCCGAACGACTGCACCAACGGGACAGGGAGTAATGTCCGTTAAGGGAGCCCCAAAGTGTAAGTCGCCTAAATTATCAAACGCATGCATGCTACTTTACAGATTCACAACAAATTATATGCGCATCATAACAAAAGGCATAACAAAACATAGCATAAGCAAAACATAACCTAACATAGCTTAGCATATAACAAAAGAGTCAGAACCAAGCAACCCATGCCAGCACATGGGTGCAAATGTCAGAACAGAATTCAGAAGCAAAGTTCAAACCAAAAAGACAAAGTTTAAATATTTACAGACCAAATAAACACAGGGGACATTCCCCCCCTGGCAAATTCAAAAATTCGTTCAAAAAACCAATAACAAAGCCAAAGTTCAATTGATTCATTCATTCGTCGGACTCACCAGTCTTTTCAGCATGTTCCTCTACAGGGTCAGCGTGGGAAGGACCAATCTCATCAAGACTAAGATGCAGAACCTCCACCAACAGTCCCAACACTTGGACCAAAGAATTGCTCCAAAGACTGTGTCAGACAAATGCAAGTGACCTCACCTACTACGGGACACTTCATCGTGGAACGATTGTTTGAAGGTGGTAATCTCCGCGGAAAGGTCCCAGCCAGCGCGAGCTTCAGAACTGGCATTCATCATCTCGATCCTGGTACGAAGCGTGTGGAAAATACTCAGGTCCCTCACCACCGCATCATGTCCTTTGACCGCCTCCCTCAGGTCCTCCAGCTCCTTGGTCAACTCACCAATCTGCTTATCCTGCTGCTTGATCCTCTTGAAGTTCGCCTTGTCCAGGGCAGCCATCTTTTCACAGCGATGGTTCACACTCTCAAGCTCCTTCTTGGCAATCTCGAGGGAAGAGCGCAGTACCTCGTTCTCAGCCTCAGCTTTGTTCCTGCCACTCTCCAAAACTGGCACCGAGGAACCAAGACTGGCAGACATGACCAGCAACTACAGGTACAAAACAAAGCAAGAAATCAAAACCATACCAAAGGCAACTCTGGGCAAAAACAAAAGCATAAGAAGAGATACAAACCTGAGCACAACAACCCACCATCTTGTGCGCCAGGCGAGCAGGATCTAAACAAAGAAAGGTCAGGGACGAGTAGCAAAGCTTTCACTCAGGGACTTCCCCAAAGAGATATACTCAGATCGACTCGAGAACGCAGAGTACAGATAAAGACAGGACTCATCCGAGGTAACTTCCCTTTCTTCCTTTTCTTCCGCTCAGGCGGGCTCGGGAGATTCGAGAATGACTTTGGTGGACCTAGTCGAACCCCTCCGGTGCCTTCCTCTTGGAAGACTCAGAGGCGAGGGCCACCGGATTCACTACAGTACAAGGCTACCACCAGACTTTGTGGACTCGCGTGCTGGGTGATCGCAGCGATGATATCCTCCATAGGCGAAGCCCCTCTTACTAGACCCAGGCCAGCTGCAGACATCATTGGAAACGAGTTACAAAGAAATGGTAAGTAAGGATCCCCCCAAAGTAAAGGGAAAATGTCGATTACCCGATGTAGCGGCCAGGGCGCGGAGCTCGAGGCTAGACCGAGGAATTTTCGTGAGGGGCAAAGTTGAGTGGCCTTTGGCCTGGCCAGTATAGAATTCAATGAGTCACATGGATGGGAGTTTGGTCGGGTGACCTATACCACTCTCACCACCACCCCACTCAGGACTTCTCACCCACCCGGGCACAGACTCCTCCTCATTTTCGGACTCCTCCTCATCTTCCTCGGACTCTCCACCATCACTAGCATGCTCGGGGGTAGCGACAGCCGACAACGTCATCATCATCATCAGGATTCATACATTTGGGCCAGGCCCTCTTATCAGCAGGCAGCCTTAGGAACGCCTCAGTCCTCCTCTTTGACTCAGGGTCGTCAGGGTAGGAACCCAATCGAAACCGCAGCCGATTCACAACAAAACTGAACAAAGACACATGCAAGAACAAAGCGGATGGAAATTGAAAGTTCAAAGACATACGGTCCCCTTCAAGGAGAACTCAGCGCTCGGCGTTTGGGCCCAAAGTCTTACTCCGGATGAACATGTAGTAATCCGGGTCCGGCCATCGTCGTCACCCACGTCGTAATCCGGTCAAGAGATGCGAGCATTTGTCCCTCAAACGAAAATGAACCCTCTTTTGCTTATACATACGCAAAGCGGTAAGTATTCCTAATATCGGTCGGTGAATATCAACTCCATACCTCCCAAGAAAGGGAGTCGATCCGTGGATCAATCGCCAGGACGGAAGGCATGACAGCAAGCGGCGACTTGAGCGGTGCTCAAGAAAGCACTCATTAGTGGGCAAAGTGGGAAAGTTGCACCAAATTTGAAGGAAGATTCAAAATTGAGAACCAACCAGGACTAACCCAATCTACTCGACGCGTCTCTCGTCTCTGGGGCCCAAACCTCAGCACTCTCTGGGATTTTTCCTTCCCTTTTGAGCCTTGCCACAGCCCCTTGGGCAAGCAGGTTAGGGTAGATGTTGACATCCTTGATCAAGTCAGTCGCTTCGAAAATGGAGTCACCATGGGTGTAAGAAACAGCAGTGGAAGGACCAACATCGTTGCGTGCCATGATTGAAGTTGGAAAAGGAGGAAGAAGAAAGCTAGGGTTTTTAGCAAATCAATTTGGGGGTTTTTCGTGGGTTATCAGATACAAAACAAAAAGAAGTCAAGAAGAATGAGTTAGAAAGAGAAGCAAAACAAAAATTAGGGTATATATAGTGGCACAAAAAAGAAATTGGATGGTTTTTTACAAAAATAAACGCGCGAAGAGACGTGATGTGACCCACGACTGACGTGCGCAGTACATTGAGCGCCAAAATAGGGCGCACTTCCCCACGAAGAGCCAACTACTTCATTAATTACAAAGTTTAGGTCTCAGGACCAAAGGCACAGCAAAACAGAAGGAGCCTGGGCCAGGTTCAGCCCTGGACCAGGATCAAGGTCAGAAGCATCTCCTTACCCCCCAGTTCAGGACTGTAGGGCAAGGAGATGGGGGACAAACTGTTGGGACCAAAAACCCGGTGGTCAGAACCTGGGCCAGGCCTAGACGAACAGGATTCTCGGCCAGGACCAGGCGTCTGAGCGATGCAGGCGGCATAGACAAAGCAAAGGTGCGGTCGAGAGGAAAAGCCAAGATGGGCCAGGCCCAACAAAGGAAGTAAAACACCAAAGAAGAAAGCCCAAAGACTAGGCATCAACCCTAGAGGAAGTCGTTGGAAGACTCAGTCAAGCATGCTGAAACTCGGCCTTGAAGATAGGAGCGACTTGTAAATCGTTGGAGAGGTTACCTACAACCAAGGGAAGAGACCGTTGAAGCTGGAGACAATATATAAGAAGGAGAATTCAGAAGAGAAAGGCATTCATTATTCTATGCAAGACACACTACTAAAATTCACTTCATTCAACGCGATTCATCAACATTCAAACACTTGATAATTAGTTTTACGTCTTTATTATTCCCTGTACCAGTTGGTCCAGAGTCTGTACCCCCTATTTCTGAACTAGTGAAGATCCTCTCCTGGCTTGGCGCCCGTGGTTTTTCCCTTAACATTTAAGGGTTTTTCCCACGTAACATATCGTGTGTCTCGTTCAATTTTTGTTGTCTTTCATACGTTCTAAATTCCTAAACCACATAAAACGTACAACTAAACCTAAAGGATAGTACTAGTAGATCCACGAATACATAATCGAACCGTGTGAGAAAATCACCCCGAACATTTACCATTTACCAAAAAAAAATATATAAACCTCCAAAAACAACAAAATAAATTTATAACCACAAGCTATGTCTCTGATACCACTTCCAAGGATCTCATCCCATTCACTAATCAAATATTAGTGTAAATCAAATTACTCTAATTTGATGAGCAAGATCTACGTGGTTACATAAATACTTTGTTATAAGTTTATAGAAATTTATACCTTTCTAAAAAAGAAATTTGGGCACAAAACTAGAACTTCTTTCTAGTTTTGTTTCTTGAGCTTAAGATCAGGATAATCCTCCAAAACCCAAGTCTCCAAAGTAGGAGACCACCTTTCAGATACACCCAAGAAATACTCCAAAAATACTAAAGATTTTGATCTAGAAATCACTTAGTATTAACTTGATAATATGTGAAATATTATTACTAACACTTAGTAAGAATAGTATAAAATGAGTTTTAGGTTTAGAGAGAAAATGAGAGAGATGAAGAGAAAGCCTTAGAATTAGCTCTCTTGCATTTGGCCTTATGTTTTTATATAGAAACAAAAACAAAATGAAGTGTGTTGGACACACTTGGGGGGGCCGGTCAAAAAGAGAGACGAGGAAGAGTGTGGTGCAAAAAATTATCTTGTGAAGAACAATTAGAAACATTGTAATCATTATGTTTCAACATGCAAAAAAAAGGAAAACAATTTGGAAAAAGACAAGAAGGAATCTTTCCTTCTCCTCTCCCATTTGGGACGGTCCATAAGGGCCTAATGGGTCCATTTTGTTTTTCCAAAATTTGTCCCACAAAAAGATATAATTTATCACTTAATTATCTAATATAATAAAGTGTAAATTAATTAAACTCTTCCTTAATATACATGTACACTTACACATATATCAAAATGTACTTTTACTAATCTCATTAGTAAAATATACACAATTAGTGAATTAACGTTTAATCACTAATTCCCATCTCCTCTAATAATTTTTTCGATATAAAATTAAATCATCCGAGTTCACAACTCGATTTCTCTCTAAATCAATACACTGACTAACCGTTAGTCGATTTATCAAGTTACTAATATAATCGTATCTCATACAATTAATTAGCTTAAATATTTGGAGTACGTTCCTATAGGTGTGACTTAAAGGGATCAATTGATTACCGCTGTTCTCACGACAATAACGTCAAACTCTAGTCAGCCAACCGTTATTGATTTACGTTAATCAATTGACAATAATACAGGATTATCCCCATGTATTCCTTAATTGAGATTTATTAAGTAATCGCACTATTGTGGAGGACACATACTCCAACAGTTACGGCAAGCCGTGGAGCGGTGAGAGGAAAGTTAGTCCAGAGCGTACTTCGTAGAATGGACGACGCCTGCGTTTGGAACCGCCTCTCGAGGGAGTTTGTGGTTGAATCCACTAGATATCGACTCTAAAAAATATGCTTAGCTTACATATAATGATTGTTCTCAAGTGTTCGAGTCTCGTTTTTATTTTTAAAAAGAAAAAACTAGTTTTAGTATTAAAAATAAAACCCATCCCCAGCGGAGTCGCCAACTGTAGGTACCGGGTTAAAATGGACCACTCGACGTCTTGCTAAGGGGCGAAAAGTTGAAAAAGATTAAGTTAGAAAAACCTTTAAAAACTGCTTTGGAGTCGCCACTAAATTATGAGGGAAATTTAGAACCCGCCTCCGTGTCCATATGCTCAAAGACACGTCTTAGAGTTCAAGGCACGTCGACACCCATCCGTCTAAGGCTGTTGTGAAACCAGATTCGGGTGAGGGTACTCTTCTAAAGAATAGTTCAAATAATGTTTTATGGAAGATCTTTCGGAAAAGCCTATCAAAGATAGCCTCTACTAAGCTTGAGAACAATGCAAAGAATGATATATGAGCTTAAGTAATTCGCTACGTACAAGTGCGATTTAGGTTGTAAAAAGAACGCAAATGGAAATGCAAAAGAGATTGTTTAAAACCCTCAGTTAAGCATGCTTAAACTTGTTAACGAAAACAGTTATGTTAATGTCAAATTCATTGTTATGTGATTAAATGCAAGAAGAGGATTTGCTAAATGCATACATAAAAGAAAGTCCATTTGGTTTATTTTAAAGGGGGTCAGTTGTTTATGCGACTTTGGAAAGGTGTTACGAATAGGGTGTGTATTCGAGGTGCATGGCCGCCTTATGAAAAGCAGACTTGCGTACCAAAGTCGGGGCGAGCCTAATGTAGACCCTTGCCAGTTAAAGAAGTAAAGAAAACCTTAATCCATGCTAGGATTAAGACCTACCTGTCTCGACCTAGGAAATCGGCAGCGCTTCGCTTCAGAGAGGAAGAATTCGACACAGGAAAATGAAGAATTCAAAGGTTTGTATGCGTGAGCCTTTTGAGAGAGTTTGATGAAGTTTGTTGTGAAGTTCTGATGTGAAATAATTGTGTTTGAAACGTATGCAGGGGGTTGTATTTATAGTAGAGAGTTCGTCAAGATTTAGGGAACCTAGAGGACAAAACCAGCAGTAGGAATCGCAAGACACCTTGCGAATGCCTGAGGTAATCGCAAGGACTCTTGCGAATTCCTCCCCTTATCGCAAGGCTGTTTGCGATTTGGAGGGCGGGCAAAGTCGTCTTTTCCCGTATATTTTCAAATTATCTTTTCGGATATACGGTATATTCTTTCTTGGGCTCTAAGCTACGGTGTATTTGCAAGATGTAGGGTTTGTTTAGGTTCTCCAGGGCCTTGGGAAGAGGGCCAGGAATGTCATTGGTGTAACAGCCCGGCTTTTCGTGACTTAATTAGACAAGGCGGAAAATTAATTAAGTACTTTATATATATATATATATATATATATATATATATATATATATATATATATATATATATATATATATATATATATATATATATATATAACAAAACCGGATAATATCGTATTACAACTCAAAATACATAATTACAGTTATAGATAAACATGGTCATTAAATTACAATCTCTCGAAAACCGAAAATAAAATATGCAAACTCCCCATGCTCCTCGGTAATGATCTCGGGGTACCTAAAGTGAACCCGTATTAGCATTTTTCAATCCCGCACATAACCGTGATTGTTGGGCATCATTAGGCTCATATCAATCGTGCATAATAAAAGATTCATCTTATAACGTATATGAATGTTGCATGTAGCAGATAATAACATTTCTCAAGTTATAATTCAAGTATTAATAAGCATGCGATTTAATGCGATAAATCATATAAATCATGATATACAATTATAATGCAATTAACAAGTAAAAATCATAACAACAATATCATAAGCATTCAAAAGAATTACGAGGCGATATCATATCGCAAATTATAAGACAAAACTATATCAATCATATCATGCAGACTCGATCATTTCAGAAATTTGTGGTCTCTAGTTTTCAAAGATGTTGCGACTCACTTTCATTCAATCAAAAAACACATACTGCTTACGAGCCTGACCACTGAGTAGGCCTTTGTACTCTGATCGCTTGCATCTCACTAAAATAGTGCAGCGACTTACTCGACTCGTAAACCACGCCGAATACTATAGTACTTGCATCTCATCTTCTAGTGTTTGAAATGATTCGAACTTCAGATACAATCCCGTCAAGTGATCTTTACGCAGGGTAAGAACGAATGCTAGCGTCGCGCCCACTAAGAACGAAACGCGGCAAGGAGACAAAATCGCATATCGACCCAAATCCATAAAGCCGATATAAGACCCAAATCCATAAAGTCGCGATGGCCCTGATAACATTAGCGAAATAGGGGGATCAACCCTAGTCTAATATACATATTCTAATATTCACTTTAAGAATGGACTATGCTATTCATAGAGCACCTTAACTCTGAATAAAACGACTACTTCTTAATGCCTGACCCAAAAGAGTTGGCGTATTCACTATCTTGTACGGAGTAGGTAGTACGACTTAAGGCGTAAAGGCATGGGTAAGATGACAACGCAATTAGGCTACCGGCTTAACCACACTATTCGGGATGACCAGCGTCAGAGACCGAGATAGTGGTGTCCGTACAAGACTATCCTAAACCTCACTTCACTCACGATTGACGTTTTCATATCGGAGGCTCAAGCGTTTGACCTATTCTTTAACTTGCTTCGATTTATTATTTTACTCGATATTTCATATCACATGTTACTAGACTCTCCTAGTCTCATCGTCATACGTTTAAGTATTTTATTTGGTTTCATGTGTTCACATAAAATATTCGTTTATTATTTGTAGAATTGTTAATTATTAACGTTTTTAAGTTTCTATATTGATACGTTAATTTGTATGTCCAATTTTATTTAAGTGTTTTTCGAAACACTTTAGTTATTTAACTTATTAATTTTCAATTTTCTGTACTTAGGAAGTTTTCAACTATTTACAATATTTCAAATTTTGAAATTTGAAATATCTTTGAATTTTGAGACGTAACTAGTTTAACAAGTTTCGTGAATTTTTCACTATTCACGTCTCGGGATTTGAAAAGATAACTTGTTCAACAAGTTACCTCAAATTCCCCTTAAAACAAGTTTTTAAACTTTTGGGACGTTACTTGTTCAACAAGTTTCGTCCCGGGTTACTATTCTTGACTGTTACTATTCATCCGTCACTATTCATCTCAGTCACTATTCACATCGGTCACTATTCACTTCCTAACTTAGTTACTAAGTTTAAAAATCTAGTTTTAAAATCGTTAAGTTCGGTTTGTAAAAAGTGGTAAACGATATTTATTTTAAATTGACACTTAGTTAAATTTAGTCATCTATTTACTAAATTTAGCGATTTTCATTTTTAATAATAGTGTCGTGGATGGTTCATTTAGTCCGTATCGTCCAAGTCCAACAGTCCAATTTGCAAAGGCAGTAGCACACGATTTAATTCATTTTTATAACGGTTACACTTTTTATCGGTTTATTATATTTCTTTTATAACTAAATTGATTTATACAAAAATTAAATTCTAATAATTATTAAATTTTAGTGACTTAGTGATATTTTCATTTTGATTAAATTTGGTCCATTTTAATTGTAAATGCCGTGTGAAATGTATATAAGTTATAATTCTTTTATTTCTTTTAAATTCTTAATTCTAACTTATTAACTACTAATTAAATTATTTTAACAATAAACTAAAAAGTGATAAAAACAATTTTAACCTAAAAATGGGCAAGAATGCCGTGGCTAATGATGTGTATGTTCTAAATTTTGTTTTTTCGATTTTTATCGGTTTTTAGCTTAAAGTTTTTATATTCTAATTATTCTAATTATACTAAAACCATTTAAACTAAAATGAAATTTTTCTAAAAATTTCATTTAACTAAAATTTGAGCTAAAACATAAAGTTTATTTTTCTAAAGGTTTTTTCTAAAAGTATAAGTTGTTTTAATTTATATTACTAACATAATACAAACTAATTATTAAACAAAAACAAAAATTACTAACAAACATAAAATAAATAAAATCAAAGTGTGCTAAATACATGAACATCACATGAACATCAAGAACACAAAAATAAAGTCAAGAACACAAATTGCATTTTTAATAACTTATAATTTATTTTCCTAAATTAATTTTTATAACATAACAACATCCATTTTAACCTTACTTAACATAACATATTATTTACAAAAATTAAAAGTGAAAATTTATTAAAAAAAAAAAATGGGGAATGCCGTGAGCATGCACATATGTATATAAATTTTATTTTCGATTTTTCTTCACTTTAAACTCATTGTTAATACTTAACATAATTTTTTTATATGATTACAACATACTAAAACTTAAATAAGCATAAAAATCATATCGACAATAATTTAAAATGCTCAAAACTAATTAAACTAAACATGCTCTTTAAATACTACACAACTCTAGTAAAACAAATATTTAGTTATTATCATTTTAATACTTATTATCATATTACTAAACATCACATAAACATACAAGCACATAAATCAAACACATATATTATAAAAACATATTTATTATTCACACATAAATATAAGCCTAAATAAATAACGCAAAATTTGGTTCGTGCGGGGGCACCTTAAATTGGGTGTTAATCGTTGGGGATCTAAAATAAATTTTAGACCCGGAAATTTCTTCACCCAAAACACCCATGATCTTCACCCAAAAAACCAAGTAAAGTTAGCTCCAAAATATACCCACGCACTAATTACTAGAACACTTATGAATTATTAAAGATAATATTAGGGTTTTATTTATGTTGTTTTAGGAAGAATAATGGAAGAAATAAAAGAGAGGGAAATGGAGGGATGAGCTACGGTCAAGAGGAGAGCAAAGAGTGATTTTTGCACTTGTAAAATTTTGTAGGATAAGTTAGAAATAATTAGGTTAGATGACTTAAGGTGAGAAGGTTAAGTTTTAATTTTAAAGTTTAATTAAAATGTAAATAAAAGCATACTCATCACTTTAAACCACCAAAGTCCACATTACTATTTGGCTTAAGAAATTGTCCCCCCGATGTTTTATTTTCGAAAAACGTGTTACGAAATAAATTGGGTAAGAAAGACGGTAAAAGTTAAAGTGTAGGGATTTGACAATTTTCTGAAAAGTATTCATTTTAAAATTTTAAGACTAAAATATTTTATTTACTACTTTAGAAAATTTTTTAAAAGTGATGGAAATGAAAAAGGTAGTAACATTGTATTAGTAATGTATTTTGTATGTATTATTATTATTATTGTGTATAAACATTATATTTAAATACATAATTAAAAATGATGATGACTAAATTAAAGGTGTAAGTAAAATGTGACTTGTGTAAGACAAAATGGAAGAGGATAGACTTGGACTTTGGTGACCAAATCACATGGTTCATGTAAAAAATTTTCGGGCTCGATTTTCATTTTCGAAATTTTCGATTTGTGCGCTCGCGAAAACTTTCAAAATAAAAGATATGATCTTAAAATAGTGTTTTGAAATACAATCGAAAATAAAAATAAAAATAATTTTCGAAAGGGCACTAAAACAAAAATCGAGTTTTAAATCTTGAAAGTTCGAATAAAATTTTCCTAAGTCGAAATCTAATTTTTTTTCGTTGAAAGTTTTAGATTTAAAGATTTTTATTTAGCCGTCAAAAAGTTAATTGATTTACATTAGAGGTTTCTTATAATTTCGGTAATTTACAAAAGGGTTAGTTAATTAGAAATGAAATAGTGATTTGATATTAAAAGTAATGTTTTAATAAGAAAACAATATGATCAAAAATCAAATTTAAAAATCAATTAAAATTTGAGATATCAAGTTACTTTAAAAATAATGGAAGAGGATAAGATTATTTAGTCAACACTTTTTTGATCGGAAACTTTTGTCGTTGACTTGAATTTCAAAGTCGAAATAAGTATAAGGGTCCATTTTTATTTTGAAAACGAAAAATGTTCGAAATTGAATTTTATGAATAAAAGGTTTTACTTTTATTTTTATGAATAATAAACATAACTTAACCTTTTTGAAATTTGAAAGGCGATATTAGTGTTGTGTTGATTTTTATAAAATTTTGAATTGTGTTACTTTTTGAATTCTAAAGATAATATATTTTATTCTATTTTTCAAAAATTTTAAACTTGGACTTAAGAAATTTAGTATTATTTGGCGAAAAAAATTTAGACGTATTTTTATTTTAAGGAAAAAGGATGAATTTAATTTAAGGAATTATATTCTTTTATAATATTGTGTTAAAATAACACGGGGTGTTACAATTGGGCTCGGTTCTAGGCCCGAGACCCGAAAATGTAAAATGGGTGTATTTTGTAGTGTTTTATGAAACAGGACGACCCATGAGGCCGTATTTAGTGTTTGCTAGTGCTAAAGGGTGGTTTTGGCAACCGAGCCTAAATTTAGGAATTTAGGAGAATTGAATTGGGCCTTGTTAATGTAAAAGGGCCAATTGCATTATGTGTTTGTAAAAGGGGTGAGCGCATGCCGATTTGGAGCTAGACTCGATACAAGCTAGACTCTAAGTGAACCAAAAGACATTTACTAAGAGTGATGACACCTAGTGACCTCATTTCTCATTTAAAAACGACTCAACTTGAATTCGACACAGTAAGTACCATTTAAGTCAACGTAAAAGCATGCATACAAAAGTCCATTGTTACATCACCGGGTTTTTGGTGGGAGGTACGGATGTGGGTATCCACACTCTCACATTTAGGAATTAATGAAATGAGTGTATGATTGAGTTGTTTAAGAAGCTGACCATGCTGAAAAAATCAATAATCGCGTCACACACACTGTCCCCCACTACTGCCCAAGAATCCTTGAAGAAAGCACTAGTATACCCGTCCGAGCCAACAGCTTTATGAGGAGGAATGGAAAACATAGCCGCCCGAACATCCTCCCAAGTCACGGGAGACAATAAAAGCTCATGATGTTGCTCTGTACACACATTTCCCCTAGTTATCACATGCTCACTCACAGGGAAAACCATATCCGAGGAACCCAACAGGACTTGATAGAGTCCAAAAAAGCCGCCTTAATCGTTTCAGGGTCATCACACAGCTTCCCTGACGCATCCTCTACCTGCAATACTTTGTTCCTAGACTGCCTGCTTTTAATCACACTATGAAAGTACTAAGTGTTATTGTAGGGAGCTCATACCCTTCACTAATCAAATATTAGTGTAAATCAAATTACTCTAATTTGATGAGCAAGATCTATGTGGTTACAAACATACTTTGTTATAAGTTTATAGAAATTTATACCAATCTATAAGAGGAAATATGGGCACAAAACTACAACTCCTTTCTAGTTTTGTTTCTTGAGCTATAAACAAGGATGATCCTCCAATCCAAGTTTCCAAACAAGGAAACCTCCTTTGAGATGCACCCAAGAACAACTCCAAAATTTACTAAAGATTTTGATCTAGAAATCACTTAGTAAACACTTGATAATTTGTGAAAATATTATTACTAACACTTAGTAATATTATGAATAATATTTGAATTATTTTAGAGAGAATTAGTGAGAGAGATGGAGAGAATGGAATGGATACATGCACTTTTATTTTTCTTGTATGTATATAAGAAAACAAGCAAAAATATGAAGTGTGTAGGACACTCAAATTTTCGGCCAACATGCATGTGAAGAGAGAAGAGAGTTTTTCTTGTTAAGTGTAATTGCTTGCATGCTCATTATGATGTTTAACATGCATGCTTTTACAATTAACTAGAGCCAAACAAATAAGACAAAAGCAAAGGAAGCTTCCTCCCTCCTTGCCCTATTTGGACGGTCCATGAGCCCCTATATGGGTCCATTTTGTTTATCAATATTTGATCCACAAATACTTATAATTTATCACTTAATTATCAAACATAATTAAGTGTAAATTAATCAAACTCTCCTTTAATATATATGTACACTTACACATATATTGAAATTGTACTTTTACTAATCTCATTAATAAAATATATACATGATTAGTGAATTAACGTTTAATCACTAATTCCCATCTCCTCTAATAATTTTATCGATATAAAATTAAATCACTCGAGTTCACAACTCGATTTCTCTCTAAATTAATTCACTGACTAACCGTTAGTCGAATTATCAAGTCACTAATCTAATCGTATCTTATACAATGAATTAGCTTCATATTTGGAGTATGTTCCTATAGGTGTGACTTAAAGGGATCAATTGATTACCGCCGTATCACGACAATAACGTCAAACTCTAGTCAGCCAACCGTTATTGATTTACGTTAATCAATTGACAATAATACAGGATTATCCCCTTGTATTCCTAAATTGAGATTTATTAAGTAATCGCACTATTGTGGAGGACACTTACTCCAACAATCTCCCACTTGTCCGAGACAAGTTGTGCATTAACAATTCTCATGTCCGTTTCACATCTCCCACTCAATGCAAGGTGTCTTACAGGTCGTACTTGCATTCAAAAGATATATATATCATGAGTGGTTTCCTCGATAAGGGGAGTAGCTGTTTGACCGGAGAATCTACCGTAGATTCTTACCGAGCGTGGCCACGCATTTTCAGCGACTACTCCTCGAGTGGCCCAAAGATGTTTTACCCTGACGAGGGTGGACATTTCCCTTCCACTCGATTGTACTGTATAATGCAGATCACCATGACCCCAAAGATGCCCTTATAACTCCCTTTCACGGCATGGCTTAGGACAAAAATGAAAGTCACTCTAAACCGCACCGACTCGCATAATCGGTTTCAAACAAAGAATCGACTCAAAGGAATACTATAGAAATTTCCACCACGACCAGGTTTCAATCTCATTGGAAAGGAATTCTATAAGCGTCACAGTCCGACAGAGTGTCTCACAGTCTGTCTATGCGAACGACCAGTCATCACTATGACTCCATGGTGTTGAACCCACCATCGATCGACTTGCAATCTAGTCTCTTCGAGACGTCACCTCTTATGAGAGACCAGGGACCAAATACTTAGTTTATGCCGTTCACTTGAATATGTTCAAAGTTGTCACACAATTATTCGGATAAACAATGTATGCATTCAACAATGACTTAAGATAAAATAATGAATGTTACTTTCGTATATGTAATAGGATACATCATTCAATTACATCATACGAAACTAAAGGAAATCTGGCATACGCCGCAACCCCAAGGAGGCGGTGTGCGCGTCATGCTTAGCCCTCGAAAGAGGCTTGGTTAGAGGATCAGCGACATTATCGTCTGTCCCAACCTTACAAAGATCTATTTCCTTTCTTTCCACATTATCTCTTATAACATGGTATTTCCTCAAAACGTGTCTAGATTTATTACTAGACTTGGGCTCCTTTGCTTGAAAGATAGCCCCACTATTATCACAATAAATAGTGATTGGATCTACGGCACTAGGGACTACTCTTAGTCCATCCAAGAACTGCCGAATCCATACAGCTTCCTTAGCAGCTTCCGAAGCTACCAAATATTCAGCTTCTGTTGTAGAATCCGCAGTGACACTTTGCTTGAAACTTTTTCAGCAAATAGCACCCATATTCAACATAAAGACTGATAAGTGTTATATTTGTACGTTTTATGCCCCCGGCTTAGTCGCATTTAGCTGCATTTATTCGAGTTCATTACTAGTTTTATGAGCTATTTGTTATATTTCTCGATACTGCTGCCTTTTATTTATATTTTGCAGGTTTTGGTGGTTTTGAGCCAAAACCTGAGACATTTGGAGCTAATTCGAGATTCGACAAGACCAAGCTCGAGCGCGCACGATAGCTCGGGATACGAAACAAGGACTAAAAGACTAAGGGCCACGAGAAGAACAAAGCCCAAAAGAAACGAGTGGGCTTAAGTTGAAGTCAAGAGAGCCGGCCCAAATTAATGGGTCGGTAGGTCAGCCAGCAATGGCCAGTACTAACCGAGAGGGCTTTTTCGTCGGGTTTTGTTTTTAATCCGAGTTTATGTTTTGGAAACTATATAAATACTCTTAGGTCGTAAACTAAACGGCCATCTTTAGTTTTATGCTTTTCTTTTATGCTTTAAGTTAGGTTTTAGTTTTACTGCTTATTGGTTTTCTCTCTCAAAAACTCTCAACTTTAGTTTAATTTCAAGATCGCTCTACTTTGTAACCGTCGGTACTCCGTAAAATTCCAGGTTTTATTTCAATTGCAATTACTTTTATCATCATGTCTTATTATTATTGTTATTGTTTTGCTCTAGTTATGTCTAGCTAATTCTTCTATTAGGGTTTAGGGGAATTTGGGCCTTTGGTTCAGGAACATGTTTTTAGATTAAACTGGTTGAATATATTGTGTAATTGAGTTTCTTTCTACGCGTTTTATGCCAATTGAATTAGGATTTTTTTTCGCCTGATAACCGAATTCATCTGAGTTTAATTGAACCTGAGTAAGTTTTGATTTAAGATCGAAAGCCGAATTAAAACTAGACTTACGCGAGATTGATAAGTTGAATTTAGTAAGTTGCGAGAGCCCGCTAAATTTGCTTAAGGTTAATATTGACTCGAGAGAGCGTATTCCAAACCTAATCATTTGCACAGTTTATTGTTCCTTCTTATAAACTTGAGTTCCTGAATCACTGTCATAATGAACCCGATGCCCTAATCCTTCTCCTTATAGATTTTTATTCGTCTTTATAATTGCTCTAGTTTATAGTTTAAACCAACCTTTTTCACACTTGAGTCAAAACTGTTTCGTCTACTTTGGCTTATAACTACGCTGTTTCTCTGTGGATACGATCCTGCTTGCCGCTAGCTTCTGTTAGTTGTTTGTTAAGGTTTATTTTGATTAGGCGTGACGATTTAGCCTTGTCAATTTTGGCGCCGTTGCCGGGGAGACGGTTTTGTTAGTTATAGTTGTTGTTTGTTGCAGGTTTTTCTCTTTTGTCTCAGGGAACTCTGGTTCCTTGAGACCGTTCTCATCATTTCCTTGAGTTATTTATGCGCAGGTCACCTACAGGTTTAGTTCCTTTTGATCCTGAACCTGAGCGTACCTTTCACCGTACGCGTAATTTCTTCAAGGAGATCGCAGAAGCCTACGCAACTGAGAGTGTGCAAAGTTCAGACGAGGAATCTCGTGCGGAACGACAGTCCTACGAAGAGGACAATATACACGTTATCGTTGATCTAGAGGAACCTGTGACTATGCCAAAACTTTATAGTCACTCGCTTCCTAACCAGGAGTCCATTCCTGATGGATTCACTATGCCCGCTACTTTGACGGGCAACTTTGAGATTCGCCCCGCCTTCCTAAACTTGGTGGAGCGGAATCAGTTTGGTGGTTATCCCACCGAGGATCCTGGTCGGCATATGCAGATGTTTACTGATTATTGTTCGACGAATAAGCAGGCCGGGATCACTCAAAATCAAATAAGGGAGATGTTGTTCCCTTTTTCATTGAAGGATCGAGCTCGTGAATGGATCACGGACCTTGATAGGATTGCAGCTGGTATTACGGATTGGAGGGGGTTGGCTCTGGCTTTCTATTCAAAGTTCTATCCTCCAGAGCGCACCAATCAAATGCGCAGCCAGATTCAGGGCTTCAAGCAGACGTTTGATGAGTCTTTAGCTGAAGCATGGGAGAGGTATAAAAAGCTGATTCAGGATTGTCCACATCATGGGTTGAACGATTGGTCGTGATTATGACCTTTTTTTTTTTTTTTCTTTTTTTTTTTGGTAAAAGGTAAGTTATATTAATAGCTCAAACCAAATACATACGTTTTGAATACACTAGTAGCACTCATACAAGGAAAGAGTAATCAATTACAAGAAGACCACCATAACATATCTTTAGACGATAATCGACCAATATCCAAAGCATTGATCCGTATAATCAACTGTCGCATAATCCACTCAGTCACAACCGTAGGCCGAGGGATGTGTGCCTCAATTCTACATACATTCTTATGATGCCATAAGCTATATATCAATCCATTGAGAGCAGCTCCACATACGTCTTTTTGGAATCGTGCCAGTTGTCTTCTTGAACGAATTCTGGTCCAAGCTCCATTCATAAGTTTGATGCCTAACCAGCTTTGCAACAGCAGCAAACATTATGACCTTTTATAACGGCTTATATGCTGAGAGCCGTGCCATTCTTGATTCTGCTGCAGATGGACGTTTCGCTAATAACATCGATGATGATAAGGCTTGGGGATTGATTGAGGAGATGGCGGTCCATTCATCTCAGTTTGGGAAGCCGAGGGTTAATTCACGGTCCGCGCATAATGACCGCGATAAGGAGAGCATTAGTGCACTCACAAGTCAGGTTGTTGCGCTGACTACGACGATTGATATGCTACAAAGGGGTGTTTCTTCTAGTGCTCAAGTGAATGCTGTTATGGGGCACGATTCGGGTTATTCTTCGGGGTATGCTGCACCCCACGAGCAGGTTTATGCTTACCAATCCTATTCTCAAAACCTGCCTTACCAAAACTAGCCGGGTTACGACCGATCGCTTCTATCCTATCGTAACCAAAATGTCCTTAACCCGACCACTCAACCACCCCAAACGCTCCCTACATCCCTCCTCACAAAAATTTCCAACCACCCCCACCTAATTACCAAAAACCAGCTTATACTCCACCACCTCCTACCCCGGTACCCGATCCTTTGGTCGAGACTAAGGCTCTGATGTTGCAAATGCAACAAATGATGATGGGTATGCAGAAGTCGCAAGAAATGATGCTGCAGCAGATGCAAAAGGACGGGCAAGCTAAGGACGCAGCAATAAAGATGTTGGAGTCTCAAGTGGCACAGCTCGCCACTTCACAAGCGACGCGTCAACCGGGCTCCTTACCATCGCAAGGTAATCCTCCTAACCCTCCTCCTGATGCAGCATGTGCAATTACATTGAGGAGCGGCACGTTTAACGATGATCCGAGGAGAAATACGGCCACCGGTCGGCCGGCAATGGCCGTCCAACCATTTGGACTCTTCTCGCGGGAAAGATGATTCGGATGTTATTTCTGGTGCTCCTGTTGCTACTCCTTCGCCCCCGATTCAGATCAAGCTTCCATTTCCGGGTCGACAACGAGGTGCAGACCCCGAGGCTAAGTTTAAGAAGTTCGTGGATGTCATCAAAGCTCTACAGGTAAATGTTCCTTTCATTGATCTTGTAACTCAAATCCCCGCGTACGCTAAGTTTTTAAAGGAAGTCTTAGCTAGGAAGCGTACGTTAGATGACGTCTCGACTGTTGCTTTTGTGGGGGAGGCTAGTACTAGGTTGCAGGGTAGTAAACCCCCTAAGCTTAGTGACCCCGGGACCTTTTCTATCCTGTGCTCCATAGGTAAGTTTGTGGTCAAGAATGCTTTGTGTGACCTAGGAGCGAGTGTTAGTGTCATCCCCTACTCTATGTGTCAAAAGATGAATATGACAGCTTTGGGGCCCACTCACATTACTTTGCAGATGGCCGACCGTTCCGTTAAGCGTCCCTTAGGTATCCTACAAGACGTCCCTGTGCAGGTTGGAAAGTTCTTTATCCCTGTCGACTTTGTAGTGTTAGACATACCTGAGGATGTCCACGTCCCGATCATTCTGGGGAGACCCTTTCTGCACACTGCTTGTGCAGTTATTGACGTGGGGAATAAGACCTTAGCATTCACGGTGGGGGGTGAAAAGTTGACTTACACGCAGTCTAGTACTTCGCGGTCCCCTATGCGTCTAGAGTCGGTTTGTTCTATTGACGTTATACCTCCGTCTCACTCTACTGGAGACTCTGTGGAGGTTTTGCATGTCTCTTCTCCGTGTGCAGGTTCTTTACAGGATGGCTGCAAGGATGGTTTGGGGGAGAGGAACTTGCTGAAAACCGACTTGTTTGATGCTAGTGCTGGCATTGGAGCACCCACGGTCGAGCCGCTTGGAGCATGCGGGAGATTTGGAGAGCCATTTCGAGATGGGGTCCCCTGTGTGATGGATTATAATGCTTTGCCGCGGGATGGTAGAGTTCTTTGGCGATCGGATGCTGTTTCGCCAAGTGAAGCTGTTGCGAATGGCCAACGTCCTTGGCCTGGTTATACTTTATTTTGGAGCTTTGAAGAGTCGTGCGGGACTATAAACCAGCGCTTCCGGGAGGCAACCCGATGACGTTGTATTTTTGTTGTACTTTGCTTTGGTTTGGATTGTTTTTGATGACATTTTACGTTTATTCGAGCGCGCGAGGATGAGGGTATTATATTGTGTTTTTAGCGCGCAGGTACTTTAGGACTTTTGATCCTTAGTATTCTTGAGAATGCTCACGAGGAGGCATGCGGTACTAATCTACTTGCTTGCCCGGACGGCCAGAGCACAAATTTGGAGAGCAGGAAAAACGCAAAAAAATTGAAGTTTAGGGTCCCAGCCGGCCTGGGATCGCCGGCCACGGCCTGGACCTACGGACTTCGTAGCTCGCTTCGCTTTTTCCTCGTCACGCTCAAAGTACTTCATTTGGGACTGATTTGGATGCATATTCGTGGATTATTAGCCGCACTCCATTCCTCGCTTCGGTTTGGGGGAGCTTCCACTCGATAATGTGAGCTTTCATTACCCTCTTTTCTCGTTTTATTTTCTTACCCCGTCTATTATTTGTCCTTATCTGCTATTTGTGGTTGTGCTATTTTCCACATTGAGGACAATGTGCGATTCTGGTTTGGGGGAGGGAAGCACTTTCGCGCTTTTCATTTGCATTTTCATTTTGTTTGCATTTATTCAAAAATCCCAAAAAAATAAAAAAAAAATCAAAAAATTACAAAAATACGAGTCTTTTTGTTCTTTTTGTCGTCTTAGAAACCTTTTGTGCAGGATTAGCTTTAGTGTCTTTTGAGATACGCTCTTAGTCGCTATGTTGAGTCTCTTGATTGTGTTGATTTGATATGCTTTGCTTACCATTTCCTTTCATCCTTGAGGTGATTTGAGTAGACTTGCTTATATTTGACATAGGGCATGTGACATAGATGGGGCGCGTTTCTTAGACTACCCATCCGCTTGGCATTGTATATACTCGTACTTGTGAAATGAAAACTTGAGTCTATGTCATTGTTTGAGCCTATTTGTTCTTAATTGATCGAGCATTGCACGAGGAGGTACTTGTTTTTGGTTACGATTTTATATTAACTCCACATTAGCCAAATGGCCTACTTTTCTACCCTTTAGACTTAGGTCCCGCATTTGTAACCCGTCTTAGCCTTTGTAGCCTGTTTTTGAGCCACATTATATATATATTGAGCTACATTCCAGAATTATCTTACCCAGGCTGATCAGTTGCATTAGGGATTTTAAGTTATCACGGAGTATTCGGTTGGGAAGGAAGTGGGTTGAGTCTGTGATTTGCTTATATTGTGAGTTGGAGTTGTGGGTTGTTGTTCTGCGAGTATTCCCGTTAATGTTGCGCTTTCCTACATGTTTTACAGTTTCACCCGATCTCATTTCATTTCAGTACAGAAAAGAAAAAAGAAAAAAAAAAAGGGAAAAAGCAAAAATCCAAAAAAAAAAAAAAAAAGAGAAAAAGAAAAGAAAACAAAAAGAAAGAGTTGGTTTGTATATATGTTATTTCAATTCAATAAAGAAAGATCGGAAGTGTTAGTAGGAAGCGATGTTTTATCATTCTTATACGGGAGTTGTGGTTTAATTTGATTGGTGAGTTGAGGAGGAGTCGTGATTGGAGGAGTTTGTTGTTTTTAGATGCAGCTGTTAAGCCGTTGAGCTCCACATTTCCAAATACATTTACCACCTTTTTACCCTCTTGACCCGAGTCTAACATTACAACCCTTGGAAACCTCGCTCGATGTGATTTTGAGACATTTTGGGTGACGACATGCTTAGTTCGAGTAGTTTTCCTAGTGTCGATGTTTGTGAGATTATTTATAGTCTCAGCGTTATTGTGGATACATACGGTCAAAAGATTTTGCATGGAGTTTGCGTTTTTTTGTTCCGCCGTCTCTTATTTGTTCAGTTTGCTCCCTAACTCTTCATTTTATTGAAGAGGAAGCAGGTATTGATATGATTCACTTTTGTATGAGGCGACGATACTTGAGGCTTTGAGTTGCATTTTCCTGTACTAGTTTATCCTCGTGATTATGTGCTATGTTTGGGTAGTTTGCTTGAGGACAAGCAAAGGTTTGGTTTGGGGGAGTTGATAAGTGTTATATTTATACGTTTTATGCCCCCGGCTTAGTCGCATTTAGCTGCATTTATTCGAGTTCATTACTACTTTTATGAGCTATTTGTTATATTTCTCGATACTGCTGCCTTTTATTTATATTTTGCAGGTTTTGGTGGTTTTGAGCCAAAACCCGAGACATTTGGAGCTAATTCGAGATTCGAGACTACAAGACCAAGCTCGAGCGCGCACGATAGCTCGGGATACGAAACAAGGACTAAAAGACTAAGGGCCACGAGAAGAACAAAGCCCAAAAGAAAGGAGTGGGCTTAAGTTGAAGTCAAGAGAGCCGGCCCAAATTAATGGGTCAGGCCGGTCCAGCCAGGCCGGCAGCCGGCCGGCCAACTGAGAGGGCTTTTTCGTCGGGTTTTGTTTTTAATCCGAGTTTATGTTTTGGAAACTATATAAATACTCTTAGGTCGTAAACTAAACGGCCATCTTTAGTTTTATGGTTTTCTTTTATGCTTTAAGTTAGGTTTTAGTTTTACTGCTTATTGGTTTTCTCTCTCAAAAACTCTCAACTTTAGTTTAATTTCAAGATCGCTCTACTTTGTAACCGTCGGTACTCCGTAAAATTCCAGGTTTTATTTCAATTGCAATTACTTTTATCATCATGTCTTATTATTATTGTTATTGTTTTGCTCTAGTTATGTCTAGCTAATTCTTCTATTAGGGTTTAGGGAAATTTGTGCCTTTAGTTCAGGAACATGTTTTTAGATTAAACTGGTTGAATATATTGTGTAATTGAGTTTCTTTCTACGCGTTTTATGCCAATTGAATTAGGATTTTTTTTCGCCTGATAACCGAATTCATCTGAGTTTAATTGAACCTGAGTAAGTTTTGATTTAAGATCGAAAGCCGAATTAAAACTAGACTTACGCGACATTGATAAGTTGAATTTAGTAAGTTGCGAGAGCCCGCTAAATTTGCTTAAGGTTAATATTGACTCGAGAGAGCGTATTCCAAACCTAATCATTTGCACAGTTTATTGTTCCTTCTTATAAACTTGAGTTCCTGAATCACTGTCATAATGAACCCGATGCCCTAATCCTTCTCCTTATAGATTTTTATTCGTCTTTATAATTGCTCTAGTTTATAGTTTAAACCAACCTTTTTCACACTTGAGTCAAACTTGTTTCGTCTACTTTGGCTTATAACTACGTTGTTTCTCTGTGGATACGATCCTGCTTGCCGCTAGCTTCTGTTAGTTGTTTGTTAAGGTTTATTTTGATTAGGCATGACGATTTAGCCTTGTCAAATACATAGCCGGATTGGGATTTCAAATCATCCCCATCGGTTTGGAAACTTGTATCCGTGTAACCCTTTACTCGCAGCTCAAGTTCTCCTCCAAACACTAGAAACGAATCCTTAGTTCTTCTCAAGTACTTAAGGATGTTCTTTACAGCTATCCAGTGACTCTCACCGGGATTGGCTTGATACCGGCTAGTCATACTCAAGACGAAAGCGACATCGGGACGAGTGCACATCATAGCATACATGATTGATCCTGCAGCGGAAGCATAAGGGATCAATTTCATGCGTTCAAATTCCGCAGGAGTCGTAGGACATTGAGATTTCTTCAACGTTATTCCTACACTCATCGGAAGAAAGCCTCTCTTGGAGTCTTTCATATTGAACCTATCAAGAATCTTATCGATATAAGCTTCTTGACTCAATGCTAGTATCCTCTTGGATCTATCTCTATAGATCCGGATACCTAAGATGCGTTGTGCGTCTCCCAAGTCCTTCATTTGGAAATGGTTTCCCAATTCCACCTTTACCGAATTCAAACTTGGAACATTATTTCCAATTAGTAGTATGTCATCTACATACAAAACAAGGAAGGTTACCTTGCTCCCACTAAACTTCATGTATAAACAAGGTTCCTCGGCACTTCGAGCGAAACCCTTTTGTTTAATAACATGATCGAATCTATGATTCCAACTCCTTGATGCTTGCTTAAGACCATAAATGGATCTCTTAAGCTTGCATACTTTCTTAGGGTTGGATGTATCTACAAAACCTTCAGGTTGTGTCATGTACACTTCCTCTTCTAGAAACTCATTCAAGAAGGCGGTTTTAACATCCATTTGCCATATTTCATAGTCATGAAATGCGGCGACCGCTAAGATTATCCTTATGGATCGAAGCATTGCAACTGGTGCAAAGGTTTCATCATAATGAATACCTTGGACTTGTGTATGTATGGAACTCATCCCAATCACTAATCAAATATTAGTGTAAATCAAATTACTCTAATTTGATTTAGCAAGATCTATGTAGTACAAATTTACATTGTTAACAAGATTAGAAATTTATACCTTTCTCTTAAAGGAAATTTAGGGCACAAAACTAGAACTCCTTTCTAGTTTTGTTTCTTGAGTATAAGCTTAGGATGATCCTCCCAAACCCGAGTTTCCAAAGTAGGAAACCTCCTAAAAGATGCACCCAAGAACACTCCAAAAATACTAAGTATTTTGATCTAGAAATAACTTAGTATTAACTTGATAATATGTGAAATATTAATATTACTAACTCTTAGTAATATGAGGAATAATATTAGTATAAGTTAGAGAGAAAAAAGAGAGATGGAGAGAAAATGCATGAATGAATTTTCTCTCATCAAGTCTTGTATTTAACAAGAAAAAGGAGCAAAAGATAGTGTGTGAGACACACTATCTTGGCCGGCCTAGAGGACAAGAGAAGAAGGAGAGTTTCTCTCTTGAGAAGAGAAATTAGTTGCATGCTCATGATGAGGTTTTACATGCAAATAACAAAGAGCTAAATTACAAAACAAATAAGACAAAACAAGAGAAGCTTCCTTCCCTTTACTCCTCTCATTTGGACGGTCCATTGGAGGCTATGAGGGTCTTATTTTGTTTTCAATATTTGTCCCACAAATACATATAATTTACCACTTAATTATCTAGTATAATGAAGTGTAAATTAATCAAGCTCTTCTTTAATATACATGTACACTTACACATATATTAAAAATATACTTTCACTAATCTCATTAGTAAAATATAAATAATTAGTGAATTAACGTTTAATCACTAATTCTCATCTCCTCTAGTAATTTTATCGATATAAAATTGAATCATCCGAGTTCACAACTCGATTTCTCTCTAAATTAATACACTGACTAACCGTTAGTCGATTTATCAAGTCACTAATATAATCGTATCTCATACAATTAATTAGCTTTAATATTTGGAGTATGTTCCTTTAGGTGTGACTTAAAGGGATCAATTGATTACCGCCGTTCTCACGACAATAACGTCAAACTCTAGTCAGCCAACCGTTATTGATTTACGTTAATCAATTGACAATAATACAGGATCAATTTATGTTAATCAATCCGAGTTCAAATTTTCTCCCACTCTGTCTTTTAGAAATATATTCATTTTCTAAAAAGACAGCATCACGAGTCACAAACACTTAGTTCTCGTGAGGGTTGTAGAAGTAATAACCACACGTTTCCATATGATAACTTACAAAAAGACATTTGTCAGACTTTGGTGCGAGTTTATCGACAGATTTATTCTTAACGAGTGCCTCACAACCCCAAATTCTCATGAATGACAAATAGGGAACCTTTCCCGTCCATATCTCATATGGAGTCTTGTTGGCTGCTTTAGTCGGACTTCGATTTAGTGAGAATGCGGCAGACAATAGCGCAAAACCCCAAAATGATCCAGGAAGCTCACTTTGACTCATCATAGACCGATCCATATCTCATAAAGTTCGGTTTCTCCTTTATGCAACACCATTCTACTGTGGTGTGCCCGGAGGAGTCCATTGTGATATTATACCACAATTCTTAAGATGTGAATCAAAACTCATTACTTAGATATTTGCCACCACGATCCGATCGTAGTGCTTTTATCTTTTGATCCAATTGGTTCTCAACCTCATTTTGAAATTCTTTTAATTTCTCAAAAGCATCACTTTTATGCCTTATTAAGTAGACATAACCATATCTACTTAAGTCATCGGTAAAAGTAATGAAGTAATGATATCCTCCTCTAGCGGTGATGTTTACTGGACCACACACATCGGTATGTATGAGTCCTAAAACCTCACTTGCTCGTGTCCCTTTACCACTAAAGGGTGCACGAGTCATCTTGCCTAAAAGGCAAGCCTCGCATGTACCATATGATTCGCAATCAAATGGTTTGAGAACCTTGGTCTCAACAAGTTTCTTTAAGCGTCTATCGTTTAAATGACTCAAACGACAATGCCAAAGGTAAGATTTGTTTAATTCATTCGTTTCGAGCTTCTTGTTCTCTATATGATAAACATCATTGACATCATTCAAAACATAAATACCTCCAATTGAAATGGCTTCACCATAAACCATTTCATTAAATGGAAAAATACACCGATTGTACTTAATCATAAAACAAAAAGCCTTCCGCTTCTAACACGGAGACGGAGATAATGTTTTTTTTTTTTTGTTAGAGTTGGTACACAATAACAGTTATTCTAGTACAACTCTAAACCACTAGCTAGAGTGAGTACAAAAGTTCCCACGGAAACGGCCGCTACTCTAGCTCCATTGCCCATGCGGAGATCTACATCACCCTTGGCTAGTACTCGCACGTTTCTCATCCCCTGCAAGTGATTGCAAAGGTGAGTTCCACATCCGGTATCCTATACCCATGTAGAGATGCAAGCATGATTTATGTCAATCATATAAAGACTAGAAGAAACAATATCTTTGGATGTCGCACATCCATCATTCTTTTCCTTCAAGAATTTGGGACAATTGCGCTTCCAACGACCGGGTTTGGGCTTGCTATTCCCAATAGCATTCCCCTTACCCATATCTTCCTTGAACCGAGCTTTATTTGCTCCCTTCCTATCTTGACCCCAATGTTTATGTTCTTCAATCTCATTGAAAGAACATCTTTTCTCTCAATCTTATTCACTTTGATGTTCTCTTTGGTTGAAGCACATCGTCGTCACTCTAGTGAATATCTCATATGCACTTTGTGAGTAGCGAAGCGAAGTTTGAGAGTAGGTGACATTGACCAAAACAACACATTTTTCAAGTCATTGTCCACCTTTAGGTGCTCATCGTAGGCGGCTTGTGCCGCCGCGGTGGCCCTAAATCCGGGTTCGGCGGAAGGTTGTTCGGTAAGGTACTTAAGCACATTGTCGGATTGAGCGGCGCTCCTTATAGTCGAATCCCATTCGACAAGGCTATTACCGTCATCTTTTAGGATACACTTATCCATCACGGTTCTCAACCATGCGTATTTACCCAAAATGGGTGCGGGAGTTAAGGTTGTCATTGCGATATCAAATAAATTGTTCTACAACAAATATGAGGAAATATATCAACATTCATTGTACATTAATGACATTTGCTAAAACTCTTCATTAGTAGAAAACATACCTAATGTGTCGCTGCTATTGTGGCGGTTTATTAATAAACCGCCACAAATGATAAATGAAAAGGCTTTTGTGGCGTTTTAAAAGAAAAACCGCCACAAATGTTGTTTAATTTGTGACGGTTTTATCATAAACCGCCAAAAAATCGTATTTGTGGCGGTTTTATTTAAAAGCGCCACAAATTTGTTACACCATAAATTGTTGGATATGGCTCTTTTAACATAATTTGTGGCGGTTCTATTTAAAAGCGCCACAAATTTGTGATAGGAGTATAACCCCCTTCTCATTCGTGTTCCCCTTCTCTTTCTCTTCTTTTGTGTCTGCCTCACCATTACCCAACACATCTCTCATCATTTCTTTCATCATCCCATCGTCGTCACCACCCATCATCGTCACTCTTTTCCGTCGCCGTCACCGTTCACGGTGCCACCACGGCTGCCTTGTCGACTTCTCTCTTTCTCTTGCTGCTGATGTCGTCCTCCCTAGGTGCTGTCGACCTTGCTGTTGTCGGCCTTATTTTCTCTTTCTCTCGACCGCCCTTTCGTTTTTCGGCCAGCCACCGGAGTTCAATCAACAACTCATCTCCCGCGTCGCTGTCATGACCACCACACGCGGCGGTGATGTCGTCTCTTCATTTTTTTTTGGTTTTGATCGCATAATTCGTCGGGTTATGCTCTTATTTCGTTGGGGTTTGCGAATCTTATCCTAGTTCCTCGAGTAACTGAAGGTATAATTCGTATTTAAATCATTTTATTTCAAAACTCGTTCTAACCCTAACCCTAGAATTGGGGGTTTCTGATTTAAGGTCAAATTTCTTGTATTAATGTATCAGTTATATAGTTCTAGTGTAGTGTTTGATAGTAGCGTGATTTTATTATAGGGAATAGCTCGTAAAGGATGATTTTGGCGTTATCGAGTTCGAATTCACGGTCTCCTCATTGCAAGGTAAGGAGGACTGTTTTCTGTCGTGCTTAACCTTGCTGCTGCTCTGATTTTGTTTATGCCGTGTAATGCTACTCTACCTTTTGGGGATGTCGAGGGTAGATTGTTGGGGACGCGTAGGGGAGGCTGCCATGGCCAAGTACGGTTGTGGCCAGCTGCCGAGTATCGTATTAATTGTTCGAATAGCTTGTTTGTTTAGGTTGATGTTGCTCCTGTTGCTGTTACACAGTCTGCGAAGAAAGGTAATTATTTTTGAATCATCCTAAACTTTGTTAATTTGATGTATTAAGTAAGCAAAATTATTCCTTTTATTTTTAATAATATACTCCGTATCTCTTAAATGTGTTTTATAGGTGTTATAATTCGTTTGTTGTTTGAGTTTATGTTGTGTAATTCATTGTGAACGACTGTCTTTTTTGAGAAAGATGGTCTCTTTTTTCGAGTCTTAGAGAATGAAAGAAGGGTTGTAAAACAATTGTTAATTTGTTTCTGAAATTTATTTATTTATGTTGTAGTTTCGATAAAATTTTTAAACATTTTGGTGTGATTTTATGATGTGAAGGTAAGAGATGCGTAGAGAAAGAGATAGAGAAAGCAGTGAGTGCAAAGAAACAGAAGGTTGAGAGAGACGAGACAGTCGTAGCAAAGCAGAAGATTGAGAAGAAGCTGCCAAAGAAGGCAGCTAGCAGTAGTAGCTCTGACGATTCGTCCGATGATTCTGACTCTGATTCTGACAGTGAACCCAAGGTGAATTATAATTTGCTTTTGTTTGTTTTGAGGTTTTTAATTGGCTAATTGATTGGTTGACAAACTTGCATGTTGTAATTATTTGGTGTAATAGATTTTGAGTGAAGTTTGATTAATTTATGTTATGGCTCATTCTTTTGCTATCGTGGTATTGATTATAGTTTGTTGTGACACATTTGTTTAATTTTATGAATTGTGTCTTATTGTTCTGTTAAATTCTCTGTAGTATTTGGAGGCGTGGTTTTGTCGTGTTGAATGAAATTATATCTACTTGTCGATATTTCTTTAATTTTATACTCCGTACATTATTTTATCCGAAATGAGTTCTTTTTATTTTTGCTTTTGTAGTTAGTTATTGTTTGTGTTGTCATATTTGGTGTTATTTGTCTGTGCTAGTTGGAAATTTGATTTGTGATTTATGCATGCTCACTTTTCAGGTTTCCAAAAACATTTATTTAGCATACTTGGGCTGAGTATTTTTTGTCGGTATTATTTGTTCAAGATAAATAGGTGAAATCGTGATAGATAATGTTGTTTGAGTTGTAGTTGAATTTTGTTGTGTTATTTTGATTTTGATTTCCCTGCAGGTTGTTGCAAAGAAGACACGATTAAATTGTTAAGAATGGGTCAGTTGTGGCCAAAAAGCCTAAGGAGGATCCTAGCTCCGATTCCTCGGGCTCTTCAGAAAGTGATGCTGATGACAGCGACGTATGTTTCTTTTTTAAATGTGGAGTGACGGTGGAATTAATCGTAGTTGCTTAGTAAATTATTCCCTTGTCCAGTGGCGTTCTAATTTTCATGTAGTTAGATTAAAAATATCCTTGGTAACACAGGGTTGTAAGTGTTTTCTTGTTCAGTTAAATTAACTTGTTAATACTTGGTTCTGAAAATTTGACAAAGGTTACATATTTGCAGGAGAAGTTTCAATACAAGAAATCTTCATCACGTTAAGAATGGTTCACTCGACCAAGAAAGCACTGCCTCAGATTCTTTGTCTTCGTAAAGTGATTCAAGATGTAAAAGTTTAATCCATATGTTTTGAGCGTGTTCATTTTAATCAATTGTCTTTGTAATAATATTGAATGGTGGTTTCGATGATGAAGCTTGTTGTACTCGGGAGGAACTCTTTGTTGTGAAAAATGTTGCTAAAAAGGAGTCGTCTTCAAGTGGCGGTGAAAGTGACAGTGAATCCTCGATGAAGAGGTAATTGTTGTTTTTACACATACATCGCAGATCGCAGTGACACTTTAAGCATTGGTTCCTTATGTTAGCCAGAAAGATTTGACTAATTCCCTAACAAAATTAGGAGGAGAAGAAGGTTGTCGACCGCTGCATCGCCAAAGCGAAAGCCGAGTCAAGCGACAGTGATTCGGACGAGGATAGCTCCGACAGTGATGAAGAGCCAAAGGCTACACAGGCCAAGGTACAAAAATTAAACTTCAGTTTGTGCTTTTTATTGGTTTAGACTATTATCTATCATGTTTTGACTATTATCTATCTGGTCCATGATGATTTTCATGTGCTTACCCTTGTAAAATAAAATTGCACTGTGTGGTTACGCAGTTGGGGATTACATATCTAGCTAATTTTCATGATGATTTTCATTTCGTCCTGTCTTTAGGATTGTTGCGCGATTACATATCTAGCTAATTATGTTCTTACAAGTACATACATCAAAATAGTCCCGAATTTACAACTCAAATGATTGTGGGTTGCTTGTACAGGATGACGACAAGTGAGCTGGGCGTGTTGTGATGATGGGACAAGGAAAAAGAGCGTAACTTCAAATGATTGTTTGTAGTTTAGAAGTGTAAGTTTTAATTAATGTAGAATGTTTGTAATCACGAGACTTTGTATTACGTCTACGTTTTGCCACGATGGATGATGGGTACAGTTGTGAGACTTGGATTCAATGAAATCATGGATTGCGTTTTAATTTGCAAAGGTTCATTTTTAAAATTTTGGATTATTAATTTATAATAAATGTCACAAAATTTTGGCAAAAAAAAAAATAATAATAAGGAATTGTGGCGGTTTTTTGTAAAAAACGCCACAAACTAATTAAAATTAAAAGCATTTTTGTGGCGGTTTAGCGTAAAACCGCCACTAAATTTATGTAATTTGTGGTGGTTATAAATAAAACCGCCACAAAAAAAACACTTTTTGTGGCGGTTCTGGGAAAAAACGGCACAAAATATGAAGGAATTTGTGGCGGTTTTTGAAAAAAAACGCCACAAATTTTATGTTTTTGTGGCGGTTTTAAAACCGCCACAAATTAAATGTGACACCATGATATACGACGGTACAAAACCGCCACAATTGGCTATTTAAAAACGCCACATTAGGTATATTTTCTACTAGTGCTTCTTAAAACAAATGTCCATTTATATAAGGCTAAATTAATGATCTCCCACGAAATTATATAAATGATTCCAAGACTCGTTCTCATATAAAATTAGACATCTCATGTTTCCTTTTATATAAAAACGATAAGTCAACACTTGACTAATTCTACACTGGAATGCTTGGTTGATGATTTTCTTTAAAATGCATCCTTAAGTCCCAAATAACTCTTATTTGGTTGAGTTCAAACCAAATTAGCATGGGACTTCCTCCCACTACTTACCCATGGTAACAAGGTTCCACGTTGCGGAGGTCCTCATGAACATGGGGTTCATAGTTGCTACATTTGGAAAGGCTATATCTCAATTCATTTGTTTAAGAAATGTGGGTGATCTTGTCAATTTTAGTCATTAAAATTCTTTTATAAGTGAACTAATTTTAAGAATCGTGACCTAAAACGACAATCATAGTGGGATATCCTAGCATGCATGGCGATTTTGGCATGTAAACGATAAAAAAAAACAATCAAACAAGCATCAAACAAGCATAAACCTAGTATGGCCACCTAAAAGTAATTAAAAATACAAGGAGTTACAAATTGGAGACCAACTCCTTTGGTCCCTCTTCATATGGACTTCATCCAAGTCTTCTCCTTGCAAGCTTTAGAACACTTCTAAGGCTCCATCTCGATCCATCGCCGGTCTTCAGTTTACAAAAAGTTACAAGTATAAATTTACAAATGAATACATAGCAATCCTATTATACATTTATAAATGAAATAAACTATTAAAATTACAAACCGGCGATACGAGATCGAATTTAATTACAAACCACACGATATTCCCTTTCATTACGGGTAATATCGGTAAAAATATAACAAACTATGGCCATACTAGTAAGAATAAACATTCAGTCAAAAATAAACATTCATCCAAACATGCATAATTAAAAGCTTATAAGTAAAAACATGCCAAAATCGCCCTAAACAATAATCGCATTAATTCGTTTAAAACCGATCTCATATTTAATCGATTAATCTTATATTAATCAATAATGCTTAAAACACCTTTTAAGCATGAACTAAAACTTCTAAACTGATTTAGAACACCGAAAATTAGTTTATACTAACTTATGGTGATTTTAGTTCATAAACATGGTCATTTGCAAATTAGTTTTAACTTTAATCATAACTATTTATGAATAAAGCTTTATAAAATCAATATAAAATAAAATAAAACCATTTTTATTTTGTAAAAATTTTTTATATTCTGGAACACTTCCAGAATATCAAAAATGAAAAGTTTGGTCAAAAATATTTAAAAATTATTTTTATAACAATAAACATATGATTTCATCGATTTTATATCATAAAATCAGTACAACCTTTAAAACAGTGAGTTAAATCGCCAAATTTATACCTTAGCATCCACCAAATATATAAAAATAGTGGTATAAATTTCATGTCCAGAAAACAAATTTTACTATATTTTTGACATTAAAACTCTTTATATACCGATTTTTATCAAACAAATGGATAAATATTCAAAACTCAAAATCTAAGTTTGAAAATTTACATGCAGAAAGTATAAATAGCATATTTATCTGTGTAAAACATTTGAGTCCAGATTCCAAAAATAACTATTTATAGTTATTATATTAGCCAAAAACACACTTTTTGACTCAGTTTTGTATAAAAATCATAATAATTAGCAAAAAAATTCCAAAAATTACGAAATTTGACCAGTGACAAAATGAGATCAGAAAATATGCATGATATAAAAATCTCGTGTTAAAACCATTTTTAACACTATTTTTGGATTTTATCATATTTATTCTCAATAAATATATAAAACTCCAAAAAACAACAAAATAAATTTGTAACCACAAGCCTAAGCTCTGATACCACTTGTAGGGAGCTCATACCCTTCACTAATCAAATATTAGTGTAAATCAAATTACTCTAATTTGATGAGCAAGATCTATGTGGTTACAAACATACTTTGTTATAAGTTTATAGAAATTTATACCTTTCTATAAGAGGAAACATGGGCACAAAACTAGAACTCCTTTCTAGTTTTGTTTCTTGAGCTATAAACAAGGATGATCCTCCAACCCAAGTTTCCAAACAAGGAAACCTCCTTTGAGATGCACCCAAGAACAACTCCAAAATTTACTAAAGATTTTGATCTAGAAATCACTTAGTCAACACTTGATAACTTGTGAAAATATTATTACTAACACTTAGTAATATTATGCATAATATTTGAATTATTTTAGAGAGAATTAGTGAGAGAGATGGAGAGAATGGAATGGATACATGCACTTTTCTTTTTCTTGTATGTATATAAGAAAACAAGCAAAAATATGAAGTGTGTAGGACACTCAAATTTTCGGCCAACATGCATGTGAAGAGAGAAGAGAGTTTTTCTTGTTAAGTGTAATTGCTTGCATGCTCATTATGATGTTTAAAATGCATGCTTTTACAATTAACTAGAGCCAAACAAATAAGACAAAAGCAAAGGAAGCTTCCTCCCTCCTTGCCCTATTTGGACGGTCCATGAGCCCCTATATGGGTCCATTTTGTTTATCAATATTTGTCCCACAAATACTTATAATTTATCACTTAATTATCTAACATAATAAAGTGTAAATTAATCAAACTCTCCTTTAATATATATGTACACTTACACATATATTGAAATTGTACTTTTACTAATCTCATTAGTAAAATATACATGATTAGTGAATTAACGTTTAATCACTAATTCCCATCTCCTCTAATAATTTTATCGATATAAAATTAAATCACTCGAGTTCACAACTCGATTTCTCTCTAAATTAATTCACTGACTAACCGTTAGTCGAATTATCAAGTCACTAATCTAATCGTATCTTATACAATTAATTAGCTTCATATTTGGAGTATGTTCCTATAGGTGTGACTTAAAGGGATCAACTGATTACCGCCGTATCACGACAATAACGTCAAACTCTAGTCAGCTAACCGTTATTGATTTACGTTAATCAATTGACAATAATACAGGATTATCCCCTTGTATTCCTTAATTGAGATTTATTAAGTAATCGCACTATTGTGGAGGACACTTACTCCAACAGTTATCATCACTTAAATCCACCCATGTAGCTTTAGATTTATGTAGAAGGAATTCAGTACACGCTGCCTCCAGTTCACGGACACTGACACTAGCCTTTCTTTCATGAGCCAGATAATCAACATTTAAAGGATCATTTATCACCAAATCCTGAATATAATCCAGGTTCATCCTAGCCCTAGCAGCATTATTAACAACATCATCAAACAGCTCCTTATTCAACTCTTTTATTGGCCTTTTAAGAGCCTTCAAATTCTGCACTACAACATACATCTTAGTACCACGAAGCTCAGAACGCCAACAACTGTTAACACACTGTACTCCAAGAAAGCAGGAACTTTACTCCACATATTACAATATTTAAAACTCCTCCTCGGCCTCACGGAAGCATCCTGAGATTGAATCACACAAGGTGTGTGATCGAAAACTCCTTCATTATAAAAATGCGCATACATCGTGCTATACTCAGCTAACCACTTCTGATTAACTAGAACCCTGTCCAACCTACTGAAAATCTATTAGGTGGATTATGCTTGTTACTCTACGTATAATAGGAACCCACAGCAAGGCAGTCAAGCACCCCACACACATCCACACATTGTTTGAAGCCTTCCATTTCATCCAATCTAGTATTGCCACCCAACCTTTCACACGGGGCTAAAACCGTGTTGAAATCCCCACAGATAACCCAAGGGCCAGTAACCGTAGAATGGGTCGAAGACAGAAATTGCCACAAAGGTTTCCTCTCTCCATAATCCCATTGAAAGCATACACCATAGTTAAATGGAAGAAAACATTAGAGCTCAAGTCAGTAACTCCCATATGAATAAACTGAGCATCACAACCCATGAATATCAAACATACGAGGATTCCATAGCACCCAAATACGTCCTCCCTTATGATAGCTAGTATTAGTCGAAACACACCAATTTTGACACAAACTATTTTTCACACTATTTAGAGACGCAGGCCTAACCTTCGTCTCAAGGAGGCTAAACAATCCAACTTGATGATGGTGTAAGAACCACTTAATAGTATTCTAATTTGTTGAACTGTTAAGCCCCCTAATATTCCAAAAACCAAAACTATGCATCCCCCCCCCCCCCCCCCCAACAGGAGATACACTACCACTGGTACCCACACCCACCCTCGGAGTGACATTGTTCAAAGCCTCAAGAAAAGTTGCATTGCCAAATTTAGAAGAGCTTTGTGTAGGGATCTCATACCCTTCACTAATCAAAAATTAGTGTAAATTAAATTACTCTAATTTGATGAGCAAGATCTATGTAGTTATAAACATACTTTGTTACAAGTTTATAGAAATTTATACCTTCTTAAAAGGAATAAAATGGGCACAAAACTAGAACTGCTTTCTAGTTTTGTTTCTTGAGCTATAAGATAAGGATGATCCTCCAACCCTAGTTTCCAAAATAGGAAACCTCCTTTTAGATGCACCCAAGAACAACTCCAAAAATCTATTAATGATTTTGATCTAGAAAACAATAATAGAAGCTTGATAATATGTGAATATTATTACTACTAACTCTTAGTAGTATTTAGAAATTATGAGAATTAATTTCTTATTTTAGAGAGAAAAGTATAGAGAGAGGAGATGAGGAAAATGCGTAAATCAATTTCTCTCAAGGCTTTCTCCTTTTAATAATAAAAATTAGACAAAACAATAGTGTGTTGGACACACTATATTTCGGCCAACATGCAAGAGAAGAAGGGAAGAGTCTTTTTCTTGTTTAGTGTAATCTCATGCATGTTAATGATGATGTTCTTACATGCATGAACAAAACACTAATAAACAAAATGAATAAGACAAAGCAAAGGAAGCTTCCTCCTTCTTTGCCCCATTTGGACGGTCCATGAGCCCACTTCATGGGTCCATTTTGTTTATCAATATTTGTCTCACAAATATATATAATTTATCACTTAATTATCTAATATAATCAAGTGTAAATTAATCAAGCTCTTCCTTAATATACATGTATACTCACACATATATTAAAATTGTACTTTTACTAATCTCATTAGTAAAATATACATAATTAGTGAATTAACGATTAATCACTAATTTCCATCTCCTCTAATAATTTTATCGATATAAAATTCAATCATCCGAGTTCACAACTCGGTTTCTCTCTAAATTAATTCACTGACTAACCGTTAGTCAAATTATCAAGTCACTAATCTAATCGTATCTCATACAATTAATTAGCTTTATTATTTGGAGTATGTTCCTATAGGTGTGACTTAAAGGGATCAATTGATTACCGCCGTTTCACGACAATAACGTCAAACTCTAGTCAGCCAACCGTTATTGATTTACGTTAATCAATTGACAATAATACAGGATTATCCCCATGTATTCCTTAATTGAGATTTATTAAGTAATCGCACTATTGTGGAGGACACTAACTCCAACACTTTGTCCCTTATCCATGAGGTCCTGTCTGCTTAGCCGAACAATATTACGTGTAGGAGTAGCTACAGTACCACGAACAAGCACGAGAGTAGCACTAGACTGTCCTTTATCAGGTCCAGCAGGTGTAAGTACAGGAGCCAATGGAGGAGGGACAAGGGGCCGGAACCACCGGTGGCTTGGGCCGCCATGCCTTCTGCACAGGTTTAGCCTGCTGCACCGGACCCTTATGTCTCACAGTCTTAACCCTCTTACAACCACTTGTCTCATGCCCAACCCCATTACAAACCGTACAAAGGATAGGTTGCCATTCACACTCCATTTTCAAGCCAAGTAAACGCCCATCCTCATCCACGAAGGATACATCTTTTGGAACAACCTTGCCAAAAGGAACCTCGATCATAAACCGAGCAAAGCCTAACCTAGTCTTCGTCTGAGTAGCCGTATCACTACTCACATAGTTGCCTAAAAGACCAGCTATCTTTGGTAGGCAACGACCCTAGAATTTCAAAGGCAGGCCCATAATTTTATCCCATACAGGTACATCTTTCACCTCCTCTTTCAACAATTGGCATTCTCAGACCAAGGTCGTACAATCAATGGCTTGTTATCGAACAAGAAATGGCCACTCTGGAGCACCTTCTGACACTCGTCAACCGATTCAAAACGCACAAGAAAGACACCATTGGGGAGAAATGATATTTTATCAACCTTATACTTGGCCCAAATCCGTTTGATGAAACCCTCAAGCACCTCCCAAGGAGGATTCGCACCAAAAACATAACAAAACATTGTACTCCGCCAAAACTCAATTTCCTGTTTCACATCCTCCTCTGTAAACCTGAGCATCGCCTGAGGTTCTTCTAGTATTGCACCCAACACAGTCGTGCCCTTACTCTTTTTTTTTATGACACCATTCACCCTCCATAACCAACGAATCAAGAGAATAAGGAAGAATACCAACAATCTCACTCATCGTCTTCGTCTTGTCCCCAATCACCTCCAAAACGCCAGACGTATCATCCACTGCCAAAATATCAAAAGAGTTTATGGTAACAAACTTATTCGAGCCTAGAGAAGGGAATTGAGCTTTGCTAGCTACTACAATTAAAAGACATATTTTAGTTGATTTTGCAAATTTTTCGATTTTTTTGTGATTTTTTTGGTAATTTTTGTGATTCTCCTGGTGATTTTCGATCTAGGCCGGGTTTATCCCCTTCTCTCTCCATCTCTAAGTTGAGTGTGTTATCATAAGATACACTTAGTGTTTTGGATATTTAATATAAAATTTAGAGGATGTAATATAATTAAGACTACCTTATATTTTACTTTTTAAGTTTCAACAACGGAATTATGTTGACTAAATGAACTTTTGAGTCTAATGAATATTTTGTTTATTTGTCAGTAACCCGCACTAAAGCCCATCAAACTATTTTAAATGGACATAGACAATTGTGTTAGGCCCGCTATAGTGAACATAGATACAAAACATAGCCCCATTAAACAATTTTTGGTATCATATAGTCGGTCCATGTCCATCCCAAGCCGACTTATAATCGGCTCTACTTTATAGGAAAGGTATTATATTAACATTATTGTGACATTACCTCATCAAATAATTTGTCCAAAACTCGATATAAAATGAGCATCGGACACAGGCTGTCGGTGGACCTAGAAACAGTCGTAGTTAAGATGTTCACGTACAAAATGTACAAGAGATACCCCTGGTTAGTAGGGCTACTACATCGCTCTTTTATCACTTTATATCGAACAAGTGGATAACTTGAGTTTATATCGAACAAGTGTATAAAATGGTCCCTTCCGGATTTTGATTCTTTTTGGACCACCTAATATTTCTAGCGTACTTCACAACTCATATCTCACCTTTTCAGGTCAACAATTAAAATCAACTTGACTTTTGTTAGTTGTTGTCGGTTTGGCTTAAAAAAAAAAACAGAAAAAAGTAAATTCTTTTCTATCCGATTTAAATTCGTTCTAGTTCATTCAACTTAAGTTACGCTCTTTTCGGTTCTATCTAATTTTATTCTAATTTACGTAGTTTTTCTCTCGATCGTTTGTTTCTGATTTTCTTACATCCTCACAAAAAGTTTCAAATCAGAACAAATCATCAGAATAAAGATTATAAATTGATCTTGACTTTAATAAGTACAACTTAAATTGTTTAGAACAATAATAAAATCAAAGATTGAATATATTAATCCAATAAAAAGTACATTATTCTACAAAACATTATATGCATTTTGTATTGTTTATTAGATGCAATCTTCTCATTTTTAATGATGTTAAAACTTTATATTCATCATGTGAGAGTATTTTAATAAAGTTTTAACATCATTAAAAATTATGAAAGACTTAAATTTATAAAAGATGATGAGGAGGAAGCCGAGGAACCATATAGTTACTCTCTTTGTTTTAGTCATTTGTTTATATTTCTCTCAAATCTTTATCACAAAAATATTACTCCCTCTGATCCATCCTTTTGTTAACATTTTCCTTTTTTGGATGATTCATCCAATTGTTAACATTTCTATTTTGATTTTACTTTAAAGCTACAAAAGGTTATTTTTACCCTTACTTTTTTCCACTTAATCTTATCACAACTTCCAGCATAAGGATATTTTGGTAATTACAATACAAAACCCCACCCACCTAAAAATTTGTTCCAAAAGTAAATGTTAACAAAAGGATGGATCGGAGGGAGTAATGTGTAAACAATTTACTAAGAAAAGGAAAGGACTTTTATCTACTCCAAATGAAAAGTTATTTTCACAAACTGTGGATGTATAGTAAACTTTTTGTATGGTTGAGGTCTTATTGTATCTAGATCAGTCAAAGATCGTAAATCTGATTGAATCGGATCGAGTCTATTCGGCCGTCACTCAATTTGGCCAACATATTGGGCCGGGTTGGGTTTGGTCGGGTTTATTCAATCTCCGGTCAATTCGGGTTGAGTCATCTTCGGGTCAATCACTTTTATAAAAATTGGTTAATAAGTACTCTGTATGATTTTAGTAATTATGATAAATTAAATTTGAAACGGGTCAATTAAGATTTCAAGATAATTTTAGGTCACCAAGTTCGGGATTGGGTCTGGGTCGGGTCGGGTCATTTCAGGTTTCAAGTCAACTTTGGATTTTATTTTGGGTTAATTTGAGTCTCGAGTCGGACTTATCGAGTTAGATCGGGTCGGATCGAGTCAAATTTGTCATGTCTAATTGTATCCTAAGGATATTACAAGTCTTCCATAAAATTATTGTTGGAGTATTGCCCACATGTGAGAGTCTAACATTGATTGTGAAATACTCCCTCCATTCAACTTCAAATTGCATGTTTCCATTTTATACACTATTCACAATTAGACTTTTAATTTTAATAATCTCTCGATATATAAGTGTTAATATATTCATGTGTGATCTTGTTTGATTCGTCTTTATGAGTAGAAAATTAAAATCTAATTTTTATATTTTTTGAATAAACGTAGCTAACGATATTTAACGCGTAAAAAGCGCGTTGGCAAGTGTTAAAAAACAAACATGCAATTTGGAGTTGAATGGAGGGAGTAGAAAATAGTGTGCTTTATAATGTCTAAGTTCTCCTCTCATTGCCAACTGGTATTGAGAAATGTTGAGCTCCCTTGAACGTGTGAAGTGGAGTTACTCTCTCTCTCTCTCTCTCTCTCTCTCTCTCTCTCTCTCTCTCTCTCTCTCTCTCTTCCACTCGGATTTGGCCAAATCCATTTCAAGGTTTAACAATAGTTATATTCTCTTGTTAATTTATGACACAGTTGATGATGAGTCGGTTTTAGTATAGGTTAGTATAGCGATTTTGAGCTCGTTTAGTGAGATTTAGACGTGGTTTTATGAAGGTTTTTGCGATCTGTGATCGATTGCCTACTATTTGGATTTTGCAATGGTTTATCGTGTTTTGATGATATTATGAAGCTCGCGAGTTTGGACGAGGAATTGGAAGAAGCACGGATGAATTTTATGATGATAGGCAACCCACAAGCAAGTGGACACTTGCGTGTCATTCGCGGAAAGAGAGAAAATGACCAGAAACTCGACAGCAGCAAAGTGGCAACCTGGGCGCAAGTGATGCGCGACCCAGGCGCGAGCGGATGGCAAGTGACACGCAACCTATGCGCGAGTGACGGGTTGCGCATTCTGCTGATATTTTCTGAATTTTATTTGTAATCTTTTGGAAAATATACTATTATTAGTTTTAGACTTAACCTAGTTGTCTATTATATTATTAGCCATCTTTCATTAGTTTAGTTTTTAGTTTTTCTACTTTTTCAGAAACTTGAGAATTGATTTAGAGATTATGCGTAGCTAAACTTTTATTACTTGATACGATCGATTGAAGCGGCGGTAATTATGTAGGGATCTCATCCCATTCACTAATCAAATATTAGTGTAAATCAAATTACTCTAATTTGATTTAGCAAGATCTATGTAGTTACAAATGTACTTTGTTACAAGTTTATAGAAATTTTATACCTTTCTCAAAGGGAAATATGGGCACAAAACTAGAACTCCTTTCTAAGTTTGTTTCTTGAGCTAAAGTTTAGGATGATCCTCCAAAACCCGAGTTTCCAAAATAGGAAACCTCCTTCTAGTTGCACCCAAGAACAACTCCAAAATCTATTAATGATTTTGATCTAGAAATCAATAATAGAAGCTTGATAATATGTGAATATTATATTATTACTACACTAGTAATATAGATGAGAAAATAAGTACTAGTTACTTATGAAATTAGAGAGAGTTTTGAGAGAGAAGAAGTTATAAGAAAAAATGCATGTCTTACTTCTCTTTCTATTCCCCTTCTCTTATATCCAAAAAGAGAAAAATGTAACAACCTGGTTTTTAGTCGACTTTAATTACTAAGGCGGAAATTAATTAAGTCTTAAACCAGAGTCATTAATTATACATAAACCCAAAATATTACATCCTCGTTCGAGAGTTGAATAATACAACTCTAAATACGGTAGTTAAAAGAGTAGCGTTATATATTACATATCTCTCGGAAAAACAATAAAAGTAAAGCATAAAAGCGTCTCGTGGCCCCATCCAAAATCCAGCTCCTGGTCCACGAACGTCCTGCACAATAAACTATGGGGATGCCACGAAATGACAAAGTGACTAGCTATGCCCATACTTACCCTCGGTTTCAATTACTTTGGTTTAATATTATCGCTTTATAACCATAACATTATGATAAAAACATAAACATGCTTAATACACATAGCATATAAAGACATATAAGTCATACTAAGCGTGCGGTTTAAAGCGATAAATCATATAAACATGTTATGGGATTATGAAGGCAATTAACATATAATAGCATAGCAATAGTATCACATTAATTCAATAGTATTACAAGGCGATATCGGATCGCAAACAAACATAAAGATTATATCATTCTCCTCATGCACTGATTCAATTCGTAAAGTTGTGGTCTTTAGTTTTCAAGATGGTACACACTCATTCTCATTTAATCAAACAACACACAACACATCGCTTTGAGCTGACCACCGAGTAGGCCTTTGTACTACGATCGATTGCATCTCACTTCCATAGTGCAGAGACTTACTCGACTCGTAAACCACGCCGAATACTATAATACTTGCATCTCATCCTCTAGTGTTCGAAATGATTGAACTTCGATACAATCTCGTCAAGTAATCTTTACGCAGGTAAGAACGAATGCTAGTGTCGCGCCCACTAAGAACGAAACACGGCAAGGAGACCACCGCTATAATCGCCCTCAAATCGGCACGGATGCCCTGTTAACTCTAGCGAAATAGGGAATAAAACCCTAGTCTAGTACATGTACACTAGTATCCAATTTAAGAATGGGCTATGCTAATCATAGAAGACCTTAACTCGAGGATAAACGACTATTTCCTAAAGTTCGAGACAAAAGCCTTGGCATATTCAATTATCTTGTCCCAAGAATGGCGACCGCGACAAGACTATCTTAGTCCCACTTCACTTTACGATCGACGTTTTCATATCCGAGGCCCAAGCTTGACCTTTTATTTAAACTTACTCAAGATTTATTATTTATTTGATATTACCTATCACATGTTACTAGACTCTCCTAGTCTCAGCGACAAACGTTTAAGTATTTGTAGGTTTCATATGATCACATAACACGTTCGTTTATTATTTGAAGTGTTGTTAATTATTAACGTTTTCAAGTTTCTAAATTGAAACGTTTATTAGTATGTCCAATTTTATTTATGTGTTTTTCAAACACTTTAGGTCATTTACTTCTTCATTTTAAATTTTCTATACTTAGTAAAATTTTCAATTATTTTCAGTATTTCACTATTCACTTTTCACTATTCACTATTCACTATTCACTATTCACCGTATTTTATACGTATTTTTATAATGTATTCGTATTTTTATACTTAAGTATTTTATACGTATTTTTATACTTATACGTATTCCTATACTTGTACTTATTATTATTTATTTTTTTTATACTTAAGGTATTTTAGTATAATACTAATCTTGTTTTTATTTCCTAAGTACAAATTTTTAGTTTCAAAGTCGTTAGGTTCGTTTTGTACTTAGGCGATTTTTGAAAATATTCTAAAGTCTAGTTTTAAAAATGTTAAGTTCGGTTTGTATTTAGTCATTTATGAAAATATCTAAAAATCTAGTTTCAAAAATGTTAAGTTCATTTTGTATAAAGTGATAATGATTTTCATTTTAAAATATTAGTTTTTTAAAAATGTTAAGTTCAATTTGTAAAAAGTGATAATGGTATTCATTTTAAATTGAGACTTAGTTAAATTTAGTCGTCTATTAACTAAATTTAGCGATTTTCATTTTAAAAGATAATAGTATCGTGGATGATTCATTTATAGTCCGTAAGTCCAAGAACAACAGTCCAAATAGAAAAGCGAATACACGATTTATTTCATTTTTATAACGGTTACATATTTTTATCGGTTTACAATATTTCATTTATAACTAAATCGGTTTATACTAAAATTCAATTCTAATTACTATTTAACTTTAGTGACTTAGTGATAATTTCATTTTAGTCAAATTTAGTCAATTAAAAATGAAAAAGCCGTGTACAACATATATAACACAAAAATTGATTTATTTCTTTTAATTTCTTAAATCTAACTTATTAACTAATAATTAAATTATATTAACAATAAACTAAAAAGTGATAAAAACAATTTTAACCCTAAAAATAGTGAGGATGCCGTGAGCAATGATAGTAGAGTTCAAATTTTCATTTTTCGATTTTATCGGTTTTTTAACTTAAAGTCTTTATATTTTAATTATGCTAATTAAACTAAAACGATTTAAACTATAATGAAATTTACTAACAATTTCATTTATATTTATGAATAGTGTTTTTCAACACTTTAATTTTCTAACTTTTTAATCTAAATGATTTATAATGTTTAAGTTGTTTTAATACATAATACTATCAATATATATAAACAATAACTAAACATAAACATAAATTATTAACAAACATAAATTAAAATGAAATCAAAATGAGTAACAAGTATGAACATCAACATGAATAATCAAGAACACACATGAAGAACTCAAGAACAACTCAAGAACACTTATTTCGATTTTTAATAATTTATAATTCGTTTTCCTAATTTAGTTTTTTTTTTTCATAGGAACATCCATTTTATACTAACTTAATCTAACATATTATTTACAAAAATTAAAAGTGAAAATATATTAAAAAAAATTAAAAATGCCGAGTATATATAAGTTTTTATATAAATTTTCATTTTCGATTTTAATCACTTTAAACTCATTTCTAATATTTCACATAATTTTTATATAACATTACTACTCTAATAAAACATATCTAAACATAAAAATCATATGAACATAAATTAAAAATGCTCAAAATTAATTTAACTAACATATGAACAATATTACTAATATTACACTATTATCATTATTACTTATTTATTATCATTTTATTATACAACACATAAACATACAAGCACATATAAGTGATGTTTAACATATTTAACATAATTTTCATACTCATAAAATTATAATAATAAAACAAATTAATTTACTAAAAAGATAATACAAGACATAGTTAGTCACCTTAATCGGTATGATTATTGGTTATCCGGATCGACTAAGTTATCAAGGTCTAAGTCTTCACCCAAGTACCCGTCTTCACCTTCAAAAACCCGTAAACAAGTGAGCTCTAAGATACCCAAGAATGTCTAAAAGCACTAGTGTAATATTAGAGTAATATTAGGGTTTTAATTTAATGTGTTTTAGGAAATAATGGAAGAAAAATAAAAGGGAGAAATGGTCTAAGGGGGCTCGGCAAAATGGAGGTGCAAGGGAGTATGTTTTTGACTTAGAAAAATAATGAAAGGTAGTAATGAAATTAGGTTAAAATTATTAGGTTAAAGGTTGATTTTAATTAGAAATAATAAGTTTAATTAAATGATTTAAAGCATCATCACCTCCATCATCAACACACTAAGTCCACATTACTATTCACGCATTAAAATTGTCCATTTTGTGTTTTAAAATGTTTTCCTCGAATTTGGTCAGTTTTAAAAAGTCGGGCGTCAAAAGCGATAAAAGTTAATGTGTGCGCGTTTGACGATTTTTCGAAATATTTCTACTTTTAAATTCTAAGATTAAATTATTTATTTCATTATTCAAAAATTTTAAAAAGTATTAAAGAAGTCGAGAAATTTTACAAAATGAAAGTTTTGTAAAAATTGTGATTTTGTAAGGTTAAATGGTTAAGGATTGATTTAAGGTTTGAAATTAGAAATTTATGGCTAACTATTGAATTAAATTAACACGGGGTGTTACAAACCTCCCCCCTTAGAAAAGTTTCGTCCCGAAACTTGAATGAAGGATAGGATTTTCACCTGAGATAAACAGCTCGGGATATTTCTCCTTCATAGAGGCTTCGGTCTCCCAAGTTGCTTGTTCAGTCAGTTGACCTTTCCATAGCACTTTTACTAAGGGAACCGTCTTCCGCCTCAGCACTTTGGTTTCTCGTGCTAGGATCTTGACAGGCCTTTCTGAGTATAGCAAGTTAGGCTCAACTGCGATTACGTCAGGAGTAATGATATGACTTGGGTCACTCCTGTATCTCCTTAGTTGTGAAACATGAAACACGTTGTGCACCTTCGACAAATTGGGTGGTAATGCTAGGCGATAGGCTACCTCACCACCTCGCTTGCTATCTCATATGGTCCCACGTATTTAGGACTCAATTTTCCCTTCAAACCGAAACGTCGGACCCCCTTCATGGGTGATACTTTTAAAAACACATGATCGCCAACCTCGAACTCGATTGGTCGACGATGCTTGTTGGCATACATCTTCTGGCGGTCTTGTGCCGCTTGCAGGCGTTCACGAATTATTTTGATGTGTTCGATCTGGTCCTGAATAACCTCTGGTCCAGTACCCACGTTATCACTAGCGTCGTCCCAACAGACTGGGCTACGACACTTCCTCCCGTAGAGTGCCTCAAATGGGGCGCAACCTAAGCTTGCATGGAAGCTATTGTTGTAGGAGAATTCAATCAAAGGTAGACTTTTCTCCCAATTCTCGTTGAATTCTAGGGCACATGCCCTGAGCATGTCCTCGACTGTTTGGATAGTTCGTTCAGTTTGACCATCAGTTGCAGGGTGGAAAGCGGTGCTCATCTTCAGTTGGCTTCCCAACGCTGCCTGGAGTTTGTCCCAAAAGTGAGAGGTGAATCTCGGATCCCTGTCCGAGATAATGTCTAGCGGTACACCGTGTAGTCGAATCACCTCCTTCTCATAAGCCTTAGCTAGCTCTTCAAGGCTCCAAGTATCTTTGATTGGTAGAAAGTGGGCCGATTTGGTCAAGCGGTCCACTATTACCCAAATCGCATTATTGCTTCGGTGAGTTCTTGGCAAACCTGTTATAAAATCCATGGAGATGGAGTCCCACTTCCCCAAAGGAATGTCCAAAGGTTGTAGTAGTCCCCCAGGTCGTTGATGTTCAAACTTCACCTTTTGGCAGATTAAGCATTTCGCAACGTATTCAGCAATCTCTGCTTTCATTCGGACCCACCAAAACTTCAGTTTTAAGTCTTGGTACATTTTATCAGACCCAGGATGTATGGAGTATCGTGTACTATGTGCCTCGTCGAGGATCTTTCTTTTCAACACAGTGCACGCCAGGCACACACCACCTTTCTTTGAATCTCAAACTCCCGTCAGGTTTAATCTCAAACCCTTCTCGGTTTCCTGAAGGAATTTCCCGTCTGATCTTAACAAGCTCTTCATCTTCCCATTGTAGAGCTCTTATCTCGTGATATAACTCCGGCTCTGCGATCATGGCGTTCAAATCAGCATCGTCAGACTGAACCATCTCTAAGTTCATTCTCTTAAAATCTCTGACAATACCAGCCGGAATTTCCCAGATGTTGCTAAGAGTATGCGTAGTCTTTCTACTCAGAGCGTCAGCAACGACGTTCGCCTTGCCCTCATGGTACAATAGTTCAATCTTATAGTCCTTGATCAGTTCTAACCACCGACGTTGTCTCATGTTGAGTTCCTTCTGCGTGAAGATATATTTGGACTTTTTGTGGTCGAGTGTAGAACTTGATACTCACTCCGTAGAGGTAATGACGCCTTGATTTTCAAAGCAAACACAACCATTGCTAATTCTAGGTCATGAGTTGGGTAGTTTCGTTCATGAACCTTTAATTGCCTTCGACGCATAAGCAATGACCTTCCCTTGTTGCATCAAGACACAACCCAGGCCATTCGGTGGCGTCCATTTGTAGACTTCATACTCGTCTCCATGCAGGGAGAGCTAAGGCGGTATTTGTGGTAAGCCTTGTCTTGAGTTCTGAAACGCATTTTCGCACTCGTCGCTCCATATGAATTTGGATTCTTTTGTAGTAGCTTTGTCATTGGTCGTGCTACCTTAGAGAAATCGGAACGAACCTCTGTAGTATCCTGCCAATCCTAGGAAGGCTGCGTATTTCGATTATATTTGTGGAGCCTTCCATTCTTTCAACTGCGTCGATCTTTGCAGGATCTACCATCACTCCGCCCTTGAGATAGCGTGACCTAGGAATGCAACCTTCTCGAGCCAAAACTTCGCACTTGGAAAATTTAGCATACCACTTATACTCCCTTAGTATCCCCAAAATGATACGGAGGTGTTCCTCGTGTTACGCCCGGTCTTGGAGTAGATCAGGATATCGTCAATGAAAACTACCACGCAGATGTCCAAGTACTCGTGGAAGGTTCTGTTCATTTGATCCATGAACACTGCTGGTGCGTTTGTCAAGCCGAAAGGCATGACCTTAAATTCATAGTGACCATATCTGCTTACAGCGGTCTTACGGATGTCGACTCTCATCGCAATCTGGTGGTAACCTGACCTCAGGTCGATCTTAGAAAACACTCCCGCTCCTTTTAGCTGATCAAAGAGGTCGTCAATTCTTGGCAAAGGGTAGCGGTTTTTAATGGTCACCTTGTTCAATTCCCTGTAGTCGATGCACAGCCTCATACTGCCATCCTTCTTCTTCACAAAGAGAACCGGTGCTCCCCAAGGCGAGACACTTGGTCGTATGAAACCCTTTCCAATCATTTCTTCTAGTTGTTTCTTCAATTCCTGTAGTTCTACCGGTGCCATCCTATAGGGTGCCTTTGAGATTGGGGCCGTGCCTGGCACAAGGTCGATAGAGAATTCAACGTCGCGAGCAGGTGGCAAGCCTGGTAAGTCGTCTGGGAAGACATCAGGAAATTCCCGTACCACGTGAATATCTTCAATGTTCACGCTCTCCTTTACTTCGCTGATGCTGCATAAGTACACTTGATGCCCTTTTCTCTCCAACTTTTGTAGTTGTAGCACAGAGATGATTTTCGCCCCCTTAATTGGCGAAGTCTTCTGATATGTGACTCTAGTCCCTGTAGGATGTCTCAAGCGAATCTTTCGGTCCCGGCACTCAAACATTGCATGGTATTTAGTCAACCAATCGATACCCAGTATGACGTCGAACTCCGGCATGTCGAAAAGAATCAGGTCGGATAGAAAGATTGTTTTATGAATTGTGATTGGAGTTCTTTTGAAAATTTTGGAGCATTTGAAAATTTTTCCGTTTGGTAACGAAATATTTGCGTTGATTGATTCGTATTTTGTGAGATTAGCCTTTGAAACAAACTTAGGAGATATAAAGGACAAGGATGCCCCAGTGTCAAACAAAACAACAGCGTTTACAGAGTTTATAAGAAAAATACCAGTGATGACATCGGCCTCAGGTGACTCCTCTGCCTCGGCTTCAGTGAGCACATAAACTTCGACCACGTACACAACAGATTGTGGTACCCCGCAACAGTCTTTGGTCTCGGAGCATTAGGACATGCATTCGCCTTGTGCCCTACCAGCTTACAACGGTAACAAGTAATTGGTTGTCCATTACATTGTTTCCCTTCGTGACGCGCCTTGTTGCATATAGGACAATTCCCCTGCAAAGCTCTTGGTTGAGGAGCCCTTCCTGCAACCATGGCCCTCTCGTTGTTCCCAGCAGAAGCCTGCTCGAACGCAGCCTCTGAAAATTCCGCCTCTGTTGGATCGGGCGTTGATAACTCGGCCACGAATGAAGCTCGGCGTACCCGCAGATGGCACAAACACCTTCTTCTTCTTTTTCTCCTCGGCTTTTTCCAACTCCAAGGAAGCCCATACCTGACGCGACACTCGTGAGGCTGCGGCAAAAGTAAGCGTAGGTGTTCTTTGCTCATGGGTACGCAGATCGTTAGACATATTGCGCAGTACCTCCGAGTCATGGCCACTATCGTTGGGAGCGATCGCGACCAATTTTGCCGGTGTTGGAATTTCTCGGTGTATTCTGGAGAGTCATGTCTCCCATTTTGAGACTTATGAATTCCTCCTCTTTCTCGCTTTGAGCTCATACCCAAAGTACCGCCTTGATCTTCTCAGCGAGTCGTACCAGGTGAGCGTGGCATCAGGCTCGTTAGTCCCGACACGTTCCACCGCCATTCGCCTCCTCTTTCAAATAAAAGGCAAAGAATGTTGACCCTATCCTCCGAGGTGTTACGCTTAGGTCCATCAGCTTTTTCATCTCTTCTAGCCAATTAGTGAGGTCGATAGGGTCATTAGAACCCGAGTATGTTGGTGGACGATGACGGGAAATGCGATCAAACGCGCTTGGATGATGTTGGCGGTTTGCGTTGTCCGTGGCTATTTCTGCCAAACGGATCAAAGATTCTTCTGCCAGGAGGTGTCTTTCCTCGTCTGTCATTGGAGGTGCAGCCATTCTGAAAGAATTAGAAAGCGAAGAGACTTATTAGCATTGCAAGGTGTTAGATAGCATGTTTGACATTGATAGAATTTATTTGAGGTAAAAGCGATCACAGCCGTCATGCATGTAAGCACAGAGGTTAGGTATATTATTCCATTGAAATGCATCTGGTACATTTTCTGCAGCAGACAGAAGAAAGGTTGAAAGTAGAGAGTGTATTTTCGTGGAATTGTTTATGAATTTAACAGATGTCTTCACTCCGTGCCGTCTGGTACTTCTTTCGATGCCCCAATCCTCGGGAGTTGAATTATTATTTTGATTTTATATCCGAGGATAGTTGTTAGTTTAAATCAGTCACTTCAGCAAGTAGCAAGCATACGCGAGTTAGTGTGTTTTATTTAGAGGGAAGTAGTTTGTTATTTAAAAGTCCTTAGTCTATGGTCAGTCCTTAAGGTTTCTACCCATCCTCACACTTTAAAGCGATTTCAAATTATTATTTAAGCGATCTAATAAAAGAAAAATCTAATTTATTATTTGATCCTATTAGTCTATGCCTGACATACAATATGAATGTCTGGCCCAGGTGTCTCTCGTTAGGTAAGCATAAATCGCATTAGGCCATTTATGTTACTTGCACGAGTCGACTTTGATAATTAATCAGAATAACCCTGGTTTTAGTCGACTTTAATTACTAAGGCGGAAATTAATTAAGTCTTAAACCAGAGTCATTAATTATACATAAACCCAAAATATTACATCCTCGTTCGAGAGTTGAATAATACAACTCTAAATACGGTAGTTAAAAGAGTAGCGTTATATATTACATATCTCTCGGAAAAACAATAAAAGTAAAGCATAAAAGCGTCTCGTGGCCCCATCCAAAATCCAGCTCCTGGTCCACGAACGTCCTGCACAATAAACTATGGGGATGCACACCGAATGTGACAAAGGACTAGCTATGCTCATACTTACCCTCGGTTTCAATTACTTTGGTTTAATATTATCGCTTTATAACCATAACATTATGATAAAAACATAAACATGCTTAATACACATAGCATATAAAGACATATAAGTCATACTAAGCATGCGGTTTAAAGCGATAAATCATATAAACATGATATTCGATTATGAAGGCAATTAACATATAATAGCATAGCAATAGTATCACAATAATTCAATAGTATTACAAGGCGATATCGGATCGCAAACAAACATAAAGATTATATCATTCTCCTCATGCAGACTCGATTCAATTCAGAAAGTTGTGGTCTTTAGTTTTCGAAGATGGTACACACTCATTCTCATTTAATCAAACAACACACAACACATACCGCTACGAGCCCTAATTAATCGAGTAGGCCTTTGTACTCTGATCGATTGCATCTCACTTCCATAGTGCAGAGACTTACTCGACTCGTAAACCACGCCGAATACTATAATACTTGCATCTCATCCTCTAGTGTTCGAAATGATTCGAACTTCAGATACAATCTCGTCAAGTAATCTTTACGCAGGGTAAGAACGAATGCTAGTGTCGCGCCCACTAAGAACGAAACACGGCAAGGAGACCACCGCTATAATCGCCCAAATCGGCACGGATGCCCTGTTAACTCTAGCGAAATAGGGGAATAAAACCCTAGTCTAGTACATGTACACTAGTATCCAATTTAAGAATGGGCTATGCTAATCATAGAGCACCTTAACTCAGGATAAAACGACTATTTCCTAAAGCCTGAGACAAAAGCCTTGGCATATTCAATTATCTTGTCCGGCAATGGCGACCGCGACAAGACTATCTTAGTCCCACTTCACTTACGATTGACGTTTTCATATCTGAGGCCCAAGCTTGACCTTTTATTTAAACTTACTCAAGATTTATTATTTATTTGATATTACCTATCACATATTACTAGACTCTCCTAGTCTCAGCGTCAAACGTTTAAGTATTTGTAGGTTTCATATGATCACATAACACGTTCGTTTATTATTTGAAGTGTTGTTAATTATTAACGTTTTCAAGTTTCTAAATTGAAACGTTTATTAGTATGTCCAATTTTATTTATGTGTTTTTCAAACACTTTAGGTCATTTACTTCTTCATTTTAAATTTTCTATACTTAGTAAAATTTTCAATTATTTTCAGTATTTCACTATTCACTTTTCACTATTCACTATTCACTATTCACTATTCACCGTATTTTATACGTATTTTTATACGTATTCGTATTTTTATACTTCGTATTTTATACGTATTTTTATACTTATACGTATTCTTATACTTGTACTTATTATTATTTATTTTTTTTATACTTAAGGTATTTTAGTATAATACTAATCTTGTTTTTATTTCCTAAGTACAAATTTTTAGTTTCAAAGTCGTTAGGTTCGTTTTGTACTTAGGCGATTTTTGAAAATATTCTAAAGTCTAGTTTTAAAAATGTTAAGTTCGGTTTGTATTTAGTCATTTATGAAAATATCTAAAAATCTAGTTTCAAAAATGTTAAGTTCATTTTGTATAAAGTGATAATGATTTTCATTTTAAAATATTAGTTTTTTAAAAATGTTAAGTTCAATTTGTAAAAAGTGATAATGGTATTCATTTTAAATTGAGACTTAGTTAAATTTAGTCGTCTATTAACTAAATTTAGCGATTTTCATTTTAAAAGATAATAGTATCGTGGATGATTCATTTATAGTCCGTAAGTCCAAGAACAACAGTCCAAATAGCAAAGGCAGTAACACACGATTTATTTCATTTTTATAACGGTTACATATTTTTATCGGTTTACAATATTTCATTTATAACTAAATCGGTTTATACTAAAATTCAATTCTAATTACTATTTAACTTTAGTGACTTAGTGATAATTTCATTTTAGTCAAATTTAGTCAATTAAAAATGAAAAAGCCGTGTACAACATATATAACACAAAAATTGATTTATTTCTTTTAATTTCTTAAATCTAACTTATTAACTAATAATTAAATTATATTAACAATAAACTAAAAAGTGATAAAAACAATTTTAACCCTAAAAATAGTGAGGATGCCGTGAGCAATGATAGTAGAGTTCAAATTTTCATTTTTCGATTTTATCGGTTTTTTAACTTAAAGTCTTTATATTTTAATTATGCTAATTAAACTAAAACGATTTAAACTATAATGAAATTTACTAACAATTTCATTTATATTTATGAATAGTGTTTTTCAACACTTTAATTTTCTAACTTTTTAATCTAAATGATTTATAATGTTTAAGTTGTTTTAATACATAATACTATCAATATATATAAACAATAACTAAACATAAACATAAATTATTAACAAACATAAATTAAAATAAGATCAAAATGAGTAACAAGTATGAACATCACATGAATAACTCAAGAACACACATGAAGAACTCAAGAACAACTCAAGAACACTTATTTCGATTTTAATAATTTATAATTCGTTTTCCTAATTTAGTTTTTTTTTCATAGGAACATCCATTTTATACTAACTTAATCTAACATATTATTTACAAAAATTAAAAGTGAAAATATATTAAAAAAAATTAGAAATGCCGAGTATATATAAGTTTTTATATAAATTTTCATTTTCGATTTTAATCACTTTAAACTCATTTCTAATATTTCACAAAATTTTTATATAACATTACTACTCTAATAAAACATATCTAAACATAAAAATCATATGAACATAAATTAAAAATGCTCAAAATTAATTTAACTAACATATGAACAATATTACTAATATTACACTATTATCATTATTACTTATTTATTATCATTTTATTATACAACACATAAACATACAAGCACATATAAGTGATGTTTAACATATTTAACATAATTTTCATACTCATAAAATTATAATAACAAAACAAATTAATTTACTAAAAAGATAATACAAGACATAGTTAGTCACCTTAATCGGTATGATTATTGGTTATCCGGATCGACTAAGTTATCAAGGTCTAAGTCTTCACCCAAGTACCCGTCTTCACCTTCAAAAACCCGTAAACAAGTGAGCTCTAAGATACCCAAGAATGTCTAAAAGCACTAGTGTAATATTAGAGTAATATTAGGGTTTTAATTTAATGTGTTTTAGGAAATAATGGAAGAAAAATAAAAGGGAGAAATGGTCTAAGGGGGCTCGGCAAAATGGAGGTGCAAGGGAGTATGTTTTTGACTTAGAAAAATAATGAAAGGTAGTAATGAAATTAGGTTAAAATTATTAGGTTAAAGGTTGATTTTAATTAGAAATAATAAGTTTAATTAAATGATTTAAAGCATCATCACCTCCATCATCAACACACTAAGTCCACATTACTATTCACGCATTAAAATTGTCCATTTTGTGTTTTAAAATGTTTTCCTCGAATTTGGTCAGTTTTAAAAAGTCGGGCGTCAAAAGCGATAAAAGTTAATGTGTGCGCGTTTGACGATTTTTCGAAATATTTCTACTTTTAAATTCTAAGATTAAATTATTTATTTCATTATTCAAAAATTTTAAAAAGTATTAAAGAAGTCGAGAAATTTTACAAAATGAAAGTTTTGTAAAAATTGTGATTTTGTAAGGTTAAATGGTTAAGGATTGATTTAAGGTTTGAAATTAGAAATTTATGGCTAACTATTGAATTAAATTAACACGGGGTGTTACAAAAAACAAAAGTGTGTTAAACACACATAAGGGGCCGGCCTAATTGAGAGAAGAGAGTGAGGAGAGTTTTTTTTTTTCTTGTTTAGAGATAATGCATGCAACATAATCATTGTGTTTCTCATGCAAAAGCAACAAGAGATTAGAAAACAAAAGTACTAAGACAAGAGGGAATCTCATCCTCCCCTTTCTCTTATTTGGACGGTCCATTAGGGCTAATAATGGGTCCCTCTTGTTTTCAATATTTGTCCCACAAATACTTATAATTTATCACTTAATTATCTAATATAATAAAGTGTAAATCAATTAAACTCTTCCTTAATATACATGTACACATACACATATATTAAATTGCACTCTTACTAATCTCATTAGTAAAATATACATGATTAGTGAATTAACGATTAATCACTAATTCTCATCTCCTCCAATAATTTTATCGCTATAAAATTCATCACTCGAGTTCACAACTCGATTTCTCTCTAAATTAATTCACTGACTAACTGTTAGTCAATTTATCAAGTTACTAATCTTAATTGTATCTCATACAATTAATTAGCTTCATATTTGGAGTACGTTCCTATAGGTGTGACTTAAAGGGATCAATTGATCACCGCCGTTCTCACGACAATAACATCAAACTCTAGTCAGCCAACCGTTATTGATTTACGTTAATCAATTGACAATAATACAGGATTATCCCCATGTATTCCTTAATTGAGATTTATTAAGTAATCGCACTATTGTGGAGGACACTTACTCCAACAATCTCCCACTTGTCCGAGACAAGTTGTGCATTACCAATTCTCATATCCATTTCACATCTCCCACTCAATGCAAGGTGTCTTACAGGTCGTACTTGTATTCAAAAGATAAATATATCATGAGTGGTTTCCTCGATAAGGAGAGTAGCTGTCAGACCGGAGAATCTACCGTAGATTCTTACCGAGCGTGGCCACGCATTTTCAGCGACTACTCCTCGAGTGGCCCAAAGATGTTTTACCCCGACGAGGGTGGACATTTCCCTTCCACTCGATTGTACTGTATGATGCAGATCACCATGACCCCAAAGATGCCCTTACAACCCCCTTTCACGGCATGGCTTAGGACAAAAATGAAAGTCACTGGAAAACTGCACCGACTCAGACAATCAGTTTCCAGTCAAAGAATCGACTCAAAGGAATACTATAGAAATTCCCACCACGGCCAGGTTTCAATCTCATTGAAAAGGAATTCTATAAGCGTCACTGCCCGACAGAGTGTTTTCACAGTCTGTCTATGCAAACGATCAGTCGTCTCATATGACCCTATGGTGTTGAACCCACCATCGATCGACTTGCAATCTAGTCTCTCCGAGACGTCACCTCATGTGAGAGACTAGGGACCAAATACTTAGTTTATACCGTTCACTTGAATACGTTCAAAGTTGTCACACAATTATTCGGATAAACAAAGTATGCATTCAAAATGACTTAAAAGAGTAAATATACTCTAAACAATGAATGTTATTTTCATATATGTAATAGGATAGATTATCCATTACATATCTCAAAAACTAAAGGAAATCAGGCATACGCCTCAACCCCATAGAGGCGGTGTGAGCGTCATGCTTAGCCCTCGAAAGAGGCTTGGTTAAAGGATCAGCGATATTATCGTCTGTCCCAACCTTACAAATATCTATTTCCTTCATTTCCACATTATCTCTTATAACATGGTATTTCCTCAAAACGTGCCTAGACTTAATGCTAGACTCGGGCTCTTTGCATGAAAGATAGCCCCACTATTATCAAAATAAATAGTGATTGGATCTGCGGCACTAGGGACTACTCTTAGTCCATCCAAGAATCGCTAATCCATACTGACTTCCTTAGCGACTTGAAGCCAAATATTCAAATTACATTGTAGAATCATGGTGACACTTTGCTTGAAACTTTTTCAGCAAATAGCACCCCCATTCAACATAAAGACATAGCCGGATTGGGATTACAAATCATCCCTATCGGTTTGGAAATTTGCAACCGTGTAACCCTTTACACGCAGCTCAAGTTTTCCTCCAAACACTAGAAACGTATCCTTAGTTCATCTCAAGTACTTAAGGATGTTCTTTGATTATACTGATGACTCTCACCGGAGTGGCAATCACCGACTCGTCATGCTCAAGGAGAAAGCGACATCGGGACGAGTGCACATCATGGCATACATGATTGATCCAACAGCGGAAGCAAAAGGGATCAATTTCATGCGTTCAATTTCCTCAGAAGTCGTAGGGCATTGAGATTTCTTCAACGTTATTCCTACACTCATCGGAAGGAAGCCTCTCTTGGAGTCTTTCATATTCACTAGTAGAAAAAGTACATTAGGCAAATGTTATTGGCTACGGTTGTATTAATTAACCGTAGCTATTAAACCAATTAAAATAGGATTTATCAAAGGCTACGGTTATAAAGAAACAACCGTAGCCAAATATACAACAAAGTGAAAAGGCTACGGTTCTTAAATACAACCGTAGCCAAAAACACTAGTTAGAAGCTATAAAGACTACGGTTAAAAAAAAGAACCGAAGCCAATTCTATAGCTTAATAAAAAAAAACTTCGGTTTATTTATTAACCGTAGCCTTATATAGGATCTACTCTTGTTTAAAGCTATCATAACCCCTTTATTTCCTCATCATTTTTAAACCCTAATTATAAATCAACGCCCCCATTCACTAACATCATTCGCTCACCACCACGCCTCTCGCTGCCTCCACTCCTGCCACCACCGCGTCTCTCACTCTCTCTCTCTCACCGCCTTCACTGTCGCTCATCATTTACGCCACCAGATCTAGGGCTCGCCAACAGCTTCGTCACCATAATCATTAACACCACCACTATTGTTGGTCTCATCTTTGTGCCATGTACAGGTGTGGTTTCAAAAAACTTTAAATTAGGGTTTGAGATGTTTAAGTATGTTCAAAGGTTGAGATGGTATTAAAATTAGCTTGATATGTGAAATTATTGAATTGATTTATGCTTGTAGAAGTGATTAATTCGATTTCTGTCATGTTTATCGCGTCCACTCCGATGGCGACGATCATCACTGCTCACCGACGATCAATGGCTGACAACTACCGTCATATCTGGCTAGGCGCACTTGAGTTCTGAAAAGTATGAATATCTTTGACATCGATGCTATCCGTAATGACGTTGGGTATCGATTTCTATCTCTTTTGAATCTTATTATGAGGGTTTTTTTGGATATTTTGCTCTTCAATTGATGTTTTAGTAAATTAACTGCTTTATTTGATTGTTCATTGATATTATTTGTTAATTTGGATTTTGTTTATATAACAAAGAGATTTGAGTAGTTTACCAATGGGGAATTTTCCAAAACTTCCATAGATTGATCAAGAAGAGGCTTTGTTTTCATAGATTGATTTGCTTTGTTTTCATAGATTGATAATAAAGTGTATTAATTTGCTTTGTTTTCATAGATTGATCAAGAAGAGGCTTTGTTTTCATAAATTAATAAAGTGTATCAATTTGCTGAGAACTGATAATAAAGTGTATTAATTTGCTTTGTTTTCATAGATTGATCAAGAAGAGGGCTTACCTTCATGGTGATGTCAGATCAATGTGCTGCTGAAAAAGGATGAGAAACGAGTAGGCTTTCTCGGTATTGTGGTTTGAAGAAGAGGCTTTTCATATTTGTGATTTTGAGTCATCCAATTACCCACTTCAAGACAGACAGGTAGGACACCGATAGGTATACAAAAGGTCTGTTTGGCTTCATATATAATCACATACTCCGTATTAGCTAGTGAATCGTTTTGGTTTTGTTGAAGAATACATGGCTTTGGGACCCTCAATTAGTTAAATTTGACAAGGACTAGTGAAGTAGATTGTATACTTGCTGTCATGATTAAAATTTCTATTTCTAGAAATGTACACGGTAGCGCCAGAGTGGCTGTCACACAGATATGTTACCACAGTGCTTCAAATATTCACACAGTCCTGTGCGTTAAAAACATCGGTCAGGTAAAGGGATCGCACTTATGCAAATTATCCCGTGCGTTATAAACATATACTCTGTAGACATTTATGGTTGATCTGTGAGCATTGCCTCAAGAGTTGTATTGACGGATGCTCTTTACAATATAAGAAGCACACAACTAGTTTATCGATCCCTCGAAAGTGGAAGAACCAGAATGACCCATTTTCCACTCCTGGGGTCCTGGTAATTTAATTTGTTTTAACTTTTGATAAATCAAACAGCTCTTAGGGTGGGATAAAAAATGAAACTATAATTGAGCAATCACAAATTGTGTCCACTGTCATGACACGTTTTCCCGCCATTGATGATCATCAGGTCATCCTAATTTCTGTTGTTTTTTCTTGTTCATTGATATGCAACTAACTGTGGATTATTTGACTTGTATTGCAGTTAGCACAAGAATGTAACATACAGATTTTAACTGAAATTGTGCATGGGTGCATGTTATTATCATTATTGGTTTATCCTACATGCCTAATACGGAGTATGTCTTTGTTACTCGCTCTATATGCTTCAGGTTGACCTTTTTTTATTTCCTTTTCCCTGAACAGTGACTGGTTGGTGGCACCCACTAAAAAGGACAGGTCTGCTTCAACATATGCTTATGTGCAACGATATAATGAGGTACTACTTGAAATATTCTATAGAATTTATATTCAGGTGTTACACGAGCCTGTTTTATTTCAATATCGATAATGATTTGCAAGTTTAATACTCAGTATTTTTGAAATCATATATAATATTGAGTATTTTCAGTAGAACTAATTTTTATTGAGGTTTATTTTTGTTTTGATTGTTGTGAATGCTTTAAGATGCAGGGATGGAGAATTTCAGCGAGGTACTGAAGTTTCTCGGTATCTAGATGACGATACGATGGTTCTTTGCGAGTATAATCCGACTTCTGCTTGTGGTTCGGTAATAATCAATTAATTTTGGTTTCGATTTCAAAAAGATTATGTTTCGGCTATTGATTATGATATCTCAACTGATAGATAATTTTGTCAATGAACTTGAGTCAATATTGATAGTTAGATAATTTTGGTTTTGAATTCAGTTAATGAAATGAAGCACTCTCGTGGTCCACGCTTCTTATGTCGCCATTTTTATTTACTTAAAATCAGTAGGTAAACCTCGAACTTGTTAATTGTTTTCAATTAGTAATTGTTTGATTAAATTCTGTAATTTCTTCATCCATTATTTTTGTTTTTCAATTTATCTATTAGCTTTGAGGAGAGAATTTGGTGATACATTGGTCGAAATGAAATTAGGTTACTCAACTATGGTTTGACAATGGCGACGTCAATTTTTGTGTCGACAGTGGTAAGCAACGTCTATACTCCTAATGTCGTCCATATTTATTTGAGATGCTAAGTTTGTTCTATATAGTCGATGGAAGCAGGAGCTATAAATTCATTATCCTTTTTGAAGTGAATGAATACACGGTGCTATATTATTCAATTCTATTATATGTGTTTGATGTTCGATTATGTTGATTATTTTGTTGTGATATATCTTGACATGAAGCTCTTTATTTTGTTGAGTTTATTATCGTTGAAGCCCACATTTATTTGGTGGTTGTCAATATTTATTTGCTTGTTCTTCTACATTTGAGATTCTTTATTTACGTATCTTAGTTTTATTAGTTTAGTTTGTATTGTTTTTCATTTTTATCAAAACAAATCGATAGTTGTAAAGCAAAACATTATACTTAACGTGTTTATGTAGGATTGTCACAAAATTTCGATGACGATCTGCTTTGACAAATATTGATCATTAAATTCTTTTTGTATGTTTGTCATTTTGAATTTTGGTTCTGATCAGCCCTCGGTCATGCAATTATTTACTGGGTTGTCGCCATCGTTGATAATATACGCGTCTGCTCTATTATACTACGTTGGAATATTAATTTGCTTAGGATATTTGTCTTCATTCAGACTAACTCTGATTTATGATTATAGGATCAAGCTTCCATCTTGATAAGAATGTCGTCCCGAGTTGGCGCCATGCTATGATCGGTCAACTTGCTGTGGGTGACGTAGTGACAAGCCGCTACTCAAGGCAGGAAACGCTTACCATATGTACCGTGTAATATAGTATCGTTTCATAACTTGTAGATGTTTGCAATTGGTTATGTATATGAATGTTATTTTTATTACTGCAACTAGTGGAAGGAATTGAATTATTATTGCGTGGTGGAATTTTTTTATTTTTTTTTAAAAAAGAGAACCACAAAAGGCTACGGTTGTTGATGAGAACCGTAGCCATATGCCCACTTACAACTTCGGTTAAAGAAAACAACCGTAGCCAAATATGTACTTACGGCTACGGTTAAAAGTTAGAACCGTAGCCAAAAGTTGACTTACGGCTACGGTTCAAAGAAGAACCGAAGCCAAAAGTCACTTTTGGCTACGGTTGGGAACCGAAGCCTTAAGTCATAAACTTAAGGCTACGCCGCGATATACTACGGTTGCACAACCGTAGCCAAAAACTCTTTTTAACCGAAGCCATAAGCGTTTTTTGTACTAGTGATTGAACCTATCAAGAATCTTATCGATATAAGCTTCCTGACTTAATGCTAGTATCCTCTTGGATCTATCTCTATAGATCCGGATACCCAAGATGCCACGCTTCTCCTAAGTCCTCTTCATTGGAAATGGCTTCCCAATTCCTCCTTATCAATTCAAACTTGGAACATCATTTCCAATCAAGTAGTATGTCATCCACATACAAAACAAGGAAGGTTCTTTACTCCCACTAAACTTCATGTACAAACAAGGTTCCTCGCACTTCGAAATAATCCCTTTGTTTGATAACGTGATCGAATCTGTGATTCCAACTCCTTGATCTTGCTTAAGACCATAAATGGATCTCTTAAGCTCAGATACTTTCTTAGGGTTAGATGTATCTATAAAACCTTCAGGTTGTGTCATATACACTTCCTCTTACAGAATCCCATTCAAGAAGGCGGTTTTACATCCATTTGCCATATCTCATAGTCATGAACGCAGAATCGTAAGATCATCCTTATGGATCGAAGCATAAGAACCAAAGGCAAAGGTTTCATCATAATGAATACCTTTGACTCATGAAGTTCTTTGCCACCAATCTAGCTTCAGAAACATCAATATGTTTATCTACGCCGAGTTTGATTTTGAATATCCATTTACACCGAAGGGGTCTCACTCCTTCAGGTAAATCTACCAAATCCCTAAACTTGGTTCTCGCATAGAATCCATTTCTGATTTCATGGCCTCAAGCCATTGGTCCTGAGTTGGGACTACTAATAGCCGCTTTTAGGTTGAGGGTTCGTTGCTTTCGAATAACAACAAATCACCCTCCTCCTCGATGTTCTGAGGCGAATCGGCCAGTTGATGACTAATTCTTCCGACCTCCTAGGGATTACAACCGTGTTAGAAGACGAGGGAACCGCTTCCTCGTTTTCTACCTCGGTTTGTGGCTCTTGAACTTCATCAAGTTCAAATTTTCTCCCACTGCTTTCTTAGAAATATATTCATTTTCTAGGAAAACAAAGATCACGAGCCACAAACACTTTGTTCTCGTGAGAGTTGTAGAAGTAATAACCACGAGTTTCTTAGGATAACCTACAAATAGACATTTGTCGGACCTTGGAGCGAGTTTATCGTCAGTTTTATTCTTAACGAATGCCTCACATCCCCAAATTCTCATGAATGACAAATAGGGAACCTTTCCCGTCCATATCTCATATGGAGTCTTATTGGCCCCTTTAGTCGGACTTGATTTAGTGAGAAGCAGAGATAAAAGCAAAGCCCCAAAATGATCCAGAAGCTCAGTTTGACTCATCATAGACCGAACCATGTCAAGCAAGGTTCGGTTTCTCCTTTCTGCAACACCATTCAACTGTGGTGTGCCCGGAGGAGTCCATTGTGATATTATACCACAATTCTTAAGATGTGAATCAAACTCATTACTTAGATATTCGCCACCACGATCCGATCGTAGTGCTTTTATCCTTTTGTTTAATTGGTTCTCAACCTCATTTTGAAATTCTTTAAATTTCTCAAAAGCATCACTTTTATGCCTTATTAAGTAGACATAACCATATCTACTTAAGTCATCGGTAAAAGTAATGAAGTAATGATATCCTCCTCTAGCGGTGATGTTTAACGGACCACACATATCTGTATGTATGAGTCCTAAAACCTCACTTGCTCGTGTCCCTTTTCCACTAAAGGGTTGACGAGTCATCTTGCCTAAAAGGCAAGATTCGCATGTACCATATGATTCGTAATCAAATGGTTTGAGAACCTTGGTCTCAACAAGTCTCTTTATGCGTTCATCGTTTATATGACCTAAACGACAATGTCAAAGGTAGGATTTGTTTGATTCATTTGTTTTGAGCTTCTTGTTCTCTATATGATAAACATCATTGACATCATTCAAAACATAAATACCTCCGATTGAAATGGCTTCACCATAAACCATTTCATTAATTGAAAAAGTACACCGATTGTTCTTAATCATGAAACAAAAGCCTTCCGCATCTAACACGGAGACGGAAATAATGTTTTTGGTTAGAGTTGGTACAAAATAACAGTTATTCAAGTACAACTTTAAACCACTAGCTAGAGTGAGTACAAAAGTTCCCACGGAAACGGCCGCTACTCTAGCTCCATTACCCATGCGGAGATTTACATCATCCTTGGCTAGTGCTCGCACGTTTCTCATCCCCTGCAAGTGATTGCAAAGATGAGATCCACATCCGGTATCCTATACCCATGTAGAGATGCAAGCATGATTTATGTCAATCATATAAAGACTAGAAGGAACAATATCTTTGGATATCACACATCCATCATTTTTTTTCCTTCAAGAATTTGGGACAATTGCGCTTTCAACGACCGGGTTTGGGCTTGCTATTCTCAATAGCCTTCCACTTACCCTTATCTTCCTTGAACCGAGCTTAATTAGCTCCCTTCCCTTTCTTAACCCCAAAGTTTATGTTCTTCAATCTCATTGAAAGAACATCTTTTCTCTCAATCTCATTCACTTTGATGTTCTCTTGGTTGAAGCACATCGTCGTCACTCTAGTGAATATCTCATATGCACTTTGTGAGTAACGGAGCGAAACTTGAGAGTAGGTGACATTGACCAAATCAACACATTTTTCAAGTCATTGTCCACCTTTACGCGCTCATCGTAGGGCGGCTCGTGCCGCTGCGGTGGCCCTAAGTCCGGGTTTGGCGGGAGGTTGTTCGGTAAGGTACTTAAGCACATTATTGAATTGAGCGGTGCCCCTTATCGTCGAATCCCATTCGACAAAGTTGCTACCGTCATCTTTTAGGATACATTTATCCATCACGGTTCTCAACCATGAAACTTTACCCAAAATGGGTGCGGGAGTTGATGTTGTCATTGCGATTTCAAATAAATAATTCTACAACAAAAATGAGGAAATATATTAACATTCATTGTATATGATGACATTTGCTAAAACACTTTTTAAAACAAATGTCCATTTATATAACGATCTCCCACGAAATTATATAAATGATTACAAGACTTGTTTTTCATATAGAATTAGACATCTCATGTTTCCTTTTATATAAAAACGATAAGTCAACACTTGACTAATTCTACACTAGAATGCTTGGTTGATGATTTTCAATAAAATGCATCCATTAGCCCCAAATAACTCTTATTTGGTTGAGTCCAAACCAAATTAGCATGGGACTTCCTCCCACTACTTACCCATGGTAACAAGGTTCCACGTTGCGGAGGTCCTCACGAACATGGGGTTCATAGTCGCTACATTTGGAAAGGCTTAATCTCAATTCATTTGTTAAAAATGTGGGTGATCTTGTCGATTTTAGTCATAAAATTCTTTATAAGTGAACTAATTTAAGAATTGTGACCTAAAACGACAATCATAGTGGGATATCGTGGCATGCATGGCGATTTTGGCATGTGTGCGGAAAAATAAGCAATCAAACAAGCATAGCAAGCAAAAGCATAAACCTAAGATTACACCTAAAAATAATTAAAATTACAAGGAGTTACAAATTGGAAACCAACTCCTTTGGTCCCTCTTCATATGGACTTCATCCAAGTCTCCTCCTTGCAAGCTTTAGAACACTTCTAAGGCTCCATGTCGATCTCAATCCTGGTCTTGGTTCTGAAATAATTTACAAGTATGTATTACAAATGAATACATAGCAAACCTATTATACATTTATAAATGAAATAAACTATTAAATTACAAACCGGCGATACGAGATCGCATTTAATTACAAACCCACACGATATTCCCTTTCATTACGGGTAATATCGGTAAAAAAAATAAAAATATAACAAACTATGGCCATACTAGTAAGAACAAACATTCATTCAAAAATAAACATTCATTCAAACATGCATAATGAAAAGCTTATAAAGAAAAAAAAAACATGCCAAAATCGCCCTAAACAATAATCGCATTAAATCGTTTCAAACCGATCTCATTTTTAATCGATTAATCTCATATTAATCAATAATGCTTAAAACATCTTTTAAGCTTGAACTAAAACTTCTAAACTGATTTAGAACACCCAAAATTAGTTCATACTAACTTATGGTGATTTTAGTTCATAATCATGGTCATTTGCTAATTATATGTACTTTAATCATAACCTTTTATGAATAAAGCTTAATAAAATCAAAATAAAATAAAATAAATCCATTTTTATTTTGACAAAATTTTGTATATTCTGGAACACTTCCAGAATATCAAAAATTAAAAGTTTGGTCAGCAAAATTTACGAAATAGTTTATAACAAATAACATACGATTTCATCGATTTTATCTCATAAAATCAACAAAACGTCTAAAACAGTGAGAAAAAATCCCAAATTTATACGTGAGCATCCTCATAATGTATACAAATATTGGTATAAATTTCATGTCCAGAAAACAACGTTTACTATATTTTTGGACATAAAATGCATATCATACCGATTTTAAACAAAAAAATGAATAAATATTCAAAACTCAAGATCTGATTCTGAAAATTTACATGCAGAATGTATAAATATGAAATATCACTGTGTAAACATTTCGTGACCAGATTCAAACTATAACTATTTATAGTAATTATTTTAGCCAAAAACTCATTTTTTGACTCGATTTTGTATAAAAATCATTTTAATTAGCAAACAAATTCCAAAAATTACGAAATTTTACCAGAAGCTAAATGAGACCAGAAACTTTGCATGCTATAAAAATCTCGTGTTAAAACCATTTTTAACACTATTTTCGGATTTTATCATATTTATTCTCAATAAATATGTTCGTTGGTGTTGATGATGACATATGGTTTAGGAACCAGAAACCCTAATTTTGTTTAATGAGTGAAAAATTTGGGGGAAATGAAACAGAGTGAGGAGGAAGTTTGAGAGGTAGCCCAGTTAAATGTTTTCATCAATTAAAATGTTTATTTGATTTTATTTATTTGAAATAATCAGCTAAAATAGGCCAAGTCATCAAACTAATGCCAACTCACAATGCCACGTTGGAACTTAACGTGAAAATTAGACGGAAATTAACTTAAAGGTCACGCTAATTGTAATTAATTAAGTATAGGGTTACCAAAGTTGTTTTCTATTTTGAAGGGTTACCATGTGTGATTTGAAAAAGTTCAGGGTTACCATGTAGAAAAACCCTAAACTTTTAATAAATTTTATTAAATCCCTCACGTATAAACGATGTCATAATTACTCTTTAGAAGCTACTCCGTATTTTCTTTTTTTTGCAACTTGCATGGGAAAGGAACACAAAATTTGGCGGAGAGCCAAAAGAAACATCAATTGGTAGGTTGGGCAGAAATTACGTTGGAGATGTGTAATACCTAAAATGCTACTCCGTACGAAATTTGGGAGATACTTTAATCATTCAAAATGTGCACCACGGCACCACCACAAAGGTAGGCCCACTATAAATTTTGCCAATCACTCAACATTTAGACTAGACTATGTTTATTGGTAGGTTTGATTAACCTACTTCAACTAGGTTTAGAATTAAAATATTAATTCTTACTCCGTATTTTCTAAACTTATCTCAAACCTACTTCACTTTTGTAACACTTTATTGGTAGGTTTACAAAATATACATATATACCTAACTTATTTTTATTCACATTTAATAAAAACTTAATTTTTTAATTTTGAGCTTTAGTAAAATTTTGAAAAAAAAAATGATATTAAAAAAATTTCACATAATATATTTGGATTAATTAAATTTAAATTATAAATAAAAAAAAAAAAAAAACAAACATGTTGAAGATGGGTAGTCGATCGAGTAACTAAAGTAGCACATTTCATCCCTATGAAATAAACATGGAGTTTGGAAGAACTTGCAATTGCTTATCAACGGGAGGTAATTAAGCACCACGGAATACCTAAGGACATCGTTTCAAATCGAGACCCTCGATTTTGTTCTAACTTTTGGAATAAACTTCAAACATTAGGAAATGAGTTGAAGATGGGTACAGCCTTTTACGCAGCCACTAATGGTCAGACTGAAAGAACAATACAGACATTGGAGGATATGCTTAGAGCATGCGTCTTCGAATTTCAGACAGGATGGCAAAAAACGCTGCCATTAGTGGAATTTTCCTATAACAAGAGTTATCATGCTAGCATACAAATGGCTCCATTTGCGGCCTTGTATGGCCGGAGATGTCGAACCCCAATTTGTTGGGATGACTCAAACGAAGTATCGATTGTTGGGCCAAAAATGATTCAAGAGTCAATAGAACAAGTCCGAGTAACTAGAGAGAAAATGAAAACACCGCAAGATCGTCAAAAAATTTATTCAACTTGTAAAATTGGTGTAAATAACTCCTTTCATTTCCTTGTAAAATCATATTAAGAAGAAGAATTAGAACCTCATGAAAAAAACAAAAAAAACATTTCACAAAACACTCTTCGAAAACACTCAGAGGAAATTACGATATTCGACTTTCAACTAGCCTACTTCGAGCTTTTATATCGTGAATACTACTGGATCAATTGGAGCGAAACCTTTTGTTCATTAAAGCTTACACTTACTACTATAAGAAGAACATAATCATCAGCTCAAACGACCAATTTGAGCAAGGTAAATTTCAATCACAAATTAGCTACGTACATTACTCTAATTTTTACATTCACTGCTTTCTAGCTCGTTTTTCCCTACCATTTTTCATGAAATATTTGACTAAGATTATCATACTAAAATATAAATATTTACGATTCAAGTAGAGCTAATTTTCGTGCCTCATAAACCCAAAGGAATTGTTAGAATAAATTCGTAATTTCTTCGCGAAAAGGTCGAATTATATAACTTATGCAAGGTAGTTTCAGGAGCGTTTTGTCTATCATTTAATAATCTTTTAAAACTCGTCTTTGAGTCTAAAAGTAGTATGCAGTGGAAATTATAAGCCTACAAAATTTCAATTAGTCTCTCTTAAAATGGGTCAACCCGTTTTAAGTTAAAACGGGTCAAGTACTAAGAATAAGACAGAAGACAAGTGGGGTTAGAAAGGTGCAATAAATTTGTTTTTTATGTGCAAGTGGGGGGTACTTGACCCGTTTTAAGCTTAAAACGGGTATGTTGGTCTTAAACAAGAATTTGTGACAAAAATTTAGCTTTAACGGAGATAGTTACGACCCTTAGATTATGACGTCAAACTGCTTACTCAAGACCCCTATTTTTTTTGTATTTCACGTAGAACTTATTTAGGTCTGCATGTCTGTAGTCATAATGACACTAAACTCAAACTAACGGAACATATCTTCTTTGATTACAGTCCAATGGAACATATCTCGAGTTTCTGTGGACGATATATTATACTCCAAATCCACACTACCACTATACCATTTTAATACATTCAAATTCACTCTATCACTTTCCTTATTTGATTGTACTTTTAATATTATTATAACTATAACCCACTTTTTTAATACAAATAACAAATACTCCGTATTAATTACCTCTTTCATACTTTAATTGTACTTTTAATACTATAATAATGTTTTCTTAATATTGATGCATAAAGCATAAATGCTATGCTGAATTGAATGAAGGGAGTATTTATTGTGATGAAAGGATTTTAAAAAATTCCTCATTATCACATAAAATCGCATTTTGAAGGAAGTTTTTAAGAAAACCTTTATAAAAAAAAAGGGTTTTTTGTCAGACACTACCTTAAATTTAGGCCAAATTGTGAAGAACTACCTTAAGTTTTATTTTTTGTGAGGAACTACCTTACTTTTCTCAAACTTTGTGAGACACTACCAAAGTCTATTTTCCGTCAAAAATTAACGTTGACAGTCATTGACTGTTAGTGACTTAATGTTGCTTTCTTAACCCCAACTAACTCCCATTCTAAGTCACCTTTATCTTCCTCCATATCAGTGACAAACCTCTTTATCCCATCCATATCAGTGACAAACCTCTTTATCCCATAAAAGAAGGTTAAACCCTTTTCTCCTAAACCACAATTCACTCACTTCTTAATAACCCAACTCGATTTTCACTCTATGAGTTAAATTAAAGTAACAAATTCCCTTCATAACCATCTTCATGTACATAGCTGCTCTATCAGAACATGCACCACACATATTCAGTTTTCTTATTCTTTGTAACAAACTGACCACCATGAAATACCCTTAAATTGGCGATGTGACTTTCGCTAAAGAAATTCACTGAACTCCCCATCCCTATATAGTAATTTAAAAAAAAAAAAAATCAAAACAAAAATAGAATCTAATTAGGGAAAAATTAAAATCCTCAAAGTATTGTGAAAAAAAAAGGAATCTTGATTAACCAAACAAATCCTAAATTCAATATGATCACAATTAAACACAGATTTGAAGATAATGATCTAAACACGAAGATTAACCAAACAAATCCTCAAAATCAATTAAAACAAACATCAATTAACCCTAAATTCGAAATTGTTCATACCTTGATTATACACTCTTAAATTTGTGTTAAATTGGGGAAAGAAAGTAGATTTAAGCTTGATCACAATTAAATACGGATTTGAAGATAGATTATAATCGTAAAGTTACGGTTTTTTAGTTTCAATGTAATGCATGTTTATCCTTTTTTTTTTTTTTTTTTTTTTTAAGGAGGATGAAATGGATGAAAGTAAGAAATGAAGGGTTAGAAAATGAGGGGAGTAAATGAAAGGATGAGAGTTAGTTGTCACTAACAGTCAATGTTAATTTTTGACGGAAAATAGACTTTGGTAGTGTCTCACAAAGTTTGAGAAAAGTAAGGTAGTTCCTCACAAAAAATAAAACTTAAGGTAGTTCTTCACAATTTGGCCTAAATTTAAGGTAGTGTCTGACAAAAAAACCCTAAAAAAAATGATACTCCTAGTTTTTTTTCATTTTTTTTATGAAGTGCAAGTTTTCGAAATCTTGATTATAAAATGTGACCGGTATCAAATAACTCTAACAACATCTACAATGGCAAGTTACAATGTTTTCTAGCTTGCAATAATCTAAAAGTTACTACTTTCAAGCTTGCAATAATCAAGATTTAGCGCAAATGTGCAACTCAGGCCTCGAGTGCGGGTTATTTTGTCAGCCCAAACCCAGTCCATTCGAGGTTCTAGCGGGTTTCGAACTAATTCGGGCCATTTTGAACTTATAAAATCTATTTTACAAGCGATTTTGAAAATATTCATTACTCCATATTTTGTGTCGTACTCATTTAACGTTTTTAATTACAAAGTTCTTAATAAATTGGCGAATAAACTATTAGAATTAGAAAACTAGTGAGGTAAAACAAATTCATTTGTTCATTAACTAGTAGTAGACGAATTATAGAAACTCATAACAATAAATTGGATTTAGTTGATTAGTTATACAAAAACTTGTAAGTTTAAGATATGTTTAAGTGGGGTCGGGCCAAAGTAGGCCTTAAAGTTGGCCAAAACCCGACCCAACCCAACCCAATTTTATCAATCGGGTTGTGGGTTTCAGTCCATGGGCTTTAAAGGCCTAAAACCAAGGCCGAATCCCTGTAAAAATTTTGGGTTGAGTCAGGTCGGGCCATCAGACGTGGGCCATTTGGTTACCTCTGATCTTCTCCAGTGATAAACTTACAGCTAGATAATTTTTTGAGAGGATTACTATATCATGGAACAAATTACTAAAACATGGAACACCAAATGACTAATATTACCCCCACTTAATTTAATCTTGAATTTACATACCAGTTACTATTCACTTAATTTATACTTATTATATTATATTTTCCATTTTCTAGTATTTAGAAACCCCCCAACAATTTAATTAATTACAGTTTAAAATAAAAATGAAATATATTGCCCCTTTTGATTACAAAAAAACGAGTATAATACCTCAATAATAATAATAATAATAATAATAATAATAATAATAGTAATAATAATAATAATAATAAAATTAGTACGTGTTTAAGCAGATAAGGGAGATCTTTGTTAGTCGCGTTAGGCGTATGGCTCAAAATCTCAAGCATAGTGATAGTCTGATAGATGTTGGATTGACGGATTTGTATAGGGGATGGAGTATAGACTATGAAGTAGTCCATTGTAAAAAGGATTGTTTGGTTTGAATGATATTTACAATTTTACCAAAAAAAAATTAGTACGTAACGATTTTTGAATTTAATCGAAAATGAAAAAAAAAATTAAAAAAAAAATGTCAATACTTCTCGTCTGCAAAACGAAGACGCCATCAAAGCTACACCTCCAGTAAAGCGAACATTTCATATCTCTGCTACAGTGCATAAGTTTCACCTAATTTTTTGCCTTTTGGTTGATTGTAACTTCCCCAACAATTGAATTAGTTACAATTTCAAATAAAAATGAAATATTGGCCCATCTTGATTACAAAAAACGAGTATAATACCTCAATTTCGTGTTCAGTCTCATCCAACCCCGACATTGAAACAATTAGAGTGTTACAAAACTCTACAAAGAAAAATAAATTTACGCGAAAGTGGTAATTTAACCCCTTAACTATTAGCAATTGTGAAATTAAATACCTTAACTTTCAATTGGAGTAATTGACCCCCTTCAGTTTACCTTAATGTGAAATTTAACCCTAATCAATTTATCCGACCAATATCTCGCCGGAAAATCAATTGCAAGTATTAATACGATATTTATACGTATAGAAAAATTCTACGTCTACGATACTAATTGAAAACAAAATAACATACGGAGTATTACATACTCCTCATCACTCATAAAGTAAGTCATAAGCCACTACCACTTGTCCACTTGTCTTCACTCATTGAGCTTCATCATTCTGTTTTTCACCTTCTCTCTCTATTTCTACCATTTCTACAAACTTCATTTACTCAACCCAAAAAATTTGAGCTCGATCTCGTAAAATTATCATGGAGATTGTATGAAGCAAGTTCAAGTTGCTGAATATAATTGTAGAAGAAGAATAAATAGGGTTACGATCATTATATTTTTACAGTGGATGAGAATGTATATTGTATACATACGCGTATTTATACGTACATAGAAAAATTAATTTAATTTGTTAAGTGAGATATTGGTATGCAGTATGATATATTGATGAGATTATGGTGATAAGTTGATATTCCGGCGAGATATTGGTCGGAAAAATTAATTAGGGTTAAATTTCACATTAAGGTAAACTAAAGGGGGTCAATTACTCCAATTGAAAGTTAAGGTATCTAATTTCACAATTGCTAATAGTTAAGGGGTTAAATTACCACTTTCGCGAATAACTTTATGACTTTTAGTGTGGTTTAATGAAAAAAAATGGGTAAATAAACTAATAAATTAAACTTTTAAAATTAGGGATATTTAAATGATGCCTTGACTTTGGCGGATTCTTGTAGTGCACGTGTGTGAGGTTTATTCACATTTACACCTAAACTTTGTAAATATGTGAAATATGCGTTTGTGACGGAAAAGCTTGTGACGTTAAGTTTAAAGAAGAATGCACCAATTATGAGTTTAGAGTACAATTAAAGGCACATTATTCCTCAATTAAATGCTATTATGTGTTGATTAATTAGTATAAATTTTGTTGATTAAAGTACAAATAATAGCATTTAATCGAGGAATAATGTGGGTTTAAATCTACCCTAAACTCATAATTGGTGCCTTCTTCTATAAAATTAACGTCGTCAAGTTTTCCGTCACAAACGATATCGCACATATTCACAAAGTTTAGTGCACTACATGAATAAACCTCACACACGCACTACGCAGAATCCGCCAAAGCTCTTGCGTGAAATATCCCTTAAAATTATTAACTATAAGGGTAAGATGGTTATTTTTTTTATTTTTTTTATTTTTTCGATAACGCGAACTCGCACCGCTACTTTCACAAGACAAGGTAAACCCCGAAGCGTGATAAATGCAAACCATACACGCCAGATAAGCCACCCTTTTTACCAGGACGACAGACTCGTGATCTATTAGGCATAACCTCAGGTTCTAAACTCCCCGTAAAATTGCTCTTGGAGAGAATCAAACCTGAGACCCATGGGAATTTCACCCATGTTTTAACCACTACACCACACCCTTGCGAATGTAAGATGGTTATTTCACTAACTAAACATATTATTAAAGCTCTTATTCCATGATTAAGTAATTTGAAGAATAAAACTAAATGCAAAGAATGGAAAAGAAGTGTTTTCACAAAAGGTGAAATAAATCGAAGACTAAAAAAAGTCTACTGGTACTCAATAAATGTATAAATATATTATATATAGATATAGTCATGTAGTCATATAGATAAATGATAAATTCATAATCAACAAAAATTACTCAGTAACTCCTAGGTCATTTGTGAAACTAAAAAAATAAAATAAAGAGAAAAGGAATAGTTCACCAATTTACAAAAGAGAAGCACTACTTTTATGAGAGGGACCAGAATAAAAACCCACCCAAAAAAAATAAAGTTTTCCAATCAGTCCTTCACTTTTGTTCTAATCCATACAATACCTAATATTTTTGCTCTAATATTTTCCTCACTTTCTTAATATTATCCCCTCAACAAAAAACAAAAAATAAAGTCCTTGCTAAGCAAATTAAGGGGGATCTTTTTATAAGAAAACTACATGAAAACCTCAGATTGCAAAAAACTAGTATAATAATTATTTGCTTCATGGTCCTCAAACTCCCAAAGGCCTTCACCTACACTAAACAACAAATCTCCACCGTCCACGTGTCCATCTTCGACTAAATCGAAACCGTCCATCTCTGGACAACTAGTATCCCCACACGTGTTGGGTATCCCAAGTTCATCGTCAGAGGCTTCTAGAAGGTGCTTCATCACCTCGTCGCTCCCTGAACCGGAACCGGTAGAACCGGAGTAGACCCGGTCCAGCTCGATCGAACCCGGTTCGGAGGCTGGGGAAATGATTTCCTCTTGGAGGGTGGAGATTAAGGATGAAACGTCGTCGTTTTGGTCGTCTTCTTCGTTTTCAAGAAGGGTAATAATGTCTTTGTATGACTTTTGTCGCTTGTAAATGTCATCTCGTTGTAGCTCATGGTCATCTACTACTTCTCTTGGCCTTTTGGTTAAAGAAATTTCGTCTACTTTTTCCATTTATTTTATGTGATTTAATAATAATAATAATAATAATAATAATAATAATAATAATAAGTAAGGAGAGAGAAAAAGTAAGAGAGTATAGAAAGAGAGGGAACGAGTAGGATGAGGAAAGAGGAGGGGAAGGGGAGGACAGTTATATAGAGGAGGAAGAGTTGAGGGTGGGGCCCAGTAGGGTAACATGTGTCTGGTCAAATAACTAGTAGGGGTATCAAACAAAGAGCCAAGAGGTGATATTTTTTAATATATTTATTTATTATTTATTTATTTTTTAAATTTACTTTAGGTGCTTGGTGCAATTCTATTTAAGCGTTGATAGTTTCTTTATTTTTTCCATTTAGCTTCGTAGGTCTTAAATTGATTTTTTTTTTCAATTAGTCTTTTTTTTTTTTTTTAAAACATTTTCTCTTTTATATTTCACTTTTTCTCACACAAACTTACATTTTCTAACTCACAATTAATTTTTTATAAATTAACTATTCCACTTTTCTGTTCACTCTATCCCACTTTTTTCATTTTTTATTAAAAATAGTGCAAAAGTAATGGGGGCTAAATGAAAAGAATGGAAGAAATATTATTTTACGAGCGTCTATATTTTCTGCACCCATATTTTTTTGTCATTTGCGTTTTAATTAGAACTTATTATTTAAATGCGATCGAACTTTTGTTTTCACTAATTACACTTAACGATTTTAATGTTATTAATATAATATAATTTATAATGTTTTGAATTACAATTTTTAAAATTTTAAAATTTTCACGAAATCTGTAATTTTTGTTGTTGTTACGTTTAAGTCAATGTTTAATTTTTTTAATTACTCTTAACAAATTTAAACGCCGACTTTTAAATTGTTGATTACTTAATATCAACCGAAATAATTGTATTAGTAAAATTGATAAGAAATTAAAAAACGTAGTCTTTATAGTGAAAAATTATAATAAAAGTGTAAACTAAACTATATTACATTAAATGAAAAAAAAAACTTTAAAATAATAAATTTACAATCAGTGAGATTTGAACATATAACCTTAAATTTAAAAATTAATCTCCTAACCATTAGACTACCAATATTTTAATGCTCCAATTAACATTAATTTTAATCCATTTAAAAAAAAAAGTTGGGCCGTGAACTTGGCGTGGAAGGGCACACCTAGGGTCGGGAAAAGGCGTGGGGTGGGCCCGCCTAAGCCATGAAGTGTGCGTGAATGTTCTATTTTTTTTTATGTTTGTTACTCCCTCCATTCTTTTCATTTGGCCCCATTGGCCCACTTTTTATGAGGAGAAAAGTGGGCCCATGGGGCTAAATGGAAAAGATGGAGGGAGTATTATTTGTTTACGATAAAATTTTTAAAATTATTTGATTGTCGAATTTTTTTATAAATGTCTAATTTTAGACATTAATTTTTAATTGATGCGGGTTTAAAAAGATTACATGAATTTTTATTGAATATTTTTGCGTCGATGTAAGATTCTTTTTTTTTGTCGGTTTTTAAATTTATCAAAAAAATTTATATTTTTTTTTCATTTTAAAAGCTATTAAAATCATATTATAGACCTAAAAATTAATTGAATTGTTTTAAATGTTAATTACTACTCCCTCCGATTCACCAGATTCTTAACATTTTCCTTATTGGGTGATTTTCCATTTCTTAACATTTCCCTTTTTAGAAAGTTTTTTATCTCACAATTAAATACTACCCCACTTGTTTTCCCACTTGTCCACCCATTTTTTTGGTCCACCTTAATTATTGTGCCAAAAGCAAATGTTAAGAATCCGAGAATCGGAGGGAGTATTAGTTAATCAAATGTTTACTACACGAAATAAAACACCAACTGCAAAAAGTACATCCCATTTTTTTATGGGCAAAAATATACCACCTTGACCTTTCTGCTTCAATTCTTTTAACTTTCTCTCTCTATGTTTTTCTTTTGTTGGGTTAATTAAACATCACACCTTTTATAATATTATTTTTTTATAACATAATTTCTTTTAAAAAACTTTTGCTTCAAAATCATTTTTAACATCGAAATATGCTACTTTCTCCATTCCACCATCTTCTTCTCATTTTTCCTAAAAGGAAATATCTTTATTTATTCCTATTTTTATTTTTGTCAATTTTCAACAAGTCCATTCATCCGATGTATTTTATCATCTTTCTACTTTAATCTCACCCACAAATTCACCCACCTTAATTTTTGAGTCATATTAAAATGAAAAAAAATGGTGGAATAGAGGGAGTACATAAATCACCTCTTACATCGAAATATGCTTCAAAATCACTAATTATAACATAACGTTATTCTTGCATGCTTAAAAAACTCCATTATACACCGTTTGTTTCGGTGATTCGTTTGCGTTTAATTTATGCACAATTATCTATGAGAAGAGAGATGTAATAATAAAAAATTGAGAAAATAATAGTGTAATACAAAATGAGGTCTACTTGTTATAAAATAAGCAAGCACAAATAATTTATTCTTCGAATAAGAGTTCACTTACACATGGTCCCACAATGACCATTTATTGAAAGTGTAAACAAATGACTCGTACATCCCGAAATGGAATATGTAAACAATTCACTGGGACAGATGGAGTAAGAGCATCCATGTCCATGGATAACACTCTCTCCATAATTTGAATGGAGAAATAAATGTCTCCATAAAATTGTATATCCATGGAGAAAGTCTAAATTAGAATGGATCGGAGAAAAAGGTTTTTCTTCACAAATGTGGAGATCTCCATGCAGAAAATTAATGGGTCCCACCTTAATTTTTAATTTATTTTGTATAATGAAAATGGAACCTGGCCGGTTAGTTCTTGTCACCCTCAAGTTTCATCCTCTTTGTCAGAGTTTGAAATTATATCACTTCCTGTTTGCAGATGACTTACTTCTCTTCTGTAAAGGTGAACCTGACTCCATTCTTATTCTGCTTTGAGCTTTTGCCTCTTTTTCTCGAGCCTCTGGTCTTAAACATAATCCTCATAAGTCTTGTGCTTATTTTAATGGGGTTCAGTCTACTGTTAAGTCAGATATCCTATCTGTGTCCGGTTTTGTGGAAAGTAGTCTTCTCTTCAAGTACTTAAGTGTTCCTATTACTGCTGGGAGGCTACGAAAGAAGGAGTGTGCTATTCTAGTGGATAAACTGGTAGAGAAAATACGGTGTATCAGTGCGGAAGCTGTCCTACGCTGGCCGGTTAGTTCTTGTGCAATCAGTGCTTCTCTTTATAATTAATGGGCTTCCATGTTCATCCTCCCTACTGGTGTCTTGAAGAAAGTAAAAGCTATATGCCGGAATTATCTGTGGGAGGGTTCTATTCCATTGTCCTGGAGTAGAGTGTGTTTCTTAAAGAAAGAGGGGGGCTTAAATTTGAGAGATGCTCGTTTGTGGAATTGTGCTTTTGTTAGTAAGCTGGTTTGGTGGGCTGCTAGGAAGTCGGATCGTCTTTGGGTACAGTGGATACATCATGTCTACCTCAGGTCTATTACTTGGTTTGATTTTCAACCTTCTTCCGATACGAGTTGGTACCTAAAGAAGGTTATTAGTGTCAGGGATATGGATCAGGATGGTTTTTTGTGCCATTTAGATGATGATGAGGTAGGTAATTTTCGAGTCAAGCTCTGCTATAATTGGTTGCGGCCTCATGGTGAGATTGTTTATTGGTATAAAGCAGTGTGGCATCCGTTGGTGGTACCTAAGCACAGTATGATGGCGTGGTTTATAGTTCAAAAAGCTTTGAAATTGAAGGATAAATTATTCCTTTATGGTATCTCTGAAGATGATTTATGTTGTATCTGTGGTGCTGTTACGGAGACCCACGAAGACCCACGAGCATTTATTTACTGAGTGCGTCTACACTCGGATTTTTTTTCAGGAAGTGCAGACTTGGTTACGTATCTTGTTGGTGTGGCATGATGTTATCCGGTCTATTGCAGTGAGGAGATGGTCGCGGTTGAAGAAGGGTGTGACTCTTAGTGTTGTTTTTGCTTGTTGGTATTTTCTGTGGTGGCAGCAGAATGATTCAAGATTGTACTGTCAAGTTATGATGCCTAAATATGCTTTATAGAGGATTAGAGGGTTAAGTGTTGGATTCGAGAAAGGTTAGCGATTAAAATGAGTGGGCAAGGGAGTAGGAGAGATAATGAGTTTTTGAGCCTTGTGGCCAAGTGAGTGTCGTGTGAGCATGTGTCATGTACTCAAAACCGTATGTATCATTTGCTATTATTAATACACTTACATTTTAGCAAAAAAAAAATAGAACTAAATACAGTTTATTATTGCTTTAATTAATGTGGGTCCACTAATGGAGAGAAAAATTTATCTATTGATATAAGTGTTTTTACTTTTTAGGAATGAAGAGAATAAAATGAAATATAAACTAACTTGAATTTTAGGTCCTACCATAGAGAAAAAAGTTATCTATTGATAAGCATGCTCTAACATTATTCTAATCATAGGCAATCACACTCGAAGAGATGCATTGAAACCATTAATATTAGGGCTTTTATTATAGGGTTAATTGTCAAACACCACCTTTAAAAAATACATTTTGTCAAACACCACCTTTAAAAAAAAAACTTGTTAATTACCACCTTTAAAAAATATTTTTTGTCAAACACCACCTTTTGGCCGGAGTTGACCAAATTCCGACGTTGACTTATCGGAATTAACATTTTTTTTTTCGTTTTCATCTTTTTACTTCCCTCAAATTCGAATTATTATCCGTCAAACCCAAAATACACCATCTCAAACCAAGAATTTAACCACTAAAACCTAAAAATTCGTCTTTTCAACTTAAAAAAAAGGTGCTCCGGTGACCAAAAATATCGGAATTCAGTTGACTAAGTCAAACACAGGGCAAAAGGTGGTGTTTGACAAAAATTATTTTTTTAAAGGTGGTAATTGACAAGTTTTTTTTTTAAAGGTGATGTTTGACAAAATGAGATTTTTTAAAGGTGGTGTTTGGCAATTAATCCTTTATTATATCCAAACTTAGAAACAGACTGACGTACATCATCACAAGTAAGTGATGTTACTAATCGATAAAAAGTTTATGTTCATGACTTCATGAACATTAGGGATTGTAGAGCAAGGCCGGTCAACACTTAACAATGTAATGTAATATCGAAGAAAAGCATCCGTAATACCAGAAGGATCAGAGTGACTTATGCCTTCAATTCAAAATCTGTAAACTTTACAAACCATACTGCTATGTCTCTAAACTGCAATTTGGCCCGAAAAATATCGTGTATTGACATTAGAATTTTTAGATCTTTTTTATTTGGTTTTTTTGCTTTTCTTTTTTTTTTTGTCTAAATTTTATGGTTCATATGCATTGTGATTCCTTATTTTTTTTTACTTCTATTTTTCACCTTATATTCTTTTATCTTATTTTCAACCCCTAAAACTAATAGAAGAACATATAAAATTAGATGGAGTAATTATTATTCTTGTAAAATTTTACTTAATTTATTTTTATGAGTATAAAAAATACAATTGAAAATTTGTAATGTGTAACTAATAATCTTTCTCGCAAAATATATCTCGACAATAATAATGAATTAAGATGAATTATTAAAAAGAAGTATGGCCCATTTTTTTCTTTTTTTAATATAAGAGGCGATGTACGAGTAGTAACATTCTCATCCTCATTAGTAAAATGATATAGTGGTCATGATCACTTTAGAAAATAAAATAATACTCTTAAAAAAATGAAAAAGTTGGTGATTAAGCGGTGATTAGTGGTTGCCAAATTACCACCGATCACAATCACTTGGAACTGTCAGAAATTGGTTGACAATAATAACTATTTATTTTTTCGTAGATATTTTAATGACTATTCCGTATAATTTTAAAAATGCTAATTAATTTTTTTTATCAATATTCATTAATTTTAGTGAGCTACAAATACAAATCATGTTTGATATATTTTTGAATTCATTTCAATTTCTTTCATCTTATCTCTAAATTGAGCTGTATAAATTTGTATAAAATAATTTGTGTTATTAGTTGTTAAATTGTTTGTGTGTAAAATGTTACTCCGTAATAAATTAATGTAAACCAATAATGTTATCACTAATGGCAAAGAAACTAATTAGTTGATCACAACCATGTTCATAAAGTGAAAATTTACTATTTTAGTTGATGGACACCTTTATACGTAATCATGCAATGTGGATGATTAGAGAAAGAGGGATTTAAATATGCGATATATTATCGCAATATGTTCATTTTCATCATTATGCTAATACGTCAATTACTCCTCATCAATTGTTTTTTTTTTTTTTTTTCAAGAATAATAGTTCTCTATTCATCCATAATAGGGAAAAAACACAGAGAATATTTCTTACAAAAAGTAAAAGACTACTAATTACACAGTACCATTTAAGCTAGAGACAAGTTCCTCATCAAGAGTAGAGCTAAAATTAGACAATAACCGTACACTAACATAATTCTGAATATGCCGAATAATATTAAGTTTGGTCTGCTCCTTGTCTTCAAAAATTCTTCGATTGCGCTCAATCCAAAGAAACAAATGGTGGCCGTAAAAGCCACACTTAACCACTGTGATCGCCATTGCTTGGGTCGATATCGAGCACAAATTCACGAGAACTGACGCCTTAGGTTCCAAACCCGTCTCCTCTAATTTATCCAACCAATGACACTCTTCCAAATACTCCCAGAGAAGTCACAAAGAAAGAACAGATGCGAGACAGATTCAGAAGATCGCGATCGTTTATAGAGAACGCACTTATTAACAATTACATACACACCTCTCTTATTGATATTGTCAACGGTAGGTAGTTAATTTTGAGCAGCCAGAGAAGCAATAACACAATGTTTGGGAATCGCAATAGGATCCCAAATAACTTTAAAACCATGGAATTTAGTGCCCTTTGACCGGAAGAAATTATATGCCACATCAATATTAAAAACATCTTGCACAGACCAGGAAAAGAGAGTGCGTGTAGCACTAGAAGTAGAACCTGTGACAACAAGAATTTCATCACGAATCACTACTATATTGCGCCAAGCTTCAGAGCTGTTTGCTTTCACTTGCACAACCCAAAAATCAGCCGCTTTAAGGACACATAAGCAAGCACCCACCTCGCTCAGTCTCATGTAGGATGGTCCAAATACACTTCGCAATTCATGCTATATTCCAAGTTAGGACTTCCTTAATCTCGAAATCACCTTCTGACTTTGGTTTACAAGAACTTTCCCAACTCTTAAAAAGTATTTTATAATAACACCAAAAATTTTTTTTTACACAACCTATTAAGATATATCAATTGTTAACATTTACTCTTGTACATTTGTATCACTTACTTTATTGTTGATATTTTTACTTACATAATACTTCCTTCCATTTTTAAAAAGTTTTTCCACTTCAATATAATACACCTCACATATATTAATGAAGTGGTAAAACACAAAAATTTGGGCGAGTAGTAAACATTATAAAAAGTTTGATATTTTAACGTACTTATTATAAAATAAATCAAGCACAATCTTACAAAACTAGACTTGTAAAATAGGTTGAGTGGCTTGGTTACGAGTTTGGTTATTTCAGATTAAAGAAACAAAATGGTATAATTGTTTTTTATTTGATTTTTTTTTTTTTGGAAAAATACAAAACTTTTGCATGTTAAAGTGGGCTTATATTCAAAATACAACTATGTGTTTCTGCCAAATTTTGTCGCGTAGACTATTTGACTCGTAAAGTGGGGTATAGCGATCTACTCGGTTTAACACTTGGATTCACGTTGATTTTAATGTGCGCGAGATAAAAAGAATGCGAGAATAAAAGTGCAAAAAGTAAATAACACGAGAGGTTTTGGTGACGCGGAAAACCCAATGTGGGAAACGACCGCGGGGGGATCTGAGTCCCGCCTAATGTGCTCCACTAAGTAGTTGAGTTACAAGCAACACGTTACAAAATACTTGCAGAATTTAGAATATAAGGGACGTTTTCTGGTGGAATATGAGTAATCTGGGAGAAAGAGTGTGTTTCTGGAGGAGTGGAGCGTAGGTTGTTGTAGTGAGTAGTGAATAATAATGTAACCCCCCCTCAGATGCTGCTGCCTTGCCTTTTATAGGGTGGAATTTGACTGTTGGATACTTTGTGCCAGTAGAGAGTCTTCAGGAGGTTTCTGCGGGAGGTTGCCTGGATTTTAGGGGGTTGTTTGTTGACTGTTTCCTTGTAGCTGCTGAAGGTGAGTTGCCCTAGTTGCTCTTGGACTTAATTGCTGATTGGGCTTAGGTTTTGGTGTTACTCCTTGTTTTCGGCCCACTTGACCTATCTTGGCTTCAGGCCATTTTTGGCCCAAACAATAGCCCCGGGTTTTCTCGCCTTGACGTACAGGAGAGGTGAGAAAATCCCTTCAGGACTACACCGTGCTGCTACAGATGTCTCAGCCCCGTTGTGGAAGAAACATTTCTGGCCGAAAAAAGTGGCTTGTCTTGCTGAAGAAGTGTCCCTACCCGCTGAGGAGGAACCCCTACCTGCTGGGGAGGTACTCCCACCTGCTGAACTGACTACTCCCTCTGCTTGGCTGTCATTGCGCCACGTGGCATGACCCTAGTGGCTCCTCGAGAAGAACAAACTAAATGACTGATTTGGCCTTTGTTTTTAATGCCAAGTCTTGTCAAGCCCCTTTATTGGTCTCATTAATTACACTCCCAACTCTCCTCAACTTCCCCCACGTCTCCCTCTCTCTCCCATCCACTTCCTTATAAAACCCCCTTCTCCTTAACTCACGCGCCCCTTTTGAAACACAAACCCCAAAAGAAAAACCTCACACCTTCCTCCGTCGTTTGAAATCCGTGGGTCGTTGTCACTTTCTCCAGGTAATTTCTTGCTCGTGTCTTTCTTGTTTCTCTTAATGTCGTCTTCTTCACCTTCCTTCGACCTGGAGGCTTTTGTCCCTACCCGAATTCTGAAGGGGGGCGACTCTGTGCCTTGCTCTCTCTCGTCGAAGTCCGACGATGAGATTGTCGAGATCTTCAACTTGGATGAAGGGGTTGAATTTTACGTGCCCCGAGGTGAGGAGAGGGCAGATTTCCACCGCAAAGGGTGGGTTTGTGTGTATGCGTACCCTTTCTCCTTGGGTCTGCGCTTCCCATTCCCTGCATTCATCCAGGATTTCTTTCGTACCTTCAAGATGTCTCCTGCGCAAGTGCTTCCCCACGGTTGGAGGATCCTGTTGTGTATTAGTGCTCTCCTTGAGGACCACGGTTGGTCCATGTCGGGGGGCGATATTGGGGATGACCATCGGGTGAGGCCTCATCGCGTAAGCGCTTTACTCTGAGGGTCATGGACAGGTCGGAGAAGCTTATCAAGCTTCCCTCTAAAGTGACGGATTCGGGCTGGGCCAAACATTATATTTTTGTGAGGATTAGTAGTCTGAATCACCTGACTGGCTACCTGCGTGATACCTGGCTCAAGCCTCAAGGTAAGGTGTGACGTCTGCTTTGTGCTGGCGCACCGTCGTGCTGAACTTTTCTCATTTGCTTCTTGTATCAGGTTCACTGAGGTATCCTCCCTCAAAAGCTGGGAGGAAGGTTTTGGAGAAGCTGAGGCTGTTACCTGGGCCTGAAAGAACTTTTCCTGCGCCTTTGCAAGGTAGGATCCGTGACTTGGACCTGTTGCTCGAAAGTGACGAGGAGGAGATGTCTTCTGGTAGTGGTATGTTTGTTTTGTTTGTGTTGCTTGTCTACTTAGTGGAGCTGTTGTCTTCTGCATGTGAATCTGATGTGCGTACCCTGTTGTTGTAGGAAAAAGAGGGATGTCCACGACTGATCTGATCGCTCTGGAGAGGGAAAAGAAGAGGAGGATGCTGGCTGGCCTTACCAACACTGGGGACGGTGGATCGTGCTGTGCCCTCTCGAGCCCCTGGCCGACTCAGGGGTCTCCATCGCGTTAAATGCAGTAAGAAGACGCGCAGGCATCCTCAACCTAAGCTGGCGAGCTCCTCTCAGGGCGATGACTGTATTATGGTGGAGCTGCCTGGCTCCTATGATGGGCGTGGCGCCTTTCCTCCTCAGATTGCTAGCGGATTGTTGTTGCCTGGGTTCAGCACGCTTATGGGCTCTAAGAGCGTTGCGGAGAATGTGGAAGAAATGGCTGCCTGCACCTTCCAGGTATTAGTCGTGTGTGTCGCTGTTTATTTGACTTGCGTGCATGTGCGTGGGCCTTTCTGAAGGTTCCTGGTTATCTTTCTACCTGCAGGGGTTCCAGAGTAGCCTGTACCTGAAAGGGGTGTGGGCTGTGGGGTGTGTGTATGTATTTTAGTCTAATCGTAACAAGCGTACGCGTGTATGTATGTATGTACGTGTGTATGTATGTATGTATGTTGTGCATGCACGTGTAGTAAGTTAAAATGCCGAACCATCTTAAAACTTACGTATGTAGGCGCCGTGTTGTGGCCAGGGCGAGCGGTGGGATCTCCGCACGTAGGCGCCACCGCCGCACTCCCAGCGTACGTACGTGTGGGCCCAACTAAATGTTGTAAACCAGCTGGGTGATCAGTCCGGGTGTGGTAATGAGCCTTTGTTCCATGTTCGCGATCTGCAGCCGGTTTGCTATGGACTGACCGTTGGCGTTTTTGCCAACGGCCCTCCGATGCTTAAGTCAGTAAACTTGATAGAATGAATTGTATTTATAAAAGAAAAAAGAAGTTACCAAACAAAAAGGCTAAGTACAAAATTAAATATGATACTTCCTGAGGTGTCTGCTCCAAGGACGAGGGACCATCGACCCTCCAGAGTCATCGCAGAGGGCCCCATTTCTGCAATGCCTTCTACCTGGTAGGGTCCTTCCCACCAGACGGCAATTTCCGCTCTGTTGTTCCGGGTGTTCTGAACACCTTTCGAGTACCAAGTCGCTACTTGAAAGGCCTTTATTCAACGCTTTTGTTGTAGTATCCGGCGATCGCTGTTTACGCGCGACCAACCCGATGGTGGCCCCGCCCTGAAGTTCATCAATTGTGTCCAAGCTGCCGGATAGTTCACTTTGATTCGACTCTGGCTTGCATCCGTGTCGGTGTGTAGGTATCCTCACTGCAGGAATAATCGCCTGCACTGCAGTACACCAGGGAGAACGGGAATGTCCTGTAGCTTCCTCGAGTGGTTCTGTCGCCCGAGCATTGGCAGCTCGTCTGCCCACTTGCCACCTTTTTCCTCCAGCTTCTTCTTTAAGTTGTCCATTGTGGACTTGTTGGTAGATTCTGCCTGTCCATTAGATTGTGGGTTGTGTGGGGTGGACTGCAGAAACTCTATGTTCCATCTTGCACAGAAATCTTCCGTTTTGTGGGATATGAACTGCGACCCATTGTCACAGATGATACGTGCAGGGATTCCGAACCTAGTAAGTATGTTCCTTTTTATGAATGAAATAACCTGCGTGTCCGTTACTTGACTGAACGCTTCTGCCTCGACCCACTTTGAAAAGTAATCCATCATGGCGAGCATGTACACACGCTGACCGGGTGCGCAAGGTAGTCTGACCACGATGTCCATCCCCCAGACCATGAATGGCCAAGGCGACATTACAGGGTGAAAAAGCTCGGCGGTCTTGTATTTGTCTGCGGTGCATGTCTCTGGCAAAGGGCGTCGCGTTTCTGGCGTATTCACCAGCGTCTTTTCTCATTGTAGGCCAATAGTATCCCATCCTGAGTGCTTTGTTGGACAGGCTGCGACCACCAGAGTGTTTGCCACAGTCTCCACTATGTAGTTCTTCCAGAACGGCCTGAGCATGGTGGGCTCGGGCATCTCAAATGCGGCCTGCTGCGGACCTCTGAACAACACCCCGTCAATGAGGAGGAATTTCGAAGCTTTCATCCTGAATCTTCTGGCCTGGAGTTTGCCCTCCGGTAGCTTTCCGTCCTGTAACCATTCAATGTAGGGGTTTGTCCACCCAGGTGCTTGCTGTTCCTGTTGGGCTTGTTGTTCTTGCTGTTCTCGCTGGCCTGCTGTGGAGGCCTGCGAGGCCTCTGGATCCTCTGTAGGAGAATCCTGATTGCTGTCGGTCGTGCAAGCTGGATCCGGTTTCATAATCGCCGAATGTAGAGCGTGCAAGATTGGGATTGTTGTGATAGCGGTGGAACGGAATGTCGCTCCAAGGTTGGCTAGAGCATCGGCGTGTGCGTTCTGATCCCTCGGAATGCATCGATCTCAACTTCGTCGAATTTCTCTATGATTGCGTTAACGAGGTCGAGGTATGCCACCATTTTCAATCTCGAGTTGCGTAAGACTTGTTCACGTGGTTAACGGTAAGCAAAGAATCACAAAATATTTTGATAGATTTCACCTTTAACTCGTTGGCCATGTTGAGCCCCATGATAAGTGCCTCGTACTCGGCTTCATTGTTGGACGCTTTGAACTCGCATCGAATCGCTCGACTATGTACTCCCTGTGGCGACTTTAGTACAAGCCCCACTCCTACGCCTCGTTGGTTTCTTTGCGCAAATGCGTGTACAGAATCCACCGCCAGGTGTCCTTCTGCCGGAGCAGAGGACCTCATTATCTGCACCTCCTTGTAGGCTTGGACTGAAGTCCGCCACAAAATCTGCAAGTGCCTGTGACTTGATAGCTGCTCTGGGTTCGTACTGTATGTCGTACCCACTGAGGTGGACTGACCACTTCGCCATTCGCCCTGACAACTCTGGCTTACGCATGACTGCCTTGACAGGATAATTAGTCCGCACAATAATAGTATGACTTTCAAAATAAGGACGTAACTTTTGCGATGCGACATGTTTAATAAACGAAGTTTTTCAAGAGGAGTGTCACTGTGTTTACGCATCCAAGCCAGCTTTTACTTACATAATATACCGTGGTGACTCCCAGCTTCTTCTTCTTACAAAGACTTGATGACGCCTCGTATTACTCAGACAGTACAAAGCAGGAGGTCTTCACCTTGTGTTGGTTTTGACAGTAGTGGAGGCTCAGCAAGGTAGATTTTTAACTCTTCGAACGCTTTGCTGTGGCTGTCTGTCCAGCTGAATTCCTTGTTCTTCCTTAGCGTGTCGTAGAACGGTCTGCATCTATCCGAAGATTTAGAGATGAACCTATTGAGCGCGGCCACGCGCCCAGTGAGTTTCTGCACGTCTTTGACGGTCTGTGGTGGTTGGAGGTCGAGGATAGCCCTTATTTGCTTTGGGCTGGCCTCAATCCCCCTCTTCGTGACGATGTGACCAAGGAACTCCCCAGCTGTCACACCAAAGGAGCACTTTGTGGGGTTGAGCTTCATGCAGGAACGGCTGCGTCGAATGTTTCTGGAGGTGTCTTGTACATCTTTGCCCTTCTGTGCAGATTTCACGACCATATCGTCTATGTATGCTTCCATGTTCTTTCCCAGCTGGTCTTTGAACATCAAGTTTACGAGGCGTTGGTATGTAGCTCCGGCGTTTTTCAAGCCGAATGGCATGACGTTGTAGCAATAAATTCCTCTTTCTGACTGAAAAGCCGTTTTCTCCTGGTCGTCTGGGTGCATTTTGATCTGGTTGTACCCACTCCAGGCGTCCAGGAAGGTGAGCATCTCATGTCCTGCTGTTGCATCCACCATGGCGTCAATGTGAGGTAATGGAAACGGATCTTTTGGGCACGCCTTGTTTAAGTCCGTGAAGTCTATGCATACGCGCCATTTGCCATTCTTCTTGCTGACTACCACCACGTTGGACAACCACGTAGGGTACTTGACTTCTCTGATTTTTCCAGCTTTCAGCAGGTTTTCTACCTCCTCGTTTATTATTTTGTTTCTTTCGGGCGCGAATTTGCGGCGTTTCTGCTTGACTGGTGGATGTTGTGGGTCCACGCTTAACCTGTGTGTAATAACGGTAGGGTCTATGCCCTCCATGTCCTCATGGGACCAAGCAAAACAATCGAGGTTAGTTTTTAACAAATTGACGAGTTCGGCCTCGGTGTTACCTTGGCGCCCTCTCCTGCGAGTACCACACTGTCTGGATGCTCAGGGTCTATCTGGATTTGATCTAGCTGTGGAGCGCTGGGTTCCTCGTAGACCCCCTGAACTCGTTTGCTCTGTAATTGCTATGCTGGAGGAGGAGGTGTGGTTGGCTTCAAAGCCAATGAGTAACAATCTTTCGCCGCTCGTCGCCTTTGATCACTGGACTCCCAGGCGAGGAAACTTCACGCCGGTGGTATGTGGAGGGTATCGCCTTCATAGCATGCAGCCACGGCCTTCCCAGGATCACGTTGTAGGAGGATAGGTTGTCTACCACCAGATATGTCACCTGCTGGTTGACTCCTTGGGCGTACGTTGGAATTGAGATCTCCCCCATAGAATGCGTTGTTTCACCGCTGAACCCGACCAGGGGCACACACTTTTTCTGCAGGTCCTGCTCCTTCAGCCCCATGCCTTCCAGAGTCTTGCGAGAAAGGAGGTTGACTGAGCTGCCGCTGTCTACCAGCACCCGTTTCACCAAGCAGTTACCGATTGGTAAAGATATCACCAAAGCATCTTCGTGTTGGCCGTAGTTGTCCTGGGCGTCGGAGTCGTCGAATGTGATTGCTGGCTCTGGATCCTGGTGGACTTTGGTTCCTTACCTGGGGGTATCTGTAGTGATTTCTTTTGCTCGCCTCTTGGCGGCCGAATACGTTAGTCCACAAACACTAGAACCACCAGAAATAAAAGAAATTACCCTTTCGTGTGGAGGTGGAGGAGGTGGCGTTCGCTGCTCGCTGACGTTCACTTTTCGTCCTCTGGAGGACAACAGGTGGTCCAGGTTTCCCCTGTCTTACAGGATCTTTACTTCCTTTCTGAGTGCCACGCAGTCCGCCGTGTCATGTCCCGAGTCGTGGTGGAATTCGCACCACCGTTTGGTGTCCTTGTTGGAGGCTGGTCTGTCCGATGGCTTGGGCCACCTCACCTTGCCACCTAGCATTTTCAGAGCGTCTATTAGTCCAGATACGTTAGTTTTAAAGCCGTACTCACTTACTCTGGGTGGCAGAGCTGGGTCATCGCGCTTGATCGCCCGCCACAGCATTTAACACGCGTTACGGTTGGTGGGGTAAGGCTTTTGCCTCTCTTCTCTCCTGCGTTCTGCTGGTGGTCTTCTTGCAACTCGGTCACTTGAAGCGTTGGTTCTCCTAGATTCTCTGTCTTCCTCCAGTCTAGCTGCCGCCAAAGCTTTGGCTTGTACATCCTCGAAGGTGGTGCATGGATACTTGGTAAGCTCGTTGTACAGGTCTGAGTCTTCCAGGAGCCCACGCCTGAAAGCCTCGATAGCTGTTGGTATATCACATCTGTGTATTGATACTTTCTCCTTGTTGAACCTATTCAGGTAGTCTCTGGTTGACTCGTCGTGCCTCGGATGATCCCGCGAGGTCGCCGCCGCTTCTCGCTTTACCGGCCGCAACTGGGAGTTGAAGGCATCTACCAGATCTGCGAAGGAGATGGACCCGTTGGGGAGATTCACGAACCACTGCAGGGCTGGACCGCTCAGCGTGGACCCGAACCCCTTGCACATGCACGACTCCCTGTACTCCCTCGTGACCGCCACCGTCATCATCTTCTGCTTGTATTGGGCCACGTGATCGTAGGGATCGGTGTTCCCCTCGTACAATCTCATTGGTGGCACGCTGAACCTCTTGGGGATGTCCACCATGGCGATGGCGTCGATGAAAGGAGACTCCGCATAGATGGTAGCGGAAGCCTTCTCCAGCGGGCGCGGGACGCCAGGGATCTTGTCAATCCGTTCCAGTAACTCCCTCAGCTTCCGTTCCAAGGTGCTTTCCTGCAAGAGAGAATGATCGAAGACGGTTGAACGTGTGGGAAAGGTGTTACCTGTCTTGCGCCGCGTTCGGCGATGGTGTGGTGGCCTTTCTCTGCGGACTGGTGAATCACGTTGAGTCTGTGCGGCTACTGGGCGAATCGAGGGCACCTCGGGAACGTGTTGCGTGTGGGGTCTGACGGCAAAGTTAAAGCGGAACGCGGTGTCCTCGGGGTCTCTGGCGTGTTGTGTATGACACTATCCATGTCCAGGCGGATCGCCGTCTCTGTCTTGCTCCGCCTGGCGCCTCGAGGCGGCGGAGGCTCTGACGAATACTGGGGCGTTGTCTCCCTCGCTCGAGTTGGTGTCTCCTTGGTGGGGAGTTCACGCACGTTCTTTGGGCTGCTCATAAGCTTTCATTTCCTGCTGAAGGGTGGCCAGGCCGTCCAGTAGCGAGATGGCGAAGTCGTCATTGGGTGGCCCAGAGCGCCTGGGGGGGCCCCTGTAGGTTGACTGGGATTCGTCGTCCACATTTACGTACTCCTGCTGGGGTTGTTGAGGGACTTCTTCGTGCTGCGGGCCCTACTGGCCTTTGGTGGAGGATGGGATCTGAGCAGAGGTCCTCCTGGTGGCCTAGGCCAGCATCCTGGGGGCGCCGGCAAGCTGGGATGGATCTGGCTGCTGGGACGGACCTGCTTCGTTGATTAATCCAGACATGCTGACTTGTTGGAAAAAAAAAGAGACGTACGTTCCAGGTTGATGTGCAAAGTTAGATCACCAGCCCCACGGTGGGCGCCAATTGTTTCTGCCAAATTTTGTCGCGTAGACTATTTGACTCGTAAAGTGGGGTATAGCGATCTACTCGGTTTAACACTTGGATTCACGTTGATTTTAATGTGCACGAGATAAAAAGAATGCGAGAATAAAACTGCAAAAAGTAAATAACACGAGAGGTTTTGGTGACGCGGAAAACCCAATGTGGGAAACGACCGCGGGGGGATCTGAGTCCCGCCTAATGTGCTCCACTAAGTAGTTGAGTTACAAGCAACACGTTACAAAATACTTGCAGAACTTAGAATATAAGGGACGTTTTCTGGTGGAATATGAGTAATCTGGGAGAAAGAGTGTGTTTCTGGAGGAGTGGAGCGTAGGTTGTTGTAGTGAGTAGTGAATAATAATGTAACCCCCCTCAGATGCTGCTGCCTTGCCTTTTATAGGGTGGAATTTGACTGTTGGATACTTTGTGCCAGTAGAGAGTCTTCAGGAGGTTTCTGCGGGAGGTTGCCTGGATTTTAGGGGGTTGTTTGTTGACTGTTTCCTTGTAGCTGCTGAAGGTGAGTTGCCCTAGTTGCTCTTGGACTTAATTGCTGATTGGGCTTAGGTTTTGGTGTTACTCCTTGTTTTCGGCCCACTTGACCTATCTTGGCTTCAGGCCATTTTTGGCCCAAACACTATGTAGCTATGATATCGCCTTTTTATAAATATTTATTTAAACTATTACGGAGTAATTAGTGTTATAACGGAAGCGTTGATGACAGATGTTAGGGCTCTGCTGCATCGGTGTCTACGGTCCAAAATAGTATGAAATTGTCCACTTTGGGCCAAGCTTCACGGATTTAATCTTAGACTCCTTCCGAAAAAAAAGATTTCATATATTCTTGACCGATGTGGGACTTGGGTTTGCACCCTAACAATCCCCCCCTCAAACCAAGGACCATCATCATTATTCGACCCTTGAACAATTCGGAGAACTCCCCACACTTTGCAACCCCAACTTTTAGGCACCCGTAGCATCACTAAGACTCAATAGCTTCCTCTTAACGGGAACATATCAAATTTCTCTGCATCCAAAATACCTAAACCAGGTCTGCCACTTCAAAAGCCTAGAACACAACAATCTCTGACATCCAATCTGGAAAAGATCCACCAGACTTCTGGTACCCAATCTGATAAGAGTCCAACTAACCAACAGTTGTAGTACACATACGGTCTTTGGCTAGACCTATGGCACCTTCTTTGTCGATTCACCATGGACCAAACTTGCTCAAGACTCCACCTCGAGCTAGGAGTTTCGGGTCACCTTCAAGTCTTGGGCCAAATGCTTATTCTGTTGTCCCTAACCCAAGTCGACATTGGGCTCTGATACCAATTTTTATAACGAAAGCGGTGACGACAGATGTTGGGCCTCTACTGCATCGGTGTCTACGGTCCAAAATAGTATGATATTATCCGCTTTGAGTCAAACTCTCACAGATTTACTCTTGGGTCCCTTCCCAAAAGGTCTCATACTATTGTATTCGGTGGACAGTTATATAGATGAGCTTTCATCTTTTCTCCGCCAATAATGTGAAACATGGGTTTGCACCCTAACAATTAGGATGAATATGCTAAAAATTTAGGAATAAATATAAATATCATCATTTATATGTACGTCTCGAAAGCCAATGCAAATTACACATTGTGTAGTTCCAACGATATACTCCGTAGTAGTGTACAATATATTTGAAATAATAACCATTTTAGTATGTTATTTAATTAATATAATTTTCCAATTTTTATTACCATTTTTTGAGGAACAATTTTTATTACCATTTTAGTTACTCACTCTATATCAGTCATTTATTTACACATATCTCAAATGTCTCTCACAAAAAAGTCAAAGTGTAAAAAATTTATCGGAACAGAAAGAATATTTAAACTCGGTGTTAAATATTTTAAATATAAATTTCATTCAATCAACCAATTAGGGATTCGAGTCATTCATATAAATAACTATATAGTCTCAAAAAGCTGAGATTTGTATTTTGCCTGCTAGTAGCTTAAGATCCTTAAAAACGGTTGTTAGTAAAATAAAATAGAATTAAATAAATGGTGGATGCTCTGTCATCTTTGATTAGATCAAGTTATATCATTGCCGAGCACTTTGTTGATGGAATAAGTACTAAATTGTGTTGGTCAATTGTAACAAATCATGCTTTTACTTTTATTTTAAGATATTTATTTGTCCGTAAATCTCTTTCTTCTAAAATATTTCTCTTTCGACTACTTTAAAACATAGGTGTGTTAACGAATATACGGCACTATTCGAGTGACACATGTTGTGTCCGAAATTTTTGCTCTTTAGAACAGATAGTCCTAAACTGGAAAAGCAGTTACTAATTATGAATGAACAAAATAGGTAGAAAATTGAGAGTCAACCACAGCTCAGATACGACAGTTGAAGAAGATCAAGGAATCATGGCAAAGCGGTCAACAAGTCAGAAGTGGAAGTAGTGGGAAGTTATTCAACCGCTGAAGAACATGGAGGAAGTGCCCTAGAGTTTAGGAACTAATTAGCTAAGCATTAGTATAAAAAGCTCATTTGTACAATTTTGGATACATTCTCACGAGCATTAGAGTACTTAGCACTAGAATATTTTATTACGAGAGAAACATACAATTCTGTACGAATAGCGACAGAATTGATAAATTCTACGACCTTGTACTATGTAACCTTTTCCACAGAATTAATAAAATTACTCCTGGCTTGGCAGCCCGCAGTTTTTCCCATCTTCTTTTTAGAGTTTCTACGTCATCAATCCTGGTGTCCTTAGTTCTGTTCCCGTATAGCTCAGTTTTGTTCTGATTCGCAAATATTACTAGTTGATCCACTTTCATCCATTTTCATCTCTCCGCAGGATGCACAAACTAAGATCCAGCAGATACCAGAAGAGAATGCAAGGCTGAAAGAATTAAAGTTTGCCCTGAAAACCAGGTTGGACTCCATCAAGGGGAGTGCTTCAAAGATCAGGCTTGGAGCATCTTTGAGTTCCATTGTAAGGAACATAGACTTTTTCAATCTTGATGAAAATGAAGACCTGGAGGACCAACTCCTAGGAGCTGAGTCAAATGAAGAGGCAGCCCAAAATTTTAACAAAAGGAAAGGGAAGAAAAAGTTTAACATTACCTTGATGATGATGCAAGAATTACAGAGGCTGAATGACAAGATCGCAAAGATTCCAGGAGTACCTGCTCCAATAGAATAGGCTACATAGGATAGCTTTGCAGACTCACCTTTCAATGATGCAAGTGCCCTGCTGGAGATTCCTAAGAAGTTCAGTGTTCCAGGCATGAAATTGTATGATTGTACAGGAGATTCCCAGGAACATATAGCCCGGTACAAGTAGAGGATGTTCATTATCCCAGTTTCGAAGGAATGCAGAGAAGCTTGCATGTGCAAAGGCTTTGGGTCTACTCTGACCGGACCAGCCTTACAATGGTTTGTGAATGTACCAAATGGTACAATTAAATCGTTTGCTAATCTCGTGAATATGTTTGTTGCTTAATTTGCTAGTAGCAGGAAGTTAGATAAGCAAACCAGTGATCTGTACAAAATTGTACAGAAGCAAGATGAGTCTCTTCGTGATTATCTCCAGAGGTACAACAAAGAGAAGATTTTCATCCCCAACTATGATATAGCCACTGTCATACAGGCCATACAGGCCTACAGGCATGATCATGAACTTACAAAATATTCGTGTACTACTTTTGAGGATGTGCAGGCAAAAACGCTGGCCCAGATCAGACTTGAAGAGGACGCTTTCAGTCGCCAGGATAGCTCAGGCTATGAGAAGGTCAACAGGAAAGCAGACAGTGGACGTACCCAGAACAAACCAGTGCCATACCAGAGGCCACCCATGACACACGTCCATGCAGTCAGTTCTAAGACGGTAAATTCTGACGACTCTTTTGACATTAACAATCTTGGTGTTAGTGTTCCACAACTGATTGCCAAGTTGAAGAGCTTTCGGACTGCTGCGAGATGGCCCAAGAAGAACGAGCACCCAAATCCAAACAGGAATCCTAACAAGTACCGCGAATACCATGGGAACATTGGCCATAATACTGAGGAGTGTTACGTATTCAAGAAGGAGATAGCCTATCAGCTCAGAACTGGACGTCTGAAAGATATAATCAGGCCAATAGAGAAGAACTCAAGTAAGAATGAAAGCGCCATGTCCCAGGATTCCAAGATGCAGGAGTCAGACAAGTCGCCAAATCCTCCACAGTACACACACGAGGTAAAGTATATTAATGGGGTTCAGAATTTGTGGTCTAACATATTCCGCAGATAAAAGGATCGCCAAGGAAGATCAAATGCAATCCCCAACCATAGTTGAGAAGAACTGGGAGGCGGTTACCTTTGATCATCACGATTGTGAAGGCATCCCAGAACTCCACCACGACAACCTGGTAATTAAGCTTCAAATTGGAAGTAGTCTTATACGTTGAGTTCTAGTCGACGGGGGAAGTTCTGTGAACTTGATCATGTTGGATGCGCTGAAAGAGATGAGTATTGGCCAGGACAAGCTAACCAAGAACTCAAATGTTCTGGTAGGATTTAGCGGTGAAGTCAAGCACTCATTGGGAGAGATTTCCTTGACCTCCTATGCTCAGGGTGCATCCTCTTTTGAGAAATTTAATGTTATTGATTCTATGACTTCGTATAATGTTCTGCTAGGGAGGCCATGGATCCACAACCTTAAGGCTGTGGCTTCCACTTACCATTAATGTGTGAAGGTCCCAACCCAGTGGAGAATTATGGTGATAAAGGGGGAGAGGCAGACTGCCCAGGAGTGCTACAAAGCAGCTTTGAAGCACTCAGTTACCAGCATATCCCTCGCATAGCAATTAAAAAAACCAGTCAAGTCAATAGTGAAGCCAGAAAAGACAGGATTAGAAATGGATCAGATTTGCGGAGATCAGTCTTGTCTAGAAAATAAAGTACTTGTAGGTAGTGATGTACCTTCCAGGATCAAGTATGATCTGAACAATGTTTTGAAATCTAAAAAGTCAAGTTTTGCTTGGACCCATTTTGACATGACTGGAATCAGTCCTGACGTAGTTATCACGCATAAGCTTAATTTTGACCCAAAGTTTAAGCCTGTTCACCAGAAACACAGGAAGTTGAAGGTACCGGGAAGAAGAGAGACCTATCGACGCTCACATGCCCGACCTCGCCGGCGGGCGTAGGGGTGCGAATGCGCCAGAAAAAAAAAGTAAGTTTTGTAAAAATGGGGGGGTCATTGCATGAATTTGTGATCAAAAAAGAAAAGTAGAAAATCCTTTTTGAAAATGTATTTTCGGAGTCGCCACCAAATATTAAAGGAATTTGGAACCTATTCAACGCGTCTTGAAATTCAAGACACGAGTGTCTCAGATTTCAAGGTGCGTCGATACCTATCCGTCTGAGGTTTGAAACCAGAGAAGGGATTCAGAGTGAGGTTACTTTTTGAAAGTTTTGACAAAAAATATGTTTTGAAAACTGAAATAAAAAAGCCTACATAAAAGTAGTCTCTACTAGTTTGAAAACATTTATTTAATTTCGATATTTGGGCTAAAATGACGCTACGTACAAGTGCGAATATATGTGACTCGATAAAAATGCATAAATAATGTAAATCGTCAAAATAATGACTTATTGCTATAGGAAATGTACGTTAAATAATAATTTATTGACTAAATTATTACCATAAACGTTATTTTCTGACCTCGTATTTGAATTTGTGAAAAACCCTCAGTTTTGACATGCTAAAAGACTCTATGAAACGGTACAATTTAGTGTTGGATCCGTGATTCTAGTCGTTATTTAATGCATGAATGAGGACTTGCATAATTATTAAAGTGACGTCGGTTTGCTTTAGTGATAATGAGTCGTTTATTTATGCGATATTGGCGGGGTTTAGACGGATTATGAATCCGAATTGCTACAACCGTATTATTTAATACGGCCGCTTAATGCCAATATCGGGTTGGGGTTAATGTAACCCTTTGTCCGAGTCTCAAAACGTCCCAGAGCGAGGTAAAATGTTTACCTTTCGAAAGTGAAAAGACGGTATTTTTGAGTGGATTTTGTGAGTGTGTTAATGTGTTTTGTAAAACCGATGTATTGAAATGAATGAAGGGGGTTGGTATTTATAGAGGTTGGCTGATTTTAGGATGAACAAAATATAAATCGCCTGTGTACAGGCGTGTTATATTTTGTTTGGGTTAGATTTTTGTAAGAAAATCAAAAGGCGGCTGTGGGGGGAGAAGTTTATAATCGCCTGTTAACAGGCGATTAGAAACTTAATCGCCTGTCAACAGGCGATTTCTATTTTGTTTTGGTGGGCTGCTTAAGCCGCCTTTGGCTTAATGACCTTTTTTTGTGTGATGATTATGTTTTGTGAGGTAATATGTCGTGTGGGTTAAGTAATATTTGGGCCAAAATTAGTTTCGGTCCAAATTTCGATTTCCGTGCTCGGTTTTTGTCGTGTTTTTCGGTTTTGGCTCGAAATAAAATAATATTAAAGTATATTATTTTACGGTTTTGTAGAGTTTAATTTTGTGAAAATGTGACACGGGACGCACTTTGGCCCGTTTTGCGTGTTGTGTTTTGGGTCGTTTTTGTAAGTTTGGGCCGTTTTGTAGCTAGTTGGGCTGTTTTTGTGGCTTGGCTTAATAAGACGTTCCTATATTGTGCTTGTGTTATGCTCATAATGACTAAAATTGACATTCGTTTTCATGATTATGCAAATCCAAATTAATACGCTAAAAATGACTAATACGTTTTAGACACTTTTGTACCGTTTCGACTCTTTTAAAAGCATGCATGAAAGTCCTTTTCATCATCGGGTTTGTTTTTTGGGGGGTACGGATACGGGTATCTACAGAGCCCCAGCTTGATCGAGCTTGGACAAAGCGTTATTCAAACTTAAAGATAGTATCCTGACCATTACGCCTCGATACTACCTGGCGGCGCTAAGCATGTGTCTTATGGGTGAGACGAGGACTTAGCGCCGGAAATGCGGGAGGGACGACATGTTTTTAAGGACATGACGGTCCTACATGTTTAAGGGCATGTCGGCCGCATGTGGCCGAGTACTTCACCGTGGCGCCTTGCGTGTTTCGCCAGGCTTCGCTTGTGCTTCGGCCAAGGCGCCGCTTGCGCTCCGGCCGTGCTTTGCTTGCGCCGGCTTGCGCGGCTTGCGCTCTTGGTCGTGCTTTGCTTGCGCCGCTTCGCGCTTGGTCGTGCTTTGCTTGCGCCGTCATACCGGTACGGACGCCTCGTGAAAGCGAGGGTACGTGTTTTTGTGTTTGGTTTATAAAAGTGGTTTAGGTTTTGTGAACGCCTCGTAGGGAGGCTACTGCTTTTGTGTTTCTCATAAAAAGGGCTAGGTTTTTATGAACGTCTCGTGAGGAGGCTACGTGTTTTTGTATTTCTCATAAAAAGGGCTAGGTTTTTATGAACGTCTCGTGAGGAGGTTACGTGTTTTTGTATTTCTCATAAAAAGGGCTAGGTTTTTATGAACGTCTCGTGAGGAGGATACGCGTTTCTGTATTTCTCATAAAAAGGGCTAGGTTTTTATGAACGTCTCGTGAGGAGGCTACGTGTTTTTCTCATAAAAGGTTAGGTTTTTATGAACGTCTCGTGAGGAGGCTACGTGTTTTTGTATTTCTCATAAAAAGTTAGGTTTTTATGAACGTCTTGTGAGGAGGCTACGTGTTTTTCTCATAAAAGGTTAGGTTTTTATGAACGTCTCGTGAGGAGGCTACGTGTTTTTGTATTTCTCATAAAAAGTTAGGTTTTTATGAACGTCTCGTGAGAAGGCTACGTGTTTTTGTATTTCTCATAAAAAGTTAGGTTTTTATGAACGTCTCGTGAGGAGGCTACGCGTTTCTGTATTTCTCATAAAAAGGGCTAGGTTTTTATGAACGTCTCGTGAGGAGGCTACGTGTTTTTCTCATAAAAGGTTAGGTTTTTATGAACGTCTCGTGAGGAGGCTACGTGTTTTTCTATTGAAATTGTGTTTGAAATGGGTTGAAAGGTGTATTGGGCCGAAGAAACAGCCCAAAACAAAACTGAAACCCATAAAACAAAAATATAATCGCCTGTAAACAGGCGATTAGATTTTTGTTGGGTGTTTTTTTTTTGGTTAAAACACGGGAAAGAGAGGAGAGAGGGTTCATTCATCCGCAAACAAAAAAACAAAATCGAAAACCTCTAAAACTCGTCTTGGCGATTTTCTTCACCAAAAATCGATTTTCCGACTCCTACAATTCGTCATGGACCAAGGTACGTACTTAACTTACTAGGTTTTTTGTGTTTTGAATTTGGTTTGAGTCGGTTTGAGCTTGAAATACCGTTTTCTAGGGTTTAGGTCGAATTTATTGGTTTGATTCGATTTTAGCCCTCGTCTTTGCTTGAATTTGATGCTTGGGAGTCATATGAGGCCTGTGTTGCTGCCATTGTTGATCGTTCGTGAAAACCTGACCTGTCGTCTCGATTTTCGTGCGTTTTGTGTGTGAGGGGTATTTTGGTCATTTTCGAAAATGTCTCGGAATTGGCTCAAAACTTCAGTGTAGCTTACCCGTTAGTAGTATAATGCGTTGGTGAGTTTGGTTCGTTGAAATGGGCGCGAAAACCGGTTCGTTTGGGTAAAAAACCGTGTAGAAGGGGGTAAAGTCGGGGCTTGTGCTCTGTTTCTGTAGCGTAAGGCGATCCCGAGTAGCTTGGTTATTTTGAAAATGTTGTAGTATGCTTGTGTGGAGGTTTGGGTGGCTTGTGTGCGAAAAACGGCTCGAAAAACCGTGATTTTCGTGTGATTTGGTATAGGGGCTGAAATTTTGGTCGAAATTTTCGGTTCCGAAACTTGCCCGAATTCTCTGTATTGCATTGTTATGGCTAGCATGGTACATACTTGGCTTTGTTTTGTAGGAAATGTGTTGTTTGGAGGTGTTTTGGAGCGTTTTTTGTAGTTTTGGCTAGGTTTCCAAAAATCGCTTTTCCTCGCTTTTCGTGCCCCGTTCATGGAATGTATGGTAATGTATGTCGTCTGTGTTGGCTAGGGGGTTGTTTTGTGGGAAGTGGGGGCTTTTTGGTTGAGTTACGGTCAAGAAAAGGCCGTTTTTGTAGTTTGTAAGCATTTTGTAAAAGCTATTCAGTCGAGGTGTCCGGGACATCATTTTCGCATGAAATTTTTTGCACGTGTTTATTGTGATTTATGGGTTGGGTCTGTCTCAGCAAATGTGGGATTCTGGCTTTCTGTAGCGTTTTTCCCTTTTCTGCTATTTTTGGGTTAAAAAGGCCTGCTTTCTGCCTTTTGGCTAGTTCTCTGCTGCTTTTGCGCGTGCTTGTTCTTGAACTTGCTGTGTAGGGCACATATATAGTACACGTGTCATGAGATATGCTTTCCTGTGCTTGTGCTTTGTTTTGGCCTCGTCTGTCTAGTATCTGGGCCTAATGCTTGCTTTGCGTCGTTCTTCTGTGTGCTTCTGCTTTCTTGAGTGATTTGCTGTTGTCGTCGTCTGAGTATGCTTTTTGAATCTTGTGTAGGTGATCCTACGCCTCCGGCACCTACTTCCAGTGACATGGATCGGGTATTGGCTGGTGTTGACTTTGCTGTTCCGGGGGGCGAGCATACTCCTACTTCAGGTATGCCCGCGCCTTTGGAGGTTTCCGATGGTCCGTCTCAGTCAGACTTGCTGCGAGCTTTTCCTCCTCAGACGTCGGGGGCTCCTCCGACACCAGGGAGGGAGTTTCGTCTTTCTTGTGCGAGTCTCCCGCCTTCTTCGCTAGTGGTCTTTGGTCTTTGTCGGTCGTCGTCTGGGCCTTCTGCGAGTGGCCTGGGACGTGGTGCTGTTCCTGGTGGTCCTGAGCCGTCAGTTAGTAGTGTGGGTCGTGACGTTGCTGCCGAGTCACCCGCTACCAATGAAGACGCGAGAGACCGTCGGCCGAAGCGACGCGTCTTCCGTGGTACTAGCGGTAGTAGAGCTGCTGCTGGGTCGTCGAGGTCTCCTGTTGGTGGCCGAGGTCAGGCTCAGGGTGTCGTCTCAGACTCTTTGCAGGGGCGTGGACGTGGCGCTGCTGTGGAGACGTCTGAGACTCTTGGGGGAGGCCGTGGTGGAGGTCGGGGCGTAGCTGCAGGATCTTTGCAGGGGCGTGGCCGTGGCGGTGCTGGAGGGATGCCTGTGGCTTCGGGAGGGGGGCGAGGCAGAGGTCGTGGTGTTGAGGCAGGGGCTTCGCGGGGACATGGCCACTGGCTGCGTTCAGGGCGCTCGCGGCTCCGGAGGGGCCAGGTTAGAGGCCGTGGTCGCGGCCGGAGGAACCCGAGGAAGAAGCGCAAGGTGGATGAGGCTTCTGGTGAGGCGTGCAGAGCCACGACGCCGAGCTCGTGGCCGCTTCGAGGGTGGCGACCGGACGCAGGCCGAGGTCGCCGGTGTTTTGAGGAGGTCGGAGTAGGGAGCCCCGCCGAGGTCAGGCGGAGGCGTGGTCGCCCTCGAGGTCCGGAGCCGCTACGAGGACCCTTCCGAAGTCGGAGGAGTCTTCGAGTGACGAGGAGGAGGTTTCGACGACCGCGCAGGCCATGGCCGAGGCCGAGATTGCCGAGGCCGCTGCCGCGCCAGTACCGCCGCCGCCAGCCGCCGCCGACGCCGCCAGTTCTGCCATCGCGGGGCCGCTTTTGTGGCCGGGGTCGTTGATGCATAGGCTCGTGGATCGGGTGGTGAGGCTGAGGCTGAGGCAGAGGCTGAGGCCCAGGATGCAGGTGAGGCAGCTCTTGAGGCTGCGAGGGAGCTTTTCATGGGGATGGTTGATGAGTTGGGCGAGAGGCCTAACTATCCTCACGGTCTGCGCTTGTGGTCGCAGGTGGCCATGGACTGGGATGGGGTGACTCTGGTTTGGAGTCCCTTGGAGCACTTGTCGATCCGAGTGAAGGTCGGCTTCCCGTCAGGTTCGATGAGGACCTTCTCTGGGTTTCGGACGGTGTTCGACGTCTTTGAGGATAGGCTCACCCAGCAGGAGCGGGATATTGTGCTTGGGACAGCTTTCGGTCCCCTGGTGCAGAAGTGGAGGGAGGTGCGGAGTAAGCGGGTGAACTCGCGCCTTACTGTGCTCCGGGCGTTGCTGGATAGGTTTTGGGATACGACCAACACCTTCCACATGCCTGGTTACGAGGTTGGCGTGACTCCTTCTTCGTGGGCAGTTGTCACGGGGCTGCGTCATGGTGAGGGCGTGCTTGGCCTGGGGGCGTGGCGTCCCTCCATCGATAGCCCACGCCGGTACGGCTGATCGGTGGCGACGGTTAGGTGTGGGATAGGTGAGGAGAACACGTTTCACCGGACTATATGGTTTGGCCGACTTCTTCGAGGAAGAGGAAGAAGAAGGGTCTACCCGAGCCAGCGCCGGCGAGCGTAGGCCCTACTGTGGTTGTGGTGGTTCCTGACGGCCACCCACTTTGGCGACAAGGGGGAGCGAGCGTCGACGGCTGTGTTGATGGCGCTGTCGGACATGACGCATCTAGGTGACTTCGACTGGGTCACTCCTGCTCTGGGTCTGTTGATCCGATACTTGAGGGATGCGGTGCGTCCTGACCGGATTGACGAGAACTCAGATGTGTCGCTCGTGGGCCCTGGTCTTCTGATGGAGGTAAGGCTTGATTTTTGTAGTATAACGTTGTTTTGTTTCTGATTTTCTTTTGTAACGTGTGTTCTGATTGCTTGCAGGCTTGGTGCTATGCTCACTTCCCCTCTCTGCTCCCGGACACGTTCAAGGTTGAGGCGCAGTATCCGGCTTTCCATGCCTACGCGACAGCGGACCGGAAGGGTATTGGCCTAAACTACGACGCGGCTCGTGTGCGCTTTAACGGGATGACCGTGGATAAGGTAAGGGTATTTGGTATTTGTGTTTTTTACTTTGGTCTTTTGTAGCTTGTTTTTGAGTTTGTGTTTGTTTTTGTGGTTTATAATTTGGTTTTGTTTTGTAGTTCGTTCGCGACCCTTGGAGGAATTTTACCGGTGTCCCTCCGACGATTGTAGCTCGCTTTGGTCCCCTTGACGGACGGCGGCTGTATATCGAGACCCGCACGGCCATCGGGCACTTGGCGAAGGCCTGTTCAAGCAGACGGTCGCGGCGGCTTCATCGTACCTGCTCCTCCGCCCTCGGTTTTGTTTGTGGAGACGCCCGACGCTAATGAGCGTCGTGACGTGTATCACGAGGGTGAGTCCGACTCCTTGCTGCGGCGGGATGAGGATTACATGACTTGGGCGCAGCATGCCCTTGCTGACGCTGTGATCGAGGTATGCTTGTTTATCCTTTTCGCTTGTATATGTTTTGGCTTCAGGAAGCAAAAATTTACCCTATTTTTGTTTTGCAGCGACGTGATCCTGATCTTGAGTTCCAGCCTCCTCCGTTCGTCGAGGATCTGCTGGTTGTTCACGAGGGCTGCTCTCATTCGATCGTGCTGCCTCCTTGCCTGTCTGTGGTCACCGATGCGGGCCTTGAGAGGTGGGATCCGCGCGTGAAAAAGGTATTCACTTTCTTCTTCGTACAGCATGAGTATTATGTAGTATAGCCCCCAGTTTGAATTTTGATTTTATTGTAAAATCATTATTCAAACTTTGTTGAAGCAGTTTTTGATTATAGCCCCAGTTTGAGGAAGATTTTATTGTGAAATCATTAGTCAAACTCTGTTGAAGCGGTTTTTGATCTTAGCCCCCAGGTTGGAAAGCTAAATGTATTTCTCGTGTCGTGGCAGGTGACGGCTGAGGTGCACAGGAGGCTGTGGCGGGCGGCGAACCGGTGGCGGGCTATCGTGAACGAGTAGGTGGTTGATGCCTGCAGGGCGCAGAGAGAGGCGGCCGACGCTCGACTTGAGTTAGCCAGGGTCAGGGCTGAGGAGGGAGCGAGATCGCGGGCCGAGCTAGAGGCGGCGCATGCTGAGGAGTGCGAAATTAATTTCGATATTTGGGCTAAAATGACGCTACGTACAAGTGCGAATATATGTGACTCGATAAAAATGCATAAATAATGTAAATCGTCAAAATAATGACTTATTGATATAGGAAATGTACGTTAATTAATAATTTATTGACTAAATTATTACCATAAACGTTATTTTCCGACCTCGTATTTGAATTTGTGAAAAACCCTCAGTTTTGACATGCTAAAAGACTATGAAACGGTACAATTTAGTGTTGGATCCGTGATTCTAGTCGTTATTTAATGCATGAATGAGGACTTGCATAATTATTAAAGTGACGTCGGTTTGCTTTAGTGATAATGAGTCGTTTATTTATGCGATATTGGCGGGGTTTAGACGGATTATGAATCCGAATTGCTACAACCGTCAGACATTTAATACGGCCGCTTAATGCCAATATCGGGTTGGGGTTAATGTAACCCCTTTGTTCGAGTCTCAAAACGTCCCAGAGCGTAGGTAAAATGTTTACCTTTCGAAAGTGAAAAGACGGTATTTTTGAGTGGATTTTGTGAGTGTGTTAATGTGTTTTGTAAAACCGATGTATTGAAATGAATGAAGGGGGTTGGTATTTATAGAGGTTGGCTGATTTTAGGATGAACAAAATATAAATCGCCTGTACAGCGCTTTATATTTTGTTTGGGTTAGATTTTTGTAAGAAAATCAAAAGGCATTGTGGGGAGAGTTTATAATCGCCGTTAACAGCGATTAGAACTTAATCGCCAATCAACAGCGATTTCTATTTTGTTTTGGTGGGCTGCTTAAGCCGCCTTTGGCTTAATGACCTTTTTTTGTGTGATGATTATGTTTTGTGAGGTAATATGTCGTGTGGGTTAAGTAATATTTGGGCCAAAATTAGTTTCGGTCCAAATTACGATTCGTGTTTCGGTTTTTGTCGTGTTTTTCTGCTTTGGCTCGAAATAAAATAATATTAAAGTATATTATTTTACGGTTTTGTAGAGTTTAATTTTGTGAAAATGTGACACGGGACGCACTTTGGCCCGTTTTGCGTGTTGTGTTTTGGGTCGTTTTTGTAAGTTTGGGCCGTTTTGTAGCTAGTTGGGCTGTTTTTGTGGCTTAGCTTAATAAGACGTTCCTATATTGTGCTCGTGTTATGCTCATAATGACTAAAATTGACATTCGTTTTCATGATTATGCAAATCCAAATTAATACGCTAAAAATGACTAATACGTTTTAGACACTTTTGTACCGTTTCGACTCTTTTAAAAGCATGCATGAAAGTCCTATTCATCATCGGGTTTGTTTTTGGGGGGTACGGATACGGGTATCTACAGAAGTTCGCCCCAGAATGAAGTACTATCATTAATGTGGAAGTTCAGAAGCTTTTGGATATGAATATGGTGAGAGAGGTCATGTATCCACACTGGTTGGATAACGTGGTTATAGTGCAGAAGAAGAAGGGAAAGTGGAGAGTCTCTGTAGACTATACAGACCTGTAGATACCCGTATCCGTACCCCCCTAAAGCAACCCGATGATGAAGATGGACTTTTATGCATGTTTTATAAATAGACGAAACGGTACAAAGTGTCAAAAACATTTTAGTCGTTTTTAACGTATTTATTTAAAATTGCATATTTCGTAAAATGAACTTTAATTTTGTCGTTCTATTTCAAGCCGAGAAGCACGACACGATTATCCTCTCACAAAAAGCAACCCACAAAAAGCAGCCTACAAAAAGGGCCTCACAAAAACAACCCACAACTTACAAAAATACGCACTCAAAACGAGTCAACACGACTCCCGAGTCACATTTTCGTAAAACCAAATTTTACGACGTTACAAAATAATACAACACGAAATAATTCTATTTCGAGCCAAAACCGAAAAACACGACAAAAACCGAGACGCGAAACGAAAACAAAACCAAAAACGTCAAACTTTGGTCCAATGGTCCAAAGCATGCACACACACAAAAAGCCTACGGACAAAAGCAAGGCCCAATCACATCAGCAGCCCTTTTTCAGCCCAAAAACAAAAACAAAACACAAAACTAGCCGCCTGTCAACTGGTGGCTGCTTTTCTAGCCGCCTTCTAGCCGCCTGTTAACTGGCGGCTGGTTTTCTAGCCGCTTGTTAACTGGCGGCTAGTTTTGCTTCCTCTGCTCAGTTTTTCAGCCCTTGTACGTGCTCAACCCCCTCTCCTATATATACCCATGCACCCACACTTCATTTTACACACCTTAACAATTCACACTCTCATCTCCTCTCTAACTCACACTTAGCACTCTAAAAACCGTCTTTGCGTTTTAAGGTAAACATTTTACCTTCGGACTAGACTTTTTAGACTCGGACAAGGGTTACCTTAACCCAACCCAATATTGGTTTAACGAACCCGTATTCGTAATACGGTTGTAGTAATTCGGAATCCTAATCCGTCTAAACCTCGCCAATATTGCATAAACAAACGACACACTCTCACTAAAGCAAACCGACGACACATTTTACATTATGCAAATTCTCATGCATGCATTAAATTACGACTAAAACACGGATTCGACATTAACTTGTACCGTTTCAACTAGTCTTTTAAACATGCAAAACTGAGGGTTTTCAAAATACTAGAATTAGACAAAAGACGGAAAATAACGTTTTATATTAATTCAAATCAATGAATTATTATTTTACGTACATTTCCTAAAGCAAAACGTCGTTAGCCTTAACGACACACATGCATTACTTTGCATTTTTATCGAGTTATATTCGCACTTGTACGTAGCGTTTTATTTGCTCAAACATCGAAATTAAGCATTTGTTTTCAAATTAGTAGAGACTACTTTACGTAGGCTTTTCAATTTCAGTTTTTCATAAAACATTTTGATAAAACTTTTGAAAAGTAACCTTGCCCCGAATCCACTCTGGTTTCACAATAACCTTAGGAGGATAGGTATCGACGCGCCTTGAATTCTAAGATTCGCGTCTTATGATTTAAGACGCGTCGAAAAGGTTCCAAATTCCTTTAAATTTTGGTGGCGACTCCAAAAGCATTTGCAAAAACGATTTTCAAGCAATCAAGCAATGATATCCCCCTTAGCAAATTCGCACACATTTGCACTTACGCAATTTTCTCGCGTAGCGACCCACCCACTTATCGGACGGGGCCCGCGCGAGGCGTCGAGAGGTAGCACGACGATTTCCCGGTACCTTCAAGACCTGAAAAAAGCTTGTCCTAAGGATCCTTTCCCTCTTCCTCACATTGATGTTAAGGTGGACAAGACTGCTGGGCACGAAGTGTTGACTTTTACGGATGCCTCTAGTGATTTCAACCAGATCAAAATGTATCCTCCAGACCAGGAGGGGACGTCATTCATGACAGAGCGAGGTATCTACTGCTACACTGATTGTGGACACGTGACACAGGGTTCGGTGGTATCGAGTGACAGTACTGCGGCTGAGCCGGCTGACGTACGGCCTGATGATATGGTGGTGAGATCCAAGAGTGCCAAGGATCATGTGAAGCATCTGGAGCAGGCGTTTGTAATTCTGGCCAAGTTCAACATGAAGTTGAATCAGGCTAAGTGCAACTTTGGGGTGTCCTAAGAGGAAATAAAGCCAGTCTAAAACAGATAAAAACGATCTTAGATCTGGAGTCTCTCAGAACTGTGAAAGATATCCAAAAGCTGACAGGAAGAGTGGCAACCCTGAACAGACTCATCTACAGATCCTCAGAAAGGTGCAAGCCCTTCTATGATATGCTGAAGAAGAACAAAAAATTCGAGTGGAGGGAGAAGCACGAAGAAGCATTCCAAGACCTGAAGAGTTACTTGTCCATACCGCCGTTACTGTCCAGAGCAGAAGAAGGAGAACCACTAAGTCTATATCTGTCAGTCACGAAGCATTCAATAAGTGCAGTCCTGGTTAGAGAAGAAGATGGATTGTAGCACCCCATATACAATGTAAGTAAGAGCCTATTGGACGCTGAAACCAGGTATTCTCTTCTGGAAAAATATGTATTAGCTTTAATAATGTCCACAACTAAGCTTAGACCATATTTTGAGAGCCATCATATTTGTGTTAGAACTAACCTTCCTGTCAAGTCAGTCTTGAGAAAGCCTGAACTGTCTAGAAAAATGGCTAAGTGGTATGTGCAAACAAGAAATATGACATCGGCTATGAACCCGTGAATCAAGATAAAGTCACAAGCCTTGGCAGATTTTGTAGCTGATTTCAGTCCTGCCCTGCAAGAACAGAGTAACCTAAAGGTCCTAAAACTGACCAAGGGTAGAAAGAATGAGGCTTAGTTGTTGTACACAGATGGAGCAGCCAACGTTAGGGGGTCAGGACTGTGTATAGTCTTGAAATCGCCACAAGGGGACATGATTACCCAGGCTGTCAGCTGTGAATTTCGCACTACCAACAATGAAACGAAATATGAGGCTTTGATCGTAGGTTTGATGGTCAATCTTGATCTTAGGGTCAAGATCATCGAGGTAAAAAGTGATTCTCTACTCATTGTTAATCAGATTAATGGTTCTTTTGCTGCCAAAGATTCTAAGATGTTACTTTATCTTGAGAAGGTTAGAACCCTAATTGAACAGTCCGACCAGTTTAGAGTTGACCAGATCCCTAGAGACTAGAACTCACAAGTAGACTCCCTGACCAATCTTGGTTCTAGTTTTAAACCTGTTGTGGACAAGGGATTTTGATCCACGCGATGTTTTATTTCAAAAACATTTTCATTTGAAAAGAGAGTCGCCACTAAATTTTTAGGTGGAATTTAGAAACCAATTTTAGAGAAAATGAGTTCTTGTGAGTTTACGTGTTAGGAAGTTTAAAAGAATTTCATTAATTTAACGCCTAACCCCGCCCGTTACAGTAACGGTCTCTACTAAGTAAAATCATGGCTATTATGAGTACACATGTGGATATGCAAACAGCGTTTTAACCCTAAACAAAATATATCCATTCTAGGTCGTTTTAATGCACATACAACTTCGTCGAAGTTATTCAACATGGGTTCATTTACTATTCTAGCAAACAAAGAGAGGAAGCAGAAATACTTACCGACAGCATAAGATAGATTAACAAACGTTAGCGGCAGATAAATAAAAAATAATTAACTCGACTAAACCATATACAATTAAAAACAACTTCCACGAATAGACTCTAAAACATAAGCAAACGTGCCCACTAGTAATAATCAAACACAAGCAAACGTACCCACTAATAATAATCAAACACAACTAACAAGCACACTAACATGCATGGATGACGTGAACACAACTTCAAAGCAACTAATAAACATACCAACGAGTGTTTCATAAACGGAACGGGTAATTCACACACATACGAGTAAATATACGAGAGCTTAAATAATCAAACGTAACACATACGCACAAATACAAGCAGACAACATGAAGGACATCGTGGAAGCATAGGTCACACAAATTCACATGTCAAATAAGAACACAAGTCGAGCTTTGACAAACGAAATAATATAGGTATCTAAAGCACGATATACATGAGCCGAAATTATAATCTAACGCAACCCAAATTTTAACAGACGAAGCAAACCAGCAGACAACAGAAACACGCATTACACGACTTTACATGATCGACGAAACTAAATATTACACAAACGCTAAACAATGAGATGAAAGCTCGATAAACAAATTGATACACAGACATGAATTACTCATTTAAGGGGCATGACAGATCAACTTTAGACAATAACATAACTGAACATGAATGAGATGTAATTACACAACGAGCTAATGAGCAGATTAAACTAACGAGGAATCATATTACGCAGGGATGATCGAACATACATACTAAGTGAACAAAAGGGCACGTCATATCTATACACACGTCGAAATCATACTAAAAGTATCAAACTAAAACCAACGATGAAAATAATAACTACGACGGTAAACAACAGAGTTTACGAAAGTAATAAAAGCGACAGAGAGCGATATTTAACGATAAAAACAATAATTTAACAAAATAAAAAGAGTATTTTTGCACCCTCAACTTACATGTATCGTTGACCAAATATCCGAGTCGTAATCGATTGTAAGATTTTATCCCAAGGGGCCGTCGTCGACGAAAACCATTTGTAATCCGTAACTTTGAGTAAAACTGACAGCAATTTTCAAAAGCTTGTAACTTCTTCGTTTCTCAACGAAATTTCGAGCCGAAAGATGTTTTAGAATCGTGGTAAAGTGAACTTTAAGATTAGGTAAACAAATCAAAAAGATTGTGAAGTTTACAACACGAAAAACGAGGTAGAACAGGTGATGGCAGAATGAAAAGCTTAAAAAACGTGCTCTTTTTTAGAGCAGATATCTCGACTCCCTTTGAGGCTTTTTTAGGGCTTTTTTGTGACTTAATCTTGTGTATGTATGCTGTATTTTCGTGTGTCATGAATGCTTGGGGATGGTGTGTATATATAAGGTAAAAGAATAGGGTTTTTCAGAGGAGAAGAGCAGCTCCTCTCTCCTTTTCGAGAGCTGCTGTTCCAAGCTATTTTCGTGGGGGTTTTAGGGTTTTGGAGGGAGTTTTCCTGAGGGTTAAGGCAAGGTAAATGGGTAGGATAGTTAGGAGATGGGTATGGGTTATGGGCAGGTAGTTAAAAGTCGGGTTTTGGGTTGTTTTTGGGGCTGTCAAACCAGGGTACGAGCTAGAGGTTTTGGGCTGCGTTTGATGAGTGTTTTGGTGTATTCTGGGCTGGTTATTCGAAGGGGAGAATGGGTAGGGAAAAGGCTTTGCAATTCGTGTTGAAACGGGCTCAAAATCGTTCTTAAAATCGAGCTTAAAACGAGTTATAAAACTTGCTGTTAAGAAAACGAATTCGTCGAAAACGATTTAATAAACTGTTTTAAAAGCACGAGAAACGACTTTTCAAGTCAAATATATGAATTTGTAAAAGCGATTTTTCAAATCGAGTTACTTAAAATGAGTTTTCAAATCGAAATATTTTATTTTCAATAAAACGTACTTGAGGCAAATAAATTTTGACAGAAATAAATTACCCTGTTAAACATTAATTTAAATATCATTTAAATTAATAAAACATTACGTCGACAGCGCCCGGCTTACATCATAAAACGAACTCAAATAAATGACACGAAATACAAGTTGTCTTATCATCATAGGGTGTTTGTCGGGTTTTCTATAAATTTCCATATCGACAGATACGGGTATCTACAGAGCCCCCACTTTGACTAAGGCTTGGACAGGCGAAAGTCAAAGTAGACTCTCGAGTCGATCGAAGATCACAACTTGAGAGCCTCGCGGGTCGTTTATGGTCCCTTAGACCTGTGTATATAAGCTCACCAGCCATAAGAAGAAATCATACCTGAAACTTGATTCTGGATGCCTTTATTTTCATCAAAGTGTGGGTTGAGCCTTATCCTTAGGCGCCTACGTATCCGTTGTGACAGAATCAAACCCGTATCGTAGTTCGAGCTCGCCGGCTTTGTAGCTCGCTCGCCCAAAACAAATGATACTTGTTTACTCGATTGAGTGAAGCTTATATTTGCATTCTTTTTGGAAGTGTCACTTCTTTTAGCTTCTGCTAGTACTTCTTCATTTCGAGGATGTCATCCTGTCGTCGGGGTCTAAGGTTGATGACTTTAGAGCCCCCCGGTTGGAGCTCAACCTTAACAACAAATCATAGCACACGGACTCACGTAGTGAAATTTGCGACTTTTGAAACAAAAAGGATGGATCATCGATCCGAGCTGCAAATTTTATTCGAAAATGGGTCATCGACCTGCTTTTTACAAAAGAGATGGATCATCGATCCGAACTAAGAATACTAATTTTGAAATGGGTCTTCGACCTGCTTTTTAAACAAAAGGGATGGATCATCGATCCGAACTGAGGATATTAATTTGGAAATGGGTCTTCGACCCGCTTTTTACACAAAATGGATGGATCATCGATCCCAACTGAGAATACTAATTTGGAAATGGGTCTTCGACCTGCTTTTTAAACAAAAGGGATGGATCATCGATCCGAACTGAGGATAATAATTTGGAAATGGGTCTTCGACCCGCTTAAACAAAAACGGATGGATCATCATCCGAATTTTAAATATTGAGCTAAAATAGATATCGCACCGGAAATGGTTCATCGACCCGAGCTAAAACCAAGATTTGCGTCCTCGATTTGCATTTCAAATAGATACATGACGGATGGATCATCGACCCCGACCTGAGCAAAATTTTGTGTCCTCGACCGATATTTTGAGATTAAAGAGTGGTGGGTCTTTGACCGGAATCCGCAAACATCTTTTGAGAATGGGTCGTCGACCGGAAACCGTAAAAATCTTTTGAAAATGGGTTGTCGACCCGCCTCTTGAAAAGTGGATGAGTCATCGACTCGAACTATAAACATTTTTTGAAAATGGGTCTTCAACCCGCATCTTGAAAAGTGGATGAGTCATCGACTCGAGCTATAAACATCTTTTGAAAATGGGTGTTCAACCCGCATTTTGATTTAAGTGGATGAGTCGTCGACTCGAACTATAAATATCTTCTGAAAATGGGTCTTCAACCCGCATTTTGATTTAAGCGGATGTGTCGTCGACTCGAACTATAAATATCTTTTGAAAAAAATGGGTCTTTAACCCGCATTTTGAAAAGTGGATGAGTCATCGACTCGAACTATGTTCATCATTTGAAAACTGGGGCCATCGGCCCGTATTTTGAGGAAAAGGCGGATAGGTCATCGACCCGAACTATAATTGTCATTGAAAATTGGGGCCATCGACCTCGATTTTGAAAGAAAAGGTGGATGGGCCATCGACCCGAGCGCAAGACATCATTTGAAAAATAGGTCATTGACCCCTATTTTGGAGAATGGATAGGTCATTGACCCACATAGCAAATTTCATTTGAAAATCGAAAGAGGTCATCGACATGAACTTTGGATTTTGAGCACTTCGAATAACTCGGCCATTAACCTAGTTTAAAAACATCGTTTCTAAAGTTGGATTGCGGGACCAACCTAGACTACAAAAGTTACTTGAAAATTGACGTGGGGTATTGGTTAGCATGCATCAAATCGAATTGGGTCCTCGGCCCGCATTGTAAACATCATTTCAAAAATCAAGAAGAGTCATCGACTCTGAATGTAGACATCATTTAGAAATTGAAATGGGCCATCGGCCCGCAAGCATCATTTTGAAAATTGAAGTGGGTCATCTGCCCGAATTTGAAATTTGACCTCGGATCATCGACCCAGACTTTACAAAATGGTTCTTGAGATGCCTGATATTTTAAAATCGAAGCATGGCCAAGTTAGCATGAAATACGACCCGAATGTGACATGAATGCGACAAGAACGTGACACGAGCAACTGACATTTGAACGTTCGACCATGACCGACTCGACCTAAGACAACGTTTCAAAGACGAGTAGACTAGTAACTGTGCAGGGTCTTTTAGGATGATTGACTCGTGGTTTGAAATAGACGTGGGTTAATAGTATCAAGTTCACCCCCTAGGCAAATTCTTTGTCGAGATGCGAACTAACTGTCAAAGTAAACATCTTTGCCAATTCCCGTTAAGAAAAAGATCATTCCAAGACTAGACAATTACTTATCAGAACATTGATTCTCATCTCAATCTAAATCGAGCACTAAGACAGACTCAATAAAAGTTGCTTCAAATGGACTTTGTAAAGACCCGTAAAAAATTGGCAAGATGACAAATTAGATGGTGGGTGGTGGTGGATTGTATCCCATATTCTGAAGGATTGCCTACATATTCGCGTGGAGCGAAATCAAATCCGATGTAGTTCGATCGAGGTGCATAAACATGGCATTTTTTCGTGTGTAACACTCGAAGGTTTCACCTAAGGTATCATGTTGTATCCTGTTCTAGCTTGTGATGTGCCGCCGGATCCCTTGTGGCCGGACCCTAAACGCTTGGGTGCAACTATTGATGTGTCCTATATTTATATATATTTATAGCCCCCTGTCGCTTGCGTTTCTTTACGATTCTAGTGCTTTTACTTGCGTTTCAGCTCCTATTTCTCTCCGATTTGGCACTGCTGCGTTTTTGTGTCCATTTTTCAGGTACAAGCGCATATTTGGAGTTTAGGATGCTTGTCGAGAGGTTTCGTGAAGTTTCGTAAAGTTTCGTGAAGTTTGGAGTTGATTCGAGTTGGTTTCGTCGCGTTTCGCTTGCGTACGAGCCTCGTTTCAACAAATGAAGGTGTCCCGGGACCTTGGGACGGGATTTGAAACTCATATGATCATCCTAAGCCTTGTCCCTACCCCTTGGGACGACATAGGCCTCGTCCCTATGCCTTGGGACGAGAAATTTTGCAAAAGAAACTAAGGAAGAAAAAGTGCATTTTGAGCATGTAGCCTGAACTCAATGGGACCAAGCCCATCCCGGTCGGGATGACCCTGTCCCGGACGGGACACCTGTCCCGGAGCCTAGGGACGGCTTCCGACTCCTCGAGTGCTTTATATACTTCGTCTATTTCAAAGGCCAAAACATTATATTTTCGTACAATTTTTTCTGAGCATTCTTAGGACACTTCAAAGTACTTCTCATAAAAAACATAGGGTTTGATCATCTTTCCTTCTTGTATTTTGAATTCCCGACTCGGATTACTTTGGTTTGGATCATCTATTTGGTTTTGTTGTCTTTGTTCTTTGATTACTCTTGCAAATTCTGATTTGGTATTATATTCCTCTCTTCTCTTTTGTTTATCATTTCAATATTTATCGTTCTTGATTATGTTTTTCTCCTTTGTTCTTGATTTTGTTGTTAAATTTATCATGTGTGAGTAGTTCTTCTTCTAGGGGTGAAGGGTGATCATGGGTGAATAGTCTTGGTTGTGTTTGGTGATGTTTTGATGGGGGTTTTGCTTGTGTTTTGGTTATCTCGTTTTGTATGCGCTTGTTGATCCTTTGGCCAAGGGTTTGTGAGTGTTTGTCACCCTTAAACTTAAGACCGAAAGCCTAGTTCTAGGGTAGGCGCGAGACTAAACATTAGGACCCTCGTTTGTAAGTTGCGAGAGCCCGCATTCGAGACCTAGAGGAGCTTAAGACCGAGAGGCCGAGCGTTATCCTTAGCATGTGCGATACCTACTCATTCCGATCATCATTCTTAGCCTTGACTTACCCATTGCCTAACCCAACTCCCTAGACCTTTCTCCTATCGCTTTAAACCCTTACCTTTACGCTCTAGTTTTAGTAACCTCAACTACTCGAACCGAGACTAGAATCACTAGAAATAACCAACCTTAGCAACCATCTCCCTGTGGATTCGACCCGACTTACCCTTGCTACCTAGTAGAGTGAGTTTGGACTTATTTTTGATTAGGAGAGTGCGACCAATCCTATCAAATTTTGGCGCCGTTGTCGGGGAGACGGCTTTTGTTTTCGTTTGTTATTTGGTTCTTTTCTCTCTTGTTACTCTTTTGTCTCAAGGAACCTCAATTCCTTGAGGCCGTTACTTACGTCTACTCTAGTGATTGTGCATGCCCAGGCAAACGCGTACGTCTCAAAAAGGTTTGTCAATCGAATTTGACCCGGAACCGGAGCGTACATTTTTGAGGCGCAAGAACTTATTGAAAGACTTGGAGGCTACTTCCTCTTCTACTCCATCCCCGAAGGAAGCTCACATTGATCCCGTGCCCGAAATAAAGAAGATGGTGAAGCTATCCGATCATTCTAGGCCAACCGCGGCTCAAGTTCCAACGGGAAATGCTATGCCAACCATAGCGGCGAACAACTTTGAGGTCAAACCCGCATTTATAAACTTGATCGAGCGCACTCAATTTGGAGGGAGTCCCGGTGAAGACCCCAACCTCCACATTCAAAACTTTTGTGACTATTGCTCTACGATAAAGCAAACGGGGGTGACTCAAGATCAAATACGGGAGATGCTCTTCCCATTTTCCCTCCGAGACAAAGCCAAGTTGTGGCTTAACTCATTGAACCGGGTTGCGCATGCTATCACCGATTGGAACTCTCTTGTGTTGGCATTCTATCAAAAGTATTTTCCTCCGGAAAAGACCGCAATGCTACGAAGTCAAATCACAAGCTTCCGCCAACGAGGGGATGAGACTCTATTTGATGCGTGGGAGCGCTACAAAGACCTACAACGTCAATGCCCACATCATGGCATGGACAAATGGTTTATTGTGATGCAATTCTACAACGGTCTCTACAACGAGTCCCGACAAGTGCTAGACTCCGCCGCTAATGGGAGGTTTGATAACATCGACGTTGAGGAGGCCATTGATACGATCGAGGCCATGGCTATCCACAACGCGCAATATGGGAGCTCTAGGAATGTGCCTAGGATTGGAGGTAAGACCGATGGTGATATGGTAGCCATGCTCAATGCAAAAATGGATGCTATGACCGCTATGATTATGAGTCAAATGCAAGCGGGTAGTAGTTCTTCAAGCGCGGGTGGGCACACGGTAGCGGCTATGCACACCTCTCATGATACGCCTTGCAATACATGTGGCGTTTCCGGTCACACTTCTCATGAGTGCCGAGGTATGTATGCCCCCGTTCTTGCTTTTCAATCTCAACAACATAATCCGTACTCTAACCATTACAATGAAGGCTACAAGAACCACCCAAATTTGAGCTACAAAAGCCAAAACGTCTTGAATCCTCAACCACAACAACCACAATACAATCCCCCACAAAATTTCAGCTCATACAACAATAATCCTCGACCATACAACCCTCCGGGCTTCAATCGCCCTAATTTTCAACAACAAAATGCTCCGCCACCCGTGCAAGCCGCTCCGGTTCCCGACCCGATGAGCGAAATGAGGTCAATGATGATGCAAATGGCCAAAACACAAGAAACGATGATGGCTCAAATGCAAAAGAGCGATCAAGCTAAAGACGCCGCCATCAAAATGCTAGAAACGCAAATGGCTCAACTTGCGTCCTCAAGTTCTCAAAGGAAGCCGGGTGCTCTCCCGTCGCAAGGCACTCAACCGCAACAACATGAGTCGATCAATGCCATTTCCTTGCGAAGTGGCACGAGCTATGATGGTCCACCCATGCCTACGGTGGTAAGTAAGGTAGACCCTCCTCTTTCTCCTAACGATATGCATGCTTCTAGTGATAGTTTTGTAGGAGCAGGTACGAAGAGCAATGAAGCGAGCACGAGTGGAGCCAAGGGAATTGAGCAGGCCGTGGGACCCACACAAGGGGCAGCCGTGAGTGGCCAAGTGCAGCCCAATGTGGCTGTGAGTGGTGAGCAAGGTGGTGTGCAGGTAGCCGAGAAAGAGAAGGAGAAAGCGCAAGCGCAGGCTAAGCCGGTCGAGCCTCCCATTCAAATCAAACTACCATTCCCAAGCCGAGTGGTAAAATCAAAGCTTGACTCACAGTTTGGTAAGTTTATGGAGGTCGTCAAGGACTTGAAGGTAACCGTACCCTTTACTGAACTCGTTACTCAAGTCCCTGCGTATGCTAAATTTTTGAAAGACATACTCACTCGTAAGCGGTCGTTCAGTGAGGTCGAGACTGTTGCTTTTACTGCTGAATGCAGCGCACTTTTACAAAACCAGTCTCCTCCTAAACTGAAGGACCCAGGTAGTTTCTCCATACCTTGCACTATTGGCACAGTTTCTATCTCTAACGCTTTATGTGATTTAGGTGCAAGTGTAAGTGTCCTGCCTTACTCCGTATGTGAGAAACTCAACATGGGGCCTTTAAAGGTTACGAACATCACTCTCCAGATGGCGGACCGTTCTGTTAAACGCCCTTTGGGTGTTCTAGAGGACGTTCCCGTCAAGGTTGGTAAATTTTTCATCCCTGTCGATTTTGTCGTTCTTGACATGGTCGAAGACTCCCAAATTCCTATCATTTTGGGTCGACCTTTCTTGCACACTGCAGGTGCTATAATTGACGTCAAGAATGGCAAATTGACTTTGGATGTAGGAGGTGATAAAATCACTTTTAATCTGTCGCACGCTTTAAAGCGTCCTATGTTGGAGGAGCATGTCTTTGCTTTGGATGTTGTTGATGATTGCGTGGACGAGTACTTACCTCAAGTCCTCGAGAGAGACCCTCTTGAGGCCGTGCTTTGTTGTGACATGCTTGCAGGTACCTACGGGAGGAAGGAAGCGGGTAAGGATGTGATCAAAGACGCGTTCTTCGCGCATGTTGATGGAGTTTGTTATGCTGATTTTGGCCGAGCTGATTTGGGCCGAGTAGATGGAGTAGATGATGATGATGGAGACGACGAAGAGGATGATGGAACCGGGTTCGTCTACGACGAGACCCATGGTTGGTGGTACTTCCCGTACCCTACTGCGCCCCCAGTTTGATGCTGGTTTGGGGGAATGTTTTGCTTGTAAATATATTGTATGTACTTTGCTTTCTTTTGAGACTTTCTTTGCTCGTTTTTATCCCCCTTATTTTAAGGTCCCCGTGTTGATGTGCTTTAGGACACTTTGGGGACAATGTGTCGTTTGGTTTGGGGGGAGGAACGCTTTGCTATGCTTTGCTTTTCGCTTTGCTTTTCGTTTTGCGTTTTCTTTTTCGTTTTTAATTTTTCACAAAATCACAAAAATCAAAAAAAATCTGAAAATTTCAGAAAAATCACTAAAAATCAGAAAAATTCACAAAAATACCAAAAATACGTATCCCGAGCGTTGTTTGCGAGCTTGTTTTTACCTTATTCTTTCCCGACATCCCTTCCCTTGTTTGCTTTGAGCTTTGGCATATTTTATATTGTTGGATTAGCACTTTCGGGGATGTTTAGACGTGTTTGCAGACGATGGCGTGCTTGACTTGTTTGGCTTTATCATTTCCGGACTATAGCTACTTATTTTGTAAGGTTTTTAGCCTCCAGAGGCCGGTTCATCTATCCCGGTCCCCGTGCTTATATTTTGAGTAGTTCTCCTCGTGGGGTACGTAACATTAACGCGCATAAGTGTGGCCCCTATCCCGTGTTTCCCACGATTTTGTCACTTGTTTTCGCATATGAGGCTTTAGTTGATTTCTCATGATTCACCTTGTCTTTGCATTGTCATATTCCTCTCTTTTTTGATCCTATTACCCTTATTCGCATGAGTTTGCTAGCTACATTGCCAAATAGCCTACCCTAGCCTAGCTAGTTACCGCTTTGCTTACTCTTGTGCTTGTCTTCGGGTTTTGATCATGCTACGACTTGCTGACGTCGTTTGCTTGGAGAGTGTTGGTGAATATGTGAGTCGGGATTGCTGTTTCCCCGACCTTTTATGAGGTTTTCCGCAACTTAGTGAGTGTGCTCTTTTTGCTCAAGAAAAAGAAACAAAAATCAGAAAAATAAAAACACAACACAAGAAATACAAAAGAAAAATGTGTACACAAAAATAAGAAGTTGTTGTTGTTTTATATGAGTGAGCACTTGAAATTTGTTGTCTTGTTGCGATGATGTGTAGAGGAGACCGAATTGCTGATTTCGGTCCGTTTTCCTTGAGAGTTGGGTTACGTTTTGGTTGGACGAGCACTCGAGTAGCACTTGTGGTTTCTAGTGGCTTAGCTCCACGAATCCATAATCATTTGATCCACCTTTTTACCCTTATCCTCTCTATGGCCTTTACACCCTCATTATCCTATGTAAGCCCTCATGGTTGCTTTGTTTTTGTGACATTATTGTGTACGGGAATGCGAGATTTGGTCCACATTCGATTGCGGGCGTGCTTCCACCAGTTGAGTAGGTGAGTGTCACTATATACTTCGCCTTGTCCATCATTTGAGAAGAGTGGAAACCGCGAGAGGTCCGTGATTTGATTGCTAGAGAGCCATAGTCTAAGCCATGCTATTCGTTCTGCGCCGTCTTGTAATTCTCATCCGTTAGCTAGCTATTTCCATATGTCCCATGCTGCTTCGGGATCGATTGCCATTTGCTCTTGCTGCGTAAAGACCCGTAAAAAATTGGCAAGATGACAAATTAGATGGTGGGTGGTGGTGGATTGTATCCCATATTCTGAAGGTTTGCCTACATATTCGCGTGGAGCGAAATCAAATCCGATGTAGTTCGATCGAGGTGCATAAACATGGCATTTTTTCGTGTGTAACACTCGAAGGTTTCACCTAAGGTATCATGTTGTATCCTGTTCTAGCTTGTGATGTGCCGCCAGATCCCTTGTGGCCGGACCCTAAACGCTTGGGTGCAACTATTGATGTGTCCTATATTTATATATATTTATAGCCCCCTGTCGCTTGCGTTTCTTTACGATTCTAGTGCTTTTACTTGCGTTTCAGCTCCTATTTCTCTCCGATTTGGCACTGCTGCGTTTTTGTGTCCATTTTTCAGGTACAAGCGCATATTTGGAGTTTAGGATGCTTGTCGAGAGGTTTCGTGAAGTTTCGTAAAGTTTCGTGAAGTTTGGAGTTGATTCGAGTTGGTTTCGTCGCGTTTCGCTTGCGTACGAGCCTCGTTTCAACAAATGAAGGTGTCCCGGGACTTGGGACGGGATTTGAAACTCATATGATCATCCTAAGCCTTGTCCCTACCCCTTGGGACGACATAGGCCTCGTCCCTATGCCTTGGGACGAGAAATTTTGCAAAAGAAACTAAGGAAGAAAAAGTGCATTTTGAGCATGTAGCCTGAACTCAACGGGACCAAGCCCATCCCGGTCGGGATGACCCTGTCCCGGACGGGACACCTGTCCCGGAGCCTAGGGACGGCTTCCGACTCCTCGAGTGCTTTATATACTTCGTCTATTTCAAAGGCCAAAACATTATATTTTCGTACAATTTTTTCTGAGCATTCTTAGGACACTTCAAAGTACTTCTCATAAAAAACTTAGGGTTTGATCATCTTTCCTTCTTGTATTTTGAATTCCCGACTCGGATTACTTTGGTTTGGATCATCTATTTGGTTTTGTTGTCTTTGTTCTTTGATTACTCTTGCAAATTCTGATTTGGTATTATATTCCTCTCTTCTCTTTTGTTTATCATTTCAATATTTATCGTTCTTGATTATGTTTTTCTCCTTTGTTCTTGCTTTTGTTGTTAAATTTATCATGTGTGAGTAGTTCTTCTTCTAGGGGTGAAGGGTGATCATGGGTGAATAGTCTTGGTTGTGTTTGGTGATGTTTTGATGGGGGTTTTGCTTGTGTTTTGGTTATCTCGTTTTGTATGCGCTTGTTGATCCTTTGGCCAAGGGTTTGTGAGTGTTTGTCACCCTTAAACTTAAGACCGAAAGCCTAGTTCTAGGGTAGGCGCGAGACTAAACATTAGGACCCTCGTTTGTAAGTTGCGAGAGCCCGCATTCGAGACCTAGAGGAGCTTAAGACCGAGAGGCCGAGCGTTATCCTTAGCATGTGCGATACCTACTCATTCCGATCATCATTCTTAGCCTTGACTTACCCATTGCCTAACCCAACTCCCTAGACCTTTCTCCTATCGCTTTAAACCCTTACCTTTACGCTCTAGTTTTAGTAACCTCAACTACTCGAACCGAGACTAGAATCACTAGAAATAACCAACCTTAGCAACCATCTCCCTGTGGATTCGACCCGACTTACCCTTGCTACCTAGTAGAGTGAGTTTGGACTTATTTTTGATTAGGAGAGTGCGACCAATCCTATCAACTATATAAGCTAATGATTCTCGGAACTCAAGACTATGTCTCCATTACCGTTTTGAGAACGAAAAGAAAAGAATTGATGGTACTTTCTGACCGTTTTGGCTTCGCTTTTGACTTTGATCTTCGATCTCCAACGTGTTGCCACTCAATTTCTTGTATTTTTGTATTTTTGTTTGCGTTTTTGAGAATATGCCACACCCTTTGTGGCTCGGGCTTGTTCCAACATTCCTAGATCTTGCGGTGGGCGGTCGCATGTGGTAATATGTATATCACGCCGGACTCCTCTGACAAGTTCGTTTGCTTATTAGGCCCGCGATCGAGTACACGGAGGGCGATCCATGAGTACTCGTACTTTTGGTCGCGATCAAATTCATGACCACTGTGGAGCTCCAAATTAATGGATCCTCCTCCAAAGGCAGAGGAGTAGCGTACCACAAGTTGACTACCGGAATTGAAACCCCTTTTGTTTTTGTTGTCGGAAACCCTTTTGTCTTTGTTTTTGTCTTTGCACCTTACCATTTAGAATTGAATACGTATTTCTACCCCAGGGACACCCTTCGAGTGCGTTGTGCATTTTTATCAGTTGGATTATGGAAGCAAATTAGAGACAAGATCAATTTCATTGATTTTGAGAAGGGGTTAGAAATAATTGTGGAAAAAACGAATCTTAGACTCAACTCAGAAATAAGACTTGAATACGAATTCTGACTTATAATCACCAATCTCGGCTTTGAGCTTTTCTCCTTTCAGGAATTGATTCAGATGCTTGGTTCGAAAGTTATTCCACTTTTGCAACTTGATTTTGATTTAAGGAGGAGCATGTGCGACTCGGGTTCAGAAATCGACATGGTTTCGATACTATTCGTAAATAACAACTCGGGATGCAAATGGACTGGACCTGACTAATCATGAAAAGACTCAGAGCTTAATGACATGGTCTACAACTTAACTATGCAAATGCATGCGACATATGGACTTGAAGATAGACTCACAGTATGGGACTTAGACCCAACTAGATATGGACTTGAAGTAATTAGCTCGTGTTTGGACCAATAAGTTTCTAAGGCTTATGCAAAACTTTCAAAAATAGCCCGGGTGAGACGTTGTGGCGCTCTGACTCAAAACTAAAAAAATTGACACGCATGACTTGGGCCCAAGAGTAGGCCTAGGTGACCAAACTAGATAAGACCTCTAAGACTTTTAGATGGACTAGACTTGTTATACACGGCTTAGATTCTAACTAGACTTGACTCGATGCATTTCATGCTTTCTCATGACTCGAGAATGAAAATTGTTTTTTTTTTTTTTAAAGTCGATGTTTAAAATGGGCAGCACTTCGACTACCGAAAGGGCTTATCCGGTTCGAAAATTCTAGTCCAACTGGGATTAGATTTTACCTTCGAAAAACTTCGTTTTGGTTGGAAAAAATTCTATTCCTAAATGGGTAGCATTTCAAAAGCGTTCGAGATTATTCTAATCCTAAACGTATAGCATTTCAGCTTAAAAACTATTCTTTTTTCAAAAGATGTAGTGTTAAAAATCGTTCGGGATTAATCCAATCCTAAACGGGTAGCATTTCAGCTTGAAAAGGATTTTTTTTTTTTCAAAAGAGTTAGCGTCGAAGATCGTTCGAGATTGTTCTAATCTTAAACGGGTAGCATTTCAGCTTAAAAAGGATCTTTTTTTAAAAGAGTTAGTGTTAAGAACTGTTTGAAATTATTCTAATCTTAAACGGATAGCATTTCAGCTATAAAAGGATCTTTTTTTCAAAAGATAATTTTCTTTTAAAGAAAAAAAGTTTTAGGATTTTCTAATCCTAACGAGGAGCATTTTAGCTTGGCAAATATCGAAAATTATTTAAGATTGTTCTAATCCTAACGAGGAGCATTTCAGCTTAGAAAACATCTTTTTTCAAAAGAGCTAATATCGAAAATTATTTAAGATTATTGTAATCCTAAACGAATAGCATTTCAGCTAGAAATGGTTCTTTTTTTAAAAGAGCTAATATCGGAAATCTTTTAAGATTATTCTAATCCTAAATGAATAGCATTTCAGCTAGGAAAATATCTTCACAAAGAGCTAATATCGAAAATTATTTAAGATTTATTCTAATCCTAAACGAGTAGCATTTCAGCTAGGAGTGGATCTTTTTTTCAAAAGAGCTAGAATCGGAAATTATTTAAGATTATTCTAATCCTAGGAGGATGGCATTTCAGCCAAGAAAAGATCTTTTTTCAAAAGAGCTAAAAATCGGAAATAATATAAGATTATTCTAATCCTAAGAGGATGACATTTCAGCCAAAAAAAGATCTTTTTTTTCAAAAGAGCAAATATTCAGAAAATATCTAAGATTATTCTAATTTTAGAAGGAAAGCGTTTCAGCTTAAAAAAAATCTTTGTTTTTCGAAAGAGATAGTGTTGGAATATATTTAAGATTATTCTAATCCTAAAAAGATAGCATTTCAGCTTAACGAATGATTTTTTAGAGGGAAAGCATTTCAGCTTAAGTCAAAAAATCGTTTCAAAAGAGATATTTAAGATTATTCTAATCCTAAAAAGACAGCATTTCAGCTAGGAAAAGGTTTTTTGGAAAAAATATTCGATTGGAAAGAGATCTTTTTTCAAAAGAGCTAAAGTTGGAAAATATTTGAGATTATTCTAATCCTAGAAGGAAAGCGTTTCAGCTTGGACAAAAATCTTTGTTTTTCGGAAAAGATAGTGTTGAAAAATATTTAAGATTATTCTAATCCTAAAAAGACAGCATTTCAGCTTAAGGAATGATTTTTTTTAGAGGGAAAGCATTTCAGCTTAGGTCAAAAATCGTTTCAAAAGAGATATTTAAGATTACTCTAATCCTAAAAAGACAGCATTTCAGCTAAGAAAAGGTTTTTGGAAAAAATTCGATTGAAAAGATGACAGTTTTGACTAAAAAAGGACCAAAAAACAAGGCTTTGGAATTCACAGAGCAATTAGTCATACGCAGTTCAAGGATGCAATGCATGAGCTAGACTATTCTAAGTCTCGAAAAAAAAGGTCCATGCCAATGATCCCACGTTGTTAGGTAACCTACGCCTCCACCATAAGTCCGTAACTATATGGCGAGAGAGCAGTCGCTAACCTCGGCGGGACCACCTTGATATTTAAATCAGACACAGTGAACGTCATTTCCCTACTTTGAGGTCGACCCAAAGGGAGAAATGGTTCGAATCCTAACAGTATGATGCGTAAATAACATAAAAGGGTACTCTAAATAGCCATCATTTTACTTTTCAAGTGTCACTGTCCCCAGCGGAGTCGCCAAATTGTGGACAAGGGATTTTGATCCACGCGATGTTTTATTTCAAAAACATTTTCATTTGAAAAGAGAGTCGCCACTAAATTTTTAGGTGGAATTTAGAAACCAATTTTAGAGAAAATGAGTTCTTGTGAGTTTACGTGTTAGGAAGTTTAAAAGAATTTCATTAATTTAACGCCTAACCCCGCCCGTTACAGTAACGGTCTCTACTAAGTAAAATCATGGCTATTATGAGTACACATGTGGATATGCAAACAACGTTTTAACCCTAAACAAAATATATCCATTCTAGGTCGTTTTAATGCACATACAACTTCGTCGAAGTTATTCAACATGGGTTCATTTACTATTCTAGCAAACAAAGAGAGGAAGCAGAAATATTTACCGACAGCATAAGATAGATTAACAAACGTTAGCGGCAGATAAATAAAAAATAATTAACTCGACTAAACCATATACAATTAAAAACAACTTCCACGAATAGACTCGGCAGATAAACATAAGCAAACGTGCCCACTAGTAATAATCAAACACAAGCAAACGTGCCCACTAGTAATAATCAAACACAAGCAAACGTACCCACTAATAATAATCAAACACAACTAACAAGCACACTAACATGCATGGATGACGTGAACACAACTTCAAAGCAACTAATAAACATACCAACGAGTGTTTCACAAACGGAACGGGTAATTCACACACATACGAGTAAATATACGAGAGCTTAAATAATCAAACGTAACACATACGCACAAATACAAGCAGACAACATGAAGGACATCGTGGAAGCATAGGTCACACAAATTCACATGTCAAATAAGAACACAAGTCGAGCTTTGACAAACGAAATAATATAGGTATCTAAAGCACGATATACATGAGCCGAAATTATAATCTAACGCAACCCAAATTTTAACAGACGAAGCAAACCAGCAGACAACAGAAACACGCATTACACGACTTTACATGATCGACGAAACTAAATATTACACAAACGCTAAACAATGAGATGAAAGCTCGATAAACAAATTGATACACAGACATGAATTACTCATTTAAGGGGCATGACAGATCAACTTTAGACAATAACATAACTGAACATGAATGAGATGTAATTACACAACGAGCTAATGAGCAGATTAAACTAACGAGGAATCATATTACGCATGGATGATCGAACATACATACTAAGTGAACAAAAGGGCACGTCATATCTATACACACGTCGAAATCATACTAAAAGTATCAAACTAAAACCAACGATGAAAATAATAACTACGACGGTAAACAACAGAGCGACAGAAAGTAATAAAAGCGACAGAGAGCGATATTTAACGATAAAAACAATAATTTAACAAAATAAAAAGAGTATTTTTGCACCCTCAACTTACATGTATCGTTGACCAAATATCCGAGTCGTAATCGATTGTAAGATTTTATCCCAAGGGGCCGTCGTCGACGAAAACCATTTGTAATCCATAACTTTGAGTAAAACTGACAGCAATTTTCAAAAGCTTGTAACTTCTTCGTTTCTCAACGAAATTTCGAGCCGAAAGATGTTTTAGAATCGTGGTAAAGTGAACTTTAAGATTAGGTAAACAAATCAGAAAGATTGTGAAGTTTACAACACGAAAAATGAGGTAGAACAGGTGATGGCAGAATGAAAAGCTGAAAAAACGTGCTCTGTTTTTAGAGCAGATATCTCGACTCCCTTTGAGGCTTTTTTAGGGCTTTTTTGTGACTTAATCTTGTGTATGTATGCTGTATTTTCGTGTGTCATGAATGCTTGGGGATGGTGTGTATATATAAGGTAAAAGAATAGGGTTTTTCAGAGGAGAAGAGCAGCTCCTCTCTCCTTTTCGAGAGCTGCTGTTCCAAGCTCTTTTCGTGGGGGTTTTAGGGTTTTGGAGGGAGTTTTCTTGAGGGTTAAGGCAAGGTAAATGGGTAGGATAGTTAGGAGATGGGTATGGGTTATGGCGGAGTAGTTAAAAGTCGGGTTTTGGGTTGTTTTTGGGGCTGTCAAACCAGGGTACGAGCTAGAGGTTTTGGGCTGCGTTTGATGAGTGTTTTGGTGTATTCTGGGCTGGTTATTCGAAGGGGAGAATGGGTAGGGAAAAGGCTTTGCAATTCGTGTTGAAACGGGCTCAAAATCGTTCTTAAAATCGAGCTTAAAACGAGTTATAAAACTTCTTTGTTAAGAAACGAATTAAAAAAGCGATTTAATAAACTGTTTTAAAAGCACGAGAAACGACTTTTCAAGTCAAATATATGAATTTGTAAAAGCGATTTTTCAAATCGAGTTACTTAAAATGATTTTTCAAATCGAAATATTTTATTTTCAATAAAACGTACTTGAGGCAAATAAATTTTGACAGAAATAAATTACCCTGTTAAACATTAATTTAAATATCATTTAAATTAATAAAACATTACGTCGACAGCGCCCGGCTTACATCATAAAACGAACTCAAATAAATGACACGAAATACAAGTTGTCTTATCATCATAGGGTGTTTGTCGGGTTTTCTATAAATTTCCATATCGACAGATACGGGTATCTACAGAGCCCCCACTTTGACTAAGGCTTGGACAGGCGAAAGTCAAAGTAGACTCTCGAGTCGATCGAAGATCACAACTTGAGAGCCTCGCGGGTCGTTTATGGTCCCTTAGACCTGTGTATATAAGCTCACCAGCCATAAGAAGAAATCATACCTGAAACTTGATTCTGGATGCCTTTATTTTCATCAAAGTGTGGGTTGAGCCTTATCCTTAGGCGCCTACGTATCCGTTGTGACAGAATCAAACCCGTATCGTAGTTCGAGCTCGCTGGCCTGTAGCTTTCTGCTGCTTCGGCCCAAAACAAATGATACTTGTTTACTCGATTGAGTAAAGCTTATATTTGCATTCTTTTTGGAAGTGTCACTTCTTTTAGCTTCTGCTAGTACTTCTTCATTTCGAGGATGTCATCCTGTCGTCGGGGTCTAAGGTTGATGACTTTAGAGCCCCCCGGTTGGAGCTCAACCTTAACAACAAATCATAGCACACGACTCACGTAGTGAAATTTGCGACTTTTGAAACAAAAAGGATGGATCATCGATCCGAGCTGCAAATTTTATTCGAAAATGGGTCATCGACCTGCTTTTTACAAAAGAGATGGATCATCGATCCGAACTAAGAATACTAATTTTGAAATGGGTCTTCGACCTGCTTTTTAAACAAAAGGGATGGATCATCGATCCGAACTGAGGATATTAATTTGGAAATGGGTCTTCGACCCGCTTTTTACACAAAATGGAGGGATCATCGATCCGAACTGAGAATACTAATTTGGAAATGGGTCTTCGACCTGCTTTTTAAACAAAAGGGATGGATCATCGATCCGAACTGAGGATAATAATTTGGAAATGGGTCTTCGACCCGCTTAAACAAAAACGGATGGATCATCATCCGAATTTTAAATATTGAGCTAAAATAGATATCGCACCGGAAATGGGTCATCGACCCGAGCTAAAACCAACATTTGCGTCCTCGATTTGCATTTCAAATAGATACATGACGGATGGATCATCGACCCCGACCTGAGAAGTTTTTCAAAATTTTGTGTCCTCGACCGATATTTTGAGATTAAAGAGTGGTGGGTCTTTGACCGGAATCCGCAAACATCTTTTGAGAATGGGTCGTCGACCGGAAACCGTAAAAATCTTTTGAAAATGGGTTGTCGACCCGCCTCTTGAAAAGTGGATGAGTCATCGACTCGAACTATAAACATTTTTTGAAAATGGGTCTTCAACCCGCATCTTGAAAAGTGGATGAGTCATCGACTCGAGCTATAAACATCTTTTGAAAATGGGCGTTCAACCCGCATTTTGATTTAAGTGGATGAGTCGTCGACTCGAACTATAAATATCTTCTGAAAATGGGTCTTCAACCCGCATTTTGATTTAAGCGGATGTGTCGTCTACTCGAACTATAAATATCTTTTGAAAAAAATGGGTCTTTAACCCGCATTTAGATTATCTGGTGTACAGTTATTTAAGCTTAATCGGACGTATTTAATTTGATCACTGGAAATATTGTCATGTTAAATCTTGTGAGGGAGACTGCCCTTTGAGGTTCTACCCGACTCGAATCCGAACTATACCGGATGGTTTACACGCACACAAAAAAAAAAAAAAGTACTTTTTATTGCCCCTTCATATAATTTTTAATTTTTTTTTTTACATTAAATTAATTTATTTATTTATTTTTTTTTATTTATGCTCTCAAAAAAACACCTAAAAAATTAATTTGCCATGTGAATTACAAAAAATGTGTAAATTTATTTTTGAAAACAAGAAACCCATAAAAAATAAAATAAAAAAGTTGGTCATTGTAGAAACCTGACTTACCACAGGGCACATGCCAAGTTAGATGTGGAATCAGATCTTATATACGGTTTGGTGAGTCATATTTCTCACATGACTGCCTTTGAGGTGAGTAAAATTTTCAACGCGACTCTATGGATGGTGAGTCAGATTTCAACTCTAACTCTCCATATGGCTAGTCAAATTCTCAACCAACTCTATGTTTTTTTAATAAAAGTAAAAAATATTAATAAAGTAAATTAAAGAATAATAAGACCTCTCGATTAGAACTTAAATCGCGTAATGCCACTTGTCTCGATGAATGAAATTAAATCGAATATTTATAATTTTTAAAGACCATGGTTATCACATTATTTTTAGATAAAATAATTTAAAAATAATCCACAAACTTTTCATTGCATAAAAAGTAAACACATGACAATAAAATAAACTAGAGTATTAGTGAAAGTGGTCAAAATTTTTATTTATAGAAAAGTCAAGGTGAAGGTACCGGGATCAGGCCCTCCTCGACGCCCGTGCGCGCCCGCTCTGGTGATGGGGTGGAATGCACGACGCGGGGAAGATGTAAAAGCACATAAAAGCGCGTAAATTGTTTAAAACATTTTAAAGAAATATCAAAAAATCATTTAAAAGCCGCTTTCGGAGTCGCCACCAAATTTTGAGGGAATTTGGACCCGTTCAACGCGTGGCCTCGTAGACGCGAATCTTAGAGTTCAAGGTGCGTCGATATCTATCCGTCTAAGGCAATTGTGAAACCAGAGCGGATTCGGGGTGAGGGTACTTTCCGAAAGTTTTGTCAAAATGTTTTATGAAAAACTGTAATCGAAAAGCCTACGTAAAAGTAGCCATTACTAGCTTGAAAACAATGTATAATTCGATGTTTGAGCAAATGCAAACCGCTACGTACAAGTGCGATATATGACTCAATAAATATGCGTAAAAGCAAATGTAAACGTCAAAGCTATGACGGGTTGTTATGGAAATGTGCACAAAGCAATAATTCATTGTTTGAATGATCATTTAAATGCAATTTTTCGACTAATGTGTGTTTAAAAGTTTGTTTAAAACTCATAGTTTTGCATGCTTTAAGACTAATGAAAACGGTACAAGTTTTGTTGAAATCATGTTTGGTCGTTTAATGCGTAAATGAGAATTTGCGTAATGTAAAAGTGGTGTCCGTTTGTTTGTTGTTAATTAGGTCGTTGCTTATGCGGTATTGGCGATGTTTAAGACGGATTAGGAATCCGAATCGCTACAACCGTATTACGAATACGAGTTCGCAATGCCAATACCGGGTCGAGTTAGGAACCTGTTTGTCCGAGTCGGTGCAAGTGAGGTGTAGAGAGAGAAAAAATGATGATAATTCATGAGGATAATGGGTTGAATAACGGGTGTATTTATAGTGGTTTTTGAGCAGCAATTTTGTCAAGACTAAACATAAAATCGCTAGTGAAAAGGCGATTAAATATTTAATCGCCAGTTCACTGGCCGCCAAATATTTAATCGCCAGTTCACTGGCTGCCAAATGTTTAATCGCCAGTTAACTGGCGATTAAATATTTTGCCTAGGTTGTTTGATTGGACTTGGGCCACGTAACGGATGATGTATTGTGTATAATGATTATGTTTGTTGATTTTTTGGTCGAGATTCTATGGGTCTGTTTTGTGTTTCGTGTCTTTTTTGGGTCTCGGGCCGAAAAATGTTTTTGTCTTGAATTGAATTGTTTTTGTGAGATGTGGTTAGACGTGAACTCGGCTTGAGCGTATTACGTCTCGGGAAGCGTGTTTGGGTGCTTTTGTGGGCTTCTTCGGGTCTCAGGCCGAAAAGTGTTTTTGTCTTGAATTGATTTGTTTTTGTGAATGGTGTCAAGATGTAAGCTCGGTTTGTGCGTATGACGTCTTGGGAGACGTGTTTAGATGTTTTTGTGGGCTTTTTTGTGTGGAAAAAGTCTTTTTTTGTGTTGGGTCGGTTTGAATAAAATGACTAAGCGAATACTCAATTTATACGACATGCAAATAAATCTTTTATGCGTTAAAAGACTTAAAATGTTTTAGACAAAATGTACCGTTTTGACATTACGTTAAAATCATGCTTTTTGTGAAAAGTCCATTTCATCTTAGGATTTGGGCTTGGTGGGTACGGATACGGGTATCTACAGAGCCCCCAGTTTGTCTGAACTTGGATTAAAGCGCTAGTCAAACTTAATGATATTATCCGGACCTTATAGTCTCGATATCATCTGACGGCGCTAAGCATGTGTCTCGAGGGAGAGACGAAGACTTAGTGCCGGAAAATGTGGAGTGGAACAACATGTTTAGGGACATGACGGTCCGTGCATGTTTAAAGGCGTGCCTTCCTGTTGATGTCTTGCTGACTTTGAGTCGTCTGTTGATGTCAAAATGCATCGTGATGACGCTTTGTAGTCTAGCTGAACTTTGCGTTGTGCTTGAGATGGTTGCTGTTGTTGAATGCTTATTGATGGTGCTTTAATTTGTAGTCTAGTCGAACTTTGCGTTGTATGAACGCCTGTTTGCGTGCTTGTGCTGATTGTTGATGGCGCTTTGCAGTCTAGCCAAACTTTGTGTTTTGAACTTTTGCTTGCGTGTTTGTGTTTGGACTCGTGTGTAAGTGTTGGTGCCTTGGTGTCTGACTCGTTAAAGAGTGCAAATGCTGGGGGTGCATGACTCGTAAAAGAGTGAGAATGTTTGGATGTATGTATTTAAGTGTTTGACTCGTAAAAGAGGCACGTGTTTGGGTGTTTGACTCGTACAAGAGGTATGTATTTTAGGTGTTTGACTCGTACAAGAGGTATGTGTTTAGGTGTTTGACTCGTACAAGAGGTATGTGTTTAGGTGTTTGACTCGTACAAGAGGTATGTGTTTAGGTGTTTGACTCGCAATAGAGGTATGCGTTTAGGTGTTTGACTCGTAAAAGAGGTATGAGTTTAGGTGTTTGACTCGTACAAGAGGTATGTGTTTAGGTGTTTAACTCGTAAAAGAGGTACGTGTTTAGTGTTTGACTCGTAAAAAAGGTATGTGTTTAGGTGTTTGACTCGTACAAGAGGTGTTTAGGTGTTTGACTCGTACAAGAGGTATGTGTTTAGGTGTTTGACTCGTACAAGAGGTATGTGTTTAGGTGTTTGACTCGTAAAAGAGATATGTGTTTAGGTGTTTGACTCATAAAAGAGGTATGTGTTTAGGTGTTTGACTCGTACAAGAGGTATGTGTTTAGGTGTTTGAATCGTAAAAGAGGTACATGTTTAGTATTTGACTCATAAAAGAGCGTTTGTGCCTTGGTTTTATCTTGTTGAAGAGCGTATATGTGTGGATGTTTGTCTCGTAGAGCGCGTATGTGCTTTATGTGTTTGGATTGTAAGAAAGTGCGTATGTTTAGGTGTTTTACTCGTTTTGAACGAGTATGTACTTGTTTGTGATTCGTGTAAGTGTGTCGCTGACTCGTATAAGAGTGTTTGACTCGTGAAAGAATGTTTTGTCTTGACTCGTAAAGAGTGTATGTGCTCTGACTCGTAAAAGAGTGTTTTTCCTACAACAGCTTTTCTACTCAACTCGTCCGTCCCGGGCATCGTAGGACCATCATAAGCTCGCCCACTACGCAACTGTAAAGCATTCACATGCTCAACATTCTTCGGTTGATCACCCTGCGGTGGTAATTGCCCCTTTTGACAGGTTGCCAGCGATGTAGCAATTTGGGCAACCTGCGTCTCGAGATGCTTGACGGCCTGATTCGTCTCCGATTGCATTTTCTGCATGGCCATCATCATAGTGCGCATCTCAGCTAAAGGGTCACTCGCGACTAGAGGTGGTCGCGGCGGAGGAGCAAGAGAAGGATTATAAGCTGGGGCACCTGAATTACCAGCTCGAAAGGTGGAGGAACATAAGATTGCGGACTCGGATTCAACACATTTTGCCTTCGATAAGAAAAATTGGATGATTACGCATCCCCTCATTATATGTACTTAAATATGGGTTGCTCTGCTGATAAGCCTGGAAGGCGTGAACCAGCTCCATTGGTGAACGACAATCCTGAAAATAATGGCCATGCTCTCCACAGTGCTCACAAACCGGGGTGGGTGAAGGATAGTGATGACCCACCACATTAACCTCGTACACAGGTTTAGAAGGTGAACCCGTGACGTTAGCCTGAATACCCGTGACCTGTTGAGCTAGCTGGCTCATCTGCACTTCAATCCGTGTAAGCGCATCAACCTCATATTTCCCACCTTTCGTGGGTCCCCGCGGCTTAGCATATTGGGCGCTGTGCACCGCCATATCCTCGATCAGTTGCCAAGCCTTATCATCGTCCACGTTATACGTGAACCTTCCCCCTGCAACTGAGTCTGAAATCTGCCTCGACTCGTCGCTCAACCCGTAGTAGAACGTCACAACCATGTACCATTCGTCCAAATTATGATGCGGACAATCTCGAGTGTACTTTTTATAACGCTCCCAAGCCTCGCTCAAATTTTCCATCGAAGATTGACGAAAACTCGTGATTGACTTCGGAGAAGGGCAGTTTTCTCCGGAGGGAAGAACTTATTATAGAACGCTAGGACCAACGAATCCCAGTCAGCAACCACAGCGGCGGCCCTATCGAGCGCAGTCAACCACCGCTTAGCTTGATCCCGTAGAGAAAAGGGAAAAAGCATCTCACGCAACTGAGCCTGCGTGATACCCGTCGTTTTCATCGTAGAACTGTAGTCACATAAAGTAACGATGTGACTATGCGGGTCTTCAGTAGGAGCACCCCCAAACTGACTCCTCTCGATCAACCCAATCAAAGCAGGGGAAATAGAATAGTTGGCATTGATCTCAGGTCCCGGGCACCCTTAGGAATCTGCGTCACCTTGAGCTTAGAATGATCAGCTAACTTTGGCATGATGACAGGCGGCGCGGAAACAGTAACAATAACAGGTGGTGTGTCCTCTTCGTAGGACGATTGCGTTGCACAAAATTCCTCGTACAAGTATTCCACAGTCTCAGAATCTTTTGCTTCAGCGAGTTCCTTGAAGAATTTGCGTGTTCTATGAAGAGTGCGTTCATGTTAAAAAACAAATGGAAATAATTCCTGAGATGACCTGCGCATAAGGGAACTACAAAGAAACTGTAAGCAACGGTCTCAAGGAACTAGTGTTCCTTGAGACTAGAGAAATAACCTAAACTAAGAAACAATAAAACTAGTCTAACCGTTTTCCCGGCAACGACGCCAAATTTGACAGGGCTAAGTCGTATCACCTTATCAAAATAATCCTACAAAACAACTAACTATAGCTAGCAGCAAGCAGGTATCGAATCCACAGGGAAACGGGGCAGTTATAAAATTACTTAGTATAAACTAGGCTATTTCTTAGGGCAATAATCAGGTTTGAATAAAACTAAAGTAATAGCAATAAAAAGTGTAAAGATATATGAAGGAAAGATTAGGGCGTCGGGCTCAATGTGATATCAATTCAGGAACTCAACTCAATAAGAAATAACAATCAATTGAAGCTATGTAAGTGACTAGGTTTAAGAATACGCTCTCTCGAGTCAATATTAACCTTAAGCAGATTTAGCGGGCTCTCGCAACTTACTAAACCTAACTCATCAAATACGCGTAAGTCTAGTTTCAATTAGGCTTTCGATCTTAAATTAAAACTACCAAGATTCAATTCAATTTAGGCGTCCCTAAGTTCAATTGATAATATAAACGCGTAGGAAGAAATCAACTTGCACAAGTTCAATTAATTAAGCAGTGAAAACATGTTCCTGAACTAAGTTCACAAATCGCCCTAAACCCTAGTATGAAATTAGCTACTCATGATAAAGGAATAAACAAAACTATAATAATAATAATAATAATGCATGATGACTAAAATATAAGCAGTAGAAATTAAACCTGGAATAAATCTTGAAATTGCAAAGTAAAGATCAAATCTTGAAATTAACTAATCTAAGTGTTTTGGAGAGTTTTAAGAGAGATAAAGTAAACTAGGTCTAAACTAAAATTAAAATAAAGCATAAAAAAACATAAGGAAAACATAAGTCTCCTAATCTCGTCCTAGTGTATTTATATACAACTGTGGATACCCATATCCGTACCCTCCCAAACAAAACCCTGTGATGTATCACGGACTTTTATTACGCATGCTTTAACGTTGACTTACACGGTTCTAACTAATGTCGAATTCATTTTGAGTCGTTTTAAATGTTAAAATGTTTAAGGTCGCTTCACATCACACTTAAATAACGTTCATTTTGTCCATTTGGAGTCTAGCTAGGTCCTTGTCCTGCTTCATTTGGCATGAGCTTCGCATTTGCACTACAATTAGTCCTTTTACATTAACAAGGTCTAATTCAGCATTCCTAAATTCCTAAATTTAGGCCCGATAGCTAAAACCGCTATTTAGCCCCCTCTTACACAAAATACGGCTTCACGTCTTACCTTATTTCACAAAAACTATGCAAATACACCCTTTTCATTTTTAGGGTCTCAGTTCAAACTAACTCCAAACCCAGCCTTTGGCCCGCACTCCAAAGCCCTAAGCATCACAAAATATCTCACAAATATCCCAGCACTTTTCTTGAGCTTCACGTTTGAGATTATATCGAAATCTTTCAAAGATACAATGCAACCGAAACTTGGAAACTACACAAAAACCAGACCCTCAAACCGCATAAGCCTATGCGGTTTGGGGAGGCAACCGCATAAGGCTATGCGGTTTGCCCAAGCAACCGCATAAGGCTATGCGGTTCCTAGGCCTGTTTTTATCCCCGAACTTCCTAATTTCTCCGAGGTTTTTAGTATATATACACCCATATACCTCGACATTCAAACACACTTTCAGAACACAATTCACAACCAGAATACATCTCTCACATCACAAATTCTCTCCCTTTACACTTTTGCATCCCTCAAAAGCCTCAAGCACTCAAATCTTTGAGTTCAACACACCATCTCGTGTTGAATTCATCCTCCTTTTGAGTTCAAGAAGCGAAGCTCTGCCCAGATCTGAAGCGTCAGGACAAGGTAGGTACCGATCCACTTGGATCAAAGCTTTTTCTTATTTTCTATGGACTAACAAAGGGGTCTACACTTTAGCGCCCCCCCCCGGCTTTGGCACCCAGCGCGCTTGCACTCCAAGTGTTCTATTTACTTCGGGTACACTCCATATCCGATGACACGCCAAAGTCGCATAAGCAACCGACCTTATAAAATAAACCAATGGACAATTGAACTTTATTTTATTTGCATGCATCTTGCACCTTCTTATTTTGCATTAAATCAACTTAAACAATGAATTCGACCTTTAACTGAACCGTTTTCGTTAACAAGTTAAACATGCTAAACTGAGGGTTTTAATCAATCTTTTTGCATCTGCATCTGCATTCTTTTACAAACTTATCGCACTTGTACGTAGCGATAACATTAGCTCAAATATCATCTTACAAGGATTGTTCTAGGTCAGTAGAGGCTATTTTTACATAGGCTTTTCTAAAAGGTTTTCATAAATCATTATTTGAATTAACTCTTTTTCTAAAGTACCTCACTTTAATCCAATCTGGTTTCACAAGCCTTAGATCTAGGGGTGTCGGCGTGCTCCAAAATCTAGGACATGTTTTTAACTTAGAACATGGTAGCAGGTTCCTAATTTCCGCGATAATTAGGTGGCGACTCCATAACAGTTCTTAAAGGTTTTTCCAATTTAATCTTTTTTAACTTTAAAATCCGCCCTTAAGCAAGACGCCGAGTTGGGTCCGATCCCGGGTTCCACAACAACTTTCCAAAAACCAATTCGGATTAAATTAGAAACCGCAGGATAATAGCCTGGTCGCCAACCGGCCGTACTGGCCGAACTGGCCAAGACCCTCTCGTTGACCTGCTTCTTCAATTTCGTCAAGGCTTCATAATTCGCTTTGGGCCTTAATTCTTTGTGTCCTTATTCTTATCCCGAGCACCCGTAGCGGCTCGAGCTTGGTCTTCTGGTCTCGGTACTCGTACGTGCTCCACTCGACTCGGGTTTTGGCTCAGGACCGCCAAAACGTGCAAAATATAAATAGGAATAGCAGTACCGCAATATAAAGCAAATAGCTCATAAAATAGTAATAGACTTTACTAAATGCAAGCTAAATGCGACTAAACCGGGGGCATATAATCTATATAATTAGCACACATCAATGATGCTTGGGTGAAGGCTTCGTCGGTTGCTTTGAGAAGCACGTGTCTTGAATATGAATCGGCGTCTTCGTGTCAAGGTTCGATTCACGCATACTTAGACTTGTCTCGTGACTTTGCAAAAGGGGCTGTTTAATTTTTTTTATTTTTATAATAAGCGAAAAAGCTTTTTGAGCCGAAATGCGTTGACACATTTTGACTCGATGTAAAGGTGTTTTTGAGGTCAAATCCGATTAGCCCGTATTAACGGTATGTCGTTGTGGGCTTGTCGTTGGATTGCGATAAAAAGTTTTCAGCCGGCTCGAGGTAGCTATAAGCTAGTCGAGCTAGAGATGCTTAAGATGCGATGAGAATGGTTCTGCACGTTCTATCGTTTTTGCTTTTGATGGTGATTAGTCGGCACGACTATAGGTCGTTCAAACTAAATGAAAAAGTCTGCGGGACTGCGCTTGGGCATTCCCGGGTTTGCTTGGTTGTAAAAGTGAGGCTTGGGCTGAAATAGCCAGAGAAAAGTCCGTGGGACTGCGTTTGGGCATTCTCGGGTTTGCTTAGTTGTAAAAAATGATGCTTTGGTCAAAATGACCGAAGAAAAAGTCCGTGGGAGTGTGCTTGGGCATTCATGGGTTTTGCTTGGTTGTAAAAGTGATGATTGCGCCGAAATGATCGTGAGCCAGTTGATTTGAAGAATTTCAAAAGTGTTATTTCAAAATTGTTTAAAACGGGCGTGGGCCGTTTGATTTGAATTTTTTGAAAAAAAGTCATTTACAAAAAATGCTTAAAGTCGGCGTGGGCGTTGTGAACAATTATTGAGGACATGTTGTTATCCTCGAATTTGATTTGTAGAAAAAGTTTGGAAATAAATGGGCTATGATGACCGCGAGTCACGTATTCCGTTCATGTTTTGAAATGTCGACGGGAATTTTATGATTATTCCCGAGTTTCGTTTTGAAAAGATTGCTTGTTTTGCTTAAAACCCAAAATGGCTATTGGTTAGTCATTTTGTAAAAAATTTGAAAAATGTTTATTTCAAAAATATGTTGTGAGTATTGTTAAAATAGCTCGTCGTGTTTTGACAAAATGTTTGGAAAGCTTTTGAGTTAGAGATGCATTGACGCGTTTCCAATCTCGGTGTAAAAGATGCTTTGTGATTGAATCCTATGGGCCCGTATTAACAATGTGTCGTTGTGGGCTCATCGTTGGATTGCAATGAAAAGTTTTGGATCTGACTCGAGATAGCGATTAGCTAGTCGAGTCGGAGATGTAAAAGTGTGGTGAAAACGGTACTGGTCATTTTCACGTGTTTTGTTTAAAATGAACTGAGTCAAATGACTATAGGTCAGTTGATTCAGCGTAAATGACGGGATTGAGTATGACCGTTTCAGAGTTTTGTTTGTTTGTAAGAGATGTTTGTCAAGTCGAAGTGACTAGAGGTCGATTGACTAGAGGTCGATTGACTCGACGGGAGTTTTGCGAAAATTTTTGTAAAAGGCCGAGGCTATTTGTTTTGAGTAAATGCTGCCGGAATATGTTGATATTCCCGGGTTTTGCTTTGTGAAAATGTTTTGCGATAAATGAATTAAAATGACCGTGACTCGTGTAATCCGTTTATGTTTTTGAAAGGCCTCGCAAATGTAGTGATTATTCGCGGGCGATTTGAAAGACTGTGTTGTCGTGCTAAACCGAATGGCTATAGGTCAGCCGGTTTATGCGGAAGGTTTTTGAAAAATGTCATTTCAAAAGTTGCAAAAAAAAACTGTTTGTTCGTTTTTTTTAAAATGTATATGCAATGTTGTAAAATGATTTTGAATGATGCATTTTGAAAGACGGCTATAGTGAGGGTACTATAGTCTCGCATTTGTACGCATATGACACGAGTTTTTGGCTTTCGGGTAAGGTTCCCTTCGGTAAATCCCGCAACGTTTGTGTAGGGTTATCCGCAAGATTGAACACGTTAAGTGTGAATTCAATACGGGTCCTAGAGCGTCCGAGTTTGACTACTACGATCGTTTGTACGGATGCCGTACTTGTAATCGTGAAGGGGTGAGAAATCGGCGTATCCTGAATAATCTCGCTTATGAAGCAAGCCGTTATTAGGGGCCGTTCCTCGAGGGTGCGTGGTTATGAATTAGGAGGATTCGACTCAAACGGTTGCATGTGCTCAAACATCGAAAATGTAATTGTTTTCATGTTCTCAAGTTTCACGTCTTGTGTTTTTAAAATTAGAAGAAAAAGCTAATTTTCTTTAAAAATAAAAACGTGCTCGTCCCCAGCGGAGTCGCCAACTAAAGGTACCGGGATCAGGCCCTCCTCTACGCCGCGCGCGCGCCCGCCCTCGTGATGGGGCAGAATGCACGACTCGGGAAAGATGTAAAAGCGGGTAAAAGCGCGCTCGTGGTGCTCAATTTGCTATGGGGGATGTCATTGCGTAAATTGTTTAAAGCATTTTAATGAAACATCGAAAAATCATTTAAAAGCCGCTTTCGGAGTCGCTACCAAATTATGAGGGAATTTGGACCCGTTCAACGCGTCTTGGCCTTGAAGACGTGAATCTTAGAGTTCAAGGTGCGTCGATACCTATACATCTAAGGCAATTGTGAAACCAGTGCGGATTCGGGGTGAGGGTACTTTCCGAAAGTTTTGTCAAAATGTTTTATGAAAAACCGTAATCGAAAAGCCTACGTAAAAGTAGCCATTAGCTTGAAAACAGTGTATAATTCGATGTTTGAGCAAATGCAAACCGCTACGTACAAGTGCGATATATAACTCGATAAATATGCATAAAAGCAAATGTAAACGTCAAAGCTATGACAGGTTGTTATGGGAAATGTGCACAAAGCAATAATTCATTGTTTGAATTATCATTTAAATGCTATTTTCCGACTCACGTGTGTTAAAAGTTTGTTTAAAAAACCCTCAGTTTTGCATGCTTTAAGACTAATGAAAACGGTACAAGTTTTGTTGAAATCATGTTTAGTCGTTTAATGCGTAAATGAGAATTTGCATAATGCAAAAGTGTTGTCCGTTTATTTGTTGTTAATTGGGTCGTTGCTTATGCGCTATTGGCGAGGTTTAAGACGGATTAGGAATCCGAATCGCTACAACCGTATTACGAATACGGGTTCGCAATGCCAATACCGTGTCGGGTTAGGAACCCGTTTGTCCGCGTCAGTGCAAGTGAGGTGTAGAGAGAGAAAGAGTGATGATAATTCATGAGGATAATGGGTTGAATAAGGGGTGTATTTATAGTGGTGTTTGAGCCGCAATTTTTTCAAGACTAAACATAAAATCGCTAGTGAAAAGGCGATTAGACATTTAATCGCCATTTCACTGGCTGTCAAATATTTAATCGCCAGTTCACTGGCTGCCAAATGTTTAGTCGCCAGTTAACTGGCGATTAAATATTTTGCCTAGGTTGTTTGATTGGACTTGGGTCGCGTAATGGATGATGTGTTGTGTATGATGGTTATGTTTGTTGATTTTTTGGTCGAGATTTTTTGGGTCTGTTTTGTGTTTCGTGTCTTTTTCGGGTCTCGGGCCGAAAAATATTTTTGTCTTGAATTGAATTGTTTTTGTGAGATGTGTTTAGACGTGAGCTCGGCTAGAGCGTATTACGTCTTGGGAAGCGTGTTTGGGTGCTTTTGTGGGCTTTTTCGGGTCTCAGGCCGAAAAGTGTTTTTGTCTTGAGTTGATTTGTTTTTGTGAATGGTGTGTAGATGTAAGCTCGACTTGAGCGTATGACTAAAATGTTGATTTGTTTGTGTGGAAAAAGTCTTGTTTTTGGGTTACTCTACTCCAGCGGATTGTATTCAAATTCACACGGTGTTTAAACTAATGTAAATCTAAAATGACTAATGAGAGAACATCGTCAAATGTCTAAGTGCAGATGCATCGTAGTGAGAGACATTGTTGCTTGCATGATCCGTGTATTAGGCAATTGGATAGAAAGATTTAAAGATAGGAAGTTGTCAAAAGTTTGGCCGACGTCTAATTTAAACACAAAGTCATTTTCAAAGGGTTATCAACTTTCACTATTTTAGGTTTTGTTCTCATTGTTGCTCGAGAGACTTGGCAAAAAGAATGCCGTACATTTTTGATGATTATTTCTTTTATTGATAATGACTTATCGTACATTTGAAAACTTGTATTTAAAACTACATTTGGAAATGAGTCAATTATTTTTTTTTTAAAATATTTGCAAATATAAAATTAAAATATATTCAATCCCTATTAGAAATTATAATCGATCATGAACAGGGGCGGACCCATGTACAAGTTTGGGGTTGCACTTGCAACCCCAAAGAAAATAAAAACGATTATAAATATAAGGAACAAAATTTAAGCATCAATTGGAGTAGTGGCATAGTGGCTGGAATTGAAGATGTTAGGTTATTTTTGTGTTGCATATCCCATGTTCGAGCCTCTTGAGCTGCATTTTTTTCTATTTTTTTTAAAAAAAAATCTCCACATTCAATGCATTAAATGACATTTAAGTAATTTATTCAGAACAGCAAAAAGTCCCCTCTAGGTTTCTTCCTTGGGAGGGTTTGTTCCTAGGGTTTTTCTAGGTTTCGTCCCCTGTTTCGACAGGGTTTTTTCAAAAATTTATCAAAAAATTATCAGAAATTCTTAAAGAATAATATTTAAAAAGTGAACCTTGTGATCAGCTGTTCCTGCATGGCGTCGTCCAATACAACCAACCCCTTTGATTTACATCACCCGCTTGGGGACGATGACTTGGAGGGAGGTGGTGGACGCAAAGCGATTGAAATCGAGTGGATAGCAGATGATGACAATAACTCTGATAAGACCCAATGGTGTGTCGTCGGACGTTTATGGACTGAACGGCACGTTAATCTTAAGGCTGTGATCGATACCATGTGCGCCGCGTGGAAATCAAAAGGAGATGTGGTAGGGGAAGTGATTGATAAGAGTAGGAAAATCTTTACTTTTCAATTCACAGAGATGTCAGACAAGCGGCGCGTTCTTGAGGAGCAGCCGTGGCATTTTGAGAGACATCTTTTTGCTCTCGCGGATCTGCGAGGGGATGTTGTTCCGACTGAGGTACCACTTTTTTTTTCACCTTTTTGGGTGCGTATATACGATCTTCCCATTCAAGGCCGACAAAACGTTGAGAATGCTGTGAATATTGGTAACACAATTGGGACGTTTGTAGCGTGTGACGAGTCAGTGAACCCTATGATTAATAGGTCGATGAGAATTCGGGTTATTCTCGATGTTCGTAAAGCCTTGGTCGACTCCATTGTTCTAAAACAGAAGAGTGGTAAGCAATGGACTGTGAGAATAGCCTATGAAGGATTGCCATTATTCTGTTATGTTTGCGGGTCTGTGGGCCATGGGGAAAAGGACTGCAAGGTGCGGAAGGGTCCTGTGGGGGATGGCAGAAGGTTCGGAGATTGGTTAAAAGCATCTCCATGGCGGGTTTCGCGTGGCGAGCAAGGGGAAGGAGGGATAAGTAGGGGTTGCGCCAAGAAACTTTTTGACAGTGTGGTGGGAGTAGCAGAGGAGGAAGAAAAAGAGCTTACGCGTATGGTAGAAATGCTGAGGGGGGTGACTTTGAAGGGGGTGACAAGGAGAAGTGGTGGCAGGGCAGGTAGTAACGAGAAGTTGGAAGGGAAAGGGGATAGTGATGATAGTATTTCTAATACGGGTAATGAGGTGAGTAGCAGGTCTGAGGGATCAAATAATGATGACAGAGACACGAGTAATCAGGCAGGAATCAGGGGGAGGAAGTGGTTTAAGGCTGCGCGCTTGAGTAAGCCTGGGAGCAGCGGTTTGGGGCAGGACATCACTATCACGATGGAGAATGGAATGAGTAGGGGACGGTGCCGAGGGAGGGAAGAAGACGATGAGGGGAGGGTGGAAGGAGATGATGGGGCAGTGAAACGGTTGCGTAGCGAGCATGTATACACAGCGGATGACGTTTTTATGACAGTAGCGGAGGCTGCCGATGAGCAGCCCCGCGAAGAGCCATGAAAATTTTGAGTTGGAACTGTCAAGGGATTGGCAACCCCTTGACGGTTAGTACCCTCCGAGACAAGTGCTCGAAGGAAATGCCAAACATTGTTTTCGTAATGGAAACAAAGATTAGTAGTGGTGAGCTGGTTAAAATAAGGAATAAATGTGGGTTCCACAGGGGTCTCTGTGTGAGTAGCGTGGGAAGGTCAGGGGGCTTAGGGATGTGGTGGCGGGATGTTGAGGCCGAGCTCGTTACTTACGATGCACACCATATATGCATCGAGGTTGCTACTTTGGAGGGGGGTGAGAAATGGTGGGCTGTTGGTGTGTACGGGTGGCCGGAAGCGGGTAACAAACACCTCACATGGAACCTTATACGAAGAATCTGTGAGCAGGGCAATCGGCCGATGATTTTCTTTGGTGACTTTAACGAGATCCTGAGTATGGCGGAGAAGGAAGGAGGGGGTAGCCGGGGAGAGCGACAGATGGATGCGTTCCGAGAAGTTTTAGACGATTGTGCGCTGGCGGAACTACCCTTCAGGGGGAATACTTTTACATGGCAGAGGGGACGTGCGGCTGACAAAGTAATCCGTGAACGTTTGGACCGTGCGGTTGCAAATATGGAGTGGTGTTCACTTTTCCCTGATAAGTACATCCAAAACCACGCTATATATGCTTCTGATCACGCTCCTATTACTATATGCAGCGAGCAGCCAGCGATTCGTAGTACGAGGAGGAAGAGATTCCGTTTTGAGCCTCTGTGGCTCTCTGACCCAAATTGTCACAGTGTCGTGGAAGAGTTATGGTGTGGCGGTGGCGAGGTCAATGTTTTGGAGAGAATAAGTACGTGTGCAGCAGGCTTATCTGTTTGGGCAGGGCGTGTATTTGGAGATGTGAATAAGCGGTTAAAGATGAAGGAAGCTGAGTTAATGACTTGGCAGCGTAGGCCCACCTCGGTTGTCATGCTCGAGAGATGCAAGGCCCTTGTTAATGAGATTAATGAACTAAGAAAACAGGTGGAAACGTACTGGTATACCAGAGCTCGAAAAAATGAACTTAAAGACGGCGACAAAAACACGTCCTATTTCCACCATAAGGCTAGCCAACGTCGGAGACGAAACAAAATCGAGGGGCTTGAGAATGATGCAGGAGAATGGTGCACTGACATAACTGAGATTGGGGGCATTATTCAAGGCTATTACGGGGTGCTGTTTTTGTCTGAGGGCTCGGTGGGAAGCGATGCGGTCCTCGGTTGTGTGGGTACAGTGGTGACCGAGGAGATGAACATTGGATTGACGAGACAGGTCACGGATGAGGAGGTGAAAACAACGCTTTTTGATATGCACCCGAATAAAGCTCCGGGGCCAGATGGGATGCACGCTTTATTCTTTCAGAAACATTGGGATATTGTGGGCCCTGAGATCTGCTCTTTCATTCGAGACTGGTGGGTAAACGGCCGTGATCTGAGTAGTGTTAACATGACCTCTGTTGTTCTTATACCAAAGTGCTCGTCCCCTCGCAAGATTACGGAATACAGACCCATAAGCCTTTGTAATGTGCTCTACAAAATTATATCCAAGCTGATGGCTAATAGGCTTAAGGTCTCTATTGACCAAATCATCACGGAGAACCAGAGTGCTTTCACGCCAGGTAGGCTTATTTCGGACAACGCGATCATTGCCTTTGAGATTTTCCATGCGATGAAACGGAGTGGTGAAGGTAAAGCGGGCACCATGGCTTTAAAATTGGACATGAGCAAAGCATATGACAGAGTGGAGTGGTCGTTTCTCGAGGCTATGATGCGCGCGCTGGGCTTTGCTGATCTTTGGATCAGCAGAATTTTGTCTTGTATTACGACGGTTAGCCACTCCTTTGTGGTGAATGGGGAGCTTGTTGGAGATTTAAAACCGACCAGAGGTTTACGACAAGGCGATCCCATCTCGCCTTATCTTTTTCTGTTGTGCGCGGACGCATTCTCTTACCTTATAAATGATGCTGTCCGGGCTGGGAAGGTCCATGGCGCGAGAGTGTGTAGGGCGGCACCGCGGGTGTCTCACCTGTTCTTCGCGGATGACTGTATTTTGTTTGCGAGAGCAACAGTAGGGGAATGCTCGACTGTAGCTAATGTTATTAGCCAATATGAAAGAGCATCTGGTCAGAAAATTAATTATTCAAAGACCGAGGTTGTTTTCAGCAGAAAGGTACGGGCGGAGAGCAGGGAAGCTATTAAGCGCATTCTCGGGGTGAGGGAGGTGGACAGACATGAGAAGTATCTGGGGCTACCTACGATCGTGGGAAGGTCGAAGAAAGCTATTTTCTCGGGCCTCAAAGAACGCATTTGGAAGAAGGTGAATGGTTGGAAGAAAAAGCTGCTTGCACAGCCTGGGAAAGAGGTTCTTATAAAGGCAGTGGCGCAAGCGATACCTACTTATACGATGAGCATTTTTATGTTGCCAGAATCTACAATCGACGAAATTCATGCTGTTATGGCGCGCTTCTGGTGGGGTTCGTCTGAGACCCGGCGCAAAATTCACTGGAAAACATGGGAGTTCCTTTGCGCCCCTAAGGCCGAAGGCGGTTTGGGTTTTCGCGACCTGCGCGCCTTTAATCAAGCCCTCCTTGCGAAACAGCTATGGCGGGTTCTCTGTCGGCCGGACACGCTGGTGGCACGTGTTCTCAAGGCGCGATATTTTAAGCACGATACTGTTTTGGATGCTCGTAGAGGGCATGATCCGAGCTACTGTTGGCGGAGCTTGTGGGGGTCAAAGGCGCTGCTGTTGGAGGGGCTGAAATGGAGAGTGGGTAATGGGAGGAAGATCAATGTATGGACTGACGCCTGGCTCCCGGGCCTCTCGTCAAGCAGAATTCCTTCACCAAACATTGAAGCGGATGCAAACATGACTGTTGCGGAATTCATTGACCAAGATCGCGGAACGTGGCGTTTAAATGTGTTGACAGACGTGCTGCTAGACGACGACGTGAAAGGGGCGCTGGAATTACCTTTGAGCCCACTTCTACCTGATGATGTGTTGTATTGGTGGCCGAGTAGAGATGGTCTTTACTCGGTTAAGACCGCTTATCGATTGGCTAAGGGTGGCTTTAATGCTACACGCGCGGCGGTGGTTGGTACAGCAGACACGGCTTTCTGGAACCAAATTTGGGGCTTGGAAATTCCACCGAAACTAGCCCACTTCGCATGGAGAGTGTGTGCAGGGGTGTTGGCGGCCCGTCAGAGACTACATTTACGACACTGTGCGGAGGACCCAATTTGTTTTTTGTGCAGGACAGAGGTCGAATCTGACTCGCATGCTCTTTTTCAGTGCAAGGAGTCGGCTGAGATGTGGTATAATAGTGGCTTCGAAGATGAGCTATCTGCTGCACCTATGTCGAGTTGTCGGGAGACCATCGCGTGGATGCTGAACAAGGCTGACTTGGAGGGGAGGAGACGTTTCCTGACCTTTGCTTGGGCAACATGGACGTGGAGGAATGCGAGGCTATTTGAGGAAGAACCTACACCTGGGCCAATTATAAGAGAAGGCTTGCTGAGTTTAGTGCGTGATTATAAGATGTACGCGGAGGAGGAGGGTTTTCAAAGGCAATCGGGACAAGGTACGGGGTGGTCAGATTGGCAGCAACCTGGGCCGGGGGTATATAAGCTGAATGTTGACGCGACGCTGCTAGGTGCAGGAGAAGTGGGTCTCGGTTTTGTGTGCAGGAATGACGGGGGTGAGGTCGTCTTGGCTGGGTGCAGCAGGGTACAAGCGCGGTGGTCCAGTGAGATTGCGGAGGCTAAGGCGATTGCGTACGGGCTGTGCAAGGTCAAAGAAGCGAACATCGGTCAGGTGATTGTCGAGAGTGATGCTCTTGCGGTGGTCCGGGTCGTTAATGCACGAGGAGAGTTGAGAAGTCCTCTTGGTCTTTGTGTCGATGAAATTGTTTGTTTACTGCGTAGCTTTTCTTCTAGTGCTTGTAGTCACGTTAAACGTGGGGGAAATACGGTAGCCCATACTATGGCGAGGTTCTGTTCTTCAGTAGGAGAATGCGTTTTTGATTCTTGTTTTCCGCAAGTCATTTTGGACTTGGCGGGTTTTGATCTAATATAAGCCATCCCATGTTTTGTTTCAAAAAAAAAAAAAAAAAAAAAAAAAAAAAAACAAGTCCTTAATTTTCATCATAAATTTTGTATTTAAAGAATACTACACCATTTTAATAAACATTTAAGACGATTTGTCAAAAAATTCAATTTATTAATTGAAATCTTCACTTAAAATTCACAATTTTATTTGGTATAGATATTTTTAGCTTGAACCATTCTATAATGGATCATAGGATGAAATAAATTCTCACTTAGTTGAGTAATTTATTATTATACGTCACACATATATATTGCTACCCCAAAAATAAAATCCTGGGTCCGCCCCTGATCATGAATCTCCAACTATCAGTTTAACCTTTTGGTTGAATTGATTTCTGATATGATATCAAAGCCTTATGACCAGTGATCACTAGTTCAAATCTCACAACTCCACTATTTCAAAGTGGAATTTATTGCACTACACACGTAGGCGGCCCTGTAGTTGAGTCCACACTTCAAGACCAAAGGTCATTCGTGTAAGAGGGAGCGTCAAAAAATATAGTTAGTGAAGTTAATGAGAATTGTCCACCTTATAAAGGCATATGATGCCTCCCACTATAGCCAATCAATGAAGTGGACTCTCTCCTTCCATTTGCGGGTGTGATCCAGACCCGTCTCTTGTTGTACAATCATACTTTAAGTCCATCATGGTTCAAACTAAGATTATTTTGTAATATAAATATGTACAAAGTAACACTTATTTTGAAATCCCTAATTTCATGTTATAGATACTTTCGATGAAAAACGTAAAAGTTTGGAATTACTATTGATAATCGATAAAATATAGTAACAAATTTACCCCCTCTATTAAACTCATATAACCCCATGATGTTTTGGACAAATTAAAAAAAAAAAAAAAAAAAAAAAACCAAAATTTGAGCAGGTACTGAAATTTTAGTAAAATGAGACTCATTATGTAGGAAAGAGTGTGTCATATATAGGTTAAATTGAGTACATTTATGGTGATGAATGTGTTATCCATTGTTAAAAGTTATCCAGGATAAAAATAAGGTTAAATGATTGAAATTGTTGAAAAAGGAAAGTGAGCCTAAATCAGTGAAATAAAGGAGTATTGTTTTCACAGCAGTATACTTTTTTTTTTACAAAATTTTACATTCTAAGAGTTGAAATTATATAGATTGCCTAACACTATTAAAAATTATAAAAATTTGATATTCTTACTGTATTGATAAAGACAAATCAAATAATATTCTTACAAAAAAATTTCGCTACCTTGGTCTTCCGTTGAATGCTTCCCGTCTCAATGCTTCTCACTTTCAATGTCTTCTTTCCAAGATCCATCTCCAGATTGATCATTGGGCCAGCCTTTTTTTTTTTTTTTTTTTTTTTATGTAGATAAGATCCAACTAATTGATTCTGTGATTTTTGATTTACACAATTTTTGGGGCGCGTCTATCCTTCTTCTCAAGCGGATTGCCAAAAGGATCAGTCAGCTTTGCATACGCTTCTTGTGGGGTTCTGATTCTCGTATGATCTACAAAGGATGGTCGTCTCTTACCGTTCCCAAAAAGAAAGGTGGGTTTGATATTCGGGAAATTTTTAGTTGGAATAAAGCGGTCTATGCTAAATGAATTTGGAAGTTGTATGTTGGTGAGAATCTGTGGAGTACATGGATTCACACGTACATACTTAAGGGCTCTAACTTTTGGTCATTTGAGCGATCCGAGAATTCGTCGTGGGGTTGGAAAAATCTACTCAATGTTCGGGATGATATTCTTCGTTTGGGTTATACTTCTGAGGATGTTTGCCGATGGTTTTCTCCTTCTACATCTTCGTTTTGTGCTCAACATATTTATGATTTGTTACGACCTACAGCTTCGGTTAAGGGTTGCTTAAGCCCTATTTGGGACTCTTCAATTCCATTCTTCCTCGACATATGTTTATTGTTTACTTAGCCGCGACTAAGGGACTTGCCACCATTGACAACATGAAAGCGAGGGGTCTTTCAATCCCTAATAGGTGTGTTCTTTGTTGCTCGGCTGAGGAGTCATATAGTCATCTTTCTTTTGTTGCCCTTTTTCCAAATTGCTTTGGCGTTTGGTTCTTCAAACTTCTCACGTTCGTCATCGGCTAGGGCGGTTAAGGGATGAGTTAAACTGGTTTCTACGGTTTGTTAAGGGACATAGTTGGTTTTCTAGTCGCTTGCGATGTAGTCTTGCTTGTATGATTTATGAAATTTGGCGCGAACGAAACTTACGCATCTTTTGTGGAAGGAGTCTGTTTGAATCTTTCATTGCGCTGAGTATTAGTGTTATTGTTAGTTCGCGAATTTATTTTTATAATTTTGTTCTTTCCCAGGAGCGAATTGCTAGTTTTGGTTAGTTAGGTGGCCGTCTTGGCTTTCCCTTGTAGGAGAATCTGGGCTATGTATTTCTGTTGCTTGTTTTATTAATGATAATGCCTACAGATTTTTCTGCCAAAAATATCGCGTATGTAATCCAAACAAAGGAAAATGCTCCCCTCCCTTTCCCTCCCCTCCCTTTCCCTCCAATTCCTTCAATCCAAACACACCCTTACACTATCTCGAACATCACAAATTGAAATAGAGTGATAACAAGAAAAACATGTGTTAGAGTATCTAATCGATCTTAGGCCTCCAACAATCATCTTGAACTTTTGGTTGAGTTGGTTCCTAACATGGTATCAAAGCCTTGTGATAAGAGGTCACAGGTTCGAATCTCACCACTCCTCCCTTTCAATGTCAATTATTTCGCACCAGGTATGACGGACCTGTAGTTGCGTCCACATTTCAAGCCTTAAGGGCATTCTTGTGAGGGTACGTGTAAGAGTATATAATCGATCTTGGGCCTCCAACCATCAGTTTAAGCTTTTGGTTGAGTTGGTTTCTAACAACATGTAGCAATGTCGATAAGGAAAGAAGAAACTACATCTATTTTATAGTAGAAGAGAAATACGAATTTTGAGATAAAAGATATACAATCTAAATTATAATGTTAGAAGTCCAAAACAATAAGGAAAGATCACTATTTATAAAATATTATGAGTCTAGAAATTGAAAAACCGCCTTATTTTAGAATTAATTCGATTTCCTAATATTCCCGACCTATATTAAAATAAGCAGTGTTATTACTCCCTCCGTTCTAGTGATTTGTTTACAGTTTGACTTTTTTGTAAGGGGAATTTGAGAGAAGTGTAAACAAATAACTGAAACAAAGGGAGTAAAATTTAATATACTTAAAAACTTTTAGGCGAAATTGTGTTCTATTGTGTTTTTACCGCTAACCAGAGCTGCTTTTATTGTCAAAATGTGCCATAGCGAGGCTATTTTTTTTTCACATTTCGTCGAAGTGGCGGTGTTTGTTCCGTGTTTTGCTAGAAATCCTATATTTTTCGATGCGTTTTAGCGAAATTGGTGAAGATGACGGAAATCCAAAATGACGATATAAGAACAAGTTCGAGCTGTATAAGCTACCACTAAAATATTGGGGTAAAACCAACAGATGAAATGAAGAAGGCCTAAAGGAAAAGAAGAAAGAAGAGCCAAAAGAAAGAAGATTGTCCAGTTGACCATGGGCAGCCTACCGGTTAGACCAAACCCGCCGGTCGGTCAACTGGTCGGCAAGCTAGATGGTTTATTTTGAGGAGATTTTGCAAGAAATAATTTTCCTACGACGCTGGTAGGGTATCGTTGGTACATACATATTTTCCCGTCAACTAAGTACCTTTTGATCCTAAACTCGAAAAAACCCTTCGCAGGTACATAAATATTTTCCGCGATATACGAAAAGTATCCAGCATCGTTGAGCTAGACGCTATTCACGAGGAACACCTAACCAATCCACCGGAAAATCTACTACTTCACGCACCTCGTCTAAAGATTCTTAAGTTAGTAGATCATTTTAAGTTTAAGGCTAACCAGATTCCTACGAGTACTCCCAGACGTACTTGACATTGCTACAACATATTATATTGGCTTTTTGTACAAGGTAATCCTGGGCCTTTTCAAATCCCACATGATAACCCTGCAGATTAAAAAAATATCTTTCGTAACCCTGTACTTAATTAATTTTAATTACCGTGACCATTAACTTTAATTCCGTCAAAATTAGACGTTAAGTGGCCAACATGACTGATGACATGGCATTTGTGAACTTACTTGGCTATAGTTTGACTGACTTCCTATTTTCCCTAAAAAAGAAAACCCAAAATTTCCCTCCCAATTATCTCTATTTAATCCATTTGCTCTTTATTTCATTTATTCATCCTTCTTCCTAGCTCTGCAATCGTCTTCTTCTTTTCATTATTTTTTTCCGGTTTTTTTTTTTTTTTTTTTTTTTTTTTTTTTTTTTTTTTAATTTCTTCCTCACACTAATTATACCTAGAAAATATCTTCCTCAAATTGGAAAAATGAGCCAATGCTTGGGTTAGAGTTTGAAAATCAATCGTGTAATCGATGTTTATGGAACGCGGTCATCAAAATATATGGGTCCGCAAGTAACCCCAGAAAAGCTTAAAAGGTTGTAAATTTTGTAAATTAAGCCATAAACAACACAAAATCATAATAAAGAAACGTAATTTAACTTTTAAAAATAAGGAAAAGTGCTTACCCTTACAATGATAGATTAATGAAGACGCATCTCAGATTTTTTGGTTGTTGATGATGATGGATGAATTTTGAGCCATAAACCCTAATTTTCTAATTGATTATGAATTGGGGAAATGAAACAGAGTGAGAGAAGTTGGGGAATTAGGGTGGGTTTTGATAAATTAAATGGGTTTTACGTTTTTGAAAATAATCAGCTCACAATGCCATGTCACTAGCCAAGTCAGTCCACAAATGCCATGTCACTAGCCACAATGGCCACTTAACGTCTAATTTTGACGGAATTAAAGTTAATTAAGTACAGGGTTATCAAAGATGTTTTTTAATTTGCAGGGTTACCATGTGGGATTTGAAAATGTCCAGGGTTACCTTGTAGAGAAACCCTATTATATTTAACCCACTCTGTTTGGGATGATTGAGAGGAATTAGTTCGGGGGAGTCCTACTGAAGATCCCCACTATCATGTCGGTTATTTTTTAGACTACCGCTCAACGGTAAAACAAGCTAGTATATGCAATCTTAATTGCGTGAATTGCTTTTCCCCTTCTCACTACGGCATCCTAAAAGTTGGTTGACTACGCTATATAGAGACGCTACCGGGATTACTGATCGAGACACGTTGGTCCGGACTTTTAACATTAAGTACCATGCTCCGGTAATAACTGCTCTTCTCCGCGATCAAATTACAAGCAAGAGTATGTGTTTTTTGAGTTTGCTTGTTCGAGGACGAGTAAGTGTATGATTTGGGGGAGTTTGATATGTGTTATTTATATTGTCTTTTTATCTCCATCCTGAGTTGCATTTATAGTCAAAAGGTGTGTTACGGAGGCCATTTTATTTTCACATATTGTCCGAGTGGTAGTTTTGGTGTTTGTTTTGTGTTTTGCAGGAAAACCTATTTTTTCAACATTTATGCTCCGTAATTATTGTGTGGATACTTTTTGAGACATCACACTTGGAGTGCTTATTCATTCTTCTTCGTTCTTATGATTTCTTATATTCTACGTATCACTTATTATATTATTCCGTTGCGAGAAGGCATGTTAATAATGACTTATACGGTTTATATAAATCCGTTTACGTCCTTTATGCCCTATTTTAAGAACGTAAGAACTATAGGACGTCGAGGAACTGCTCGTTTCCATACCTCATAAAATATAATAGGGGCTTGCATAGAAAACAGTCACTTTGTGAGACACCCTTATATCTTTTATTTTTCTCCTTGTAAAGTTTTTATTTTTTCGTTTTGTCTAACACATACAAAAAATTTAGGCCAAAATACCCATCATTTTAATTGTCTACTTTATGAGTCATGTGAGTTTATATTTTGCAAAAAAAAACTTTCTCTCTCCTCAGCCCCTCTCTCTCTAAGAAATTAAAAGAAAAAACCCCCAAAAAACTTTCCCTAATTTCTGGTGACACTACCGCTGCCACCCTCCACCAACTCTTCCCCCCCTTTGCCACTGCTTCCTCCGCCGGAGATGGGGTCGATCTTTGGCCCCTCTCCGGCGGGAACCCACTGAAACGCTTTATACCCTCATTTTCCCGAGTCTAGGCTCGCAAGCAAGGCCACCGGAGTGTCGATTGATGTCCCCGCCATTACGGACCGACCCGGTCACTACCCGTCTTTCCCGCATTCGTTTGGTCTGTCCATGACTTCCCCCCACCCCAGACCCCCACCCCCCGGTGCTGGGGTCATGTGTCCGTTCCCTCCCCGTCCGGCAGCCTTAGCTGTCGTTGGCGTTAACTGGTTTTCTAGGCTAGTGGAGGTGTTCCCCTCCCCCTCCCCCTCGCCCCCTCCCCCACCTCCATTAGCCCAAGCCCGTGTACGGGCTTAGCCCTTGGGTTACCTTTTGTTGGTCTCCGTTGGTTGTCGACCTGAATCTGACATGGTGTTCCCCTCCCCCTCGCCCCCTCCCCTACCTGTTAGTTTCACAGTCTTTTGGTCGATGGTTTGCATGGTTTTTTTGGTTGTCGGGTTTGTCTTAGAAAGGGGTTTGGTTCTCTCTCGGTTTTCTTGAGGGGTGTCTTTGGGTCTCTTATGCGGGCTTGGTTAAGAGATTGTTGCGATTAGAAGAGTCGGGATCTTTAGGCTTTGATGGGATTATTGTCTTACTCCGTGTGTAGAGCGTTTTCTAAGGGTATTATAGCTTTTCTTTGGCAGGTTGGCTGTAACGGTAAGGGTCTGTGGAGTGTGGTGGTTGGAGTGGGTTTGGTTGCGGTGGTCATATGATTTAACCATATGAGCTTTTGTATGCTACTCCTTAGTCTTTTTTGTCGCTTGGTCTTTCTTCCTAATAATAATAACGCGCACAGGTGTACTTTCAGCGCGTTAAGTAACAAGAATAATCTCGTCAAGACTAGTATGTCCTTATTGCGCCCGGTTTGGGTTGGAATAGCCATGGAAAAGATTTCTGTGGTGAATTTGGCCAGGAGATTGGTTGAGGGGAGTCCTGTTCCCCTACCTGTTTGTCTGCTAACTACACTGGCTCTGGCTCTTTGGGTCAGTGATCGTAGAATTTGGTCACCAGGGTGTAGGAGTTTTATCTCCATCGGAGGCAAACTTGAGTGGTTTGCTTTCCACATTTCTCTTCTACGCTCTTGTAGCGTAAGTATAAATTTGTCCTATCACTGCGCAGCTCGCTTGGAACGTAGGCATCTGAGAAGCATAAGCTATGTAGACGAGGTAGTAGAGGACGCTCGTGCCCAGTCATCCGTACTCCGACAACCCAGTCATAGTACCCGACGCTTTAGTAGATCTATTTTAATGTTTTCCTTTATCTTAATAGTTGTAATAAATACTGGATGTATTACAGGTTTTAGAAACCTGAACGTGTAATTACATCTTTTACTAGTGGCAAAAAAATAAAAAAAAATAAAAATAAATAGTTTATATTTTGCATTGCGATTCACTAGTTTACAGTTTGAACTTGTTATCACCCAAACCTTACTCTCTCCTTCAAACAAAACTTATTATTGTTTGAAGATTATTGCCCCCCACGATTCTTTTTCAAACATGTATCACACCAACTTCTTATTCTTCATTCATCTTTCTTCATCAACTTAACAATTTTTTTCCCATGTCTATTGCAATCTTGTTGAATAGTTGTGGGATTATATTTAGGTTTCAATGAAATTTGTAAATGTTGGTTTAGTGGTGCTTAAGAACTCAAATTTGAATTTAAATTTGGATTTAAATAAAACATTTGGTAATAACATGATTAAGGGTGTCATTTGATTGAAGTAAGCTACTTTTAGAAAGAAATGGATTCAGGTTAAATTTGACTCAAATACCAATCCAAACCCTTCACGTTCTCCAACGCAGCACCATAAGTAGACCTGAAAAACAGGTCGTGTCGTGTTCGTGTCACATGTAAATGGGTCACTAACTTTTCAAGCCAAACCTGATCCATTTACATAAACAGGTCATTAGTGCTTGACCCAAACCCAACCTGTTTATATTCTAAATCACCTGACCTGACCTATTTAACCCATTATACCTATATCAGCTATCTAACTAATTAATGCATAGTCAAATTGAAAACAACACATAAACACATTTACACCTAAAACGATAACTAAAAATTAATATTTATCAAATAATAATAGGTTATGTCGGTAAAGCCACCAAAACAAAAGCCGTAATAAACAATATATTAAGAAACAATGTGATCTTCTGTTTTAAGTTTTGGAACAAATGAGTTAAATGGATTATTGAGTTAATCTACCTGTTTAACTCTTTTTATTAAATAGGTATTTCATGTCATATTCGTGTCTCGACATCTTGACCCAAACCCAACCTATTTATATTTCGTGTCGAGTTCTTGTCGACACAATTACTTAATGGGTCACCACATCGTGACCCAAACCCATTAATTTCGTGTCGTGTCACTTTTTGCCTGCTCTAATCGTAAGGGAATTTTTCAATTGCGATTCTCCAAATGCTAGGTGCAGAGCGGGGGCGGAAAAAGGTTACCCTGCACATGTAGCCACTCAAAAAAAATCGACCTTCACATCCATCCCACCACCCGTCGTATAAACTTACCGGACGATTTTAGTAGTCTTGCGTTAGCGTTTGTATACCTATACTCACGCTCATCACCCGGCGAGTATCTACCAACCCGCTTAAGAGTCACCATGTACCAACTTGTAGGTACTGGGATTAACATGGAACCACTCGACGTCTTGCTAAGGGCGTAAAGTTAAAAAGATTAAGTACAGCAAACCTTTAAAAACTGTTTTGGAGCCGCCACAAAATTATGAGGAAAATTTAGAACCCGCCTCCGTGTCCTCATGCTCAAAGACACGTCTTAGAGTTCAAGGCACGTCGACACCCATCCATCTAAGGTTATTGTGAAACCAGATTCGGATTCGGGTGAGGGTACTCTTCTAAAGAATAAATCAAAATAATGTTTTTATGAAAGATCTTTCGAAAAAGCCTATCAAAAGATAGCCTCTACTAGACTTGAGAACAATGCAAATAATCATACATGAGTCTAAGTAATTCGCTATGTACAAGTGCGATATAAGTTGTAAAAATAATGCAAAAGAGATTGTTTAAAACCCTCAGTTAAGCACGCTTAACTTGTTAACGAAAACAGTTCAGTTTAATGACGAATTCATTTTAAGTGATTTAGATGCAAGATGAGGATTTGCTAAATGCATGCAATAAAATAAACGTTCAATTATCCATTGGTTTATTTTAAAGAGGACAGTTGTTTATGCGACTTTGGAAAGGTGTTACGAATAGGGTGTGTATTCGAGGTGCATGGCCGCCTTATGAAAAGCAGACTTGCGTACCAAAGTCGGGGTGAGCCTAATGTAGGCCCTTGCTAGTCTAAGAAGTAAAGAAAAACCTTAATCCTTGTTAGGATTAAGACATACCTGTGTGGATACCCATATCCGTACCCTCCCAAACAAAACCCTGTGATGTATCACGGACTTTTAATACGCATGTTTTAACGTTGACTTAAACGGTTCTAACTAATGTCGAATTCATTTTGAGTCGTTTGAAATGTTAAATGATTTAGGTCACCTCACATCGCATTTAAATAACGTTCATTTTGTCCATTTGGAGTCTAGCTAGGTCCTCGTCCTGCTTCATTTGGCATGAGCTTCGCATTTGCACTACAATTGACCCTTTTACATTAACAAGGTCTGATTCAGCATTCCTAAATTCCTAAATTTAGGCCCGGTAGCTAAAACCGCTATTTAGTCCCCTCTTACACAAAATACAACTTCACGTCTTACCTTATTTCACAAAACCATGCAAAATACACCCTTTTCATTTTTCCGGGTCTCGGGCCCGAAACCGAGCCCAAACCCAGCCTTTGGCCCGCACTCCAAAGCCCTAAGCATCACAAAATATCTCACAAATATCCCAGCACTTTTCTTGAGCTTCACGTTCGAGATTATCTCATGATCTTTCAAAGATTCAATGCAACCGAAACTTGGAAAGTGGACCTAGAACCAGCCCCCCAAACCGCATAACCTTATGCGGTTTGAGGGGAGAACCGCATAAGCTTATGCGGTTTACCCAAGCAACCGCATAAGGCTATGCGGTTCCTAGGCTTGTTTTTATCCCCCTATTTCCTAATTTCTCCGAGGTTTTTAGTATATATACAGCCCTATACCTCGAGGTTCAAACACACTTTTTAGATCACAATTCACATCCTTTACACCACAAATTCTCTCCCTTTACACTTTTGCATCCACAAAAGCCTCAAGCACTCAAATCCTTGAGTTCAACACACCATCCCGTGTTGAATTCATCCTCCTTTCAAGTTCAAGAAGCGAAGCTCTGCCCAGATCTGAAGCGTCAGGACAAGGTAGGTACCGATCCACTTGGATCAAAGCTTTTTCTTATTTTCTATGGACTAACAAAGGGGACTACACTCTAGCGCCCCCCCCGGCTTTGGCACCGAGCGGGCTTGCATTCCAAGTCTTCTTATTACTTCGGGTACACTCCATATCCGATGACACGCCAAAGTCGCATAAGCAACCGACCTTATAAAATAAACCAATGGACAATTGAACTTTATTTTATTTGCATGCATCTTGCACCTTTACATTTTGCATTAAAATCAACTTAAACAATGAATTCGACCTTTAATCGAACTGTATTCGTTAACAAGTTAAACATGCTAAAGCGAGGGTTTTAATCAATCTTTTTGCATCTGCATCTGCATTCTTTTACATCTTTATCGCACTTGTACGTAGCGATAACATTAGCTCAAATATCATCTTACAAGGATTGTTCTAGGTCAGTAGAGGCTATTTTTACATAGGCTTTTCTAAAAGGTTTTCATAAATCATTATTTGAATTAACTCTTTTTCTATAGTACCTCACCCCGAATCCAACTGGTTTCACAAGCCTTAGATCTAGGGGTGTCGGCGTGCTCCAAAATCTAGGACATGTTTTAGCTTAGAACATGGTAGCGAGGTTCCTATTTTCCGCGATAAATAGGTGGCGACTCCATGTGATTCTTAAAGGTTTTTCCAACTTAATCTTTTTAACTTTAAAATCCGCCCTTAAGCAAGGCGAGTTGGGTCCGATCCGGGTTCCACGGTTTGGCGACTCATTTGAGAACTCTCATTTTTAAAACTTAAAACTAGCTTTTTCTTTTTAAAAATAAAGAGGTGAAACTTGAAAGCCTTGAACAATCCAAGTATACATATTTGAGCTATGCACATTCGGTTAGAGTCCATTCCTTTTGGAATCTAGGCACCCTTTGCACCCTTGTGAGGTGGTTCCAACACCTTGAGCTTGTCCACTCGATAAAGCACGTGCGGGACTAACTTTCCTCTCTCCCTCCACGGCCAGAAGCGGCTATCTCGACCGCCCCAGTGCTCCCTCTAGAAAACCTATCGCTCCGGCGTAAGGAAATAGAGGGGTTAAGTATCTGCCAAAGCGTACTCGAGTAGTTGGAGGTGTACCCGACTGACTCATTTTTCACCCCTTTTTGAGTCATACGTACAAGTTCGAGGCCATGCACTCCATGGTCTTTTTCAAAACGAGCATATGCATTCATATCTTCGAAAACTCGCTTAAACGTTTCAAAAATAAATGAACCTAACACCTAACAAACTAACACTTTTCAAACAAAACTATCGCGAATTTTTTGAAATAAACTTTTTCAAAATTTCCTTTTTCACTAACAAGCAAAAACCCGAGCAAGGAATAAAACCCGAGCTCGCGGATTTCAATCCTCTAGGTCACACGGCCTAGCCTCTACATTTAACATCCTCGACTCGACTTGCTAATCGCTCTCGAGCCGAATCCTTCTTCTTTTACACATCCGACTCGAGCTCACCTCGGAAAATCACCGATACCAGTTCGACGGGTGCAAAGCAAAACGTTTTAACATCGAGACGAGATGTGCGCACACATCCTCGCCTCAAGAACTTCCCTTAGCAAAAACCTTTTTCGAAAACCTCCTTTTTCAAGCTTAAAAGGTCTTTCAAAACAATGAAATGAGCTAAAATGAATGCCTAAAATGAATATGAGTCTAGTGGGTCGAGTCGTGTCGCTAATGTACAAAGTGAAATGCAGGCCTCAGCTGATTGCTCACCATGAATCGCATCATCACCCCTTCCTTCAAACACTCCTCAAAGATGGCTAACCTCAACAAGTTGAAGACCCTCCGTCACCGCATTGACCAGCTCACCAAAAACATTGACAACTTGAAGGCCTTGCATCAGTTCGAAGTTGCACGCTTGGAACAACGCTCCAAGGCCGACAAGCCTGTTTCCATCCACACTCTCATTACCCAACTCCAAAGGGACGAGGAAGATTTCACCCAATATCTCGTCCGTTGGAGAGGATTACTTGCTCGAGTTCCGAACCCTCCGCACGAAGACGAACTCATGTACACATTTCTCGGTAGTCTACGACCCGAGTGGCGAAAACATTTTGATTACGGCGACGCCGAGAATTTCGAAGAACTCATTGAAATTGCCCTCGGAGCCCAAAGCAACCCCACAATCTATAACAACCCGGCAACCTTCCTCGGACCAGCACCCGTCATGGATTGCTCCTACTTGGTCACACCCACCAACAACCAAATCAATGGGGTCTGGTTCAGTGATGACGAAGACGAAGAGTGGCCACCCACTAACAAAACGGTGGCTCAACTCTCGACTACTTCTTCCTCGAATAAAAACAAAAGCAACAAGAAGGGAAAGAAAAAGAAGGGCAAGCAGTCCGAAAGCAAAGAAAAGGGCAAGCAGTCCGAAAGTAAAGGTCAAGAAGGAAAGGGTAAGCAACCCGAAAAGGAAGACCAAGACGAGGTTTCACATCTCACACGCTCCGGTCGTCCTTATCAAAATATTTTCACAGATGAACATGCCAGAAAAGCAACTGCGGCCGAGAAAGGCAAGGCCGTAGCCCAAGAGGATAACCCCTCTACAAGTACACCATCCACCTCTACAATAATTCCACCACCGAACACGAGTGAGGTGCTTCAAAAGCAACTTGCTCGCACAAAAGCCGATGTTTCCATCTGGGCCCTTTTACGTGACTCAGCTGAACATAGGAATGCATTTATTCGCGCTCTACAAATAGCATGTGCAGACGCAGAGATCTCCCCAGATCAAATGGTCAGCCATGTCACTAGGGATTGGTTACCGGGGGCTATCACCTTCTCAAATGATGATCTCCCCGCTTTTGGATCAAACCACAACCTCGCCCTATACATTAGCGTCGAATGTATGAAGAAAACTTTGCCCGTGTCCCTTGTTGATAACGGATCTGCAGTCAATGTTCTACCATTGGCCACCGCACATCGCCTCGGCCTATCCGACAAAGACTTCACCCCAAGCATGGACGGAGTCAAGGCCTTCGACGGAACCCGACGTCACGTGAAAGGAACCATTTCTCTTCACATACGCAGTGGTCCCATAGAAAGAAAAGTCGAGTTTCAAGTCATCGACATGACCCCTTCCTATAACATACTCCTGGGACGACCATGGATTCACTCCACCAAGGCCGTAACCTCTACTCTACATCAAAAGGTTAAGATCCCTCTCAACGAGGAAATCATAACTTTGAATGCCTCAAACTTCCGAGCCCTTTTTGATACACCAAAAGAGCCCAATTCTGCCGAAATCGTGGCTGAACCCGCAGAAGACTTATGCGGTTTCGACTTCGAAGTTGGCGCCATCACGCGTACACCAATCAAAACCTACAAACCTTTCAGAACAAAGAACAATAACAGCCTTTGGCTCACCATGGGTTTAGGCTACAAGCCCAAAAGTGGCGACCACGAGAAGATGGTTAAGGAAATCCAAAGACGAAAGTCAACCCACAAGGTCACCATGCGACCTTACATCCTCGACCTGAACGCATATTTCACCCCCGGAGGAACGGGCCGACGGAATACCTCCCTTCGAGACATCATTCTTTCACCTGAAGCTTGTTTCTCTAGTGAGGCCGAGCCCAATACACTCAAAGCCTCACCGAGCACCAAAAACGAAGAAATCGTCTCCACAATCATGCGAGACCGCCACTTCGATCCTAATTTACTCATAGCCGACGCCGCAGACAAAACCCTCAACGGATGGTATAAGACGCTGAAATGGACCGATGCACAAGGTCACCACTTCCAGCTTATCACCGGTGAAGGACCACTCTTCGACCACGTCACCAATCTCAAAGACAAGGACGAGAGTGATTCAAACTCAAGCACCTCAAGCAGCTCAAGCAGCTCAAGCATCTCCAACGACACGGAAGATAATGAAGAAGAAGAAATTCTTTTAGATTCTAATGCTCTTAGTGTCGGGTCACCTGTCGACCCATCTATCCTAGATTCTAGCTTTAGTTTAGACTTTCTTTTTACGGAGGCTAGCTCCAAGCAATTTTCTGAATTGTCGAATAATTCTTCTCAAAATAATGAAATGAATAAATTTGCTTACGCCTTGTCTCAAGTTAAAACAAACAACAAAGTACAAACAAACAAAAATCAACAAACAACAAACAACACACTAAACACAAAAGACACTAACTCATGCGAAAGTGAATCGTTAAACAAATACATTGCAAACCTTGTACACCCAAAAACACAAGACCCTATCATCGAGGAAACCATAACCATAAACGTGGGAACCCCCGAAGAACCAAGAGAACTACAACTAGGAGCCTCACTAGACGAACACGAGCGCACCCAATTTACACAACTCCTAAGCGAATTCAAGGACGTATTCGCTTGGTCATACAAAGACATGCCCGGCATCGAACGAAGCATCGCTGAGCACCGCATCCCCATCAAACCCTGAGCATAAACCCGTCGGCGAGCTAAGAAGACTACGTCCCGAATGGTCTCTTATGGTCAAGGAAGAAATCGAAAAACAACTACAGCCGGTTTCATCCAAGTCATCGAGTATCTGAATGGGTCTCAAACATGGTCGATCCTGAAAAAGAATGGCAAAATTCGAGTATCGTTGACTTTCGCGACTTGAACAAAGCTAGTCCCAAAGATGACTTCCCATTACCTCATGTGGATGTCCTAGTCGACAACACCGCGACCACGCCTCCTATCCTTCATGGACGGCCACGCAGCTACAATCAAATCAAAATGTCAACTTTGGAAGACATGGCAAAAGCGGCCTTCATTACTGTGGGGACATCTTCTTTATCTGAGCATACCATGCCCTTCGCCTTTATCAATGCAAAGAACATACCAACGCACCGCTACAACCCTTTTACACGACATGATGCACAAAGAAGTCGAAGTTTACGCCGACGATATGATCGTAAAGTCGAAGGAGAGGAATGGCCACATCACTAACCTCCGCAGTTCTTTACTACCGCGACAATACAAAATGCGCCTCAACCCCCAAAAATGTACTTTTGCAGTTAAATCCGGGAAACTACTAGGACACGTAGTGAGCCAAAGAGGCATCGAGGTCGGCCCCTCAAAAGTCAACGGAATCCTAGAAATGCGACCCGGAGAACCTCGGCGAAATTGAAGTTTCTTGGGCCAAATCCAATACATCTCGCTTCATTAGCAAACTTACCATGATATGCGAACCGGTTTTCAAGAAACTCAAGAAAACCGACCACGTTGAATGGGACGATTTAATGTCAAAAAGCATTTGACAAGGTCAAGGAATTGCTAACTAACCCACCGGTTCTACGACCACCCCAAGCGGATTTACCGCTATCCTTATACCTTACAACGACACCTGCCGCCATGGGCGCCTTGCTCGCTCAAGAAATAAACGGCGAAGAACACGCAATCTACTACATAAGCAAGAAATTTCTTGATTACGAAACTCGATATTCACCCGTCGAGAAGAGTTGTCTAGCCTTAGTGTGGTCATCCAAGAAACTCCGTCATTATATGCTAGCACACCAAACGAAGGTCTATTCCAAAATGGACCCCGTAAAGTACCTCTTCGAGAAACTCGTACTAACGGACGAATGGCCGATGGACATTGCTCCTAGCCGATCGACCTTAAATGCACGTGCCTCAAAGCAATCAAGGACGGCGGTCTCCGATTTCCTAGCCGAAAATGCAATCGACGAAGAACCAATCATCGACACAACATCCCTTCCAGACGATGGGATCTACAACATCAACCAAGAACAATGGGAGTTATACTTCGATGGTTCATCCAACTATCGAGGTTGCGGAGTAGGAATACTTCTCATATCCCCGAATGGCGAACACACACCCTTATCCATTAAACTGGACTTCGACGTAACAAACAACGCCGCGGAATACGAAGCATGCTTGCACGGTCTCCAAGCAGCGCTTGTACTCAACGCCCGCAATATAAGAGTTTATGGGGACTCCTCCCTCATAATCAACCAAGTATCCGGAGCATGGAAGATACTTAACGAAAACCTAGCATTATACCAAAACAAGATACAAGAGCTCATAAACGAATTCTATCACGTAGAATTCATACACCTCCCACGCGAAGAAAACCAATTCGCCGACGCGCTATCCAAACTCGCGTCACTAATCAACATACCCCCGGGGATGGAAACGCTCCCAATTGTCGTGGAACGACGGAACGAACCCGCATACATCTGTGACATTGAAACCGAGGAAGAACAAACCGACCCTTGGTACCAAGCAATCATCAACTACAAAACAAACGGTGAATACCCACCAAACACCGACAAACGGGCCAAGCGAGCCCTACGCCTATTATCATCACAATTCGTGCTGGAAATGGGCAAACTACTCAAAAAGACACCCCAAGGCACACTCCTCTTGTGTGTCGACCACAAAAAGGGACACGATATTATGTCCCAAGTACACGATGGCGAATGCGGACCACACATGAACGCACGAGCCATGTGCAAACAAATCATAAGGCTAGGATGGTATTGGACAACCATGGAAGCCGACTGCGCAAAATATGTCAAACACTGCCATAATTGCCAAATCTTCGCAAACGTACAACACATCCCTCCTTCACCACTATACAGTTTAACCTCGCCATGGCCTTTCTCCACATGGGGGATCGACGTCATAGGCAAAGTTCAACCCGTAGGAGCAGGAGGACACTGCTTCATCCTCGTGGCCATCGACTATTTCACCAAATGGGTCGAAGCCGCATCATACCGTACGCTAGGCACAAAAGAAGTTGCGAAATTCATACAAAACAACATCATTTGTCGCTACGGCATACCCCACGAATTCATAAGCGACCAAGGCACACATTTCCAAGGAGAGGTCGAACCACTTCTCCTCAAATACAAGATACAACGACACAAATCATCACCCTACCGACCACAAACTAACGGCGCGGTCGAGGCAGCAAACAAAACCGTCGTATCAATCCTCAAAAAGATGATCGACACCTGCCACGACTGGCCCAACAAAATCCCATTTGCATTATGGGGATATCGCACCACAATCCGCACACCCACAGGCATGACACCCTATTTCCTAACCTACGGGATGAAAGCCGTTCAACCCGTAGAAATCGAAATGCAATCCCTTCGGATCCTCATGGAAGCAGACATTCCTGAAGCCGAATGGGCACGCGAACGCTACGAACAACTCATTCTCTTAGACGAAAGACGGTTACATTCACTAAGTACAGTCCGAATGTATCAATCTCGCCTACAACGCGCCTACAACAAACGGATTAAGCCACGAAACATCAAAGTGGGCGACCTAGTACTCAAATCAGTCCGAGCACCATTACCAGTCGACCCAAGAGGAAAATTCAAACCCAATTGGGCCGGACCGTACTTGGTCAAAGAAATCCTTCCCGGAGGAGCCGTGAAACTAACTGACCTTGACGGTCAAGACTTCCGATTACCAACAAATCTTGATCAACTCAAGAAATACTACCCTTAAACACAAACACCTTTGCAATGTGTTTCAAAAAAAACAAAACTCACTCTCGCATGAGTGAACTACGCTCGGTTTGATTCCACGCACTGTGGATACGTAGGCAGCTTTGCAAAGAGCTCAACCGAATCACAAGAACTACGCCGGTTTGATTCTGTATGCAAAAAGCAGATACGTAGGCAACTTGTCAAGAGTACAACCGAACTTTTCTAGCACGCATGCCCAAAGCTTAAAAAGGTCAAGGGCGTTGCACTCACAAAAAGACACGCTCAAAGCTTAAAAAAGTCAAGAGCACAGTCAACACAAAAGTAAAAAAAAAAACACAAATCCAAGTCCGAAGCTTAAAAAGGTCGAGGATTTAAGACAAAACAATTCAAAACGCACAAGTCCAAAGCTTAAAAAGGTCGAGGACTTAAAAACGGAACAAGTCAAACAAACGAATCCAAAGCTTAAAAAGGTCGAGGATTTGAGACAAAATGCAAGTGTTCGAAGCTTAAAAAGGTCGAGAACATTTAAAAACAAAACAAAGAAAGCAACGAGACAAGGCAAAAGCAAATTAATTCTATTTTATTACTTTATTTAGAATTTTCCGCAACTTAGAAAGGAGCTAGGAACAAGCCTCCTTAGCCCTTTATTCGAATCTAAAACATGTAAAGGAATCTTTCTAAACTAAGCAAAACAAACTACTCAAGCCCTTTTCCGACGCTTTGGGTTAACCTCTTCATCTTCAAGAGGGCGATCCGCCACAACTTTCGACCTAAGGACAGGAGTAGATCTCTCAAAACCTGGGGGCTCGACCGGATCCTCATCTTGCTCAACTGGGGGCTCCTCGGTCCTTGGCCCTAGGCGATCTTTAACGGTCACCCTCGGCCCAAGCCTTTCCCGCACCGGTCTCGAAGTAGAAGCACCTGCATCAACAACACAAAGATCACCATAATCCCTCCTGTCACGCACTACTTCGTGCAACAAGGAGGGCTTTGGCCCATTCTTCTCTCTCCTCCTCTGATTCTCCCGTTCATGAGAATCCTTGGAATGACACCACCGTGTATAGAAGTCCGTAACACGACTAGACTCTATATGCTCCGGCACAGCCCAAGTAACACGATCCGACCACCCTCGGATCCAAGCATCAATCATCTGGTTGTTTAGGACAACAACCCCTCCAACCTGCGTATCCTGATCCGGAATAGTCTGCGCAAACCCGATTTGCCTCTTCAAGCGAAGAGGATGAATCCATACACCCCGTTCAAACCCGCACAACATCAACCCACGAGCCGCACTCGCCACCGATGGTGCCGTTACCTCCGTAATGCCCCACCACGAAACATACCAACGAATGCTGCTCTCCTTCACAAACCACCGGTAGTAGTTTAGCGAACGCTCCCGAGGATCAGCCCAATCCATCTTCCGAGACGTCGTCGTCCCGCCGCCAAGACACCTCGAGGAAGAGCTCTATACACACTCAGCCTCTCCATGAGCCAAACGTTGAGAATCCTAGCGCAACCCCTGTACGAGCTCAGACGATCAGCATAACGGTCGTCTAAGCCCAGTATAGTCTCCGCTAAGATCAACGCAGAAGGATCATGTCCCCGCTCCATCTCTTCGACAACACGAGCATACCTCGCGTTCCCGAACACTCCATCTGGCATGGACCCCGCAAAAGCATAACGATGAACCAAACAAAAAGCGAGGGCCCTCCGCCTAGAACGGTCCGAAATACTAGTATCGGCCTTATTCATATATCGTCGACACAAGAGAAGCATGTGTACCTTGCCTCCCTCAAACAAACCTGCAGCATGAGCGTCCGTCATCCCAAGGAAGTTTCGCAACATCCCGTTATAACAAAGCTCACTCTTCACAACCACAGGAGTAGTCCGTTTCGACCATCCGGCAATGGCCGAGAACTCCTCCATCAAAGGGCACACCTCTCCCCCGGGAAACCTAAACACATGCAAGCTAGGATCCCAATAATCTAAGCACGAGTCAAGGAAATCTAGATCGACTTTCATTTGACGAAAGCCGATAAATACACCCGCACCATCATCATACACCGCCTTCTTCATCCCCGAACTCAAGGAAGACGTCCACCTCTTCAAAAGAGCATCAAAATGCTCCTCCATTTTCTTGAAAAAAAAAAAAAAAAAAAAACTTTTATAAATATACCCTATATATATTTATGAGAGCAAAATCCTAAAACAAAAGCACAAAGAAGAGAAGTGATTGTGAATGAAGATTAGGCACGCACCCCCTCTCCTTATATAGGAAAACAATGTCCGAAATATGGAAATACAGCGCCACAGACAAGCCAACAAACCGCAAGGCTCTATGCGGTTTGCAGTCCAAACCGCATAAGCTTATGCGGTTTAGCCCACGAACCGCATAAGCCTATGCGGTTTCAGGGGCTGGTTTTTCTCAAAATTTTCCTAATTTCGTCCTTCCTAAAACACTACAACCTACTTTGGGCTACGATATTCCTTCGTGGTTCCCCATACATCAACATTACACTTCACTTCAGCAACTCCGATTCTTACCACGAGTCAACACGTAACATTTTTCGCATTCATACGAGCTCATTTCGCTTTTAAAATGAACTTTTCACAAAACATTTTCACAGTCTAAAATGAACATCAACGCATCCCACTCGGGAATCATATCATTTCTTCAAAACAAGCCAAACAAACAGGTTTATCGCCGGCAATCAAAATCAAGCTACAACATTCACGCTACAACGTTCAAGCTACAACTACAAATTTCAAAGTTCAAGCTACAACGACATGTACATAAAGGTTCATACAATCTTTAAGTACACAAATTCACTCGGGGTGACGGCGCCGATACTCGTCAAACTCACGCCGAATCTGAAGTCTCTCGGCTCGACCATCGAGGCTGTCTGCTCAGCCCAAGCCATCCTCCACCTGTTGGCTATACGCCATAGCTTCTTATGCGCCTCCTTAGCCACCTGAAACACAACACAAACACAATTCACACTTTTCTCCATTTTGCCTTAATTTCACTCAAATTAAGTCAAACTTAGGGGGGAAATTTCAAAACAAACACAGTCAACCCCACTTTACCTTAATTTCACCCAAACTGGAAGGGATAACACAAAAAACGACTCTCACAAGTTTGATCATCGATATACTTCATACCTCGATCAAACTGGGGGCTTATACATACACATACAACCACACAAGAACATACCTTCTTCACCTTGCTCGTCCAGCTGTCCATGCCCGCATCAGTAGTCACCGGCAAGTACGTCGGCAGAACAAAGGTACGACGGACGCCCGAGTCATCATACTCGATGGTAGTAGGGAAGTCGTCAGGCTGCTCTGCCATCTCGGGATCAAACTCCTGCAAAACAAATACAAAACGCACACGTCAGGGAAATTTTTCGCAAAATTACCTTACGCACCCCCAAACACCGAAGCACACATACCTCAATCGGCCCACAAGCAAGCCGAGACTGAGCAAAACGGGCATAGTCTTCCCCAGGACAAAGGAGGCTCACTGACTCTCCCTCTCCATACAACGCCACACGATCCTGGCGAGAAACCCCCGCCAAGCAGGACCCTCGGCGGATCTCAGCACCACCGGGTGGCCACCACTGAAAGACCAAACGCTCTCCAAGGTACCAAACCGATCCATACGGCGTCGCTATGTATAGGCGCTGGGTCTCTCGCACCGCAAACCTAGCCCCAATGCCCTCGGGAATATCCCTGTACTCACCCCACGGGAATGGCACGAACTACAAAGACAAGACAAATACGCTCACAAATACAAATACAGATACAGTACAATCATTTTAAGTACACTCTATTTAAAATGGTTCAAGCACAAACCTCATCAAATCGCATTCGGTTTAGACGATCCCTAACATCATCATACGACCAGTTGAGCAGCCTTGCGATTACACGTACCCCAGTAAATGCGTCTGCAGAGTACTCCCTCACGATCCTCACAGCATGCGGGGGAAGCAGAAAAGGGAAGTGGCTAAGAATCCACGACTGCACATACGAAAACAAGAAACAAAAACACGTTACAAAGACAACAAAGACAAATGAACAACAATGCACCTGATACAAAAACAAAATCAATACATACCTCCATCAAGAAGCCAGGCGCGACCAAGGACAGTCGCGAACCTCCATCCATGACCCGCGGTCTCACGGCATCCATGCGAGGAATGCACAAGCCCGCAGATCGCCACCTACCAACGTCCCAATCGCATCCCAATCCAGGAGATGCATAAGGACCGATGTCGACGCCCGCTCACCCTTGTCGCCGAAGTACACGGCGCTCACGAACCACCACAACCACATACGAGCATTCTGCTCGTCACTCCACTCCGAGGGGCCATACTCGGTCTTCCCCTCAAAATACTCCAAGATATAGCTCGTCTTGAAGGTATAGGGTGGCGCACCCTCACAAATCACCTCCAAACCACCGCCAACCGCGTTGGTCACAACCTCGTCCACAACGGACGGCGCAAAGTCAAAATCCATGTCGCGGACCCCAAACGGTAACCAGTCGCGGCGACAAAGATACCCAGACAAGGTAATGCCGCCTCAAAGCCGGCATATGGAACGTCGTCGTGGTGTCCCAATACCTGCCCAGGAAGGCCCCGATCAACATCGGGTTCGCCTCCGCTTCCTTCCTCGCAATCTCCTCCAATGGCCGACCAACGGCCAAAAGCACCACGCAACACCCGAGCTTGCGCCCTCGTGGCTTTCTCCTCAAAGGCACACATCGCGGACGAGACGCCCGAGAAAGTTCTCATTGGGCCCTTATCCCAACCCATCGTCGCTCGATAGGAAACATGTCTCTCCGGAGCAAGCAAAAGATTGTGGCCATCCCAACCCTTCGCGAAAGCCCTGTTCACACGTGATTTCCGCGGCCTAGAGCTACTTGCCCTAGGTGCAACCTCCTCAACCTCCTCAGCCTGCGCCTCTGCGACATCCATCTCAGCCTCCAACTCGTCTACGAACTCCTGAGCAAACGCATCCGCCGCCTCCTCCTCGGGATCACGCACCGGAACATTTCTCCCACGGCCCCTACCTCGTGACTGACCACGTCTCGTGGGCAGGTCCCGAGGATCAGCATCCCTCTCACTACGAGTACGCCTCAAGTTACTCGAGCTAGAAGCTCCCTCTGTCCTCGAACTAGCACTCTTACGAGATCTCGATCTCGTAACACGACTGGAACCTTCACCTGCAACCAAACACAAACAAATACAAACAGCTATAATACATGCAAGCATACCTTCTTGGCATACATTGTACACAATATTCATCCACAAATAATACACACATAATACATATACATCCCCCAACACATTGCATTATACGCCCTGCAGAGCATTTTCAGGCCTAATTCACAATTAAGCCGAAAACCGTTCTCTACTTTTCAAAATTACAACTTTATGGTTTCTACGCGCCATAATAGTCCCCAACAACAACCCATTACAAGCAATTGCATTTTGGTCACTCCGATCAAAAACCCCTAATTCGCCTTAATTACTCCGTATAACTACGACTTAAGACGGCGATTTGAAAGCCTTAACTCGACTTTTTCGCAAAACTAACGCTATAGGCATGCTATACTCACCATGGGCATCCTACACCGAAGTTTAATTGAAATTCCGGGTCGGAAAATCCGGGTTCGTTTTCGGGCCCGAAACCTAATTTGGACGTTTTTCACACAAAGACGGTCTAAATCACAATCAATTCACACACACACGTTCACATGACATGATGCAACACAATGACGTCAACTTCAAGCATTCAAACGGCAAATTTCAAGCAAAACTCGGGTTTTCATTCAAAACCCGTCTTTTCAACATTTCAAGGCAAAACTAGCTAATTACAACAACAAATAACGTAAAAACAAGTTAAAATGGAGCATTACCTCGTTCCATAGCAAGGCAACGCAAGAAAAATGAGCAAAAACGGTTGAGAAATCGAAAAATGACGTTTTTTAGAGTGAAAAACCGAAAATGAATGAATGAGCATGCTCACGGTTGCACCCGTGTTATATAGCCCCCTACAGCCACTAAGGCAAACCGCATAACCTTATGCGGTTTGCGCCACGAACCGCATAAAGCTATGCGGTTCCTGCTAGTAGCTTTTCTCGGATTTTTCTCGTTTTACGCCTACTTTTGAATTCCTATCCCGTCCTAGCTCTAATACAACTCCAAGTACGTCCCGTGCTTGGGTTAGGGCGTCACCTACAGTCCGCCATACGCGTATATTAAGCATTTAATATACGGTACAGAAGCAGAAGCACGAACGCTCTCCACGAGCATTACATCATTTTCTCCTCCACGGAAGGCAACCATTTGCAATTACAACTACACAGACACTCCTCGGCGAGCATAAGCACAAGCACTCTGCGATATACACCTAACTCCAAGCACTGCACTCTACATAGACGCTCCTCAGCGAGTTCAAGCACAAGCATTACACAGACGCTCTTCCACGAGACCTACACTAGCACTCATCCAAACATCCTACAAGCATATGCACCTTGCACTTAAGCCCCCACGCATTGCAGCACATACGCTCTTTCACGAGACCATACGAAGACGCTACAAGCAGCAGCACTATACGATACCCAACATATACAAGACGACGACATCAACATCAGCAAAGGCATTAGCGACAAGCACGACGAAGGCACTCCGCAGGCCGGCAGGCCCTTATAATATGCACGGACCGCCAAGTCCTTAAAATGCGCACGCCCCTCCCCGCATAGCCCGGTTCGAAGTCCTCGTCTCACCCACGGACACATGCTTCGTTCCGCTGATCATATCGAGACTGTAATGGTCCGGATATGGTCGTGGAGTTTGACTAGCGCTCTAGTCCGAGCTCAGTCAAACTGGGGGCTCTGTGGATACCCATATCCGTACCCTCCCAAACAAAACCCTGTGATGTATCACGGACTTTTAATACGCATGTTTTAACGTTGACTTAAACGGTTCTAACTAATGTCGAATTCATTTTGAGTCGTTTGAAATGTTAAATGATTTAGGTCACCTCACATCGCATTTAAATAACGTTCATTTTGTCCATTTGGAGTCTAGCTAGGTCCTCGTCCTGCTTCATTTGGCATGAGCTTCGCATTTGCACTACAATTGACCCTTTTACATTAACAAGGTCTGATTCAGCATTCCTAAATTCCTAAATTTAGGCCCGGTAGCTAAAACCGCTATTTAGTCCCCTCTTACACAAAATACAACTTCACGTCTTACCTTATTTCACAAAACCATGCAAAATACACCCTTTTCATTTTTCCGGGTCTCGGGCCCGAAACCGAGCCCAAACCCAGCCTTTGGCCCGCACTCCAAAGCCCTAAGCATCACAAAATATCTCACAAATATCCCAGCACTTTTCTTGAGCTTCACGTTCGAGATTATCTCATGATCTTTCAAAGATTCAATGCAACCGAAACTTGGAAAGTGGACCTAGAACCAGCCCCCCAAACCGCATAACCTTATGCGGTTTGAGGGGAGAACCGCATAAGCTTATGCGGTTTACCCAAGCAACCGCATAAGGCTATGCGGTTCCTAGGCTTGTTTTTATCCCCCTATTTCCTAATTTCTCCGAGGTTTTTAGTATATATACAGCCCTATACCTCGAGGTTCAAACACACTTTTTAGATCACAATTCACATCCTTTACACCACAAATTCTCTCCCTTTACACTTTTGCATCCACAAAAGCCTCAAGCACTCAAATCCTTGAGTTCAACACACCATCCCGTGTTGAATTCATCCTCCTTTCAAGTTCAAGAAGCGAAGCTCTGCCCAGATCTGAAGCGTCAGGACAAGGTAGGTACCGATCCACTTGGATCAAAGCTTTTTCTTATTTTCTATGGACTAACAAAGGGGACTACACTCTAGCGCCCCCCCCGGCTTTGGCACCGAGCGGGCTTGCATTCCAAGTCTTCTTATTACTTCGGGTACACTCCATATCCGATGACACGCCAAAGTCGCATAAGCAACCGACCTTATAAAATAAACCAATGGACAATTGAACTTTATTTTATTTGCATGCATCTTGCACCTTTCTGTTTTGCATTAAAATCAACTTAAACAATGAATTCGACCTTTAACTGAACCGTATTCGTTAACAAGTTAAACATGCTAAACTGAGGGTTTTAATCAATCTTTTTGCATCTGCATCTGCATTCTTTTACATCTTTATCGCACTTGTACGTAGCGATAACATTAGCTCAAATATCATCTTACAAGGATTGTTCTAGGTCAGTAGAGGCTATTTTTACATAGGCTTTTCTAAAAGGTTTTCATAAATCATTATTTGAATTAACTCTTTTTCTAAAGTACCCTCACTTAGAATCCATACTGGTTTCACAAGCCTTAGATCTAGGGGTGTCGGCGTGCTCCAAAATCTAGGACATGTTTTTAGCTTAGAACATGGTAGCAGGTTCCTATTTTCCGCGATAAATAGGTGGCGACTCCATAACAGTTCTTAAAGGTTTTTCCAACTTAATCTTTTTTAACTTTAAAATCCGCCCTTAAGCAAGACGCCGAGTTGGGTCCGATCCCGGGTTCCACAACCTGTCTCAAGTTAGGAAACCGGCAGCGCTTCGCTTCGAAGGGAAGAATTCAACACCAGGAAAATGAAGAATTCTAAGGGTGTTTATGCGTGAGGCTTTGAGAGTGTTTTGGATGTAAATTGTGTTTATTGTATTCCGAAATTGTGTCTTGAAACGAATGAATAGAAGGCTGTATTTATAGTGTAGAGCTCGTCAAGAATTAGGAAAGCCAGGGGATAAAACCGGACTTAGGAATCGCAAGGCTCCTTGCGAATGCTTGGGGCAATCGCAAGGGCTCTTGCGATAGCCAGCCCTAATTGCAATGCTCCTTGCGATTGGTAGGGCGGGCATTATCCTCTTTTTCCGTATATTTCTAAATTATATTTTAGGATATACGGGATATTCTTGCTTGAGCTCTAAGATACGTTGTGGTGGCTGGTTGTAGGGTTCGTTTAGGTTATCCTGGACCTTGGGAAGCGGGCCAGGCATGGGTTTGGGCTCGGTTCTGGGCCTGGGCCTGAAAATGTAAAAAGGGTGTATTTTGTAGTGTTTTGTGAAATAGGACATTCCGTGAGACTATCCTAGGTGTTTGCAGTCCTAAAATGTGGTTTTAGCGACTGGGCCTAAATTGAGGGATTTTAGGAGAATCAAATTGAACCTTGTTAATGTAAAAGAATCAATTAGACTATGTGTTAAAAAGGGGTGTGCGCATGCCGATTAGGACCTGAGCCTGAGATAAAATAGATTCTAGACCTAAGGACACTAAGAGTGATGACCCATAAAGAAAACTCATTTGCATTTTAAAACATTTAACTTGAATTCGTCATAGTTAGAACCATTTGAGTCAACATAAAAGCATGCAATAAAAGTCCATTGTTACATCACTGGGTTTTTGGTGGGAGGTACGGATTTGGGTATCCACAGAGCCCCCAGTTTGACCGAGCTTAGGTCTAAAGCGAAAGTCAAACTACACGACAATATCCGGACCGTTGCAGTCTCGATGCTGTCAGCGGCACAAAGTATGTGTCCATGGGTGAGACGAGGACTCTGAACCGGGCTTATCCGGGGAGGGACAAACATGTTTAGGGACATGACGGTCCTTGCATACTTGTAAGGGCATGCCTGCCTGCTAAATGCCTTTGCGTGCTATTGCTGTTGCTTGGTCTCATGAAAGAGCGCGGATGCTTGGTCTCGTAAAAGAGCGCAGGTGCTCGTGCTTCGTGCTAGCGCTAATGCTGGTGCTTGGTCTCGTAAAGGGTGCTGACGTCCGCCGGGAATTATCGTCCGAGGAAAAGTGTTATTGCTTATGTGTAAACGCAAAGGTTGTGCTTATGCTTAAACTCGTTTAAAGTGTGTGTGTGGCGGACTTTAGGTGACGCCTTAACCGAGCGACGTGACCTGAAAAAGCGTCTAAAAGGACTACAAGTGAACCCGGAATCCAGATTAGACCTAAAAACGGGAAAACACGAAAATGCCCAAGGCTGAAATCGCAAGCGTCCTTGCGAATCAATCCCTAAATCGCAAGCGTCCTTGCGATTAGGGGTTTGGGTTTTTCGTCCTTATAAAAGTCGGTTTTGCCGAGTATCATACTTCATTTCCCATTTTACGTTTTGCTCTCTTAAAATCGATTCCTTGCGATTTCAAGACGGTTTTCGCACGTTTTTCTTGCTTTGCCTCAAAATGGATCAAGGTAATACTTCATTTAACTTGTTTTGATGCATTTTAGTGTTGTAAATTGTTAGATCGCTCTTGAAATGTAGAAAAGACGTTTTTGGTGAAAAACCGTCTTTTTGGTTTGAAATTTGCCGTTTGATTACTAGAGAACGATGCCATTCCCTTTTATTATGCTATTCTTGAATGCATGTACGAAATGTATACCGTTTGAGACGCTTTTGGACCAATTTCGTATGAAATGGTCCCGACCCAAAAATCGAACCCGGGTTTTCGGTCTCGGAATTGCGATTAAACTTCGCCATAGGTTCCCCTTGACTAGTATAGTATGTGTATGGTGTTAGTTTTTGAGAAATGTTAGTAATCGTCCTTCAAATTGAGGTTTAAAGTCGATTAAAACGGAGAACTTAGGTCAAAATTAGGGGTTTTTGATCGGTAAGTCCAAAATGCAATTAATTGCTCTGGGGTGTAATTGAAGGTTAATGTAGTGTATAGAAACCATCAAGTTGAAATTTTGATGTGTATAGAGCGGCTTTCAGCAAAATTGTGAATTAGACCTGAAAGGGCCCTGCGAAGGGTGTTTTTGTTGGATTGTTGTTACTTGTGTCTTCGTCTTGTGTCTTGTAAGTGTTTATGTTCTTGAAATGTTGTAGATGTGGATTGGTCTGGACCTCCTACGACGAGGGCTCGGGCTCGTCGGAGTACTGGTTCTAGTGCTGAGGAGCCTACTACTCCTGGTGGTACGAATTTGCGTCGTACTTTTAGTGCGAGGGATCCTTCTCCTGGATCCGTTAACTTTCCGACCCGGAGGGGTCGTGGGCGAGGCATGGGTGCTCGTGGCCGTGACGGTAGTGTGGTTGGCGAGGAGGAGCGAGAGGTAGAGGCCATGGAGGAGGGTGAGTCTTCACAGGCTTCAGGGTCTCGGGGGTCGTGGTAAGGGTCGTGTGAGTCATGGTCCGCGTGTTGACCGTCCTTTTGCGAAAAATTGGGATGGTCACACCTTGTTGGCGGACCGTGAGCGCCACTTGTCGCACCGGGCCCTTACTGGGCTTGAGGTAGGATATATGAGGACGTTTTCTGGCATTTCGTCCGTCATTTGGGCATATCGAGAGGTTCTGTCTCCCGGGGCGAGGGAGAGGATAGAGAGGTGTGCTTTGGGCCCGTTGGTTGGGCGTTGGATCCAGATCATAGATTCGCGGACTACGGCGAACTTGAGGATCGTTCGTGCGTTCCTTGACCGGTATTGGGATACGACCACGACGTTCCATTTGCCGGGGTTCGAGGCAGGCATTACTTTGTCTACGCATGCTATCATCACGGGTCTGTCCTTTGGCGACCGTGATATGGACTTCAGTTTGGCGCCACCTATTGACGACAGCGCGGTGCTTGCGGCCATTGGTGCTGGTTTGGAGGTGCCTTATCCGGGGAAGGCGCCTAATTCTGTTAAGACGAGCTACATCATGGAGTACTTTGAGGGGAAGACTCAGCATGGTCCTGGGGCTTGGAGCGACGAGCAGAACGCTCGTATGTGGCTCTGGTGGTTGGTTAGCTCTGCTTACTTCGGTGAGAAGGGAGAGCGGGCTGCTACGTCGGTGTTGATGTTTCTTCGAGATTGGAGTGCGATCGGGGCGTACGACTGGGTATCCCCGGCCTTGGGTTTGTGCATCCGCGTCTGCATGGATGCCGTGAGACCACGGAAGATGGATGGAGGGTCTAGGATTCCCCTAGTGTCTCCTGGTTTGCTGATGGAGGTACGTTGTTCTTGTCTTCAATTGTTTTGTCTTGAAATGTGCTGTATTCGTGCTAATCTTGTCCATGTTTTTTGTGTAGTGTTGGATCTATAGTCACTTCCCTTTCTTCCTCCCCGAGCCGGCCATTGCTATGGAGAAGAAGTACCCGGCAGTGTGGACTTGGGGTACTTGTAGTCGTTTCGGGTTTGACTGGTCGTATGACTTCGTCCGAGATCAGCTGAACCAGTTGAGGAGTGGTCAGGCATGTATTGAAACCTTCTAAATAGCATGTATTTAGATGATTTTGCTTGAAATGTGTTTGACGTGTTTCTTCTTTGTTGTAGTTCCGCGCGTCAGTGAAGCGCGATACCTGAGGCGTTCAGGTGGAGTGCGCTTAGGAGCGTGACTCAGCGGTTGTGCCCAGCTCGCCCGTATGGGTATGTTTGGTAACGTACTTGGGCGAGCGTCTGGCGATTCAGACGAGGTACCCTGACTTTGTCGTGCCTCTTGATCCACCTAAGGTTCTTTTCGAGACACGGGTCTTGACTCGGCAGCAGAGGCAGCTGCATCTTGAGGGGGAGTCGGAGAATCTCCTCTTTCGTCAGCTGGATTACATGCAGTTTGCGTGGGGTAGGCTTGCTAGTGGGCCTATCGAGGTATGTCTTGTTCTTTGGTGTAGAGTAAAAATTTGTGAAAATTTTTCCCTAATTTTCAACAAAATTTTCCTAACTTTGTTGTGTTTCATGTTGTAGGTTCCAGATGCTGACTTGGCGTTCCAGCCCCCAAACTTTCCTACGACTGTGGAGTGGGATAACGCTGGGACACGGGAGACTTGGCACGTGCCCGAGTATCTGCCGGTGATTACGGATGCAGGGATGGATAGTTGGGGAGACAAGGTGAAGAAGGTATGTTTTTGTGTTTTATTTTCCAGATGTATACCTATGAAAGCCCCCAGTTTGACCGAGTTAGTGGTTAACGAGGGGCAAAGTTAAGTGTAGATATGTATTTTTTGTTACTCCCCAAGTTTGGCTGTAGTTTAGTGAAACTGTAGTCAAAATGACGATGTTTGGTTCGAAGGTGCGAGTTTGAGGTTTAGCCCCCGTAGTTTGTCTTAATTGGTATAATATTAAGGCAAAATGGAGCAGAAAGGCTTTTGTGTTGGGAAAGGTTTGAAATTACCCCCGTAGTTTGGCTTAAATTAGTGTATATTTAAGGCAAAATGGAGTAAAATGTTGGAAAATGTCTTGTGTAGGTTGCGAAAGATGTCCACAAGAAGTTTTGGCGGACAGCCCACCGTTGGAGAATGGCTTGGGCGGAGCAGGCGGCCCAGCTTTGTCAGAGTCGGGTGGAGGTGGCTCGTCTTCAGCGAGAGGTCGAGGAGCTTTGTCGTCGTCATCCTTAGTCGCTTCACGTCTTGAACTTGTGGTCGTCTGTTTTGTAGTTGTACTTTCTATTTCTTCGTGTACCTGTTTAGTTAGTAGCTAGAAAAAATTTGAGAATGATTCCCGAGTGGGAGACTCTGCTTTGAAAATGCTTTGTTGAAAACGTGTTTAAAAATGTTCATTTTGGATGTTTAAAATTCGAAATGAGCTTTAGACGAATTATAAATTGAAATGTGTTATGATCGGACCAATCATGATTTGTGATGGATCCATGTTTAGTTGTTAATTAGGTCCGAACTAGGGAGCCCAATTAGGGTGTACGTCGTAATTGCATGCATGCTAGGATTTGGAAAGTCGAAAACATGGAAACTTTGGGATAAAGCCGCCCCTAGGAATCGCAATAGATGTTGCGAATGAGGCTGGTAATCGCGAGGGGTCTTGCGATTGGCACCTCCAATCGCAAGCCTTCTTGCGGCTTCTACTGCCGGTTTTATCGTCGAATTTTCCTAATTCGAGATTTTGTGCTCCTATATAAAGAGGGGAGGTACGAGGTATAATGCTCATTCAATCTCAACTCTTTTCTTTGCTTGTTTTGTATTCTCTTAAATAGCTTAGTATTTTTAAGAATATTTTTTGTATTTTTTGAAGGATGGACCATTTTAATGGTCTTTTGAAGCGGTGGACGTCTTCCCTTAGTGAATCGGAGAAGAAGGCATTGTCTTCGACTGGTGCGGGTGTCTTCATATGCTTTTGGCAGATGCGTGTTGAGGTGGACTTTCTTGACGCTTGTCTTGATTATTGGGATCCTAGGATGCATGTCTTTAGGTTCCCGGGAGGCGAGATATGTCCGTTGCTAGAGGAGTGTTCGGCTATTGCTGGATGGTCTAACCGTACTACCCCAGTAGCGGTTAGGAGTAAGTTTGGCTATAATGGGAGATTGCGACAGTATTTCTCAATGACCAATGCTCAAGCTGAAGGTTTGTTCGAGGGAGTCGTGGTGAACATGCGACGATTGTGTGAGCGTTACATGAACATGGGAGACGTGAGCATTTCAGCTCGTTCTAGGAGGGGGGCCCTAGGGTTTTGCTTGCTGCATCGGTATTGCTTTGCTGGATCGATGGAAGACGGTGTGCATGGCCACGCGAGGTATGCACGGGTCATGGAGGAGATGGAGCTGGGCCATGATCCTTCAGCTTTGATCCTTGCTGAGACCATTTTAGGCTTGGACGACCGCCATGCGAATCGTCTAACCTCGTATCGTGGATGTGCTAGGATCCTGCAGATTTGGCTGATGGAACGCCTTCGTGTGTTGGCTCCACCCGGGGGTGAGGTGTAAGTTCCGGCTGGGGTGACGACTCGTGGTTTTCATTGGGCTATGCCTCGGGAGCGGTCACTGAACTACTTCCAAGGGTTTGTCCGGGAGAGGACGATTAGGTGGGTCGTGTCGTGGTGGTCCATTCGACACATCACGGCACCGTCGGTTGCGGATGCGGCTAGTGGGATAATGTTGTGTGGGTTTGAGCGAGGTGTATGGATTCAGCCTTATCGGTTGAGAAGGCAGATTGGTCTAGCTCAGGTTATTCCAGCACAGGATACTCGGACATGCGAGTCGGTTGTTCTGAACAACCGGATGATTGATGCTTGGGTGCGAGGATGGTCTGATTGAGTGACTTGGACTAGACCGGCTGGTTCTGAGACTACTCGTGTCTAGGACTTCTATCGGAGGTGGTGTATTTCTCTGGATCCTCGGGATAAGGAGAATATGCGGAGGCGCGAACAGACGGGTCCAAGACCGTCGTTGGCACATGTAGCTGTTCGAGGAAGACGAGACTACAACGACTTGGGAGCGTCTTCATGTAAGCCACTTAGAGAACGAGTCGGACCTAAAGTGACCGTGAAGGATCGTCTGGGCGAGAAGGTAGATGATGCTGTTGGAGAGGACCCTGTTGAGCCCCGAGGATTCCAGAGGATTGTTCCGAACCCGGTGATTGCTTCAATTGTTGTTCGTGCAGACGCGGCGAAGGATGGAGATGAAGAGGAGCATCCGAAGAGTCGTAGGAAGGACCTTAGACTTAGAGGACATATGTTTTATTCAAAGAATTTTTTGTTTATTTAATAGTTCGATGAATAAAATGAGTTTGAAAGCTAGTTTTAAACTCTCTACTCGAAATGTAAACATTTTCAAAATTCATGACTAATAAAGAAGGTGTTTGCTTATTGGCTCGTTTCTTTTGTTTTATTTTGTCTATCCTCGACCTTTTTAAGCTTCGGATATATGTTTTTGTTTTAAGTCCTCGACCTTTTTTAAGCTTTAGACTCGTGTTTTTTTTGTGTTGACTGTGCTCTCGACTTTTTTAAGCTTTGAGCGTGTCATTTTGTGAGTGCATCGCCCTCGACCTTTTTAAGCTTTGGGCGTGCGTGCAAAGAAGTTCGGTTGCGCTCTGAAAGGCTGTCTACGTATCTATGTTTTACACAGAATCAAACCGGCGTAGTTCGTGATTTTGGTTGGGTTTCTTGCGAAACTGCCTACGTATCCACTTTCGTGGAATCAAAGCAGCGTAGTTCGTCCGTGCGTTGTGTTGTGTTTGTTGTGAAATACATTACAAAGTTGTGTAGAGCCTAAGGGTTGTATTTCTTAAGCTGATCGAGGTTTGTGGGTAAGTTGAATTCTTCACCGTCGAGATCGGTTAGTCTTGCAGCGCCTCCGGGAAGGATCTCCTTAACCATGTATGGTCCAGCCCAATTAGGTTTGAACTTCCCTCTTGGGTCGACCGGTAACGGTGCCCTTACTGATTTAAGGACGAGGTCACCCACGTTGATGTTGCGTGGTTTGACCCGTTTGTTGTATGCGCGTTGTAGTCTTGATTCGTACATACGAACGGTGCTTAGTGAGTGTAAGCGCCTTTCGTCCAAGAGGATGAGTTGTTCATATCGTTCGCGCGCCCATTCTGCTTCTGGTATGTCTGCTTCCATTAGAATTCGAAGTGATTGCATTTCGATTTCTACAGGTTGTACAGCTTCCATGCCGTAGGTTAGGAAGTAGGGTGTCATCCCTGTGGGCGTGCGTATTGTGGTTCGATATCCCCATAAGGCAAAAGGAATCTTGTGTGGCCAGTCGTGGCATGTGTCGATCATCTTTTTGAGGATGGTCACTACAGTTTTGTTTGCAGCTTCTACCGCTCCGTTAGTTTGGGGTCGGTATGGTGATGATCTATGTCTTTGGATGTTGTACTTGGTGAGGATAGGTTCGACTTCTCCTCGGAAGTGTGAGCCTTGGTCGCTGATCAGCTCGTGGGGTATACCGTATCTACATATGATGTTGTTTTGTGTGAAGCGGGCGGCCTCCTTGGTGTCAAGCTTACGGTATGACGCGGCTTCGACCCATTTAGTGAAATAGTCGATGGCCACGAGGATGAAGCAGTGTCCTCCTGCTCCAACCGGGTGTACTTTGCCTATGACGTCGATTCCCCATGTCGAGAATGGCCACAGCGATGTGAGGCTGTATAAGGGTGAAGGGGATACATGTTGTACATTTGCGAAAATTTGGCAATTGTGGCAATGTTTGAAATATTTTGCACAGTCGGCTTCCATGGTGGTCCAATACCATCCTAGCCTGAGGATTTGTTTGCATAGGGCTCGAGCGTTCATGTGTGGTCCGCACTCGCCGTCATGGACTTGAGATATAATCTCTCGCCCTTTGTTATGATCAACACACAAGAGTAGTGTACCCTGGGGCCATTTTCTTGAGTAGTTTGTCCACTTCCAGCACGAATTGTGATGCTAGAAGTCGGAGAGCTCTTCTGCCGCGTTTATCAGTGTTTGGCGGATATTCCCCGTCTAGTTTGAAGTTGATTATTGCTTGATACCAAGGTTCGGTTTGTTCTTCCTCGGCTTCGATGTCACATATGTATGCAGGTTCGCTGCTTCGTTCCACGATAATAGGAATAGTCTGCATTCCCGGGGGGATGTTTAGTAGTGACGCCAGTTTTGATAAGGCATCGGCGAATTGGTTTTCTTCGCGAAGTAAATGCAAGAATTCTACGCGGTGGAATTTGGCGATAAGTTCTTGAATTTTGCTTTGGTATAGTGCAAGGTTCCATGCTCCAGACACTTGGTTGATGATTAGCGAGGAATCTCCATATACTCGCAGATTCCTTGCGTTTAGTATGAGTGCGGCCTGTAGTCCGTGCAGGCAGGCCTCATATTCTGCGGCATTGTTCGTTACATCAAAGTCTAATTTGATGGAGAGGGGTGCATGTTCACCGTTCGGGGAAATGAGTAGTATTCCTATTCCACAGCCTCGGTAATTTGATGAACCGTCGAAATATAATTCCCACTGTTCTTCGTTTATGTTGTATATTCCTTCGTCGGGAAATGACGTAGTGTCGATGATGGGTTCTTCATCGACTGCGTGATCGGCAAGAAAGTCTGAGACCGCTCGTCCTTTGATGGCTTTGAGGGGAACGTAGACAATGTCAAATTCGGCTAAAAGTAGGGTCCATCGTGCCATGCGTCCGTTTGGCACGGGCTTCTCGAACAGGTACTTTACGGGGTCCATTTTTGAGTAGACCTTCGTTTGGCGTGCCAGCATATAGTGACGGAGCTTTTTGGATGCCCACACCAATGCTAAGCAGCTTTTCTCGACGGGTGCATATCGCGTTTCATAGTCGAGGAATTTCTTGCTGATGTAGTAGATTGGATGTTCTTCGCCGTTGACTTCTTGGGCGAGCATGGCTCCCATTGCAGTTGATGTTGTTGTGAGGTAGAGTGACAAGGGTAGGTCCTTTTGTGGTGGTCTTAGGACTGGGGGGTTGGATAACAACTCCTTAACCTTATCAAACGCTTGTTGACATGCTTCATCCCATTCTACATGGTCGGTTTTCTTCAGTTTCTTGAAGATCGGTTCACATATCATGGTTAGTTTGCTTATGAAGCGGGAGATATATTGGATTTGACCTAGGAAGCTTCAGATTTCGTCTAGGTTCTTGGGTGGTTGCATTGCCATTATTGCTTTTATTTTCAAGGGGTCGACCTCGATGCCTCTTTGGCTTACTACGTGTCCTAGTAGCTTGCCTGATTTTACTCCAAATGTACATTTTTGGGGATTGAGACGCATTTTGTATTGGCGGAGTCGCGTGAAGAACTTGCGGAGGTTGGCTATATGTTCACCTCTCTCCTTGGATTTGACGATCATGTCGTCTACGTATACTTCAACCTCCTTGTGCATCATGTCGTGTAGAAGCGTAGTTGCGGTGCGCTGGTAAGTCGCACCTGCGTTGATTAAACCAAAAGGCATAACCGTGTAACAGTACGTGCCCCATGGTGTGATAAATGTGGTCTTGGCCATGTCCTCACTGGCCATCTTGATTTGGTTGTACCCTGCATACCCGTCCATGAAGGATAGAAGGGCATGATCGGCGGTGTTGTCAACAAGGACGTCTACGTGCGGTAGTGGGAAGTCGTCCTTTGAACTTGCCTTGTTTAGATCGCGGAAGTCGACACATACTCGTATTTTGCCGTTTTTCTTTAGAACTGGGACCATGTTTGAGACCCAATCTGAGTACTCGACGACTTGAATGAAGCCGGCTTGTAATTGCTTCTCGATTTCTTCCTTGACCATGAGGGACCATTCGGGTCGTAGCCTCCTTAAGTTTTGTTTGATAGGCTTGAAACCGGGTTTGATGGGGATGTGATGTTCGGCTATGCTTCTGTCGATGTCGCGCATGTCCTTATATGACCATGCAAAGACGTCTTTGAACTCGGTTAAGAGTTGGGTAAAGTTAGTGCGCTCGTCCTCACTCAGTGAAGCGCCTAGTTGCAGTTCCCTTGGTTCTTCGGGGGTTCCTATGTTAATGGTTACGGTGTCCTCGATGATCGGGTTCTGCGTTGGGTTGCTTACGATGTTTGCAGTGTATTTGATGAACGATTGTTCATTCGTTGATTCATTTTTATCGCACGGATTTATGTGTTGTGTTGGTTTGTTTGTTTGTTTAAACTCTGTTTGTTGTTTGTTGTTTATTTGTTTGTTTTTAGCTTGAGACGAGACATAAGCAAACTTATCTGTATTATTCATTGAGGAAGAAATGTTTGACAAATTAGGAGAAGAGCTAGAGTTAGTCTCCGAAAATAAAAAGTCTAAGCTAAAACTAGAAGGTGGGTCGACAGATGACCCGACACCTAAAGGATTAGATCCTAAGAGAATTTCCTCCTCGTTATCTTCGGTGCTGTTATTGCTTGAAGTGTCCTCGCTTGAGTCTTCACCATTTTGCGAGGTTATCTTGTCAAAGAGGGGTCCTTCTGTAGATACCCGTATCCGTACCCCCCAAAAGCAAACCCGATGACGAAAAGGACTTTCATGCATGTTTTAAAATGAGACTAAACGGTACATAAGTGTCTAAAACATTTTAGTCATTCTTAACGTATTAATTTGAATTTGCATATTTCGTAAAAATGAATATTAATTTAGTCATTTTAAATCGTAAGTTAACACAATACACACGAGCACGAGCCATACACGCCTCACAAAATGACCCAAGAATACAAACACGACCCAAGCACACAAAAACGGCTTAAAACACACAAAATGGCCCGAGCACCCGAGCGGGCCAAAATGCGCCCTGGGTCACATTCTTACAAAACAAAATCCCACAAGGTCATAAAATAATGCATTACAATATTATTTTACTTGAGCCAAGATCGAAAAACACGATTTAAAAACCGAGAAACGAAACACGAAACACGGAAACGAAGCAAATCAAGTTGATTTGACCAACTTGCACCAAGTTGACACCAAATTAGGCTCAAAAGTCAGCCCATTTGCTCGACAAACAAGCAGGACACAAACATTATCTTACGCACCTACGATAACGTATTACGGTACAAGAACAATGTGTCGAAAGCAGGCCAAAAATCGCTGAATCTGGCGATTTTTGGAAAATCGCCGATATTCAGGCGATTTTACGCCCACCTCGACATTCTGGCGATTTTTGTTAAATCATTTGGTTCATCAGCGATTTTCTGATCAATTAGGCATAAAACACGAAGCATTTGCTATAAATAGCAGCCGTCATTCGACCCAAAAATCATCAACTCTTACAATAACAATCACAACTATCTACTTACAATAATCAATTCAATACAATACTTATACTCACAAAAAGCCTCTCGCACTTATAAAATTCCACTCTAAAAACCGTCTTTGCATTACAAGGTAAAGAAATTTTACCTTTCGATTGGACGTTTGAGACTCATAGGGTTACTTTAACCCACCCCGATATTGGTACTAACGAACTCGTATTCGCAATACGATTGTAGTAATTCGAATCAAATGATTCGTCTAAACCCCGCCAATATCGCATAAACAAACGACTCAAAATCACTAAATTAAGCACCCACTTTTACATTATGCAAATTCTCGATTCATGCATTAAATTACGACTAAAACACGGATTCGACATTTAACTGTACCGTTTCAACTAGTCTCTTTAAACATGCAAAACCGAGGGTTTTACAAAATCTTAGAATTGAACACAAGTCGGAGAATAACGCTTAGTTATTAATTCAAATGCAATGAATTAGTAATTTTACGTATATTTCCTATAGCAAATCGTCATGGTTTTTGACGGCTTACATTTATTTTACATACTTGTCGAGTCATACATTTGCATTTGTACGTAGCGTTCTATTAGCCCAAATATCGAAATTAAAGCATATGTTTTCAAATTAGTAAAGACTACTTTTACGTAGGCCTTTTTATTGCAGTTTTCAATACATTTTGTCAAACTTTAGAAAGGTAACCTCACTCCGAATCCTCTCTGGTTTCACAATAGCCTCAGAAGGATAGGTATCGACGCACCTTGAAATCTGAGACCCTCGCGTCTTATGATTTTAAGATGCGTTGAATAGGTTCCAAATTCCTTTAATATTTGGTGGCGACTCCAAAAACACGTTTTAAAAGGATTTTTATATTTCTTTTTATTATCTTCACATGCAATGACATTCCCCCCTCTCTAAACAAAAGAACGCTCGAGCGAGCTAAGTCAAGCAAAGCACCAAAAATGCGAAGCTTTGGCGACCCGCGAGCTTCTTGCAAAATTCATTTTTCCCGCGCCGTGCATTCCGCCCCATGACGTTTTTCGAGGGCGGGCGCGAGCGGGGCGTCGAGAAGGGATATCCACTTTTCCGGTATCCTCAGTTGGCGACTCCGCTGGGGACGAGCATGTTTTTTTTAATTTTGAAAATTAACTTTTCATTTTATTTTAAAAACATAAAGAAGTGAAACTTGAAACTTTGAAAACATTTCTGCTTTCGATATTTGGGCAATAGTACGTTTGAGTCGAATCCTCCTGATTCATAACCACACCCTTCGAGGGACGGCCCCAAGTAAAAACACGCTTCCTAAGCGTGTATACTCTGGACACGTCGATCTCTCACCCTTCCACGATCACAAGTACCGTATTAGTACAAGTGAATCGTAGCAGTCAAACTTCGAATGCTCTAGACCAGTATTGAATCCACACTGATGTGTGTGATCTTGCGGATAACTCTACACAAACGTTGCGGGAATGACCGGAAGGAACCTTACCCTAAAGCCAAAAACCCACGTCTATACGTACAAATCCAAAGCCATAGCACCCTCGCTATGGTCGTCTTCCAAACAAAATGCATGCAAAAAAACATTTTCATATAGCATTACACTTTCAAAAGACGTCTATTTTGAAAGTACATTTTCAAACATTTTTCAAAAGGGCATACTTTTAAGCATACAGTCAGGGTCATTGACCTATAGTCAACTGAACCTGACTAACATTACACCACGATATTCAAAACCGATCGGAAATAATCACTACATTCCCGATCCTTTACAAAACATAAATGCATTATACGACTGACGTATCGTCATAATACATTTATCGCAAAAACATTTCACAAAGCAAAACCCGAAAGTGTCAATTCACTTCGGATATTTCAAGTAAGCAGACACTTTCTCATTTTTGAGGTAGCCCTAAGTCGAGTGACTTGCTAGTCACCCCGACTTAAACAAACTATCTCTCTCAAAAATAAACAAAACACGGACTCGTTCAAATACGAATCCGTTGATTTACATGTCAGGTTGGGTGACTTATCGTCATTACAACTCGACTCCCCGTGTCACACGTAAAAGGCAAACAACAGCTGCTTTTTACCCAATTTAACATCCTCAGATCGACTAGCCTATCGCTACTCGGCCTGATTTCTTTACATCACAACCTAACGATAAACCCTGGCAACATACCGCTAACTTGGGTTAATCAGTTGTGATCATACAAACTTTTATTTACATCGAGACTAGGGACGCGCTAACGCATCCTTACCTCAAAGCTTCAGTGTCTTTAAGCTAAAAACACGAGTCGAGTCCTGCACACGCTTTCGCACTTTTACTTTTTAATGCGGTTTTTCTTGAGTCTTTATTTTCTTTCGGAGGTCACTAAGGTTTAGAACTCTGCAGTCCATCCCCTAAAAGTCACGGATACGCTGACGCACTAAAGACCGTCATCCGAACCCTCCGCCACCTCCAAAGAAACGTGCCTTACAATGATCAAAGCCTAGAATACCATGGCACTTAACAGTGAAGAAAATGTCGGAGGAATCCCAACTCCTCCCCCGTCAGTGGTTACCGCAGAACATGTTCAACAGCTCAACAGCAAAATCCTTAGCCTCACTGCTGCAATCGAACAAATGGCCACAATGCAGAAACTCGAGGCCGAGAAGAATGCCAAGTACCTTGCTGAAGAGGCTGAACGAAATGCCAAAAGAATTCGTTCAATGGAAGAACGCCTCACCCACTCGAAGGGATATTCCATTTATGAGGAAACTGAACATGTCCCAAAAAGTGTCAAGTCCTTACTGCCGGCCAAGCTCTCGCTCAGCGATCTCCCCATCTTCAAGGGTCATGAAAGTCCACTTGTACACATCAAGGATTTCAAGGCCAAAATGGCCGTCATGGGCGTCGATCCCTCAGCCTGGGCTACTCTATTCCCGCATTCTTTGGATGCGCAACCCAGGGCCTGGTTTTACGCCTTGGACCCACACAAGATTACTACTTTCAAAGAAATCACGGTCCAGTTCGACAATCAGTATCATGACAATAACGATACTCAAGTCTCGTTACGTACCCTAGAAGTTACATCCGCAAAGGACAATGAAGGCTTGATGAATACCTCACGCGTTGGAAGAAACTTCGGTGCCGGATATCTAACCGTCCCAAAGACGCAGAATCGATCACCAAGTTCATTAATAATCTCACCCGTGCAGATCGCTGACAGATTTGCGCTTACAAGAACTTTGACAGTTTTGCTTCACTCAGTACGGTGGGTCAATTGATTGAAGACGACCTCCGTAAAGAAAAGACCAAGGTTGCAAGCCGAGGTTATCAGGGTAGCTCGTCACGAGCCATCACCAAAGCGGAACCAGTTCACTGCATTAACGCTCTGGAAGAACTAGCGCCTTCCCCAACTTACACCACACCAACGAAATACACGGCGCCTCTCCTAAGGCGTCATACCCATCTGCAGGTCAGACTTCGTCAAAACCACGACGAAGCTTTGACCCGATCTACATGACCTACTCCAAGGCACTACAAAGACTTGTAAGCCGAAATGTGCTTCAACTCCTAGGACCTACTAGCGAGCCTCCTCAGGACAAAAAGCCTAAATCATGGGACCAAAATGCATACTGTGAGTTCCACAGGGGAAAAGGACACGATACTGAACAATGCTTCCGCCTAAAGAACATAGTTCAGGACCTGATCGATGATAAGACCATCGTGAAGCCTACTCCAGGTCCTAAACCCTCGAACCAGCTCAATCCCCTGCACACCCATGCCATCTTCGTGGGTACACACCCCATCCTCGACTGCTCTCACCTGATCGTCTCAAAAGACCACGAAATCAATGGTATCTGGGACAGTTCTGATGAAGAGGACAATCACACGGACAATACTAGTTACCTATTCCCGCCAGAAGAAGAGGAAGAGGAAGATCGAGAGCCCACAGGGATATACGGGAAAATACCCCACAAATACCCAATCAGGTTGTCTGATAGTGACGATGAGATAGCCTACTTAACTCGCTCCGGTCATCCATACAGAGCCTCGCTGAGTCTGCTGGAACCCCCAGGTTTTCCATCGAAAACACCTAGCCAAGACAAAAACAAAGGCGTAGTCATAAACGAGGCTACAACACCACCCACAATGACTACACCATCACCTCAAGTAGCCACGCCTCCGCCTGCAGCTACTACACCTGTTCAATCGCAGACTGACATAGCATCGTCAAGCGCCACTCCAGCACATACGCCTGAAATTGGAGATTCAATTCCAAAACAAATTCCTAAAAACAAAAGCGGATATCTCAACTGCGACTCTTAAGGGAATCATTGGGACAGTGAAGCTCTCTACCGAAGCTGCAGGTCACCCTATTACAACAGAGATGTCGCTGAAAAACTAATCGACCACACCACCCGTGAATGGCAAGCTAGCGCCGTCACTTTCTCTGACAAAGACCTCCCGCCATTCGGAGGCACGCACAACCTAGCACTCTACATCAATGTGGAATGCCATGGCATGACACTACCCGTTGTGCTCATCGACAACGGATCTGCAGTCAACGTCCTACCCTTAGAAACAGCTAAAAAGCTAGGAATCAAGGAAAATGACTTCATCCCCTGCGCAGACGGAGTCAGGGCTTACGACGGTACTCGCCGCAGCATAAAAGGGACCATCTCTTTTCCTATCATGACAGGACCTGTCATAAGGGAAACTGAATTCCAGATAATCGACATACCCCCAGCATACAACATGTTATTGGGTAGACCCTGGATCCATGCAACCAAAGCAGTCACCTCAAGCTTACACCAAAAAGTCAAGCTCCCCTTAGATGACGAGACCGTCACTATCCATGCATCCAACTTTCGAGCTTCCTGCAAAGAATGTAAGCTCGACAATGACACCGCAAGAATAAGCACCAAACCCCGGACATCACCTGTGGTTTTGATTTCGACTTTGACATCTGCACATTGACTCGCGAGGAGGAAATTATCAGACTCTATGTGAAGGACAACGACAACAAATGGCCTACCATGGGTTTAGGTTATGTACCATGGTCCTACGGTTACCCGTGGGGAAACAGGCATTCAAAGATCGTAAGAGAGGTCGTGACTTTCACATTGAGCCATATCACATCTTCACCGACAAGTACTTTGTCAAGGAGGGTACAAGCAAAATGCCCTAGGACTTCCTCTCCTGTACCATCGCCGGGATTGTACTTGTCTCTGGCATCCTGCGCAACCACAATTTCAACCCCACCGACCTAATTGTTCCATACGAAGAAAAGACACACGACGGATGGTCAAAAACTCTTCAATGGGTGATGAGCAAGGTCGCACTTTCAAGATTACCATCGGAGAAGGCTACACTTTTGAGAATGCCGACTCTGAAGAAGGCGAGGATAAGAACCCCGACGACAAACCTGTGATAGAGTTTAGGCTCCCACGCCGTCATTTCAAGTCTTTCACCCCAACTAAGCCCCCGGGCTACATTCCTGATGTGATAGACATAGATAAAGAGTTAGAGTCTCTAAGGTTGTCCAAAGCTCCTCCGTCCGAAATTTGTCTTCAAATGTAATCGCTTTTTGAAAACAATAATAACAACGTTTCTGGTTACTACTTGCCTTGTCTTCCTTTAAAATCTGCATTTTCTAATGCTTGCGATAACATTAAACAAAACAGCATTGCATTACATAAATACATTGCAAACATCGTTTCAAAACCTGAGCAGGACCCCATCATTGAGAACACAACAATCATCGATGTGGGAGCACCCGAAGAGCCAGAAAACTACGGTTTGGGGGCTTCCTTAAGCATGGAAGAAAAAGCTGCATACGTTGAACTACTCACAGAATTCAAAGACGTTTTTGCCTGGTCCTACAAGGACATGCCGGGCATTGACCGCGAAATAGCCGAACATCGCATCCCATTGAAACCAGGAGCCAGACCTGTTAAACAAAAACTCCGACGCATTAAACCCGAATGGTCTCTCATGGTCAAAGAAGAGATCGAAAAACAACTAAGCAGGCTTCTTCCAGGTCATCAAGTACTCAGATTGGGTATCAAACATGGTCCCAGTCATGAAAAAGAATGGGAAAATACGAGTATGTGCAGACTTCCGTGACCTTAACAAAGCTTGCCCAAAGGATGACTTCCCACTGCCGCACATGGACATACTAGTGGACAACACTGCCGACCACGCGTTACTGTCATTCGTGGTTGGGTATGCAGGTTACAACCAGATCAAAATGGCAACAGATGACATGTCTAAAACCACATTTGTGACACCCTGGGGCACGTACTGCTATACTGTCATGCCTTTCGGACTCGTTAACGCAGGCGCCACTTATCAACGTACCGCAACTACTCTGCTACATGACATGATGCATAAAGAAGTAGAGGTCTATGTTGACGACATGATTGTGGAATCAAAGCAAAGGGAGGATCACATCACCAACCTTCGTAAGTTCTTCACCGTAATCAGGCAATACAAAATGCGCCAATCCACAAAAATGCACTTTTGGGGTTACGTCAGGCAAGTTATTGGGTCACATTGTTAGTCAACGTGGAATCGAGATCGACCCTGTCATAATCAAAGCAATAATGGAGATGAAACCTCCAAGCAACATTGATGAAATCAGGAGTTTCTTGGGACAAGTCCAATACATTTCCCGGTTCATTAGCAAGCTCACAATGGTGCGAACCAATTTTCAAGAAGGCGAAAAAGGAAGAACACACAAAATGGGACGACAAGCTGTCAACAAGCATTCGACAAAGTCAAGACCACGCTACCAATCCACCATTACGATGCCACGAGAAAGATCTACCTCTTTCACTCTACCTAACAACTACGCCAAACGCCATGGGCGCCATGCTCGCTTCGGGGAAGTGAACAACGAAGAAAGAGCAATTTACTACATTAGCAAGAAGTTCCAAGACTACGAGACTCGCTACGAGCTGTGGAGAAGAGTCGCCTCGCTCTAATCTGGGCCACCAAAAAGCTTAGACATTACCTCCTCGCTCACACTGACGAGTATACTCCCTAATGGATCCGCTCAAATACTTGTTTGAAAAGCCGGTATTAAATGGTCGTATGGCCAGATGGACACTACTGCTAGCTGAGTATGAGCTTAAATACTTACCTTTGAAAGTCATTAAGGGAAGAGCGGTTTCAGACTTTCTCGCAGAGAATGCCATCATCGAACAACCTAAAATTGACACGACGTCATTTCCCGACGACGGAATCTTCACAGTCAATACTGAGTACTGGCAGCTCTACTTCGATGGAGCCTCAAGCTACCGCGGATACGGCATAGGAATACTCCTAATATCCCCTAACGGCGATCATACACCCATCTCAATCAAGCTCGACTTTAACGTCACCAACAATGCAGCAGAATATGAAGCTTGCATTTACGGCTTACAAGCAGCCATGGCCCTCAACATAAAACACCTTAGAGTACACGGAGACTCCTTCCTAATCATAAATCAAGTAACAGGAGCATGGAAAATCATGAACGAAACCCTCGCAAAATACCAAGCAAAGATACAAACACTCCTTACAGAATTTGATTGCGTAGAATTCTATCACCTCCCAAGGGAAGAAAATCAATTTGCCGACGCACTGTCAAAACTTTCATCCCTTCTCAACATGCCACCGAATGTTGACACACTACCCATTGTCGAGAGACGTGGTGAGCCCGCATACATCCACACCATAGACATCGACGAGGCAGAACATACCGAGCCGTGGTACCAAGCAATACTCAACTAGAAAACACACAACTCTTACCCACCTGACACCGACAAGCGCGGTAAAAGAGCCATAAGACTCCTTGCGTCCCAATTCGTACTCGAAACGGGACAACTACTCAAAAAGACGCCACAAGGTACCCTGCTCGTGTGTGTGGACTTCAAGAAAGGGCAGGAAATCATAGCCCAGGTGCACGATGGCGAATGTGGTCCACACATGAATGCAAGAGCGCTATGCAAGCAAATCCTACGACTTGGGTGGTATTGGACGACTATGGAAGCGCATCGCATTCATTACGTCAAACACCGCCATAAGCGTCAAATATTGATAACATACAACATGTACCCCTTCGCCTCTCTGACCTCACATCTCCATGGCCCTTCTCAACTTGGGGCATTGACGTGATAGGCAAAGTCCATCCTATCTGAGCAGGAGGACACCGCCGTGCACTAGTAGCGATCGACTATTTCACGAAATGGGTAAGCGGCATCCTTTCGCACCCTCGGCTCAAAGGAAGTCGCCAAGTTCATACAAACAAACATCATATGCCGATCTGATACCGCACGAGTTTATAAGCGATCAAGGTTCACACTTTCAAGGCGAGGCGAAGCCATACTTGCCAACACAAAGATACAACATCACCGATCCTCTCCTTACCGACCCCAAACCAACGGAGCCGTGGAAGCAGCAAACAAAACTATAGTCACCATCTTGGAAAATGATCGGCGGTTGCCTGGATTGGCCCAACAAGATCCCATTCGCATTATGGGGATATCGCACAACCATACGCACACCCACAGGCATGACGCCTTATTTTCTCACCTATGGCATGGAAGCCGTGCAACCAGTGGAGATCGAAATGAAATCTCTACGGATACTGTTCGGGGTGATTTTCTCACTCGGTTCGATTATGTATTCGTGGATCTACTAGTACTATCCTTTAGGTTTAGTTGTACGTTTTATGTGGTTCAGGAATTTAGAACGTATGAAAGACAACAAAAATTGAACAAGACACACGATATGTTACGTGGGAAAAACCCTTAAATGTTAAGGGAAAAACCACGGGCGCCAAGCCAGGAGAGGATCTTCACTAGTTCAGAAATAGAGTGCAGGACTACTGGACCAAGCCAGTACAGGGAATAATAAAGACGTAAACTAATTATCAAGTGTTTGAATGTTGATGAATCGCGTTGAATGAAGTGAATTTGAGTAGTGTGTCTTGCGTAGAATAATGAATCGCCCTTTCCTTCTGAATTCTCCTTCTTATATATTGTCTCTAGCTTCAACGGTCTCTTCCCTTGGTTGTAGGTAACCTCTCCAACGATTTCTGAAGCTGTTCCTATCTTTAAGGCCGAGTTTCAGCATGCTTGACTGAGTCTTCCAACGACTTCCTCTAGGGTTGATGCCTAGTCTTTGGGCTTTCTTCTTTGGTGTTTTACTTCCTTTGTTGGGCCTGACCCATCTTGGCTTTTCCTCTCCTGACCTGCACCTTTGCTTTGTCTATCTTTATGCAATGCTTGCACATGCGTTCACAGTCCTGTTGTAACAACCTGGTTTTTAGTCGACTTTAATTACTAAGGCGGAAATTAATTAAGTCTTAAACCAGAGTCATTAATTATACATAAACCCAAAATATTACATCCTCGTTCGAGAGTTGAATAATACAACTCTAAATACGGTAGTTAAAAGAGTAGCGTTATATATTACATATCTCTCGGAAAAACAATAAAAGTAAAGCATAAATGCGTCTCGTGGCCCCATCCAAAATCCAGCTCCTGGTCCACGAACGTCCTGCACAATAAACTATGGGGATGCCATTGAGCGATGTGACTAGCTATGCTCATACTTACCCTCGATTTCAATTACTTTGGTTTATTACTATCGCTTTATAACTATAATAGTATGATAAAACGATAAACATGCTTAAAACATATAGCATGTAAAGACATATTAGTCATAATAAGCATGCGATTTAAAACGATAAATCATATAGGCATGCTATTCAATTAGGAAAGCAGATAACAGATAAAATCATGTCATTTGTATCATAGATACACAGCAAGATTACAAAGCGATATCGGATCGCAACAAACATACGTATTGTAACATTCTCGTCATGCAGACTCGATTCAATTCAGAAAGTTGTGGTCTTTAATTTTCGAAGATGGTACACACTCATTCTCATTTAAACATATAATGCATAACACATCACGCTACGAGCACGACCTGAGTAGGCCTTTGTACTCTGATCGATTGCATCTCACTTCCATAGTGCAGAGACTTACTCGATATTCATTATTTATTTGATATTACATATCACATGTTACTAGACTCTCCTAGTCTCAGCGTCAAACGTTTAAGTATTTGTAGGTTTCATATGATCACATAACACATTCGTTTATTATTTGAAGTGTTGTTAATTATTAACGTTTTCAAGTTTCTAAATTTAAACGTTTATTAGTATGTCCAATCTTATTTAAGTGTTTTCATACACTTTAAGTTATTTATTTATTCATTTTCAATTTTCTATACTTAGTAAAATTTTCAATTATTTTCAATATTTTACTATTCACTTTTCACTATTCACCGTATTTACTATTCATCGTATTTTACTATTCATCGTATTTTACTATTCATCGTATTTACTATTCATCGTATTTAACTATTCATCGTATTTAACTATTCATCGTATTTATACGCATCTTTATACTTAGATATTTTAGTATAATACTAAACTTGTTTTTATTTCCTAAGTACAAATTTTTAGTTTCAAAGTCGTTAGGTTCGTTTTGTACTTAGGCGATTTTTGAAAATATTCTAAAGTTTAGTTTTAAAAATGTTAAGTTCGGTTTGTATTTAGTCATTTATGAAAATATTCTAAAATCATAGTTTTAAAAATGTTAAGTTCATTTTATATAAAGGTGATAATGATATTTATTATAAAATGAGACTAAGTTAAATTTAATCGCCTATTTATTTAAGTTAGTGATAGTATCGTGGATGATTCATTTATAGTCCGTATGTCCAAGATCAACAATCCAATAGCAAAGGTAGTATCACACGATTTAATTCATTTTTGTACTAAGTTACTCATTTTTATCGGTCTAACATAATTCATTTATAATCAAAACGATTTATACCAAAAATTCAATTCTAATTACTATTTAACTTTAGTGACTTAGTGATAATTTCATTTTAGTCAAATTTAGTCCATTTAAAGTGAAAATGCCGAGTGGACTATATATATATCAAAAATTCATTTATTTATTTTAATTTCTTAATTCTAACTTATAAACTATTAATTAAATTATTTTAACAATTAAACTAAAAAGTGATAAAAGTAAATTTTGACCAAAATTAATGGGAAATGCCGTGAGCTAGTATACTAATATCCTAAATTTCATTTTTTTGATTTTAACGGTTTTTAGCCTAAAGTCTTTATAATTTAATTATTCTAATTATACTAAAACGATTTAAACTAAAATGAAATTTACTAACAATTTCATTTATAATTATGAATAGTGTTTTTCAACACTTTAATTTTCTAACTTTTTAATCTAAATGATTTATAATGTTTTAGTTGATTTAATACATAATACTAACAATATATATAAACAATAAATAAACATAAACACAAATTATAAACAAACATAATATAAACATAATCAAAATGAACATTAATGATGAACATCAACATGAACAATCAAGAACACACATGAAGAACTCAAGAACAACTCAAGAACACTTATTTCGATTTTAATAATTTATAATTTATTTTCCTAAATTAATTATTTTTGCATGGTAACATCCATTTTAACTAACTTAATCTAACATATTATTTACAAAAATTAAAAGTGAAAATATATTAAAAAAAAAATTAAAAATGCCGAGTATATGTAAGTTTTTATATAAATTTTCATTTTCGATTTTAATCACTTTAAACTCATTTTTAATATTTCACATAATTTTTATGTAACATTACTACTTCATTAAAACATAAATAAACATAGAAATCATATGAACATAAATTAAAAATGCTCAAAATTAATTTAACTAACATATGAACAATATTACTATAATTACACTATTATCATTATTACTTATTTATTATCATTTTATTATACAACACATAAACACACAAGCACATATAAGTGATGTTTAACATATTTAACATAAAAATCATACTTATAAAATTAGAATAACAAAACAAATTAATTTACTAAAAAGATAATACAAGACATAGTTAGTCACCTATGATCGGCAAGCTAAAGGTTTTCCGGATCGATGATGTTATCAAGGTCTAAGTCTTCACCCAAGAACCCGTCTTCACCTTCAAAAAACCCGTAACAAAGTGAGCTCCAAATACCCAAGATTAAACCTAGAATACTAGTAAACTATTAGAGTATTATTTAGGATTTTAATTTAGGAGATTTAGGAGTAAAAATGAAAGAAAAATATAGAGAGAAAATGGAGGGAGTATCTCGGCAATAAGGAGGAGAAATGGAGAGTGTTTTGGACTTGTGAAAATAAGGGAACACTAGTATGTTTTTAGGTTAAGTATATTAGGTTTTGTTTTGGTTTTTAATGAAATATAAAGTTTAATTAAATGAAATTAGGGGACCAAAATATTCAACTCTCCAAAATAAGTCTTACATTACTATTTAGTGTAGAATTTGTCTATTTTGTGTTTTAAAATGTTTTCCTCGAATTTGGTCAGTTTTAAAAAGTCGGGCGTCAAAAGCGATAAAAGTTAATGTGTGCTTGCGTTTGTGATTTTTAAAATATTTCTACTTTTAAATTCTAAGACTAAATTATTTATTCTATTATTCAAAAATTTTAAAAAGTATTAAAGAAGTCGAGAAATTTTACAAAACGAAAGTTTTGTAAAAATAGAGATTTTAGAGGTATAAAAGGTTAGGATTTGATTTATAATTTGAAATTAGAAATTGATGGCTAAAAATTGAATTAAATTAACACGGGGTGTTACAAACCTCCCCCCTTAGAAAAGTTTCGTCCCGAAACTTGAATGAAGGATAGGAATTTCACCGAGATAAGCGGCTCGGGGTATTTCTCCTTCATGGAGGCCTCGGTCTCCCAAGTTGCTTGTTCGGTCAATTGACCCTTCCATAGCACTTTCACTAAGGGAACCGTCTTCCGCCTCAGCACTTTGGTTTCTCGTGCTAGGATCTTGACAGGCCTTTCTGAGTATAGCAAGTTAGGCTCAACTGCGATCACGTCGGGAGTAATGATATGACTTGGGTCACTCCTGTATCTCCTTAGTTGAGAAACGTGGAACACGTTGTGAACCTTGGATAAATTGGGGGGTAGTGCCAGGCGATAAGCTACCTCACCAATTCTTTCAAGTACTTCGTATGGTCCAACGTACTTAGGACTTAGTTTTCCTTTCAAACCGAAACGTCGGACCCCTTTCATGGGTGATACTTTTAAGAACACGTGATTGCCGACTTCGAACTCAATAGGTCGGCGATGTTTGTTGGCATACATCTTCTGGCGGTCTTGTGCCGCTTGCAGGCGTTCACGAATTATTTTGATGTGTTCGATCTGGTCCTGAATGACCTCTGGTCCAGTACCCACGTTATCACTAGCATCGTCCCAACAGACTGGGCTACGACACTTCCTCCCGTAGAGTGCCTCAAATGGGGCACAACCTAAGCTTGCGTGGAAGCTATTGTTGTAGGAGAATTCAATCAAAGGTAGACTTTTCTCCCAATTCTCGTTGAATTCTAGGGCACATGCTCTGAGCATGTCCTCGACTGTCTGGATAGTTCGTTCAGTTTGACCATCAGTCGCAGGGTGGAAAGCGGTGCTCATCTTCAGTTGGCTTCCCAATGCTGCTTGGAGCTTGTCCCAAAAATGAGAGGTGAATCGCGGATCCCTGTCCGAGATAATGTCTAGTGGTACACCGTGTAGTCGAATCACCTCCTTCTCATAAGCCTTAGCTAGCTCTTCAAGACTCCAAGTGTCTTTAATTGGTAGAAAATGGGCCGATTTTGTTAAACGGTCCACTATCACCCATATTGCATTATTCCCCTTATGAGTCCTGGGTAAACCCGTTATGAAATCCATGGAAATGGAGTCCCACTTTCCCAATGGAATGTCCAAGGGCTGTAGTAGTCCCCCAGGGCGTTGATGCTCGAATTTCACCTTCTGGCAGATTAGGCACTTTGCAACGTACTCGGCAATCTCTACTTTCATTCCTACCCACGGAACCTCGACTTTAAATCTTGGTACATCTTATCAGAACCTGGGTGTATGGAGTATCGTGTACTATGTGCCTCGTCGAGGATCCTCCTCTTTAAAACTGGTACGTCGGGCACACACCACCTTTCTTTGAATCTCAAACTCCCGTCAGGTTTAATCTCAAACCCTACTCGGTTTCCTGAAGGAATTTCCCTTCTGATTTTCACGAGTTCTTCATCCTCCCATTGTAGAGCCCTAATCTCGTGATATAACTCCGGCTCTGCGATCATGGCGTTCAAATCAGCATCGCCGATCGAACCAACTCTAAGTTCATTCTCTTGAAGTCTCGACAATACCGGTAGGAATTTCCCAAATGTTGCTAAGGGTATGCGTAGTCTTTCTACTCAGAGCGTCAGCAACGACGTTCGCCTTACCCTCATGGTACAGTAGTTCAATCTTATAGTCCTTGATCAGTTCTAACCACCGGCGTTGTCTCATGTTGAGTTCCTTCTGCGTGAAGATATATTTCAGGCTTTTATGGTCCGTGTAGAACTTGATACTCACTCCGTAGAGGTAATGACGCCAGATTTTTAAAGCAAACACCACAGCTGCTAATTCAAGGTCATGAGTTGGGTAGTTTCGTTCATGAACCTTTAACTGCCTTGACGCATACGCAATGACCTTCCCTTGTTGCATCAGTACACAACCCAGGCCATTCAGTGAGGCGTCACTGTAGACTTCATACTCGTCTCCATCTGTAGGGAGAGCTAAGACTGGCGCTGTGGTCAGCCTGGTCTTGAGTTCTTGGAATGCATTCTCACATTCCTCGCTCCATATGAACTTGGACTCCTTCTGTAGTAACTTGGTCATCGGTCGTGCTACCTTAGAGAAATCCGGAACGAACCTCCTGTAGTATCCTGCCAATCCTAGGAAGCTGCGTATCTCAGTTATATTTGTGGGAGCCTTCCATTCTTTCACTGCGTCGATCTTTGCAGGATCTACCATCACTCCGTCCTTTGAGATGACGTGACCCAAGAATGCAACCTTCTCGAGCCAAAACTCGCACTTGGAAAATTTAGCATACCACTTATATTCCCTTAGTATCCCCAAAATGATACGGAGGTGCTCCTCGTGTTCTGCCCTAGTCTTGGAGTAAATCAGGATGTCGTCTATGAAAACCACCACGCAGATGTCCAAATACTCGTGGAAGGTTCTGTTCATTTGATCCATGAACACTGCTGGAGCGTTTGTCAAACCGAACGGCATGACCTTAAACTCGTAATGACCATATCTACTTCTGAAAGCAGTCTTCTGGATGTCCTGTTCTCTTACTGCAATCTGATGATAACCTGACCTCAGGTCGATCTTAGAAAACACTCCCGCGCCCTTCAATTGATCAAAGAGATCGTCGATTCTGGGTAAAGGGTAGCGGTTCTTAATGGTCACCTTGTTTAATTCCCTATAGTCGATGCAGAGTCTCATACTGCCGTCCTTCTTTTTCACAAAGAGAACCGGTGCTCCCCAGGGTGAGACACTCGGTCTTATGAATCCCTTCTCAATCATTTCCTCTAGTTGTTTCTTCAACTCCTGCAGTTCTACTGGTGCCATCCTGTATGGTGCCTTGGAGATTGGAGCCGTGCCTGGCGCAAGGTCGATAGAGAACTCAACGTCACGCGCAGGTGGCAAGCCTGGTAAATCGTCTGGGAAAACGTCAGGGAATTCCCGTACCACGTGAATACCTTCAATGCTCACACTTTCCTTAACTTCATTGACGCTGCATAGGTACACCTGATGTCCCTTTCTTTCTAACCGTTGAAGTTGTAGCACAGAGATGATTTTTGCCCCCTTTATTGGCGTAGTCTTTTGATACGTGACCCTAGTCCCTGTAGGATGCTTCAAGCGAATTTTCCGATCTCGGCACTCGAACAAGGCATGATACTTAGTCAACCAATCGATCCCCAGAATGACGTCGAACTCCGGCATGTCAAAAAGGATAAGGTCGGAAAGGAAAATTGTTTTATGGATTGTGATTGGAGTATCTTTGAAAATTTTGGAGCATTTGAAAATTTTTCCGTTTGGTAAGGAAATATTTGCGTTGATTGATTCAGATTTTGTGAGATTAGCCTTTGAAACAAACTTAGAAGATATAAAGGACAATGATGCCCCAGTGTCAAACAGAACAATCGCATTCTCAGAGTTTATAAGAAAAATACCAGTGATGACGTCGACCAGGTGACTCCTCTGCCTCAGCTTCAGTGAGCACATAAACTCGCCCCTGTACCATCACCGATTGTGGTACCCCTGCAGTAGGTACCGTGTTCAGGTTACCTGGACATACATTTGCCTTATGTCCTACTTTCTTACACCAGAATGGTAATGGTGGCGCAGATTACTGCTTCCCTTCATGAGGTGCCTTGCCACACAAATGACAATTCCTCTGTAAGGCTCTTGGTTGAGGAGCCCTTCCTGCAACCATGGCTCTTTCATTGTTCCCAGTAGAAACCCTGTTCTGGAACGCAGGCCTCTGAAAATTTGGCCTCTGTTGGTTCGGGCGTTGGTAGTTCTGGCACGAATGAAGCTCGATTGTGACACGGAAGGCACAAACACCTTCTTCTTCTTTTCACCTTTTCTAACTCCGGAGAAGCCCATAGGTGCATGCGCATTCATCTGGCTGCCAGCGGTATTGTAAGTGTTGGTACTCATGTGGAGTGCGCATAGTGTAGGACATATTGCGCAGATACCTGCGGGTCATGGCCCTTTCGTTGGGAAGCGATCGCGACCCCAAACTTGGCCACCGTTGAAATTTTGCGGTGTACTCTTGGAGTGTCATGTCCCCATCTTAAGAGCTATGAATTCCTCTTCCTTCCGACAGCGGAGTTCATACCCAAAGTACTTCCCTTAATCTTCTCGACGAATTCGTACCAGGTAAACGTGGCGTCAGGCTCGTTGGTCCTGACCACGTTCCACCAATCATTCGCCTCGCCTTTCAAGTAGTAGGCGGCGATGTTTACCCTATCCTCTGGAGGTGTCCTGCTTAGGTCCATCAGCTTTTTCATCTCTTCTAGCCAATTCGTGAGATCAATAGGGTTACTTGAACCCGAGTATTCTTGTGGTCGATGACGTGAAACACGATCAAACGCGCTCGGATGATGTTGGCGGTTTGCGTTGTCCGTGGCTATTTCTGCCAAACGGATCAAAGATTCTTCTGCCAGGAGGTGTCTTTCCTCGTCTGTCATAGGAGGTGCAGCCATTCTGAAAGAATTAAGACGTGAAGGAATTTATTAGTATTGCGAGAGGTTAGAAGACATGCTTATCATTGATAGCTTTTACTTGAAAGTAAATGCAATAACGGCAGTTATGCAAGTAAGCACAGAAGTTAGGTATTTTATTTCATTGAGATGTAATTTTTGGTTACATCGGTTTTAGGATTTTAAAATGTATCTAGTACATTTTCTTAGGAAGGATATGAAAGTAGGAGGGAGGGAGAATGTATTTTTGTGGAATTGGTTACAAATTTAACAGATGTCTTCACTCCGTGCCGTCTGGTACTCCTTTGACGCTTCAATCCTCGGGAGTTGAATTATTATTTAAATTTTATATCCGTGGATAGTTGTTAGTTTAGTCAGTCACTTCAGCAAGTAGCAAGCATACGCTAGTTAGTGTATTTTATTTTGAGGGAAGTAGTTGTTATTTAAAAGTACTAAGCCTAAGGTCGGTCCTTATGGTTTCTACCCATCCTCACACTTTAAAGCGATTTCAAATTATTATTTAAGTGATCTAGTAAAATAAAAATCTAATTTATTATTTGATCCTATTAGTCTATGCCTGACATACAATATGAATGTCTGGCCCAGGTGTCTCTCGTTAGGTAAACATAAATCGCATCAGGCCATTTATGTTACGGTCACGAGTCAGCTCTGATACCAACTGTAACAACCTGGTTTTTAGTCGACTTTAATTACTAAGGCGGAAATTAATTAAGTCTTAAACCAGAGTCATTAATTATACATAAACCCAAAATATTACATCCTCGTTCGAGAGTTGAATAATACAACTCTAAATACGGTAGTTAAAAGAGTAGCGTTATATATTACATATCTCTCGGAAAAACAATAAAAGTAAAGCATAAATGCGTCTCGTGGCCCCATCCAAAATCCAGCTCCTGGTCCACGAACGTCCTGCACAATAAACTATGGGGGGATGCCCGCTGAGCGGACAGTGACTAGCTATGCTCATACTTACCCTCGATTTCAATTACTTTGGTTTATTACTATCGCTTTATAACTATAATAGTATGATAAAACGATAAACATGCTTAAAACATATAGCATGTAAAGACATATTAGTCATAATAAGCATGCGATTTAAAACGATAAATCATATAGGCATGCTATTCAATTAGGAAAGCAGATAACAGATAAAATCATGTCATTTGTATCATAGATACACAGCAAGATTACAAAGCGATATCGGATCGCAACAAACATACGTATTGTAACATTCTCGTCATGCAGACTCGATTCAATTCAGAAAGTTGTGGTCTTTAATTTTCGAAGATGGTACACACTCATTCTCATTTAAACATATAATGCATAACACATCTCGCTACGAGCCTGACCACTGAGTAGGCCTTTGTACTCTGATCGATTGCATCTCACTTCCATAGTGCAGAGACTTACTCGATATTCATTATTTATTTGATATTACATATCACATGTTACTAGACTCTCCTAGTCTCAGCGTCAAACGTTTAAGTATTTGTAGGTTTCATATGATCACATAACACATTCGTTTATTATTTGAAGTGTTGTTAATTATTAACGTTTTCAAGTTTCTAAATTTAAACGTTTATTAGTATGTCCAATCTTATTTAAGTGTTTTCATACACTTTAAGTTATTTATTTATTCATTTTCAATTTTCTATACTTAGTAAAATTTTCAATTATTTTCAATATTTTACTATTCACTTTTCACTATTCACCGTATTTACTATTCATCGTATTTTACTATTCATCGTATTTTACTATTCATCGTATTTACTATTCATCGTATTTAACTATTCATCGTATTTAACTATTCATCGTATTTATACGCATCTTTATACTTAGATATTTTAGTATAATACTAAACTTGTTTTTATTTCCTAAGTACAAATTTTTAGTTTCAAAGTCGTTAGGTTCGTTTTGTACTTAGGCGATTTTTGAAAATATTCTAAAGTTTAGTTTTAAAAATGTTAAGTTCGGTTTGTATTTAGTCATTTATGAAAATATTCTAAAATCATAGTTTTAAAAATGTTAAGTTCATTTTATATAAAGGTGATAATGATATTTATTATAAAATGAGACTCGGTTAAATTTAGTCGTCTATTTATTTAAGTTAGTCATAGTATCGTGGATGATTCATTTATAGTCCGTATGTCCAAGATCAACAATCCAATAGCAAAGGTAGTATCACACGATTTAATTCATTTTTGTACGGTTACTCATTTTTATCGGTCTAACATAATTCATTTATAATCAAAACGATTTATACCAAAAATTCAATTCTAATTACTATTTAACTTTAGTGACTTAGTGATAATTTCATTTTAGTCAAATTTAGTCCATTTAAAGTGAAAATGCCGAGTGGACTATATATATATCAAAAATTCATTTATTTCTTTTAATTTCTTAATTCTAACTTATAAACTATTAATTAAATTATTTTAACAATTAAACTAAAAAGTGATAAAAGTAAATTTTGACCAAAATTAATGGGAAATGCCGTGAGCTAGTATACTAATATCCTAAATTTCATTTTTTTGATTTTAACGGTTTTTAGCCTAAAGTCTTTATAATTTAATTATTCTAATTATACTAAAACGATTTAAACTAAAATGAAATTTACTAACAATTTCATTTATAATTATGAATAGTGTTTTTCAACACTTTAATTTTCTAACTTTTTAATCTAAATGATTTATAATGTTTTAGTTGATTTAATACATAATACTAACAATATATATAAACAATAAATAAACATAAACACAAATTATAAACAAACATAATATAAACATAATCAAAATGAACAATAATGATGAACATCAACATGAACAATCAAGAACACACATGAAGAACTCAAGAACAACTCAAGAACACTTATTTCGATTTTAATAATTTATAATTTATTTTCCTAAATTAATTATTTTTGCATGGTAACATCCATTTTAACTAACTTAATCTAACATATTATTTACAAAAATTAAAAGTGAAAATATATTAAAAAAAAAATTAAAAATGCCGAGTATATGTAAGTTTTTATATAAATTTTCATTTTCGATTTTAATCACTTTAAACTCATTTTTAATATTTCACATAATTTTTATGTAACATTACTACTTCATTAAAACATAAATAAACATAGAAATCATATGAACATAAATTAAAAATGCTCAAAATTAATTTAACTAACATATGAACAATATTACTATAATTACACTATTATCATTATTACTTATTTATTATCATTTTATTATACAACACATAAACACACAAGCACATATAAGTGATGTTTAACATATTTAACATAAAAATCATACTTATAAAATTAGAATAACAAAACAAATTAATTTACTAAAAAGATAATACAAGACATAGTTAGTCACCTATGATCGGCAAGCTAAAGGTTTTCCGGATCGATGATGTTATCAAGGTCTAAGTCTTCACCCAAGAACCCGTCTTCACCTTCAAAAAACCCGTAACAAAGTGAGCTCCAAATACCCAAGATTAAACCTAGAATACTAGTAAACTATTAGAGTATTATTTAGGATTTTAATTTAGGAGATTTAGGAGTAAAAATGAAAGAAAAATATAGAGAGAAAATGGAGGGAGTATCTCGGCAATAAGGAGGAGAAATGGAGAGTGTTTTGGACTTGTGAAAATAAGGGAACACTAGTATGTTTTTAGGTTAAGTATATTAGGTTTTGTTTTGGTTTTTAATGAAATATAAAGTTTAATTAAATGAAATTAGGGGACCAAAATATTCAACTCTCCAAAATAAGTCTTACATTACTATTTAGTGTAGAATTTGTCTATTTTGTGTTTTAAAATGTTTTCCTCGAATTTGGTCAGTTTTAAAAAGTCGGGCGTCAAAAGCGATAAAAGTTAATGTGTGCGCGTTTGACGATTTTTCGAAATATTTCTACTTTTAAATTCTAAGACTAAATTATTTATTCTATTATTCAAAAATTTTAAAAAGTATTAAAGAAGTCGAGAAATTTTACAAAACGAAAGTTTTGTAAAAATAGAGATTTTAGAGGTATAAAAGGTTAGGATTTGATTTATAATTTGAAATTAGAAATTGATGGCTAAAAATTGAATTAAATTAACACGGGGTGTTACACTGGCTGAGAATCCTGTACCCGTCTAGGCCTGGCCCAGGGTTCTGGACCAGCCTGGGTTTTTGGTCCCAACAGTTTGTCCCCCATCTCCTTGCCCTACAGTCCTGAACTGGGGGGTAAGGAGATGCTTCTGTTCTCCATCCTGGTCCAGGGCTGAGCCTGGCCCAGGCTCCTTCTGTTTTGCTGTGCCTTCGGTCCTGAGACCTGAACTCTGTAACTAATGAAGTAGTTGGCTTTTTGTGGGGAATTGCGCCCCTTTTTGGCGCTCTATACACTGCGCACGTCCCATCGTGGGTCTCATCACGTCTCTTCGCGCGTTTATTTTTGTAAAAAACCATCCAATTTCTTTTTTGTGCCACTATATATACCCTAATTTTTGTTTTGCTTCTCTCTCTAATTTTATCCCTTTGATCTCATTTGCTGTGCACCTAAGAGTTTCCGAAAAATCTTCAAACCAACTCGTTGGGAATCCCTAGCGTTCTTCTTTCTTCTTCAACTCTGATCATGGCTTGCAATGATGTTGGCCCTTCTAGTGCTATCCCTTACTCCCACGGTGGTTCCATCTCCAGTCTATCTCCTTTCGTATGTGCTTTTTCGTTTTTTCTGACTTCTGTTGCGGTTTTGTTTTGCAGTTTCCGATAACGATGACGATGTTATTGAGGTTGTTCCTTCCCCTGGGGAGGAAGGTCATGTCGGTAAAAGCGAAGAGAAAAGTGACAGGAAAACTTCCCCATCCTTTGAGGCTATCACTGATGTGATTGATCGGGCTCGAGAGGCCTTGAGGAACGAAGACAGGAAGGCACCAGGGATAATCTTGACCAGATCCATCAAAGCGGTGATGAACCTCACTGCACGTAGCTCAGGCAGGAGAAGAAGATGGTTAAGGAGTTGCCCCAAATAAATCCTGTGCTTTCAATACCTCTGCGCGCTCAAAGTCAATCTGAGTATGTCTCCTTGGGAGAGTGCCTGAGTGAAAAATTTGCTTGCCTTGTCCCTGCCTTTCTTTGCCTTGGACCCTCTGGCGGCTAGCGCGATAAGATGGTGGGTCTTTGCGCCAGGTTTGTGCTTTTCATGGCTTTAGTTTTGTTCTGACTTGCTTTCGGCATGATCCTGACTTTCCGCTCTGTCATTTGTGTCGTAGTTGTTAAATATGTCGGCTAGACTAGGCTCTACTGTACCAGTCTTGGTGGGTGATAGAGTTAAGGCAGAGGCTGAGAACGAAGCGCCGTTCTTCCTCAAGATTACCAAATGGGAACTTGAGAAAGAGGTACATTGTGAGAAGTCGACCGCCATGGACAAGATCCACTTTCGAAGGATCCAAAGAAGAGACAATCTTATTGCGAGCGGGACAAAGAGCTTGAAGAGTTGAGGAGGATGCTCGTAAACACAATCTTGTCATATCGGACTGCGTGCGATCTTGGACCCAGCGCACTCAGTGGAGATGATAAATCTTTGGTCCGAGGAACGCGCTACACAGGACCTGTCTGCTGTGACTGCTATCTTTAAACGGATGTTCCCTGGGGAGGCAATCCTGGAGCGGGCTGGAGTTATCTCGGTGTGCGACCAGTGCAGTGGTACCACGGTCCAGTCATCGAGGTCGGTCTTTGTTGGTTCATCCGATCTTTGTCCTCTGGAAGAACATCTTTGAAAGAAATGGTGAGTCAGTTGGTGGAAACCTTTGAACTCTTGGTCTTGTTATTGGCTTCTGAACAATCTATGAATTTGCCAGGGGGGGAATGTCCCCTGTGTTTATTTGGTCTGTAAATATTTAGACTTTGCTTTGGGTTTGAACTTTGTCTCTGAATTCTGTTATCCATGCATAGGCATGGTTTGACTTTTGTCAACTTTTTGCTAGTTATGCTAGGCTATGTTATGCTATGTTTTGTTATGCTTTTTGTTATGATGCGCATATAATTTGTTGTGAATCTGTCTAGTAGCATGCATGCGTTTGATAATTTAGGCGACTTACACTTTGGGGCTCCCTTAACGGACATTACTCCCTGTCCCGTTGGTGCAGTCGTTCGGGGGCTGGAGCCTTAAATTTTGTCTTTGTTTTTGCATTTGTTTTTGGTTGGGTTTGGACCGATTTTTGCTTGATGCATGCGCGAAAGGAGGGTCAGGGCTTGACCGTTGGCGTTAGCCAACGGCCCTCCGACGCTCAAGTCAGTACAGTTGTATAGGATAATTTGTAAAGGAAAAGTTTTGAGTTTTGTGGATTACCAGATGTCTTGGTCCAGGACACTTTACATGTGATAGAGCTTGAGGTGGAGTGTGTTCCAAGGTCTTGGGATCATGTCTCCCTCCAGAGTTTGTAGTCTGTAAGAGCCTTTCCCTGTTGCTGAATCAATAAGGTATGGGCCTTCCCAGGTTGGGGCTAACTTGCCTGCGGCCTTGTCTCTTGTGTTCTGGAACACTTTTCTCAGGACCAGGTCTCCTGTCCTGAACATTCGTACTCTCACATTCTTGTTGTAACTTCTGGCCACTGATTGTTGGTATGCTGCCAACCTTACTGCTGCTAAGTCCCTGAGCTCTTGGGCTGTGTCCAGGCTGTCACAGAGTAGCTCGTTATTTTCAGAAAACGTATTGAGTTCATACCTGACCGTTGGTACGTGCACTTCTACCGGTAGTACAGCTTCACATCCATAAACCATTGAGTATGGAGTTTGTCCTGTTGCTCTCTTTGGCGTGGTCCTGTCTGCCCATAGTACCAGTGGCAGCTCTTCAACCCATCTCCCTTGTTTCTTCATCAGCTTCTTCTTGATGCAATTGATCACAATTTTGTTGCTGGATTCAGCTTGTCCATTTGCTTGAGGATATCTTGGTGGAGAGGTCACCAAGTTGATGTTCCACCTTGTACAGAAATCTCTGGTCTTGTTTCCCACGAATGCAAGTCCATTGTCACATACTATTTCTGAGGGGATTCCATACCTGCTGATGATGTTCTTCTTTATGAAAGCAATTACTTCCTTTCTCAGAACGTTTTTGTAGGCATCTGCCTCTATCCACTTAGAGAAGTAGTCTGTCATTGCTAGCATAAACACCTTCTGTCCTGGAGCCATTGGTAATTTGCCAACTAAGTCCATGCCCCATTTCATGAATGGCCATGGTGCAGATATTGAGTGGAGGTTCTGTGCAGGCTGATGTATCTCTGGACCATGCCTTTGACAGGCGTCACATTTTGTGGCATACTGGATGCTATCTGTTTTCATTGTGGGCCGCACAGCCCATGCGTAGAATTTTGTTGACCATGCTTCTCCCACCTGTGTGATTTCCACAATGTCCATCGTGTATTTACGATAATCTTGTCCCGACCTGGTCAGCTCTACAAGCGGCAGTCTGATCAGTTAGAGGACCTTTTGAATAGTATACCCTGTATGATCGTGTATCTGGATGCCTTGATTCTGAACGCTCTTGCCTCAACCTTGTCTTGTGGTAATTTGCCCTGGACCAGCCATTCGTAATATGGTTTGGTCAGTGCAAATAACTTAATTTGCGTTACGTGGGAATTTGGTTGAACTTTACGATCTTTGGTTCCAAGATGTGCACAATAGGTATACTGTCCAGCGTACCAGGTTCAAATGCTGATCCTATGTTAGCCAAAGCATCTGCTTGTACATTCTGATCTCTAGGGACTTGCTCAACCTCAACGTTAGTAAACTTTTGAAAAAGATTTTTGACCAAATCAAGATATGCAATCATCTTAGAATCTTTAGCAGCGTACGTACCATTGATTTGGTTTGCAACCAACAAAGAGTCTATCTTTACCTTTAGATTCTGAACCTTCATGTCCAGACACATATTCAGCCCTGCTATCAGTGCCTCATACTCAGCATCATTGTTGGTAGTCCTGAACTCACAGGATACGGCTGTCTTATCTTGTCCCCTGTGGGCGATTTCGGGACCACACCTAGTCCAAGACCCACGATGTTGGGTGAACCATCCGTCCGAGTTCCTGTGTCTTTGCTTTCTCGGTCGGATGGAAGATTTCTTTTGTAGCTTGCTCTTCTAGTGTGGGAGTGAAGTCAGCCACAAAGTCTGCTAATGCTTGAGATTTGATTAACATTGCTCGGGCTCATAGGATAGATCATAGGTGCTCAACTTTATCGACCATTTTGACATACGACACGAAAGTTACGGTCTAGACAACACCGATCTTACAGGAACATTAGTACGAATGATAATATGATGCGCCTCAAAATAAGGGCGTAACTTGGTACAAGCATTGTTAAAGCCAAAGCGAATTTTTCCAATCTGAGAATACCTGGTCTCAGCATCCGTAAGACTTTTACTTACATAATACCGCAGGATGTTCTTTGTCCATCCGTTCTCTTATTAGGACCGCACTTACAGAGGCTTAGATTCTGAGGCATGTGCAGGACCGGTGACTCCCTGGTTCGGGCTTGGATAAAAGTGGGTGATGATAGGTATGTTTTCGTGTCTGGAATGCTTTCTCATGCTCTGTCCCCAGTTGAATTGTTTGTTCCTTCTCGGAGATCATAAAATGGCTTGCACCTTCGTAAGACACGGAGATAAATGCATTCACGCTACTCTTCCGATCGGTTCTACGGACATCTTTCGGGTTCTGAGGGGACTGCAAGTTGATTATTGCTAAGATCTGCTCTGGACTAGCCTCTATGCCTCTTTTTGTCACCATATAGCCTAAGAACTTTCCTGCAGTGACACCAAAGGTGCATTTAGTAGGGTTTAACTTCATATTATACTTTTCCAGAATCTCAAACGCCTTTTCCAGGTCCAGGATGTGATCTTCAGCTTTCTTTGACTTCACCACCATATCATCAATGTAGACCTCCATTGTATCTCCAATCTGATCCTTGAACATCATGTTTACTAGCCTTTGATATGTTGCGCCTGCATTCTTTAGTCCAAAAGGCATAGCTTTGTAGCAGTAGATTCCTCTGCTGGTCATGAACGCTGTATGCTCCTGGTCTGGTGGGTGCATCCTGATCTGGTTGAATCCACTTGCTGCATCCATGAATGTCAGCACCTCATGTCCTGCAGTGGCATCTACCATAGCATCTATGTGTGGTAGTGGAAATGAGTCTTTTGGACACGCCTTGTTCAGGTCTGTATAATCCACGCAAACTCTCCACTTGCCATTCTTTTTCTGGACCACAACTACATTTGCCAACCAATCTGGGTACATCACTTCTTTGATCATGTCCATGTCCAGTAATTTCTGTACCTCTTGGTTCACAATCTCATTACGTTCTGGTGCAAACTTCCTGCGCTTCTGTTTCACAGGCTTAAAAGTTGGGTCAATATTTAACTTGTGCGTAATAACATCAGAACTTATACCAGTCATATCAAAATGGGACCAGGCAAAACAATGCTCTTTCGTCCTCGTAAAGTCAATTAGAGCAGTCCGATTACTTACGAGCGTCGAACCAACCGTAACCTTCCCCACAGGTCTTTCTTCACCAAAACAATTTCATCTGTCTCCATGCGTGGGGCGGGGTTCTCAACAGAACTTTGACGAAATTTGCTTTAATTGCTATCACGAGGGACTTACCTGGGCCAGAAGGTTTCGGGGCTGTCTGTAACGTTCTGTCCGTCTGCTTCTTTCTCTCCATTTATTCTTTGTCCGCTTTGTTGGGATCTTGATGCTTGGTGGTATGCGTTGAAGGTCTGACCTTGAGGTTGTGGATCCGTGGTCGCCCAGGATCACGTTGTGCGAGGATAAGCGATCTATTACGCAGAACTTTTCGAAGAGGTGACTCCTTCTACATAGGTTGGCGGTGGTGATCTCCCAGGCGTGCTTAATTTCTCCACTGAACCCTACCAAGACGCTGGACTTCTTGGTTACATCTGACTCCTTCAGCCCCATAGCTTCCAGCGCTTCCATCATGATGATGTTGACTGAGCTGCCTCCATCTATCAGGACCCTTCTGACCATGCAGGTTCCAATCTGGATCTTGATCACCAGACCATCATGGTGTGGCCCATGTACTCCTTGTAGGTCTGACTCATCAAACACAATCTCTGTGGACACGCTTGTCTGCTTGGACACTGCTTGTCCCGCCGTGGCCGTTGTCGTTCTCCGAGCCACACGCTTTGCAGCAGAATATGTTAGTCCACAAATATCTGAACCACCAGAAATAAATTTTACCTCATGTGTTGGTGGTGGTGGTGGAAGATCTCTGGGCTCATCTCTTTCATCTTTGTTCCTCCTGTTTCTGGGCAGGATATCCTTCAGGTGACCATTCTTTAGTAGATGAGCTATCTCCCTTCTGAGGGCTATGCAATCCTCTGTGGTATGCCCAATATCATAATGGTATTCACACCACTTGGTCGTGTCCCGCCTTGGATTAGGCTTCTCACTTGCTTTTGGCCATCTAACTGCTGAACCCAACTTGTCCAGCTTGTTGATCAGGCCTGGCAGGTCTACAGAAAAGCAATACTCTGAAACTGGAGGTGGAACCCTGGGTGCATCAGCTTGTTCATCCACGGCGTTTGCTTCCCTTCTGTTTGGCCTCTGGTATGGACTAGGCACATTCTTCTTTGTGCCTCACGGGTGGTGACTTTTCGATCGGCCGCTCGTCCTCGATACCTTGCCTGAATCGCTGGTCCTCTTCTACCTCGATGCGGGCGAGCCTTAGCTGCACATCCTCAAAAGTAGAACAAGGGTAGCGAGTTAGTTCAACATAAAGATCGTAATCTCTAACCAAACCTTGCACGAAGGCCTCTATGGCCGCGCCGATGTCACATCCGGGGATGGACACTTTCTCTTTGTTGAAGCGGTGCGGAAGTCCCTCCGGAGACTCGTTCTCGTTACGGACCACCCGTGCAGGATCAACTGATGCTTCTCCAGCGATGCGCTCTTGTGGCTGGGCGTTGAAAAGGTTGATCACTCATGAAAGGACTTGATGGTCTTGATTGGCAGGTTGATGTACCACTGGAGGGCTGGACCAGTCAAGGTTGAACCAAAGCTTTTGCACATGCAAGCCTCCCTCTTCTCTGCTGGGATAGGAACGTTGAACATCCTTTGCTGTCAGACAGCAACGTGTTCGGAGGATCTGTTTGTCCCGCCATAGAGCTTAAGGTTGGAGTGCGAGTACTTCTTTGGCATCTCCACCATTGCAATGCAATCATCAAAGGGTGAATCAGAGTAGCATCCTGGGGTTGCCTCCTCTATGGGTGGTGGAAGTCCTGGAACCTTGCGCACCAGATCCGAGAGGTTCTGCTTCTCCATCATCATGTCTTCGCATGACTTACTGCACTAACTCCTACGGTGTCTTTGGGTCTCCACTTCCTCCCGCAAAGACTGCTTCTCTGGATTCTCCTCCACATTGGTCGGGTCGCCTTTTGTGCCTTTTGATCCTCTGAAGAAAAAGCAGAAAAGTCAAGTTGCTTGATCACATCAGAAAATGGTGTACCTGGTGGGATTCTGGATCCTGAGGCTTTCTGCTGGACTGAGGTCTCCAGTTGTTTCTTTAGGGCAGCCTCAGTCTCCTTCAGTCTTGCTGCCTCGGCCTTGGCATCCTCTGCAGCTTTCTTGGCCTGTTGCAACTCCTCCTGGAGCTTGAGCATGGCTTCTGCACTTGTACCTTCCATCTTTCACGTTGGTTGATCTCGTCGGTTTGGAAAATTTTGTAGGATTAATAAACTAGTATCCCCACAGACGGCGCCAAACTGTTCGGGGTGATTTTCTCACTCGGTTCGATTATGTATTCGTGGATCTACTAGTACTATCCTTTAGGTTTAGTTGTACGTTTTATGTGGTTCAGGAATTTAGAACGTATGAAAGACAACAAAAATTGAACAAGACACACGATATGTTACGTGGGAAAAACCCTTAAATGTTAAGGGAAAAACCACGGGCGCCAAGCCAGGAGAGGATCTTCACTAGTTCAGAAATAGAGTGCAGGACTGGACCAACCGTACAGGGAATAATAAAGACGTAAACTAATTATCAAGTGTTTGAATGTTGATGAATCGCGTTGAATGAAGTGAATTTGAGTAGTGTGTCTTGCGTAGAATAATGAATCGCCCTTTCCTTCTGAATTCTCCTTCTTATATATTGTCTCTAGCTTCAACGGTCTCTTCCCTTGGTTGTAGGTAACCTCTCCAACGATTTCTGAAGCTGTTCCTATCTTTAAGGCCGAGTTTCAGCATGCTTGACTGAGTCTTCCAACGACTTCCTCTAGGGTTGATGCCTAGTCTTTGGGCTTTCTTCTTTGGTGTTTTACTCCCTTTGTTGGGCCTGACCCATCTTGGCTTTTCCTCTCCTGACCTGCACCTTTGCTTTGTCTATCTTTATGCAGTGCTGCACGCGTTACGGTCTGGCTGAGAATCCTGTACCCGTCTAGGCCTGGCCCAGGGTTCTGGACCAGCCTGGGTTTTTGGTCCCAACAGATACTAATGGAAAGTAGCATCCCAGAAGCAGAATGGGCTCGCGAACGTTACGAGCAACTCATGCTCCTAGACGAACGCAGGCTAAATTCCTTAAGCATTGTGCGAATGTACCAAGCACGACTACAAAGAGCATTCAACAAACGAGTTCGACCACGAAACATAAAAGTGGGAGACCAGGTATTGAAGTCAGTACGCGCGCCACTCCCTGTTGACCCACGAGGAAAGTTCAAACCTAACTGGGCCGGACCTTACCTCGTCAAAGAAATCTACGCAGGAGGAGCAGTCAAACTAACTGATCACGGGCGGTCGGGGAGTTCAATCGGGCAACAAATCTCGACCAGCTAAAGAAATAATACCCTTGAAACACTTGCAATGTATTTATAACATGTAATTAAACACAATTCTACGGGCCGGCATGCCCCTAAACATGCACATCCATCACAAAAAAGCAAAACACAATTCTACGGGCAGGCATGCCCCTAAACATGCATTCAAAATAATACAACTCGAACTCACGGCTTGATTCCATTTATATGGATCGTGGCGACTTTTCAAAGCACAGCCGACATTCAACACAAAACCACATACTCAAAACATCTCAAGGACATGACGAACATGACAAAATTCAAAGCACAAGACACGTATGTCCTTAACCTTAAAAGAAACAAGGCAAGTTACGCAAAGGGAACTTTTGTTTTATTATGCTGAAAAAGGGAAACATTTACATTTGGATTTTGCAATTGGGAGCACGAACATAACACTACTAGCACACACGACACCTACAAGCATTACATGATCCCGGCATTACCTTCGGGTTTAGGAAATACAAAAACAAACAAGTAGCTAGACAACAGCACAAGCAGACTTCATTCTTCGACTGAAAGGAAAACTCAACCCATATGAGGAGCGCCATCACTACCATCCTGGCCTGGAGCGTTAACCATGATAAAGCCAAGGTGACTAAGCTCCGTCTCCATGGACGGTGCACTCCCAGAGCTCGAACTACCACGGCTTCCACGACCAAAACGCACTGGATCAAAGGCGCACGCGTCGGTGGCGGCTCGCTCGCTCTATAGCTTCCGGGCGTGCCCTGGCGAGTAGTTGGCGCCGTGGTCCACCGGACATATGACCTCGAAACCTTACCGTGGCGGTATCCCCGCCACCGCCACCTGGGACGCATAAGCCATCCTCGCGACCATGCATCGATGTCCGTTATTAAGTACAACCAAATCCTGGATCACGGTATCACGCCTGGGATGAATCGGGCATAGCCCATTTGCCTTCTCACTCGTGAGGATGAATAAACACCCCAATGTCAAAACGCGATAGCATGACTTCGGAGGGACCATCGCCCACCGCACTGCCGGTCACAGTGGTAACCTCCCACCATGGCACGACCCAACGGATAGCCGCTGCTCTCACAAAAGTGGGAAAGTAATCGGTAGGCCGGCCATTGGGACCCCTCCAACGCAGCCACGGCCGTCACGCCACCGGCCAGTATATGATGCGCCATAAGGGATAGCGCCAAAGACCGCGTTGACGCGCTCCATTAGCCGACCGGCCAGAATGACCGGGCAACCACGATAGGCATGCGCTCTATTACACGCCCGATCATCTAGGCCTAGGATCGTCTCAGCCAGGATCAAAGCCGCAGGGTTATACCCCATCTCCATCTGCTGCACAACGCATACTAGACGCGCCTCACCAAATCCCATTCCGTCCACTGAATCGGGGAACATGAAACAGTGCACAAGGCAAAGGGCCAGCGCTCTCCTACGAGCAACCACACCGATACTCCCATCATCATAATTCATGAACTTTTGGCAGAGTCGGATCATATTCAAGCGCCCATCCAGGAACAGGTCCTCCGTTTCGAGCCTCGTCATCTTAAGGAAGTTCTGCATATTCCTTTGGTACCCGAGCTCCTGGCGAACACACACTGGAGTGACAACGCGAGTCCAACCTCCGATGGCAAAGAAACTCCTCAACCAAAGGGCAAACTTCCCGTCGAAGCGAAATACGTGGTATGCCAAGTCCCGATGAACGCAGGCAAGCATCCAGAACTCGGTTCCATCCGAACTGCTTAAACCTAGGAATACGCCGGACCACGACCCCAAGGTTCCTCTTCTCGATACCCGATAGCATAGCACACCACATCCTCACAAGTCCCTCCAAATGCTCCATTACTCACAAAAAGGAAAAACGCTCTCCGAGATATTATGAAAACTATTATGATATGAGTAATGAAGTTGCAAGCTAAAACGTAATATGAAGTGTGATTGGAGGAGATGGATGAATGAACTAAACATGAGCATCCTTCTTATAGGCAACGTCTTCGAGAGGCAACAATCCAAAGTATAATCGCTAGTGAACCAGCGATTAACCAAAAAATCAAAACAAAAGCAGAAAACACCATGAAAATCGCCAGAAAACAGGCGATTATCACAAAAATCGCCAGTCCTCTGGCGATTTTCACAATAATCGCCTGTTTTCTGGCGATTTTTGTGACAATCGCTGGTATACAGGCGATTTTCTATGCTTTTCCGACAGATTTGACGCGACGACTGCACACCGTCTTGCAGCATAGGGTTGCAGTGGACTTTTACAGCCTACGCACCGCTGTTCCCTTTTATTTTTACAGCGTATTATCGATTACGTGATCGGTACCCGGCTTTACGTCGTATTGGATCATCTTGTGATCGACTCTCGACTAACGTTTTACACATACGCTCCATAAAATCCAACCGTCTCATTTCACAAGCTTACGTTAAAACACGACGTTCTTAATTCACATTTTACGAACGTCAAAAACACCTTTTACGGTATCACAAAATTTAATCATCCCATTTCGTAAAGCTTACGTTGAAGCACGACGTTCTTAATTCACATTTTTACGAACGTCAAAAACACCTTTTACAGTCTCACAAAATTCAATCGTCATTCTTCGCAAGTCTACGATAAAGCACGACGTCCTTAATTCACCTTTTTATGAGCGTCAAAAGCGTATTTTTTACAGGCTCAGAATATTTTCTTCAAAATGCATGTTTTATAAAAAATCTTTACGTATGCATACTCTTATTACGGGTCAGAAAAATCTCAGTCGAGATTTGTGTTCTTTTTACGACTAACAATCTAATTGCAGGAACACTAGATGAGCACGTCGCGGAGGTTTCAAGTGAAAACGGCAATACGAGCAGTCGTACTACAAAACGAGGCAAAATAAGCAATAAAGCTTCCGGCACCGTACGCATGATCATTAATCACGAAAGCTACGCCAACAGGAGCGTTTACCATAGTCAACAAAAACACCTGCTACATAATCAAAGCGCGCGTACGAGGTCACGTAACCTACTCATGTCAAGCCATGAACGCAAATCAACGTCGTACGTCTCCTGCAAGTATGACCAAATACCAAAACACGCACGCAAGGTCACAGGGCCTTTTCGCGTCAAGCCGCAGTCACAAAAATGGACCTCACGTGGACTCCTACATGTCCAAATACATACAAATATAACCACAACATAAAACAAGTCCATAAAAATAAGCCTACGATCCTAGCATACATCCCAAATCAATTAGCTTGATCTCGACGACCGAGCTCCGCACGCAACGAATCAATCTGAGCACGGTAGCCAGCTAGCTCCTGCTCACGCTGCAACTCAAACTCCGCTCGCAAACGCGCCGCCTCAGCCCTGGCCCGCCCTAGCTCTATCTGACTCTGCGCGACCGCAGCCTGCAACTCTGAAGCATACTTCTGCGCCTTGCAAAGCGCGACCGCTTTATCATTAAAGGCCACGCGCCACCGGTTAGCTACCCTCCATAAATTCTTGTGGACATCCACGGCCACCTGCAAACAAATACGGCCTTCATATGCTCAAACTGGGGGCTATAATCAAAAGCAGCTTCATTTCAAGTTTGACTAACGATTTTGAACAAAATCTACCTCAAACTGGGGGCTATAATCAAAAGCAGCTTCATTTCAAGTTTGACTAACGATTTTTGGACAAAAATCTAACTCAAACTGGAGGCTATAATCAAAAGCAGCTTCATTTCAAGTTTGACTAACGATTTTTGGACAAAATCTAACTCAAACTAGGGGCTATAATCAAAAGCAGCTTCATTTCAAGTTTGACTAACGATTTTGAACAAAATCTACCTCAAACTGGAGGCTATAATAAAAAAAGCAGCTTCATTTCAAGTTTGACTAACGATTTTTGGACAAAATCTAACTCAAACTGGGGGCTATAATCAAAAACAGCTTCATTTCAAGTTTGACTAACGATCTTTGGACAAAATCTCACTCAAACTGGGGGCTATAATCAAAAGCAGCTTCATTTCAAGTTTGACTAACGATTTTGAACAAAATTTACCTCAAACTGGGGGCTATGATCAAAAGCAGCTTCGTTTAAAGCTTGACTAACGATTTTGGGACAAAATCTTACTCAAGCTGGGGGCTATATACCACATAACATGCAAACATAGAAGACAAGCCATACCTGCTTCACCCGAGGGCTCCAACTATCCATGCCAGCGTTAGTCACCGCAGATAAGTACTGCGGTAGTGGTATCGAATGCCGACAGCCATCATCATGCTCAAAATCCAAGCTCTCGTAGAAAGGAGGAGGCTGGACCTCAAGGTCAGGGTCACGTGGCTACAAGATACAAAAATCACGATCAATTTTTGCATCGATTTTGTCTTTTAAAGCAAATAACATGCACAAGCATTACGTGGCTACAAGATACAAAAATCACGATCAATTTTTGCATCGATTTTGTCTTTTAAAGCAAATAACATGCACAAGCATTACGTGGCTACAAGATACAAAAATCACGATCAATTTTTGCATCGATTTTGTCTTTTAAAGCAAATAACATGCACAAGCATTACGTGGCTACAAGATACAAAAATCACGATCAATTTCTGCTTTTTAAGCAAATGACATGCACAAGCAAAAGGCGAAAACAACAGCAAACCTCAATGACAGCAGGCGCCAAAGCAAGGCGCGCCCACGACGTATAATCCTCATCTAGCCTCAACAGGGACTCCGACTCACCCTCGTGATATACATCGCGGCGAACATCAGCATCCGGTGTCTGTACGAAGAGAACCTTAGGAGGGGCCTCAGGCACAACAAACTTATCCCTAATTGTCTGAGCTGACAGACGCTCGCCTAAGAACCAGTATGAATCATACTGAGTCGCAATGTACAACCTCTGCGTATCGCGAATAGCAAAGCGAGTCGTAATTGACGCAGGGACATCCGCATAATTCGCCCAAGGGTTGGGAACAAACTACAAAAAAAAAAGAGGAATAAACATCTGCAAAAGCACAAACGCAAGATGTATAAGAAATACGAACTTTTCTTACCTTATCAACGGTCATCTCGTTAAACTTCACGCGAGCATCGTCATAAGTCAAGCGAATACCCTTCCTGTTTGCCGTTGCATAAGCATGAAAAGCAGGGTACTTCGCCTTCACGGCAAAGTTAGCAGGGAGCAACGACGGAAAGTGTGCATAGCACCAAGACTACAATGAAACCAGAAACATGTCACAAAAGAGAAAGCAAAACAAAATAAAACAACAGAGCATCGCAAAAAGCAATTATACCTCCATCAGCATACCGGGACCAACCAAGGACGGTTGAGACCCATCATCGATCCGATCAGGACGAACCGCGTCCCTGCAGAATCGAATCAGGAGACCCATAGCAGGAGTAACCCAGTCGAAATCACCCAATCTGGACAAGTCACTCAGCGCCATTAAAACAGCAGTTGACGCCCGCTCTCCTTTATCTCCAAAGTGAGTGGACGTCAGAAACCACCATAGCCACAACCGAGCATTACGCTCATGACTAACTTCGCCACCGCTTTTTCCCTTGCCCTTAAAATAATCATCAAACCACGATGTCCTAGGTGAAAAGTGTGCCTCTCATCCTCGCGACACCTAATACCGCCCCAGATCAATCGAACAACCGTAGGGCTCGAGATAGCGGGCGTTTCATCCCACTTAATCACCTCCTCTCCATGGGGAAGCCCCGAAACAATCGCAAGAGACGAAAAAGTAATACCAACCTCATACCCTGGCATATGGAACGTGTTAGTAGTATCCCAGAATCTATCTAACAACGCTCGAAGCACAGAAAGGTGCGAATTCACATTCTTCTTACGCGCCTCCTTCCACTTCGTCACCAACGAACCAAAGGCCGTGCCGAGGATTATCTTCCGCGACTCGGGCGACAACTTCTTGTTAAAAGCATCTATACAAGTACGGAAACCAGAGAATGTCCTCATATTTCCCAACTTGAAGCCAACCTTCACCCGAGTAGACAAATGCTCCATGGTGTTCCAAACTAAGCTTACACCATCCAGTCCTTGGCAACCTTCGCCTACGATCTCGGGCCATGAGGAAATGATGGCCTCAAGCCCAGCTCATCAACCACGACCATGAACATATTTTGCGCAGCCGGCGGCGACATCGGCGCGACCTCACCACCTACGGCACGGCCCGGTAGTGACATCACCCCCAACATTACCCACAACATCACCCTCTGCGGCCTCGGCATCAGCCGCTTCTGAGGCTCCTCGTCATCCTGCTCCTCCTCGGGCTCGGGATCACTCTCAAAAGCATTCTCGGTGGCGAGAGCGACCACGTCTCGGCCTATCAACGGCAGGATCATCTCGGCCTCGCCGAGCTCACCTGCGTCGAAACACCAACACTACTACCCTCATCTCGCTCACGGCCGCCACTAGCCTCGGCGAGGCGGCGCCCACGTGTCCGAACGCCACCTTCAAGATTCCCAAAGCAAAGATCCACTTTGCGCCTTCCTACTAGGCCTATCATTCTTGCGACCACCTCCACGACCTCCACCTCGGCCTCCCAGACACTGTGCCTCCGAACCCCACGTCCATGCCCGGCACCTTGCAGAGGTGCAGAACCAACTCCAGGCTCGCTAGAAGGAGGCCTAGGCAACTCAACATTAGCTCCAAGCCCACTAGCAAAAGGCCTAGACAACCCCACAGCTGGCTCCACAGGAACCCCAGTAGCATCCGCAACGCGCCCTGCATCACCAACAGAAGGCCCTGTCGGCTCCACGGTAGTACTGTGCTCACTAATGGAAGGCATAGGAGACTCCGGAACAGCTCCCTGTACCTCGTTCCCCGGCGTCAAAATAGGAGGAGTTTTGAACAGATCAGACTGCGACGGACCTTCAGAAGTCGCCAAGTGATGACGCAGCTCTGACATTGGAGTACGCTCCTCCCGATGTGATAAAGTCAATGTTCTCAATCACACCCTGCATAGCACTGGTCGTAGGTATCACGATCTCAGGGTCACCTACATAGATTCAAGAACAATCTTAAGCTACGCAGCCGTATGATGGTACAAAAATGCAATTCAATTAAAGCAAGTTCATGACCAACAGAAGGATGCACGTGCACAAAGGTAACAGAAAAGCAAGCCTTAGGCCTATCTTTGTGACGAAAGGGCTAAAAAGAAAAGAAATACAGAAATGCATATTTCACGACCACAGATCGATATCTCACGTTAATCATTATCTAGTCCAAGGAAGCGAGGGCGCACAAGAACGAGAGAAAAATCAAGCAAAGCGACAAAAAACAAGCCTCGGGCCTATCTTTGTGAAAAAGGTTAAAACTAGCGGGAACCGAAAATGCATACTTTGTGACAAATATACAATATACACGACATGCACAGCAAACCTGAAGAGCAACGGTATGCAAAAGCAAGGAAGAAGCAAATGAAACAACGAAAAGCAGACTTTAGGTCAAATTTTGACAGATGAGGCCAAAACAATGTAGGAGCGCAGAAATGCGTACATTATGACACATATACGATATATATGTCATACACAACCAATACAAAGAGTCAGAGAGCACAAAAATGACAAAAGACCAAGAAAAAGACAAGAAAAATACGCTTTAGGCTTATTTTTGACAGATAAAGCTAAAATGGCGCAGAGACACAGGAATACCCAATTCGTGACACGTATGCGACATACAAGTCATAACGAACACCCACAAAAGGTTTCGTACAAAAATCATGTCCCGAACACCCCGACTGAACAGCTTTTGTGAAACACACACAAGCTACAAAAACGGCCTTTCCATGGCCTTTGCTTGACCAGAGAAGCCCTAATCTCCCACGAACCGACACCTTGACCAACCCAAACAACTTACATATCAATACATCCAAGACTCGAAGCACGAGGAGCAAGAAAGACGAGTTCAAGAAGCCTAGCTCAACTACACAAGAACGCTCCAAAACGCTCCAAAACACCTCCAAATCACGCATGCTCAACAAAAATGGGCAAGCCATACACCATACAAGGCATCATGACCCAAGACAAAAATTTTCGACAAGTTTGGGCAGAAAATTTCGACCCAAGAAATCTCCACATAAAACACACGAAAATCACAGATTTTCAAACCGTTTTTCGCACACAAGACACCCATAGCCTCATCATTAGCATACAACGACGTTTCAAAAACAACCAAGCCAATCGATGCCGTTTTACACGACAAAAACAGAGCAAAACCCCGACAAAACCCCCTGTCACACGGTTTTTAGCCCAAAAAACCCGACTTTCGCGCCAATTTCGACGAAACGAATTTACCCAAGCATTATACTACTAATGGGTAACCTACACTGAGATTTTGAGCGTATACCGAGACGAAAAACGAAAAATGACCAAAATGCCCTTGACCTTCTACACAAAAAACAACCCTAAAAAACGAATTTTCAGTTAAAACCGACTCAAACCGACTTCAAAACACGAATTGGCAACTTGATTAAGTGCATACCTTGGTCCATTGCGAATCGTAGGAGGCGGAATCACGAATTTTGGTTGAAAAATCGCTGAAAACGAGTTTTTCGATTTGGAGGTGTTGCGTGTTTGTTTTCGGCTGCTATGCTCTTCCTCCCTCCTTACCCGTGTTTTTGAACCAAAAAAATGGCACACACACACTAAATCGCCAGACCTCTGGCGATTAAGTGGTCAGGCACGGGTTAATTTTTAGTTTTGACTGGTTATTACGGTCTATTACTCTATTAATTCACTCTTTTATGCGCTACTATGATAAAACACGACGATATACATGCTCATTACAAGCAGAGAGCCTAAATTTACAAAGTAACAACACAAATACACTCTTTACGAGTTACAAAATCAAAATACGTATACTCCTCACGAGTTAAATACGTGTACTTTTCAAAACAAATACACTCTTTACGATTTACAAATCAAAATACGTATACTCCTCACGAGTTCAATACGTATATTTTTCAAAACAAATACACTCTTTACGAGTTACAAATCAAAAATACGTATATTTCCCACAAGTTAAATACGTATATTTTCAAAAACAAATACACTCTTTACGAGTCACAAAATCAAAATACGTATATTTCTCACGAATCAAATACGTATATTTTCAAAAACGAATACGCTCTATATGAGTTAAAAATCAAAATACGTATATTTCCCACAAGTTAAATACGTATATTTTCAAAAACAAGTACACTCTTTGCGAGTTACGAATCAAAGTACGTATATTTCCCACAAGTTAAATACGTATATTTTTCAAAACAAACACACTCTTTACGAGTCACAAAATCAAAAATACGTATACTCCTCACGAGTTCAATACGTATATTTTTCAAAACAAATACACTCTTTACGAGTCACAAAATCAAAAATACGTATACTCCTCACGAGTTAAATACGTATATTTTTCAAAACAAATACACTTTTTACAAGTTACGAGTCAAAATACGTATACTCCTCACGAGTTAAATACGTATATTCTTCAAAAACAAATACACTCTTTACGAGTCACAAAATCAAAATACGTATACTCCTCACGAGTTCAATACGTATATTTTTCAAAAACAAGTACACTCTTTACGAGTCACAAAATCAAAAATACGTATACTCCTCACGAGTTAAATACGTATATTCTTCAAAAACAAACACACTCTTTACGAGCCACAAAATCAAAATACATATATTTCCCACAAGTTAAATACGTATATTTTCAAAAAACAAATACACTCTTTACGAGTCGCAAAATCAAAATACGTATACTCCTCACGAGTTCAATACGTATATTTTTCAAAAACAAGTACACTCTTTACGAGTCACAAAATCAAAATACGTATATTTCCCACAAGTTGAATACGTATATTCCTCAAATGCATACACTTTTTACACCAACAAAATATACACTTCTTATTTCAAATCAAGGATGCAGAAACACAGATTTTCTTTGCATATCAAGGACGCTAACACCCATTCTCTCTGCGAGGAGGAAAGGCAAATCACAGATACACAAGCAAGCACGCAGCAAGCATGCGAGACGCAGGATATGGCCAAGCTACAAAACGCCATCAAATGACATCTAAGCAACAGCAGGCCGGCAAGCCCTTAAACATGCAGGACCGTCATGTCCTTAAACATGCCGTCCCTCCCCGCATTCCCGGCGCTAAGTCCTCGTCTCTCCCCGAGACACATACTTAGCGTCGCCAGGTAGTATCGAGACTGTAATGGTCCGGATACTATCTTCTAAGTTTGACTAGCGCTTTAGTCCAAGCTCAGTCAAACTGGGGGCTCTGTAGATACCCGTATCCGTACCCCCCAAAAGCAAACCCGATGACGAAAAGGACTTTCATGCATGTTTTAAAATGAGACTAAACGGTACATAAGTGTCTAAAACATTTTAGTCATTCTTAACGTATTAATTTGAATTTGCATATTTCGTAAAAATGAATATTAATTTAGTCATTTTAAATCGTAAGTTAACACAATACACACGAGCACGAGCCATACACGCCTCACAAAATGACCCAAGAATACAAAAACGACCCAAGCACACAAAAACGGCTTAAAACACACAAAATGGCCCGAGCACCCGAGCGGGCCAAAATGCGCCCCGGGTCACATTCTTACAAAACAAAATCCCACAAGGTCATAAAATAATGCATTACAATATTATTTTACTTCGAGCCAAGATCGAAAAACACGACGAAAAACCGAGACACGAAACACGAAACACGGGAAACGAAGCAAATCAAGTTGATTTGATCAACTTGCACCAAGTTGACATCAAATTAGGCTCAAAAGTCAGCCCATTTGCTCGACAAACAAGCAGCACACAAACATTAGCTTACACACCTACGATAACGTATTACGGCGCAACAATGTGTCAGAAACAGGCCAAAAAATCGCCTGAATACTGGCGATTTTTTGGAAAATCGCCGATTCAGCGATTTTACGGCCCTCCTCGACATTCGGCGATTTTGTTAAATCATTTGGTTCACTGGCGATTTTCTGATCAATTAGGCATAAAACACGAAGCATTTGCTATAAATAGCAGCCCTCATTCGACCCAAAAATCATCAACTCTTACAATAACAATCACAACTATCTACTTACAATAATCAATTCAATACAATACTTATACTCACAAAAAGCCTCTCCCACTTATAAAATTCCACTCTAAAAACCGTCTTTGCATTACAAGGTAAAGAAATTTTACCTTTCGATTGGACGTTTGAGACTCATAGGGTTACTTTAACCCACCCCGATATTGGTACTAACGAACTCGTATTCGCAATACGATTGCAGTAATTCGAATCAAATGATTCGTCTAAACCCCGCCAATATCGCATAAACAAACGACTCAAAATCACTAAATTAAGCACCCACTTTTACATTATGCAAATTCTCGATTCATGCATTAAATTACGACTAAAACACGGATTCGACATTTAACTGTACCGTTTCAACTAGTCTCTTTAAACATGCAAAACCGAGGGTTTTACAAAATCTTAGAATTGAACACAAGTCGGAGAATAACGCTTAGTTATTAATTCAAATGCAATGAATTAGTAATTTTACGTATATTTCCTATAGCAAATCGTCATGGTTTTTGACGGCTTACATTTATTTTACATACTTGTCGAGTCATACATTTGCATTTGTACGTAGCGTTCTATTAGCCCAAATATCGAAATTAAAGCATATGTTTTCAAATTAGTAAAGACTACTTTTACGTAGGCCTTTTTATTGCAGTTTTCAATACATTTTGTCAAACTTTAGAAAGGTAACCTCACTCCGAATCCTCTCTGGTTTCACAATAGCCTCAGAAGGATAGGTATCGACGCACCTTGAAATCTGAGACCCTCGCGTCTTATGATTTTAAGATGCGTTGAATAGGTTCCAAATTCCTTTAATATTTGGTGGCGACTCCAAAAACACGTTTTAAAAGGATTTTTATATTTCTTCTTATTATCTTCACATGCAATGAGATTCCCCCCTCTCTAAACAAAAGAACGCTCGAGCGAGCTAAGTCAAGCAAAGCACCAAAAATGCGAAGCTTTGGCGACCCGCGAGCTTCTTGCAAAATTCATTTTTCCCGCGCCGTGCATTCCGCCCCATGACGTTTTTCGAGGGCGGGCGCGAGCGGGGCGTCGAGAAGGGATATCCACATCCTCACCTTCCCCCGTGACAAGTTGATATTTATGGCCCTGGGAGTCGGTCTATTTGGTAATCTTGTACCAACCGTCTAAGGTTTTCTCGGCGACATCAGTGATGAGGTCGTCGGGGTTAAAGCGGCGGTCTCGGATGATGGATGAGACCAAGTCTTCATTGGTTTTGTCGGTGAAGGGGAGTCCGCTTTCACTAGCGAAACAGTGTTCTTGAGGTTTGGATAAGGCATCTTTGTCATATCCTCCTCCTGAGATGAAGTATTTACTCATGTCAAATGAGTATTTCGGTAAGTTGAATTTACGCGCGAACTTGCGCTTCCTGACCTCCTTAGTTATTTGCTCGAAATCACCTTCCTTTGGATTGTAGCCTAGACCCATGGTGGGCCAGAGGCTATGATTATCCTAGGTTTCGAAAGGTTTGTAGGTTCGGATAGGTGTGGTTGTGATGGCGCCAATTTCAAAGTCGAAACCGCAGTGTTCTTGGTTTTCCACAAACGTGATCTCTGCGGCATTGCGCTCCTTGGGTGAATCGAGGAGGGCACGGAAGTTGGAGGCGTTGATAGTTATGACCTCGTCATTGAGAGGTAGCATCACCTTTTGGTGTAGCGTGGATGTCACGGCCCGTACGGCGTGAATCCATGGGCGTCCTAGGAGCATGTTGTAGGACAGTGTCATGTCGATTACATGAAAATCGACTTTTCGTTCTATGGGGCCTGTGCGTACATGGAGAAAGATTGTCCCTCTCACGCTACGTTTGGTCCCGTCAAAGGCTTTGACGCCTTCATTGCTTGGTTGAAAGTCTTTGTCGTCGAGGTCCAGACGACGTGCGGTTGATAGGGGTAGAACATTCACTGCAGACCCGTTGTCGATCAAGGTTACAGGTAGGGTTATTTTCCTGCATTCAGCGCTAATGTATAGAGCCAGATTATGGTTAGCGCCTAATGTTGGGAATTCATTATTTGAAAAAGTGATGGCCCCGGCAAGCCAATCCCTCGTAACATGGTTAACCATTTGATCAGGTGAGATGTCCGCATCCGCGCTTGCTATTTGTAGGGCGCGGATGAATCCCTTCCTATGTTCGGCGGAGTCTCGAAGGAGAGCCCAGATAGAGACGTCAGCTTTTGTGCGAACGAGCTGCTTTTGAAGCGTCTCGCTCGTGCTTGGTAGTAGAATTGTTGGAGCAGAGGGCGTGTCATTGGAGGGAACATCCTCCTGGATTACGGCTTTGCCCTTGTCGGGAGTGGCGGCCTCCTCGGCATGGGCATCTGTGAAGATATTCTGATAGGGTCACCCAGAGCGAGTGAGGTGTGAAACCTCGTCCTTGGTCTCAGGCTCAATGGCGTTGGCTTTGACTTGGGGCTTGTTGTGTTTCTTCTTCCCCTTTTGGTTCTTTCCCTTTTTCATGTTCTTAGGGGGAGAGGAAGAACTGTTGGTGTTGTTGATTTGGGCTATGGCTTTGTTAGGTGGTGGCCATTCGCCCTCGCTCTCGCTACTAGAATACCACACTCCATTGATTTGTTCGCCGTAGCATGCGTTCAAATCGTCTTCGATTTGTGTGGCGATGTTGACAAGGTGTTGAAAGTTACGTATGTTAGCATACCGAAGGTGGGCTTGGTATACTGGATGTAGGTCTTCGATGATGTCGTGCACGAGTTCATCCGGATGCACTAAGCCTACAAGATGTGCATTGAGTTCCTTCCATCTAGCTAGGAAATTGGTGAAACTTTCGCCATCATTTTGGACATTGCTCTCCATGATTGGTTGATCAATAGAGATGGTGTTGATCTGATCGTCGGTAGGCGTAATAAGGTATGAGCAATCAATGACAGGCATAGAGCCCACGAAGATCGCATGGTTGGCCAAAGGGTTATCTTTGTTGGACGGCTTACCATTGGCCGTCGGCTTATCGAGCTTTCCTTGATCGATAAGGTCTTGGATAGCATGCTTCAGTTTGAAGCCGTTCTCGGTGTCGTGACCCTTGCCTCTGTGGTATGCACAGTAGGCGTTAGAATCCCACGACTTAGGCTTCTTGTCTTCGGGCGGTTCAGTGGTAGGCCCGATAGGTTGCAGATAATTCTTGTCAACTAGACTCTTGAATGCCTTAGTGTAAGACATGTAGAGTGTATCAAAATTCCTTCTAGGCTTGAAGGGAGAAGAGGTTGTAGTGGCGAACGACTCGGGGTCGCCAAGCGACTCTAGGTTGGCAACGGTGCGGTTCTCATCACTCTTAGCCGTTCGTGTTGATTTAACAAACTGCCTTGATAGGCATGACCAGTGTACTTGGCCATAGTTCCAGTCCTAAGGTCATCTTCAATCTGGGTGCCGACCTTAGTAAGTTGTTTGAAGGTTTGTATGTTGCTATACCGCATGTAGAACTGGTACACGGGTCGCAAGTTATTGACGAATTTGGGCACAAGTTCGTCCTCTCGTGGACGATTTGGGATTTGTGCACTGAGCTTCTTCCCCCTAGTAAGGTACTCGGTGAATCCTTCGTTGTCCCTTTGCGACAGGACCTCCAGGGTGCGGATAGAGACCTGGGTGTCATCATTGTCCTTGTATTGATGGTCGAACTCGACAGTGATCTGTTCGAATGAAGAGACTCTTTCCGGGTTTAAGGAATAGAACCATGTCTTGGGTATAGCGGCGAGAGAATGTGGGAATAGTGACGGCCAGTATTCCGGTCTGACCCCTTTGATTCCCATCTGTGATTTGAAGGCCCTAATGTGAGTAATCGGGCTTTCGTGACCTTGAAAAATTGGAAGATCACTGAGGGCGAGCTTGTTAGGCAGTTCGTCTTTGATGTTTTGGGGGATGTTTTCATTCTCCTTGTGTATGGAGTAGCCTCCTAGGGCACCGAGGCGTTCCTCCATAGCCTGGAGCTTCTTGGCGTGCTTATCCGCCTCGTCCTTGATTCTCAGCTCCATTCTAGTGACTTCAGTGTCGTGGTGGGTTAACAGGCGTTCAAGATCATCGGTCAGTTTGGTGACTTGCTTGCGGAGTGCGTTAACATCTTCGTTGCCGGCCATTTTTCGTTTGTAGGTTCGTTTTCGGTAGGGGAGGACAATTCGGTTCTTAGTGCGGCGGGTATCCAGTTGAAAATCCCTACATTTGCATGGAGTGCATCAGCTATATGACAGACCCGACTGACACGATTCATTTATATGTTCGTTTTTAGCTCATTTCGTTTGAAAAAAAGACTCTTTTAAGTTTTGAAAAAGAAGGAAGTTTTCGAAAAACAAGCTAGGGGTGTTTTTGAGACGAGAATTCGTGCGCGCAGCTCATCTCGATGTTAAAAGATTTTGCTTTGCATCCACTTAGCCCGAATGACGGTCTGTTGTCATGGGTTAGAGATGGATGCGTAAAAAGGATTCGACTTAAACTGGCCAAGTCGAAGATGTTAAAAAGGATTTGAGCCGTGAGGCTCAAAGAACGAAGTCAAAAAACCTTGACTCGGGTTTTTGCTAGTTTTGTAAAAGGAAAATTTGAAAATGTTTATTTCAAAAACTCGCGATTATTTTGTTTGAGAAGTGTTAGCTTGTTAGTTTGTTAGGTTGATTATTTTTGAAAATTTAAAGCGACTTTTCGAAAATATGCAAATGAATTTTGAAAAAGACAATATGGTATAGCCTCGCACTCGTACGTATGACTCTTGGTCGTTTGGTCAAGTATTTGTACGTGTTGATACCCGTATCTGTCGATATGGAAATTTATAGAGACCCCGACAAACACCCAATGATGATAGGACAACGTGTATTTCGTGTCATTTATTTGAGTTCGTTTTACGATGTAAGCCGGACGCTGTCGACATAGTTTTTTAATTTAAATGATATTTGAATTGATTTGCTCTGTCAAATTTTTGTCTCAAGTTTGTTTTATTGAAAATAAAATATTTCGATTTGAAAAATCATTTTAAGTATTTCGATTCGAAAAGTCGCTTTTATAAAATTGATATTTGACCTGAAAAGTCGTTTCTCATGCTTTTAAAACAGTTTATTAAATCGTATTCGACGAATTCGTTTTCTTAACAGCAAGTTTTAAAGCTCGTTTTAAGCCCGATTTTAAGAGCGATTTTGAGCCCGTTTCAACACGAATTTCGAGGCCCCTTTTCTCCCACTTCTTTCCCCCCATACCCAAGCTTGAACCAGCCAAGAACCACGACCAAAACAGGCCAGAAAACAGCCAAATATCACGTCCAACCACAGCCCACAACCCCCTCTTCGTGCCCTGTTTTGACAACCCAAAAAGCAACCCAAAAACCCGACTCTTTCTACCCATCCTTCCCCTCGAATACCCTGACCAAACACAACCATAATCAGCCCAAATAATTCACAGAAAGACAGTCCCAAACCTCCATCCCGTGCCCTGTTTTGGGACAGCCCAAATTCGGACCAAAACCCGACTTTTTGGCCATCAAACTCGTGCCCATGAACAAGAGCCCAGACCTGACCTTCATGACTCATTCACCTTTGCTTAACCCTCAAGAAAACCCCTCCAAAACCCTAAAGAAAACCGTGAACAGCAGCTCTCGAAGACTTGGAAGAAGCTGCTCTTTTTCCTTCTTAAACCCTACTTCTCAACCCTATATATACACACCAACCTCAAGCATTCAAAAGACACGAAATACAGCACACATACACCACATCAAGCCACAAGAAAGCCTTAAGAAAACTCAAAAGAAAGTCGAGATAGCTGCCCCAAAACAGGGCACGATTTTTCTAGTTTTGGTTCAGCTATCACTTCTTCTACTCGTTTTTCGTGTTGAAAACACCATAGTCTCTCTGATTTCTTTACAAAATCTTAAAGTTCACTTTACCACGATTCCAAAACATCTTTCGGTTCGAAATTTCGTTGAGAAACGAAGAAGTTACAAGCTTTTGAAAATTGCTGTCAGATTGGTACAAACTTACGGATTACAATTGGTTTTCGTCGACGACGGCCCCTCGGGATAAAATCTTACAATCGATTACGACTCGGATATTTGGTCAACGATACATGTAAGTTGAGGGTGCAAAATACTCTTTTTATTTTGTTAATTTATCGTTTTTTTATTGTTTTTTATAGCCTCCGCTGCTTTTTATTACTCCCTGTCGCTCCGTTTGTTTATCATCGTAGCTATCGTTTTCTAGTTCGATTTAGGCTTATGTTTTTAGCATGATTATGGTACGTGTGTGTGAGTGTTTCGTGCCCCTTTATTCACCTAGTACGCATGTGTAGTTCTCTTGTGTAATATGACTTGAAATTTCTTGTTAAATTGATCTGCTCGTTAGCCTGTTACGTACGTAGATCTTGTTCATGTTTAGTTTCATTATTGCCCAGAATTGGCCTGTCATGCTCTTCAATCGTGTAATTCATGTCCATGTACCAATTCGTTTATCATGCTTTTACCTCATCATTTAGCGTTTGCATAGTCGAGTAAGTCGTATATTGCGTGATTTCTGTTGGTCTTTGCTCCGTATATTAAACTCGAGTTACGTAGTAGTTTAACATATAGAATAGCTCAGTTCAGCCTTTTTTATGTGATGCGTTTAGGCCTTTACGTAGTCTGCTTGCGTTTGCGTGTATTTACCCTTATTTGCGTGTATTCATATTATTTGCTTCATGTCATTTAATTAAGTCCTGCTTACTGCTGCTTTCATGTCGATCATTGAAACTTTTATTTGCGTAGTTAAGTCACATGTAGGGTTGTATGGCTTGGTTTCTCGTTCATCGTTTTTTTAGCATCCACATTATATGCTCACGTTGGTGTATTCGCTGGCAGTATTCGATCATCTTGGTACTCGTTTGCGTGATGGCTGATTACTAGTTATGTCCGTATGTCTTACACATGTCTGCGTATTTGTCTTGGTTATAGTCGTTTATGCGTCTTGTTTGTGTTCGTGTTGGTTACAATTTGCTGCTGCTTGCTTGGGTATTTTTTTTTATCATTAGTTTGTAGGTTTGATTATTTGCTGTTATCTTGTATTCGTATGCCACGTTCAATTACTTATGTTAGTCATTCATACTTATTTACTAATCATATTTGGATCGTTTAGGTGCACGTTTGTTTGCTCATTAATTAATTGTTAATTGTATCTGCATCCTTTGCATACGTCTGCACCTTTTTTTTAGTTGCACTTAGTTGATTTACGTTTGCTTGTGTTTTGTTTGCCAGTCCATTATATTCATGTGTTGTATTTAGGTCCACCTTTCATGCTTATTCATGTTTTGGCCATATTTGATTATTACTATTCGTTTACCGCTAACGTTTGTTAATCTATCTTATGCTGTCGGTAAGTATTTCTGCTCCTTTTCTTTGTTTGCTAGAATAGTAAATGAACCCATGTTGAATAATTTCGACGAAATTATATGTGCATTAAACGACATAGAACGGATGTAATATGTTTAGGATTAAATCGTTGTTTGCATATCCGCATACGTACTCATAATAGCCATGGTTTTACTTAGTAGAGACCGTTATTGTAACGGGCGGGGTTAGGCGTTAAATTAATGAAATTCTTTTAAACTTCCTAACACGTAAACTCACACGAACTCATTTTCTCTAAAATTGGTTTCTAAATTCCACCTAAAAATTTAGTGGCGACTCTTTTCAAATTAAAAATGTTTTTGAAATAAAACACCGCGTGGATCAAAATCCCTTGTCCACAATTTGGCGACTCCGCTGGGGACAGTGAAGCTTGAAAAGTAAAACGATGGCTATTTAGAGTACCCTTTTTTTATGTTATTTATGCATCATCTTTGTTAGGATTGAACCATTTCTCCCTTTGGGTCGACCTCAAAGTAGGAAATGACGTTCACTGTGTCTGATTTAAATATCAAGGTGGTTCCACCGAGGTTAGCAACCCCCATCTCCCCATTTCGTCCCTGACTTATGGCGGATGCGTGAGTTCCCTAACAACGTGGGATCATCGGCATGGACCCTTTTCGAGACTTAGAATAGTCTAGCTCATGCATTGCATCCTTGAACTGCGTATGACTAAATGCTCTGTGAATTCCAAAGCCTTGTTTTCAACCCTTTTTAATCAAAACTGTCATCTTTTTTTGATCGAATATTTCCAAAAATCTTTTCTTAGCTGAAACGCTGTCTTTTTAGGATTAGAATAATCTTAAATATCTCTTTTGAAACGATTTTTGACTTAAGCTGAAATGCTTTCCTTCTAAAAAATCATTCTTTAAGCTGAAATGCTGTCTTTTTAGGATTAGAATAATCTTAAATATTTTCCAAAACTACCTCACTTGAAAAAGATTTTTTTTTCGAGCTGAAACGCTTTCCCTCTAAAAAAAATCATTCCTTAAGCTGAAATGCTGTCTTTTTAGGATTAGAATAATCTTAAATATTTTTCAACACTATCTTTTCCGAAAAACGAAGATTTTTTTTTGTCCAAGCTGAAACGCTTTCCTTCTAGGATTAGAATAATCTTAAATATTTTCCAACACTTTCTTTTCCGAAAAAAACAAAGATTTTTGTCCAAGCTGAAACGCTTTCCTTTTAGGATTAGAATAATCTTAAATTATTTCCGATTTTTAGCTCTTTTGAAAAAAGATCTTTTCCTAGCAGAAATGCTATTCTTTTAGGATCAGAATAATCTTAAAAGATTCCCGATTTTAGCTCTTTTGAAAAAAGATGTCTTCCTAGCTGAAATGCTATTCGTTTAGGATTAGAATAATCTTAAATAATTTCCGATATTAGCTCTTTTGAAAAAAGATCCATTCCTAGCTGAAATGCTATTCGTTTAGGATTTAGAATAATCTTAAATAATTTCCGATTTTAGCTCTTTTGAAAAAAGATCTCTTCCTAGCTGAAATGCTATTTCGTTTAAGATTAGAATAATCATAAATAATTTCCGATTCTAGCTCTTTTGAAAAAAGATCTTTTCTAAGCTGAAATGCTATTCGTTTAGGGTTAGAATAATCTTAGACAATTTTCGATATTGCCTCTTTTGAAAAAAGATCTTTTCTAAGCTGAAATGCTCCTCGTTAGGATTAGAACAATCTTAAATAGTTTTCGACTTTTGCTCTTTATAAAAAAAAATCGTTTCTAAGCTGAAATGCTCCTCGTTAGGATTAGAAAATCCAAAAACTTTTTTCTTTAAAAGAAAATTATCTTTTGAAAAAAGATCCTTCTATAAGTCGAAATGTTATCCATTTAAGATTAGAATAATCTCGAACAGTCTAAACACTAACTCTTTTGAAAAAAGATCCTTTTACAGCTGAAATGCTATCCGTTTAAGATTAGAATAATCTCGAACAGTTCTTTACACTAACTCTTTTGAAAAAAGATCCTTTTACAGCTGAAATGCTATCCGTTTAAGATTAGAATAATCTCGAACAGTTCTTTACACTAACTCTTTTGAAAAAAGATCCTTTTATAGTCGGAATACTATCCCTTTAAGATTAGAATAATCTCGAACGGTTCTTAACGCTAACTCTTTTGAAAAAAGAATCCTTTCAAGCTAAAATGCTTCCCGTTTAGGATTAGATTAATCCCGAACGATTTTTAACACTACGTCGGTCTTTTGAAAAAAGAATAGTTTTTGAGCTGAAATGCTATACGTTTAGGATTAGAATAATCTCGAACGCTTTTGAAATGCTACCCATTTGGGAATAGACTTTTTCCAACCAAAAACGAAGTTTTCCAAAGGTAAAATCTAGCCCAAGTTAAACTGAAATTTCGAACCACATAAGCCTTTTGGTAGTCGAAGTGCTGCCCATTTTAAACCTCAGCTCACAAAAAAAAAAAAAAAAAAAAAAAAAAAAAAAAAAAAAACAAAAAAACAAGTTTAATTCTCAAGTCGTGAGTAAGCATGAAATGCACCGAGTCGAGTCTAGTTAGAATCTAAGCCGTGTAAGTAAGTCTAGTCCATCTAAAAGTCTTTGAGCATTAACCTAGTTAGGTCACCCAGGCCAACTCTTGGGCCCAAGTCATGCATGTCATTTTTTAGTTTTGAGTCAGGGCACAATAATGTCTCATCCAGGCTATTTTTTTAGAAGTCTTGTATAAACCTTAGAAGCTTATTGGTTCAAACGAGCTAACTACTTCACGTCCATGTCTAGTTGAGTCTAAGTTCCGTACTGTGAGTCTGTCTTCAAGTCCATATGTCGCATACATTTGCATAGTTAGGTCGTAGGCCATGTTGTTAAGCTCTGAGTCTTTTCATGATTAATCCGTTCCAATTCATTTGCATCCCGAGTTGTTATTTACGAATAGTGTCAAAACCGTGTCGATTTCTGAACCCGAGTCGCATATGCTCCTCCTTAAGTCAAAATCAAGCTGCAAAAGTGGGGTAACTCTCAAACCAAGCATCTGAATCAACTCCTGAAAGGAGAAAAGTTCAAAGTCGAGGTTGGTGATTATAAGTCAGAATTTGTATTCAAGTCATAAGTCTGAGTTGAGTCTAAGATTCGTTTTTCACAATTATTTCTAAATCCTTCTCAAAATCAATGAAATTGATCATGTCTCTAATTTGATTCCATAATCCAACTGATGAAAATGCACAACGCACTCGAAGGGTGTCCCTGGGGTAGAAATACGTATTCAATTCTAAATGGTAAGGTGCAACACCAACCCAAAGCAAAAAACAAAGACAAAAGGGTTTCCGACAACAAAAAACCAAAGGGTTTCAATTCTGTTAGTCAACTTGTGGTATACTACTCCTCTGCCTTTGGAGGAGGATCCATTAATTTGGAGCTCCACAGTGGTCATGAATTTGATCGCGACCAAAAGTACGAATACTCATGGATCGCCCTCCGTGTACTCGATCGCGTGCCTAATAAGCAAACGAACTTGTCAGAGGAGTCCGGCGTGATATACATATGACCACATGCGACCGCCCACCGCAAGATCTAGGAAAATTGGAACAAGCCCAAGCCACAAAGGGTGCGGCCTATTCTCAAAAACGCAAACAAATATACAAAAATACAAAAATTGAGTGGCAAGACGTCGGAGATCGAAGATCAAAGTCAAAATTAAAGGCGAAGCCAAAACGGCCAGAAAGTACCATCAATTCCTTTTTAAGTTGTTCTCAAAACGGCAATGGAGACGTAGTCTTGAAATTCCGAGAATCAGTGGCCTATGTAGTTGCACCCAAGCGTTTAGGGTCCACAAGGGATCCGCCAATGCTTCACAAGCTAGAACAAGATACAACATGATACCTTAGGTGAAACCTTCGAGTGTTACACACGAAAAAAAAATGCCATGTTTATGCACCTAGATCGAACTACATCGGATTTGATTTCGCCCCACGCGAATATGTAGGCAATCCTTTAGAATAGGGGATACAATCCACCACTGCTCATCATCTAATTTGTCATCTTGTCAATTTTTTACGGGTCTTTACAAAGTCCAAATGAAGCAACTATTGTTGAGTCTGTCTTAGTGCTCGATTTAGATTGAGATGAGAATCAATGCTCTGATAAGTAATTGTCCAGTCTTGGAATGATCTTTTTCTTAAATTGGCAAAGATGCTTACTTTGACAGTTAGTTCGCATCTCGACAACGAATTTGCTTAGGGGGCGAGCATGATACTACTAACCCACGTCTATTTCAAACCACGTGTCAGTCATCCTAAAGGACCCTGCATAGTTACTAGTCTACTCGTCTTTGAAGCGTTGTCTTAGGTCGAGTCTGTCATGGTCGAACGTTCAAATGTCAGTTGCTCGTGTCACGTTCTTGTCGTATTCATGTCACATTCGTGTCGTATTTCATGCTGACTTGGCCATGCTTCGATTTTATAATATCATGCATTACAAGAACCTTTTTGCAAAGTTTGGGTCGATGATCCGAGGTCAAATTTGAAATTCGAGCAGATGACCCACTTCAATTTTCAAAATGATGCTTGCGGGCCGATGGCCCATTTCAATTTCTAAATGATGTCTACATTCAGAGTCGATGACTCTTCTTAATTTTTAAAATGATGTTTACAATGCGGGTCGAGGACCCAATTCAATTTGATGCATGCTAACCAATACCCCGTGTCAATTTTCAAGTAATTTTTGTAGTCTAGATTGGACCCGCAATCTAACTTTAAAAAGATGTTCTTAAACTAGGTTAATCGCCGAATTATTCGAGGTGCTCAAAATCCAAAGTATGTCGATGACCTCTTTCGATTTTCAAATGAAATTTGCTATGCGGGTCAATGACCTATCCATTTTCCTTCAAATTATGGGTCGATGGTGTTGGAGTATGTGTCCTCCACAATAGTGCGATTACTTAATAAATCTCAATTAAGGAATACATGGGGATAATCCTGAATTATTGTCAATTGATTAACGTAAATCAATAACGGTTGGCTGACTAGAGTTTGACGTTATTGTCGTGAGAACGGCGGTGATCAATTGATCCCTTTAAGTCACACCTAAAGGAACGTACTCCAAATATTTAAGCTAATTAATTGTATGAGATACGATTATATTAGTGACTTGATAATTTGACTAACGGTTAGTCAGTGTATTGATTTAGAGAGAAATCGAGTTGTGAACTCGGACGTTTGAATTTTATATCGATAAAATTATTAGAGGAGATGAGAATTAGTGATTAACTGTTAATTCACTAATCGTGTATATTTTACTAATGAGATTAGTAAAAGTACATTTTTAATATATGTGTAGAGTACATGTATATTAAGGAAGAGTTTAATTAATTTACACTTTATTATATTAGATAATTAAGTGATAAATTATAAGTATTTGTGGGACAAATATTGAAAACAAAATGGACCCATGAAAGGTCCATGTGGACCGTCCAAATGAGGAGCAAGAGGAGAAGATTCCTTTTGTTTTTATTCATTTTGTTTAATTGCTTTTGCATGTAAAAAAACACAATCATTGACATGCAACAATTTTCTCTTCTCAAGAGAAAAACTCTTCTCTGCCTCTTGTCTCATGTTGGCGAAAAAATAGTGTACCCAACACACTATTGTTTTCTCCAATTTTCTTATTAAAAGGAGTATGCTTTGAGTATAATTCATTCATGCATTTTCCTTCTTCTCTCTAATTTCTCTCTAAACTTTTCCTCTCATTATTCTTACTAAGAGTTAGTAATAATAATATCATCACATATTATCAAGTGAGTACTAAGTTATTTTCTAGATCAAAATACTTAGTATCTTTTGGAGAGTTCTTGGGTGCAACTTTAGGAGGTTTCTTATTATTGGAAACTTGGGTTTTTAAGGAGGATCATCCTAAGCTCATACTCAAGAAACTAAACTAGAAAGGAGTTCTAGTTTAGTGCCCTCATTTCCTTTACAAGAAAGGTATAAATTTCTAAACTTGTTAACAATGTAAATTTGTACTACATAGATCTTGCTAAATCAAATTAGAGTAATTTGATTTACACTAATACTTGATTAGTGAATGGGATCCGATCCCTACAAGTGGTATCAGAGACAGGGCTTGTAGTTACAAATTTATTTTGTTGTTTTTGGAGTTTTATGTATTTATTGAGAATAAATAACATAAAATCCGAAAATAGTGTTACAAATGGTTTTAACACGAGATTTTTATTGCATGCAAAGTTTCTGGTCTCATGAAAGTTCTGGTCAAATTTCGTAATTTTTGAAATTTGTTTGCTAATTTAAATGATTTTTATACAAAACCGAGTCAAAAAGTGTGTTTTTGGCTAAAATAATTACTATAAATAGTTATAGTTCGAATTTGGTCACGAAATTTTTACACAGTGATATTTCATATTTATACATTCTGCATGTAAATTTTCAAAGTCAGATTTTGAGTTTTGAATATTTATTCATATTTTTGTTTAAAATCGGTATGGTTTGCATTTTATGTCCAAAAATATAGTAAATGTTGTTTTCTGGACATGAAATTTATACCAATATTTTTACACGTTATGAGGATGCTCTCATATAAATTTGGGATTTTACCTCACTGTTTTAGACGTTTTCTTGATTTTATGAGTTAAAATCGATGAAATCGTATGTTATTTTATATAAAATAATTCGTATATATTTTCTGGCCAAACTTTTCTTTTCTGATATTTTGGAAGTGTTCCAGAATATACAAAATTTTTTCAAAATAAAAATAATTTTATTTTATTTTATTTTGATTTTATAAAGCTTTATTCATAAAAGGGTTATGATTAAAGTACTTCTAATTAGCAAATGACCATGTTTATGAACTAAAATCACCATGAGTTAGTATAAACTAATGTTGGGTGTTCTAAAATCAGTTTAGAAGTTTATTTCAAGCTTAAAAGGTGTTTTAAGCATTATTGATTAATATAAGATTAATCGGTTAAAAAATGAGATCGGTTTGAAACGATTAAATGCGATTTTTGTTTAAGGCGATTTTGGCATGTTTTTATTTATAAGCTTTACATTATGCATGTTTGGATGAATGTTTATTATTGAATGAATGTTTGTTCTTACTAGTATGGCCATAGTTTGTTATATTTTTACCGATATTACCCGTAATGAAAGGGAATATCGTGTGGTTTGTAATTAAATGCGATCTCGTATCGCCGGTTTGTAATTTTTAATAGTTTATTTCATTTATAAATGTATAATAGGATTGCTATGTATTCATTTGTAAATCATACTAGAACTATTTGTAAATCAAGACCATTGATGGAGATCGACTTGAGCCTGTAAGAGTTCTGAAGTGTGCAAGGAGGAGCCTTGGATGAGATGCATTATGAAGAGGGACCAAAGGAGTTGGTTTCCAATTTGTAACTCCTTGTATTTTAATTACTTTAGGTGGCCATACTAGGTTTATGTTTGCTTGATGCTTGTTTGTTTGCTTATTTTCCGCACACATGCCAAAATCGCCATGCATGCCACGATATCCCACTATGATTGTCGATTTATGTCACGATTCCTAAATTAGTTCACTTATAAAGAATTTTATGACTAAAATTGACAAGATCACCCACATATTTTATCAAAATGAATTGAGATTAAGCCTTTCCAAATTTAGCAACTATGAACCCCATGTTCGTAAGGACCTCCGCGACGTGGAACCTTGTTACCATGGGTAAGTAGTGGGAGGAAGTCCCATGCTAATTTGGTTTGGACTCAACCGAATAAGAGTTATTTGGGGCTAATCGATGCATTTTAAAGAAAATCATCAACCAAGCATTCTAGTGTAGAATTAGTCAAGTGTTGACTTATCGCTTTTATATAAAAGGAAACATGAGATGTCTAATTTTATATGGAAAACGAGTCTTGGAATCATTTATATAATTTCGTGGGAGGTCATTATATAAATGGACATTTGTTTTAAAAAATGAGTTTTAGCAAATGTTATAAATGAACAATGTATGCTTATATATTTCCTCATATTTATTGTAGAATCGTTTATCGCAATGGCATCATCATCATCAACTCCCGCTTTATTTTGGGCAAAGATCCATGGTTGCGACCCGTGATGGATAAGTGTATCCTCAAGGATGAGGGTAGCAACTTCGCCGAATGGGATTCGACAATGAAGGGCGCCGCTACATCCGACAATGTGCTCAAGCACCTTACCGATCAACCACCCGCCGAACCCACTTCGATCCGACGCGGCTCGCCGCCTATGATGAGTATGTGAAAGTGGACAATGACGTGAAAAACGCCTTAATTTGGTCCATGTCACCCGCTCTCAAACTCCGAATGGTTACTCAAAAGAGTGCATATGCGATATTCACTCGAGTGACAACCATGTTCTCCAAAGCACCGCAAATAAGGCTTTATGAAGCCGCGGTTCGGTTTTTCGATGCAAAGCTTGAGAGGAACCAAAAAGTTGGTCCTCATGTGCTCAAAATGATTGAGCAAATAGACACTCTTGAGCGCCAAGAGTGTGCTATACCCAAGGCTCTTGCGATCAACCGCATCCTCCATTCTCTTCCTAATAAGTTTGCTCAATTTCGAGTAAACTATAACATGAACAACATGGATAAGAGTTACCATGAACTTCATGCACTCTTGGTCCAAGCCGAGAGGGATATGGAAGTGAATGAGGTGGAGAAGAAAGATGTTCTCTCCATGAAAATGAAGAACATGAACTTGGGAGTGAAGAAGGGGAAGGTGGCCAAGAAAGGGCCATCTAACATTGGCAAGGGTAAGGGAAAGGCTATTGTGGAAGGTGTTCCACATAAGCCTAAGCCCAAGATCAACAAGGGAAGACCCGTCAAAGACACGTGCAAATATTGTAATGAGGTGGGTCATTGGATGCGAATTGTCTCAAGTATAAGAAGGATCTCAAGAATGGATGTGAGACATCCAAAGGTATTCCTTCTAATCTCTATATGATTGACATCAATCATGCTTGCATTTCTACATGGGTATTGGATACCGGATGTGGATCTCACCTTTGTAATCATTTGCAGGGGATGAGAAACGTGCGGGCCCTAGCCAAGGGTGATGTAGATCTCCGCATGGGCAATGGAGCTAGAGTAGCGGCCGTTTCCGTGGGAACTTTTGTACTCTCTCTTGCTAGTGGTTTAGAGTTGCATTTAAATAACTGTTATTTTGTACCAACTCTAACTAAAAACATTATCTCCGTCTCCGTACTAGATGCGGAAGGCTTTTGTTTTAAGATTAAGAACAACCGTTGTACTTTTTCTTTTAATGAAATGGTTTATGGTGAAGCTATTTCAATTGGAGGTATTTATGTTTTAAATGATGTTAATGATGTCTATCATGTTGAGAACAAGAGGCTCAAAACGAATGAATCAAACAAATCCTACCTTTGGCATTGTCGTTTAGGTCACATAAACGAAAGACGATAAAGAGTCTTGTTGAGTCCAAGGTCCCCAAACCTTTTGATTGCGAATCATATGGTACATGCGAAGCTTGCCTTTTAGGCAAGATGACTCGCCAACCCTTTAGCGGTAAAGGGACACGAGCAAGTGAGGTTTTAGGACTCATACATACCGATGTGTGTGGTCCATTAAACATCACCGCTAGAGGAGGATATCATTACTTCATTACTTTTACCGATGATTTAAGTAGATATGGTTATGTCTACTTAATAAGGCATAAAAGTGATGCTTTTGAGAAATTTAAAGAATTTCAAAATGAGGTTGAGAACCAATTAAACAAAAGGATAAAAGCACTACGATCGGATCGTGGTGGCGAATATCTAAGTAATGAGTTTGATTCACATCTTAAGAATTGTGGTATAATATCACAATGGACTCCTCCTGCACACCACAATTAAATGGTGTTGCGAGAAAGGAGAAACCGAACTTTGCTTGACATGGTTAGGTCTATGATGAGTCAAACCGAGCTTCTGGATCATTTTGGGGCTTTCTATTATTATCTGTTTGTATTTTCACTAAATCAAGTCCAACTAAAGCGGCCAATAAGACTCCATATGAGATATGGATGGGAGCAGTTCCCTATTTGTCATTCATGAGAATTTGGGGATGTGAGGCATTCGTCAAGAATAAAGCGGCGACAAACTCGCTCCAAGGTCTGACAAATGTCTATTTGTAGGTTATCCTAAGGAAACCCGTGGTTATTACTTCTACAACCCTCACGAGAACAAAGTGTTTGTGGCTCGTGATGCTGTTTTTCTAGAAAATGAATTTATTTCTAAGAAACAGTGGGAGAAGATTTGAACTTGATGAAGTTCAAGAGCCACAAACCGAGCAGAGTAAAATGAGGAAACTGCTCCTCGCCCGACACGGTTATAATCCCTAGGAGGTCAGGAAGAGTTAGTCAACAACCTGACCGTTACCTCGGTAACATCGAGGAGGAGGGTGATTTGTTGTTATTCGAAAGCAACGAACCCTCAACCTACAAGGCGGCTATTAGTAGCTGACTCCGAACAATGGCTTGAGGCCATGAAATCCGAAATGGATTCTATGTACGAGAACCAAGTTTGGGACTTGGTAGATTTACGAAGGAGTGCGACCCTTCGGTGTAAATGGATATTCAAAATCAAACTCGGCATAGATAAACATATTGATGTTTACAAAGCTAGATTGGTGGCAAAGGGCTTTTCACAAGTCCAAGGTATTCATTATGATGAAACCTTTGCACGATTGCTATGCTTCGATCCATAAGGATAATCTTAGCGGCACGTGATTTCACGACTATGAAATATGGCAAATGGATGTAAAACCGCCTTCTTGAAGGGGATTCTAGAAGAGGAAGTGTTTATGACACAACTTGAAGGTTTTGTAGATACATCCAACCCTAAGAAAGAATGCAAGCTTAAGAGATCCATTTATGGTCTTAAGCAAGCATCGAGGAGTTGGAATCATAGATTCGATCATGTTATCAAACAACATGGATTCGCTCGAAGTTCAGGAACCTTGTTTGTACATGAAGTTTAGTGGGAGTAAGGTAACCTTCCTTGTTTTGTATGTAGATGACATACTACCGATTGGAAATGATATTCCAAGTCTGAACTTCGGTAAAGGTGGAATTGGGAAACCATTTCCAAATGTAGGACTTGGGAGAGGCACAACGCATCTTGGGTATCAGGATCTATAGAGATAGATCCAAGAGGATACTAGCATTGAGTCAAGAAGCTTATATCGATAAGATTCTTGATAGGTTCAATATGGAAGACTCCAAGAGAGGCTTTCTTAGATGAGTGTAGGAATAACATTGAAGAAATCTCAATGTCCTACGACTTACGAAATTGAACGCATGAAATTGATCCCTTATGCTTCCATTGTAGGATCAATCATGTATGCTATGATGTGCCCTCGTCCCGTAGTCGCTTTCCCTTTGAGCATGACGAGCCGGTATCAAGCTAACCCGGGTGAGAGTCACTGGATAGCTGTGAAGAACATCCTTAAGTACTTGAGAAGAACTAAGGATTCGTTTCTTGTGTTTGGAAGAGAACTTGAGCTACGTGTAAAGGGTTACACGGATGCAAGTTTCCAAACCGATGGGGATGATCTGAAATCCCAATCCGGCTATGTCTTTATGTTGAATGGAGGAGCTGTTTGTTGGAAGAGCTTCAAACAGAGTGTCACTGCGGATTCTACAACCGAAGCAGAATATTTGGCGGCATCTGAAGCTGCTAAAGAAGCTGTGTGGATTCGGCAATTCTTGGATGGACTAAGAGTAGTCCCTAGTGCCGTGGATCCAATCACTGTTTATTGTGATAACAGTGGGGCCATCTTTCAAGCGAAGGAGCCCAAGTCTAGTAACAAGTCTAGACACGTTTTGAGGAAATACCACGTTATTAGAGATAATGTGGAAAGGAAGGAAATTGATATTTGTAAGGTTGGGACAGATGATAATATCGCTGATCCTTTAACCAAGCCTCTTTCGAGGGCTAAGCATGACGCGCACACCGCCTCCATGGGGTTGCGGCGTATGCCAGATTTCCTTTAGTTTCGTAATATGTAATTGAACGATGTATCTTTTTACATATATGAAAATAACATTCATTGTTTTTATCTTAAGTCATTGTGAATGCATACTTTGTTTATCCGAATATTTGTGTGACAATTTTGAACGTATTCAAGTGAACGGAGTAAACTAAGTATTTGGTCCCTGGTCTCTCATATGAGGTGACGTCTCGGAGAGACTAGATTGCAAGTCGATCGATGGTGAGGTTCAACACCATAGGGTCATATGTGATGACTGATCGTTTGCATAGACAGACTGTGAAAAAACACTCTGTCGGGCAGTGACGCTTATAGAATTCCTTTTCAATGAGATTGAAACCTGGTCGTGGTGGGAATTCTATAGTATTCCTTTTGAGTCGATTCTTTGACTGGGTGATTATGCAGTCGGTGCAGTTTCCGAGTGACTTTCATTTTTGTCCTAAGCCATGCCGTGAAAGGGGGTTATAAGGGCATCTTTGGGGTCATGGTGATCTACATTATACAGTACAATCGAGTGGAAGGGAAATGTCCACCCTCGTCAGGGTAAAACATCTTTGGGCCACTCGAGGAGTAGTCGCTGAAAATGCGTGGCCACGCTCGGTAAGAATCTACGGTAGATTCCCCGGTCAGACAGCTACTCTCCTTATCGAGAAAACCACTCATGATTTTATCTCAGGATGCAAGTACGACCTGTAAGACACCTTGCATCGAGTGGGAGATGTGAAACGGACATGAGAATTGGTAATGCACAACTTGTCTCGGACAAGTGGGAGATTGTTGGAGTATGTGTCCTCCACAATAGTGCGATTACTTAATAAATCTCAATTAAGGAATACATGGGGATAATCCTGAATTATTGTCAATTGATTAACGTAAATCAATAACGGTTGGCTGACTAGAGTTTGACGTTATTGTCGTGAGAACGGCGGTGATCAATTGATCCCTTTAAGTCACACCTAAAGGAACGTACTCCAAATATTTAAGCTAATTAATTGAATGGGATCACGATTATATTAGTGACTTGATAATTTGACTAACGGTTAGTCAGTGTATTGATTTAGAGAGAAATCGAGTTGTGAACTCGGACGTTTGAATTTTATATCGGTAAAATTATTAGAGGAGATGAGAATTAGTGATTAACTGTTAATTCACTAATCGTGTATATTTTACTAATGAGATTAGTAAAAGTACATTTTTAATATATGTGTAGAGTACATGTATATTAAGGAAGAGTTTAATTAATTTACACTTTATTATATTAGATAATTAAGTGATAAATTATAAGTATTTGTGGGACAAATATTGAAAACAAAATGGACCCATGAAAGGTCCATGTGGACCGTCCAAATGAGGAGCAAGAGGAGAAGATTCCTTTTGTTTTTATTCATTTTGTTTAATTGCTTTTGCATGTAAAAAACACAATCATTGACATGCAACAATTTTCTCTTCTCAAGAGAAAAACTCTTCTCTCCCTCTTGTCTCATGTTGGCCGAAAAAATAGTGTACCCAACACACTATTGTTTTCTCCAATTTTCTTATTAAAAGGAGTATGCTTTGAGTATAATTCATTCATGCATTTTTCCTTCTTCTCTCTAATTTCTCTCTAAACTTTTCCTCTCATTATTCTTACTAAGAGTTAGTAATAATAATATCATCACATATTATCAAGTGAGTACTAAGTTATTTTCTAGATCAAAATACTTAGTATCTTTTGGAGAGTTCTTGGGTGCAACTTTAGGAGGTTTCTTATTATTGGAAACTTGGGTTTTTAAGGAGGATCATCCTAAGCTCATACTCAAGAAACTAAACTAGAAAGGAGTTCTAGTTTAGTGCCCTCATTTCCTTTACAAGAAAGGTATAAATTTCTAAACTTGTTAACAATGTAAATTTGTACTACATAGATCTTGCTAAATCAAATTAGAGTAATTTGATTTACACTAATACTTGATTAGTGAATGGGATCCGATCCCTACAGATGGCCCCAATTTTCAAATGACCATTATAGCTCGGGTCGATGACCCATCCACCTTTTCCTCCAAATTATGGGTCGATGGCCCCAATTTTCAAATGACCATTATAGTTCGGGTCGATGACCCATCCGCCTTTTCCTCAAAATGCGGGTTGAAGACCCATTTACAAATGATGTTTATAGCTCGAGTCGATGACTCATCCACTTTTCAAGATGCGGGTTGAAGACCCATTTTCAAATGATGTTTATAGTTCGAGTCGATGACTCATCCACTTTCCAAGATGCGGGTCGACGACCCATTTTCAAAAGATGTTTACGATTTTCGGTCGACGACTCATTTTCAAAAGATGTTTACGGTTTTCGGTCGACGACTCGTTTTCAAAAGATGTTTACGGTTTCCAGTCGAAGACCCACCACTCTTTAATCTCAAAATATAGGTCGAGGACACAAAATTTTGAATAACTTCTCAGGTCGGGGTCGATGATCCATCTGTCATGTATCTATTTGAAATGCAAATCGAGGACGCAAATGTTGGTTTTAGCTCGGGTCGATGACCCATTTCCGGTCGAAGACCCATCTTCAAAATTAATATCCTCAGTTCGGATCGATGATCCATTCCTTTTGTGTAAAAAGTAGGTCGAAGACCCATTTCCAAATTAATATTCTCAGTTCGGATCGATGATCCATCCCTTGGGTTTAAAAAGCAGGTCGAAGGCCCATTTCCAAATTAGTATTCTCAGTTCGGATCGATGATCCATTCCTTTTGTGTAAAAAGCAAGTCGAAGACCCATTTTCCAATTCGCAGTTCGGATCGATGATCCATCCCTTTTGTTTAAAAAGTAGGTCGATGACCCATTTTCGAATAAAATTCGCAGTTCGGATCAATGATCCATCCTTTTTGTTTCAAATGTCGCAGATTTCTCTATGTAAGTCGTGCGATATGATTTGTTGTTAAGATTGAGCAGGAACGCTCCAACCGGGGGCTCTAAAGTCATCAACCTTAGACCCCGACGATAGGATGACATCCTCGAAATAAAGAAGTACTAGCAGAAGCTAAAAGAAGTGACGCTTCCAAAAAAAATGCAGATATAAGCTTTACTCAATCGAGTAAACAAATATCATTGTTTTGGGCCGAAGCAGCAGAAAGCTACAGGCCAGCGAGCTCGAACTACGATACGGGTTTGATTCTGTCACGACGGATACGTAGGCGCCTAAGGATAAGGCTCAACCCATATTTCGATGAAAATGAAGGCATCCAGAATCATGTTTCAGGTATGATTTCTTCTTATGGCTGGTGAGCTTATGTACACAGGTCTAAGGGACCCTAAACGACCCGTGAGGCTCTCAAGTTGTGATCGTCGATCTACTCGTGAGTCTACTTTGACTTTCGCCTGTCCAAGCCTTAGTCAAAGTGGGGGCTCTGTTGATACCCGTATCTGTCGATATGGAAATTTATAGAGACCCCGACAAACACCCAATGATGATAGGACAACGTGTATTTCGTGTCATTTATTTGAGTTCGTTTTACGATGTAAGCCGGACGCTGTCGACATAGTTTTTTAATTTAAATGATATTTGAATTGATTTGCTCTGTCAAATTTCTGTCTCAAGTTTGTTTTATTGAAAATAAAATATTTCGATTTGAAAAATCATTTTAAGTATTTCGATTTGAAAAGTCGCTTTTATAAAATTGATATTTGACCTGAAAAGTCGTTTCTCATGCTTTTAAAACAGTTTATTAAATCGTATTCGACGAATTCGTTTTCTTAACAGCAAGTTTTAAAGCTCGTTTTAAGCCCGATTTTAAGAGCGATTTTGAGCCCGTTTCAACACGAATTTCGAGGCCCCTTTTCTCCCACTTCTTTCCCCCCATACCCAAGCTTGAACCAGCCAAGAACCACGACCAAAACAGGCCAGAAAACAGCCAAATATCACGTCCAACCACAGCCCACAACCCCCTCTTCGTGCCCTGTTTTGACAACCCAAAAAGCAACCCAAAAACCCGACTCTTTCTACCCATCCTTCCCCTCGAATACCCTGACCAAACACAACCATAATCAGCCCAAATAATTCACAGAAAGACAGTCCCACACCTCCATCCTGCGTGCCTGTTTTGGGACAGCCCAAATTCGGACCAAAACCCGACTTTTTGGCCATCAAACTCGTGCCCATGAACAAGAGCCCAGACCTGACCTTCATGACTCATTCACCTTTGCTTAACCCTCAAGAAAACCCCTCCAAAACCCTAAAGAAAACCGTGAGCAAAGCTCTCGAAGACTTGGAAGAAGCTGCTCTTTTTCCTTCTTAAACCCTACTTCTCATCCCTATATATACACACCAACCTCAAGCATTCAAAAGACACGAAATACAGCACACATACACCACATCAAGCCACAAGAAAGCCTTAAGAAAACTCAAAAGAAAGTCGAGATAGCTGCCCCAAAACAGGGCACGATTTTTCTAGTTTTGGTTCAGCTATCACTTCTTCTACTCGTTTTTCGTGTTGAAAACACCATAGTCTCTCTGATTTCTTTACAAAATCTTAAAGTTCACTTTACCACGATTCCAAAACATCTTTCGGTTCGAAATTTCGTTGAGAAACGAAGAAGTTACAAGCTTTTGAAAATTGCTGTCAGATTGGTACAAACTTACGGATTACAATTGGTTTTCGTCGACGACGGCCCCTCGGGATAAAATCTTACAATCGATTACGACTCGGATATTTGGTCAACGATACATGTAAGTTGAGGGTGCAAAATACTCTTTTTATTTTTGTTAATTTATCGTCTTTATTGTTTTTATAGCCTCTGTCGTTTTTTTTATTACTCCCTGTCGCTCCGTTTGTTTATCATCGTAGCTATCGTTTTTTTAGTTCGTTTTAGGCTTATGATTTTAGCATGATTATGGTACGTGTGTGTGAATGTGTCGTGCCCCTATTCACCTAGTACGCATGTGTAGTTCTCTTGTGTAATATGACTTGAAATTTCTTGTTAAATTGATCTGCTCGTTAGCCTGTTACGTACGTAGATCTTGTTCATGTTTAGTTTCATTATTGCCTGCACTGGCCTGTCATGCTCTTCAATCGTGTAATCCATGTCCATGTCCCAATTCGTTTATCATGCTTTTACCTCATCATTTAGCGTTTGCATAGTCGAGTAAGTCGTATATTGCGTGATTTCTGTTGGTCTTTGCACCGTATATTAAACTCGAGTTACGTAGTAGTTTAACATATAGAATAGCTCAGTTCAGCCTTTTTTATGTGATGCGTTTAGGCCTTTACGTAGTCCGCTTGCGCGTTTATGTATTTACCCTTATTTGCGTGTATTCATATTATTTGCTTCATGTCATTTAATTAAGTCCAACTTCTTCGCTTTCATGTCGATCATTGAAACTTTTATTTGCGTAGTTAAGTCACATGTAGGGTTGTATGGCTTGGTTTCTCGTTCATCGTTTTTTTAGCATCCACATTATATGCTCACGTTGGTGTATTCGCTGGCAGTATTCGATCATCTTGGTACTCGTTTGCGTGATGGCTGATTACTAGTTATGTCCGTATGTCTTACACATGTCTGCGTATTTGTCTTGGTTATAGTCGTTTATGCGTCTTGTTTGTGTTCGTGTTGGTTACAATTTGCTGCTGCTTGCTTGGGTATTTTTTATCATTAGTTTGTAGGTTTGATTATTTGCTGTTATCTTGTATTCGTATGCCACGTTCAATTACTTATGTTAGTCATTCATACTTATTTACTAATCATATTTGGATCGTTTAGGTGCACGTTTGTTTGCTCATTAATTAATTGTTAATTGTATCTGCATCCTTTGCATACGTCTGCACCTTTTTTTTAGTTGCACTTAGTTGATTTACGTTTGCTTGTGTTTTGTTTGCCAGTCCATTATATTCATGTGTTGTATTTAGGTCCACCTTTCATGCTTATTCATGTTTTGGCCATATTTGATTATTACTATTCTTTTACCGCTAACGTTTGTTAATCTATCTTATGCTGTCGGTAAGTATTTCTGCTCCTTTTCTTTGTTTGCTAGAATAGTAAATGAACCCATGTTGAATAATTTCGACGAAATTATATGTGCATTAAACGACATAGAACGGATGTAATATGTTTAGGATTAAATCGTTGTTTGCATATCCGCATACGTACTCATAATAGCCATGGTTTTACTTAGTAGAGACCGTTATTGTAACGGGCGGGGTTAGGCGTTAAATTAATGAAATTCTTTTAAACTTCCTAACACGTAAACTCACACGAACTCATTTTCTCTAAAATTGGTTTCTAAATTCCACCGAAAAATTTAGTGGCGACTCTTTTCAAATTAAAAATGTTTTTGAAATAAAACACCGCGTGGATCAAAATCCCTTGTCCACAGTACGCCTCCAACTGATTTGAGTACGCTTTGGCAGGTGCTTTTAGCCCTTCGCCCACACAGTATAACGTGTAGGATACGAAGGAAGCCCTGGGGCGGTCAAATCAGTTTGTTACGGCAAGCCGTGGAGGGGTGAGAGGAAGGTTAGTCCAGTACGTGCCTTGTCGAATGGACAATGCCTGCGTTTGGAACCACCTCTCGGGGTGTTCGTGTGTGAATCCGACTAGATTCGACTCTAACGGATATGCTTAGTTCGTGTATGTTGATTGTTCTCAAGTCGTTCAAGTCTCGTTTTTATTTTTAAGAAGAAAAAGCTAGTTTTAATTTTCAAAAATAAAACCTATCCCCAGCGGAGTCGCCAACTGTAGGTACAGGGATTAACATGGAACCACTCGACGTCTTGCTAAGGGCGTAAAGTTAAAAAGATTAAGTACAGAAAACCTTTAAAAAGATTGACCCAAACCCAACCTGTTTATATTCTAAATCACCTGACCTGACCTATTTAACCCATTATACCTATATCAGCTATCTAACTAATTAATGCATAGTCAAATTGAAAACAACACATAAACACATTTACACCTAAAACGATAACTAAAAATTAATATTTATCAAATAATAATAGGTTATGTCGGTAAAGCCACCAAAACAAAAGCCGTAATAAACAATATATTAAGAAACAATGTGATCTTCTGTTTTAAGTTTTGGAACAAATGAGTTAAATGGATTATTGAGTTAATCTACCTGTTTAACTCTTTTTATTAAATAGGTATTTCATGTCATATTCGTGTCTCGACATCTTGACCCAAACCCAACCTATTTATATTTCGTGTCGAGTTCTTGTCGACACAATTACTTAATGGGTCACCACATCGTGACCCAAACCCATTAATTTCGTGTCGTGTCACTTTTTGCCAGCTCTAATCATAAGGGAATTTTTCAATTGCGATTCTCCAAATGCCAGGTGCAGAGCGGGGGCGGAAAAAGGTTACCCTGCACATGTAGCCACTCAAAAAAAATCGACCTTCACATCCATCCCACCACCCGTCGTATAAACTTACCAGCCAATTTTCAGCCGTCTTGCGTTAGCGTTTGTATACCTATACTCACGCTCATCACCCGGCGAGTATCTACCAACCCGCTTAAGAGTCACCATGTACCAACTTGTAGGTACCGGGATTAACATGGAACCACTCGACGTCTTGCTAAGGGCGTAAAGTTAAAAAGATTAAGTACAACAAACCTTTAAAAACTGTTTTGGAGCCGCCACAAAATTATGAGGAAAATTTAGAACCCGCCTCCGTGTCCTCATGCTCAAAGACACGTCTTAGAGTTCAAGGCACGTCGACACCCATCCATCTAAGGTTATTGTGAAACCAGATTCGGATTCGGGTGAGGGTACTCTTCTAAAGAATAAATCAAAATAATGTTTTTATGAAAGATCTTTTGAAAAAGCCTATCAAAAGATAGCCTCTACTAGACTTGAGAACAATGCAAATAATCATACATGAGTCTAAGTAATTCGCTATGTACAAGTGCGATATAAGTTGTAAAAATAATGCAAAAGAGATTGTTTAAAACCCTCAGTTAAGCACGCTTAACTTGTTAACGAAAACAGTTCAGTTTAATGACGAATTCATTTTAAGTGATTTAGATGCAAGATGAGGATTTGCTAAATGCATGCAATAAAATAAACGTTCAATTATCCATTGGTTTATTTTAAAGAGGTCAGTTGTTTATGCGACTTTGGAAAGGTGTTACGAATAGGGTGTGTATTCGAGGTGCATGGCCGCCTTATGAAAAGCAGACTTGCGTATCAAAGTCGGGGTGAGCCTAATGTAGGCCCTTGCTAGTCTAAGAAGTAAAGAAAAACCTTAATCCTTGTTAGGATTAAGACATACCTGTCTCAAGTTAAGAAACCGGCAGCGCTTCGCTTCGAAGGGAAGAATTCAACACCAGGAAAATGAAGAATTCTAAGGGTGTTTATGCGTGAGGCTTTGAGAGTGTTTTGGATGTAAATTGTGTTTATTGTATTCCGAAATTGTGTCTTGAAACGAATGAATAGAAGGCTGTATTTATAGTGTAGAGCTCGTCAAGAATTAGGAAAGTCAGGGGATAAAACCGGACTTAGGAATCGCAAGGCTCCTTGCGAATGCTTGGGGCAATCGCAAGGGCTCTTGCGATAGCCAGCCCCAATCGCAATGCTCCTTGCGATTGGTAGGGCGGGCATTATCCTCTTTTTCCGTATATTTCTAAATTATATTTTAGGATATACGGGATATTCTTGCTTGAGCTCTAAGATACGTTGTGGTGGCTGGTTGTAGGGTTCGTTTAGGTTATCCTGGACCTTGGGAAGCGGGCCAGGCATGGGTTTGGGCTCGGTTCTGGTCCCGGGCCCTGAAAATGTAAAAAGGGTGTATTTTGTAGTGTTTTGTGAAATAGGACATTCCGTGAAACTATCCTAGGTGTTTGCCAGTCCTAAAATGTGGTTTTAGCGACTGGGCCTAAATTGAGGGATTTTAGGAGAATCGAATTGAACCTTGTTAATGTAAAAGAATCAATTAGACTATGTGTTAAAAAGGGGTGTGCGCATGCCGATTAGGACCTGAACCTGAGATAAACTAGTCTCTAGACATAAGGACACTAAGAGTGGTGACCCATAAAGAAACCTCATTTGCATTTTAAAACATTTAACTTGAATTCGTCATAGTTAGAACCATTTGAGTCAACATAAAAACATGCAATAAAAGTCCATTGTTACATCGCTGGGTTTTTGGCGGGAGGTACGGATTTGGGTATCCACATAACTCCACGTTCCCCAACAAGTATCCACCCGTAACTTTTATTATCCAATTCAAATTTTTTTATAATATAACTATTCGACGAACACAACCAAACGGATTTAGTACATATAAATTCGAAGCATTACACTTATCTAATTATCATGAAGGTGTTTGTTTAGCCCATAATACTCACGCGGTCTAAAAAGCAAAATATAGCCCAAGCCAAGGAAAGGAGAACAAATCAAGCCCAAAACGAAGAAAGCAAACGAGCCCAAGAAGCAAAGTCCAAACTTTGTAAAAGAGTCAATATACTGTTGCTACATTTAAGTAGGAGTTAAGCAAGTCGAGTGACAGACCACTCAAAGAAACCAAGCACGAGAGAATGCTAAGGGAAACCTACCTGGTTGACCTGTTAAAAAGAATGAAACGAACGATTATGAAGCCTACGTCCGAGGAAAAAGAACTTTGCATGACAAATAAGTATATAAGGAGCAACAAAACAGTCAGAGACACACAATATACTTTACTTTACAAGCACTCATACATCTTATAAACAAATACTCACAAATTTTTGTCCTATAACTCTGTCTTGAAAATAGTTAAATACTCTTCCCTGGCTTGGTGCTCGTGGGTTTTTTTTTCTAATTCATTTGGGTTTTTCCACGTAAACAAATCTTGTAGCGTTGTTCTCTTTTCTACTTATTTCGTTTTAATCATACGTAATCACTGTAGGGATCGGATCCCATTCACTAATCAAATATTAGTGTAAATCAAATTACTCTAATTTGATTTAGCAAGATCTATGTAGTAACAAATTTACTTTGTTACAAGTTTAGAAATGTTATACCTTTCTCAAAGGAAATATTGGGCACAAAATAAGAACTCCTTTCTTATTTTGTTTCTTGAGCTAAAATATTGGATGATCCTCCAACCCATGTTTACAAATAAGGAAACCTCCTTCTTGTTGCACCCAAGAAGTACACCAAAATCTATTAATGATTTTGATCTAGAAATCAATAATAGAAGCTTGATAATATGTGAATATTATTACTACTAACTCTTAGTAGTATATAGAAAAATATAAGAACATACTTCTTATTATAGAGAGAAAGGTTTTGTATGAGAGAAAGAGAGACTAGCATGAATGAATTCTCTCACTTATGCCTTGTGTTTTTAATAACCAAAACAAAAACTAGAAGTGTCTAGCACACCAAGTGGGCCGGCCACCCTAGGAGAGAAATGGGGAAGAGTTTTTCTCTTGATAAGAGGAAATGCATGCATTGTAATCATAGTGTATTTGCATGCATATCCAAAACACAAGAGGACAAAACAAATAAAACAAGAGGAAGGTCCCCTCTTGCTTTTGGACGGTCCATCAACCCACAAATGGGTCTTATTTGTTTTTAATATTTGTCCCACAAATATACATAATTTATCACTTAATTATCTAATATAATCAAGTGTAAATTAATTAAACTCTTCCTTAATATACATGTACACTTACACATATATGAAAATGTACTTTTACTAATCTCATTAGTAAAATATACACAATTAGTGAATTAACGTTTAATCACTAATTCCCATCTCCTCTAATAATTTTATCAATATAAAATTCAATCATCCGAGTTCACAACTCGATTTCTATCTAAATTAATTCACCGACTAACCGTTAGTCGAATTATCAAGTCACTAATCTTATCGTATCTCATACGATTAATTAGCTTTAATATTTGGAGTACGTTCCTATAGGTGTGACTTAAAGGGATCAATTGATTACCGCCGTTCTCACGACAATAACGTCAAACTCTAGTCAGCCAACCGTTATTGATTTACGTTAATCAATTGACAATAATACAGGATTATCCCCATGTATTCCTTAATTGAGATTTATAAAGTAATCGCACTATTGTGGAGGACACATACTCCAACAATATCCCACTTGTCCGAGACAAGTTGTGCATTACCAATTCTCATGTCCGTTTCACATCTCCTACTCAATGCAAGGTGTCTTACAGGTCGTACTTGTATTCTAAAGATATATATCATGAGTGGTTTCCTCGATAAGGAGAGTTGCTGTCTGACCGGGGAATCTACCGTAGATTCTTACCGAGCGTGGCCACGCATTTTCAGCGACTACTCCTCGAGTGGCCCAAAGATGTTTTACCCTAATGAGGGTGGACATTTCCCTTCCACTCGATTGTACTGTATAATGCAGATCACCATGACCCCAAAGATGCCCTTATAACCCCCTTTCACGGCATGGCTTAGGACAAAAATGAAAGTCACTCGGAAACCGCAGGCTCGGACAATCGGTTTCAGGTCAAAGAATTGACTCAAAGGAATACTATAGAAATTCCCACCACGACCAGGTTTCAATCTCATTGAAAAGGAATTTATAAGTTGCCACCGCCTCGACAGAGTGTTTCACGCGTCTGTACATGCAAACGATCACCATCACATATGACCCTATGGTGTTGAACCCACCATCGATCGACTTGCAATCTAGTCTCTCCGAGACGTCACCTCATATGAGAGACTAGGGACCAAATACTTAGTTTATGCCGTTCACTTGAATATGTTCAAAGTTGTCGCACAACTATTCGGATAAACAGAGTATGCATTCAGAATGACTTAAAAGAGTAAATATACTCTAAACAATGAATGTTATATTCATATATGTAATAGGATACTTTATTCAATTACATATCACGAATCTAAAGGAAATCTAGCATACGCCGCAACCCCATGGAGGCGGTGTGCGCATCATGCTTAGCCCTCGAAAAGGGGCTTGGTTAAAGGATCAGCGACATTGTCGTCTTGTCCCAACCTTACAAAGATCTATTTCCTTACTTTCCACATTATCTCTAATAACGTGGTATTTCCTCAAAACATGTCTAGACTTATTACTAGACTTGGGCTCCTTCGCTCAAAAGATGGCCCCACTATTATCACAATAAATAGTGATTGGATTTGCGGCACTAGGGACTACACTTAGTCCATTCAAGAACTGCCGAATCCATACAGCTTCTTTAGCAGCTTCCCAAGCTGCTAAATATTCAGCTTCTGTTGTAGAATCCGCTGTGACTCTTTGCTTGAAACTTTTCCAGCAAACAGCACCCCCATAAAGACATAGCCGTATTGGGATTTCAGATAATCCCCATCTGTTTGGAAACTTGCATCCGTGTAACCCTTTACACGTAGCTCAAGTTCTCCTCCAAACACTAGAAACGAATCCTTAGTTCTTCTCAAGTACTTAAGGATGTTCTTCACAGCTATCCAGTGACTATCACCGGGATTAGCTTGATACCGGCTCGTCATGCTCAAGGCGAAAGCGACATCGGGACGAGTGCACATCATAGCATACATGATTGATCTTACAGCGGAAGCATAAGGGATCAATTTCATGCGTTCAATTTCCGCAGGAGTCGTAGGACATTGAGATTTCTTCAATGTTATTCCTACACTCATCGGAAGAAAGCCTCTCTTGGAGTCTTTCATATTGAACCTATCAAGAATCTTATCGATATAAGTTTCTTGACTTAATGCTAGTATCCTCTTGGATCTATCTCTATAGATCCGGATACCCAAGATGCGTTGTACCTCTCCCAAGTCCTTCATTTGGAAATGGTTTCCCAATTCCACCTTTACCGAATTCAAACTTGGAACATCGTTTCCAACTAGTAGTATGTCATCCACATACAAACAAGGAAGGTTACTTTACTCCCACTAAACTTCATGTACAAACAAGGTTCCTAAGACTCAAGTGAATCCATTTTGTTTAATAACATGATCGAATCTATGATTCCAACTCCTTGATGCTTGCTTAAGACCATAAATGGATCTCTTAAGCTTGCATACTTTCTTAGGGTTAGATGTATCTACAAAACCTTCAGGTTGTGTCATAAACACTTTCTCTTCTAGAATCTCATTCAAGAAGGCGATTTTTACATCCATTTGCCATATCTCATAGTCATGAAATGCGGCAACCGCTAAGACTATCCTTATGGATCGAAGCATAGCAACCGGTGCAAAGGTTTCATCATAATGAATACCTTGGACTTGTGAAAAGCCCTTTGCCACCAATCTAGCTTTGTAAACATCTATATGTTTATCTATGCCGAGTTTGATTTTGAATATCCATTTACACTGAAGGGGTCTCACTCCTTCAGGTAAATCTACCAAGTCGCAAACTTGGTTCTCGTACATAGAATCCATTTCGGATTTCATGGCCTCTAGCCATTGGTCGGAGTTGGGGCTACTAATAGCCGCCTTGTAGGTTGAGGGTTCGTTGCTTTCGAATAACAACATATCACCCTCCTCCTCGATGTTACCGAGGTAACGGTCAGGTTGATGATTAATTCTTCCTGACCACCTAGGGATTATAACCGTGTCAGAAGACGAGGGAACGGTTTCCTCATATTCTGCGTCGGTTTGCCAGGGCTTTGAACTTCATCAAGTTCAAATTTTCTCCCACTGCTTTCTAGAAATATATTTATTTTATAGACATCAGAATCACGAGCCACAAACTCTTTGTTCTCGTGAGGGTTGTGAAAGTAATAACCACACGTTTCCGTAGGATAACCTACAAATAGGGAACCGTTCCCGTCCATATCTCATATGGAGTCTTATTGGCCGCTTTAGTCGGACTTCGATTTAGTGAGAAAACAGTAGACGATAGCGCAAAGCCCCAAAACGATCCAGGAAGCTCACTTTGACTCATCATAGACCGAACCATATTTAGCAAGGTTCGGTTTCTCCTTTCTGCAACACCATTCAACTGTGGTGTACCCGGAGGAGTCCATTGTGATACTCTACCACAATTATTAAGATGTGAATCAAACTCATTACTTAGATATTCGCCACCACGATCCGATCGTAGTGCTTTTATCTTCTTATCCAATTGGTTCTCAACCTCATTTTTGAAATTCTTTAAATTTCTCAAAAGCATCACTTTTATGCCTTATTAAGTAGACATAACCATATCTACTTAAATCATCGGTAAAAGTAATGAAGTAATGATATCCTCCTCTAGCGGTGATGTTTAATGGACCACACACATTGGTATGTATGAGTCCTAAAACCTCACTAGCTCGTGTCCCTTTACCACTAAAGGGTGCACGAGTCATCTTGCCTAAATGGCAAGCCTCGCATTTACCATATGATTCGCAATCAAATGGTTTGAGAACCTTGGTCTCAACAAGTCTCTTTATGCGTCTATCGTTTATATTGCCTAAACGACAATGCCAAAGGTAGGATTTGTTTGATTCATTCGTTTTGAGCCTCTTGTTCTCTATATGATAAACATCATTGACATCATTCAAAACATAAATACCTCCAATTGAAATGGCTTCACCATAAACCATTTCATTAAATGAAAAAGTACATCGATTGTTCTTAATCATAAAAGCCTTCCGTATCAAACACGGAGACGGAGATAATGTTTTTCGTTAGAGTTGGTACAAAATAACAGTTATTCAAATTCAACTCTAAACCACTAGCTAGAGCGAGTACATAGGTTCTCACGGAAATGACCGCTACTCTAGCTCCATTACCCATGCGGAGATCTACATCACCCTTCGCTAGTGCTCGCACATTTCTCATTCCTTGCAAGTGATTGCAGAGGTGAGATCCACATCCGGTATCTCATACCCTTGTAGAAATGCAAGCATGATTTATGTCAATCATATAAACTCTAGAAGGAACAATATCTTTGGATGTCGCACATCCATCATTCTTTTCCTTCAAGGATTTGGGACAATTGCGCTTCCAACGACAGGGTTTGGGCTTGCTATTCTCAATAGCCTTTCCCTTACCCTTATCTTCCTTGAACCGAGCTTTATAAGCTCCCTTCCCTTTCTTAACCCCAAAGTTTATGTTCTTCAATCTCATTGAAAGAACATCTTTTCTCTCAATCCTCATTCACTTTCGTGCTATCTAGGTCGAAGCACATCGTCGTCACTCTAGTGAATATCTCATATGCACTTTAGTGAGTAACGGTTTAAGTTTGAGAATGTGACATTGACCAAATCAATATATTTTCAACGTCATTGTCAACCTTTAGGTGCTCATCGTAGGCGGCTTGTGCCGCCGCGGTGGCCCTAAGTTCGGGTTCGGTGGGAGGTGGTTCGGTAAGGTTCTTAAGCACATTGTCGGATTGAGCGGCGCCCCTTATAGTCGAATCGCATTCGACAAAGTTGCTACCGTCATCCTTTAGGATACACTTATCCATCACGGTTCTCAACCATGAAAATTTATACCCAAAATGGGTGCGGGAGTTAAAGTTGTCATTGCGATTTGAAATAAATAATTCTACAACAAATATGAGGAAATATTAACATTCATTGGTACATTAATGACATTTGCTAAAACTCTTTTTAAAACAAATGTCCATTTATATAATGATCTCCCACGAAATTATATAAATGATTCCAAGACTCGTTTTTTCATATAAAATTAGACATCTCATGTTTCCCTTTATATAAAAACGATAAGTCAACACTTGACTAATTCTACACTAGAATGCTTGGTTGATGATTTTCTATAAAATACATCCTTAAGCCCCAAATAACTCTTATTTGGTTGAGTTCATACCAAATTAGCATGGGACTTCCTCCCACTACTTACCCATGGTAACAAGGTTCCACGTTGCGGAGGTCCTCACGAACATGGGGTTCATAGTCGCTACATTTGGAAAGGCTTAATCTCAATTCATTTGTTAAAAATGTGGGTGATCTTGTCGATTTTAGTCATTAAAATTCCTTATAAGTGAACTAATTTTAAGAATGGCGACCTAAAAACGACAATCGGAGTGGGATATCGTGGGCATGCATGGCGATTTTGGCATGTGTGCGGAAAATAAGCAACCAAACAAGCATGATAAAGCAAGCATAAACCTAGTATGGCCACCTAAAAGTAATTAAAAATACAAGGAGTTACAAATTGGAAACCAACTCCTTTGGTCCTCTTCATTATGGATCTCATCCAAGGCTCCTCCTTGCAAGCTTTAGAACTCTTCTAAGGCTCAAGTCGATCTCCATCACCTGGTCTTCGATTTACAAATACATAAGAATGATTTACAAATGAATACATAGGAATCCTATTATACATTTATAAATGAAATAAACTATTAAATTACAAACCGCGATCTGAGATCGCATTTAATTACAAAACCACATGATATTCCCCTTTCATTACGGGCAATATCGGTAAAAATATAACAAACTATGGCCATACTAGTAAGAATAAACATTCATTCAACAATAAACATTCATCCAAACATGCATAATGAAAAGCTTATAAATAAAAACATGCCAAAATCGCCCTAAACAATAATCGCATTAACTTGTTTAAAACCGATCTCATTTTTAATCGATTAATCTCATATTAATCAATAATGCTTAAAACACCTTTTAAGCTTGAACTAAAACTTCTAAACTGATTTTAGAACACCCAACATTAGTTTATACTAACATATGGTGATTTTAGTTCATAACTTGGTCATTTGCTAATTAGATCTAGCTTTAATCATAACTATTTATGAATAAAGCTTCATAAAATCAAAATAAAATAAAATAAAATTATTTTTATTTTGAAAAAATTTTGTATATTCTGGAACACTTCCAAAATATCAGAAAAGAAAATTTTGGTCAGAAAAATTTACGAATTAATTTATAATAAATAACATACGATTTCATCGATTTTATCTCATAAAATCAAGAAAACGTCTAAAACAGTGAGGAAAAATCCCAAATTTATAGGAGAGCATCCTCATAATGTATAAAAATATTGGTATAAATTTCATGTCCAGAAAACAACATTTACTATATTTTTGGACATAAAAAGCATTATATACCGATTTTAGACAAAAATATGAATAAATATTCAAAACTCAAAATCTGACTTTGAAAATTTACATGCAGAATGTATAAATATGAAATATCACTGTGTAAAACTTTCGTGACCAGATTCCACATATAACTATTTATAGTAATTATTTTAGCCAAAAACACACTTTTTAACTCGGTTTTGTATAAAAATCATTTAAATTAGCAAACAAATTTCAAAAAATACGAAATTTGACCTGTAACTTCATGAGACCAGAAACTTTGCATGCTATAAAAATCTCGTGTTAAAACCATTTTTAACACTATTTTCGGATTTTATGTTATTTATTCTCAATAAGTACATAAAACTCCAAAAACAACAAAATAAATTTGTAACTACAAGCCTAAGCTCTGATACCACTTGTAGGGATCGGATCCCATTCACTAATCAAATATTAGCGTAAATCAAATTACTCTAATTTGATTTAGCAAGATCTATGTAGTAACAAATTCACTTTGTTACAAGTTTAGAAATGTTATACCTTTCTCAAAGGAAATATTGGGCACAAAATAAGAACTCCTTTCTTATTTTGTTTCTTGTGCTAAAATATTGGATGATCCTCCAACCCAAGTTTCCAAATAAGAAAACCTCCTTCTTGTTGCACCCAAGAAGTACACCAAAATCTATTAATGATTTTGATCTAGAAATCAATAATAGAAGCTTGATAATATGTGAATATTATTACTACTAACTCTTAGTAGTATATAGAAAAATATAAGAACATACATCTTATTATAGAGAGAAAGGTTTTGTATGAGAGAAAGAGAGACTTGCATGAATGAATTCTCTCACTTATGCCTTGTGTTTTTAATAACCAAAACAAAAACTAGAAGTGTGTCTAGCACACCAAGTGGGCCGGCCACCCTAGGAGAGAAATGGGGAAGAGTTTTTCTCTTGATAAGAGGAATGACGCATTGTAATCATAGTGTATTTGCATGCATATCCAAAACACAAGAGGACAAAACAAATAAAACAAGAGGAAGGTCCCCTCTTGCTTTTGGACGGTCCATCAACCCACAAATGGGTCTTATTTGTTTTTAATATTTGTCCCACAAATATACATAATTTATCACTTAATTATCTAATATAATCAAGTGTAAATTAATTAAACTCTTCCTTAATATACATGTACACTTACACATAAATTAAAATGTACTTTTACTAATCTCATTAGTAAAATATACACAATTAGTGAATTAACGTTTAATCACTAATTCCCATCTCCTCTAATAATTTTATCAATATAAAATTCAATCATCCGAGTTCACAACTCGATTTCTCTAAATTAATTCACCGACTAACCGTTAGTCGAATTATCAAGTCACTAATCTAATCGTATCTCATACGATTAATTAGCTTTAATATTTGGAGTACGTTCCTATAGGTGTGACTTAAAGGGATCAATTGATTACCGCCGTTCTCACGACAATAACGTCAAACTCTAGTCAACCAACCGTTATTGATTTACGTTAATCAATTGACAATAATACAGGATTATCCCCATGTATTCCTTAATTGAGATTTATTAAGTAATCGCACTATTGTGGAGGACACATACTCCAACAATCACATCAACCACAAAATCAAGTAAACGCTCGTATATGGAATGTGTAGATGTAGACGGTGCTGGAATGAGTGCGTGTAAGGCGGTACTTGTGGTGCCAGGACACGTGGAGCATGTGCTGGGCGAGTGCCGAGCGAATTTATGGTGATATGTTAGAATCATGAAACGGGCTTGGCCAAACTTAAATGGAGAGAGCAAGCCCACTTTACAAGTCTAAGTGTTTTGGTAAAAACTTAACAAGTATGAAAATAGTGAAAAGTGGATCAACTAGTACTAATTGCGGAACAGAACATAACTGAGCTATATGGGACAGAACCAAGGACACAGGATTTGATGACGCAGAAGCCCTGAGAAGAAGATGGGGAAAACTGCGGGCTACCAAGCCAGGAGTACTTTTATTAATATCAGAGTTGGGGTTACAGAATACAACTGTGAAAGTTTGATCACTTCTGTAGCAGATATACAGAACTGACTATGTTTTTTCGTAGTATAATTATCGAGTGCTTAAGTATGCTAATGAGAGTAAAAACTTGTGAAAAAAAATATAAATGAGCCTCTTTATATAGGCAAAGCTAGCTGCAAATCAGTTCCTATTTTCTAGGGCACGTTCCCATGATCTCCATTATCTTTGGCGGTTAAATAACCTCCATTGACTCCACTTCTGCTCAGCTGAATTATCTTCCATTACTCCATGATCTTTATAACCGTCATAGTTGACCTCTGCTGACCATAACTGCCATGCCTCTTCTGACCTATTCTGGGCTATAACTGCTATTGCTCTTCTTTCCTGCTCTGTACCGTGTTTACAATGTCTATCCAGAACTGCCAATTCTGGGTAGTGTAAAATCTGGTCATAACAAATGCCCCTTGTTTTCTCAAGTGCAGTGTTCAGCAATCTTGAGGAAACAATCCTGTACAAACACTTCTATACAGAACAGACTAGAGTAGAGACAACGGCTATAAATTTAAACATCAACTTTGTATCTAGCCAGACTTGTGCACAACATTCAAAGGGATAACATAAAAATCAGAAGTTAGGTGAGAATTAAAACCTGATTTGATATTTGCACAGTACCAACGGGTTTTTCTGGGGTTGTTTCGAATTTTACCAACGGTAAAATCCTAATCCCACTTGAACTCTTTTACCCTTGAGTATAAATAGGAGCCTCCAGTAATTTTCGAGAATTTACCTCGCCTACTTTATCTTTTACCTCCACTGTTCATCATCTTCTTCCTCTATCATCTCAATCATCTTGATCAAACCAAAATCAACCAAAAACTCATGGCTGAAAAAGTGATTGATCTTGAGATCCTTGAAATCAATGAAATCATGTATGGTGATTATAAGTTTGTCAAAGGTGACTCCTTTGACGACGAGACAAAAAACACACTGAGCCAATCAATCATAAAACACCTCAAAGATCATCACATCGTGCCTGAATCTGCTGAAATATTCGTTCCTTGTGATGACTATACAACGGCTTCCTGGACTTGTCCAGGTTGGGTCTGCATCCATGAGTTCCCTTTTAGGGCTGGTCTGAGAATTCCTTGTAATTCTTGGATCAGTGGAGTGCTTTCCTCAATGAAGCTTGCCCCCTGCCAATTAATGCCTAGCATGTGGAAAATTATCTGCTTGGTTGACAAGCTCTGCACAAAGTACAGGTTGCAACTGACGGTGCAAGATCTTAAAAACGTCTACTCTGTAAGGACCCAGGGCCGCGGAAGGTTTATCTTCAGGATCAGAAAGGGCCAGAGCAATCTGGTTGAGCACCCTGATACTGGGGATGACAAGGATTGGAAGACAGGTTTTCTCTTTCTGAAAAGTGATACTCTTGGGAGCAGCGGCTGTTTGGACTACCCCATTGGTGAGAGAGGTTAGTCACTTCTGATTTAGCTTTGCTGTTCTCTGTCTTTTCTATTCTGTGTTGGTCTAAGGGTTTCGTATGTTTTGTGTTTCTAGCGGATTCTTGGCAGCCTGTACCTAGTGAGGATTCTAAGGCGAGGATCGCTGCGTTTATGGCTTTGCCTCTCAAGGAAAGGACTTGGTCTGAAGAGGATAACAAAACGGCGTTCCCTACATTCTGTAGGCCAGCAAAGAAGACAGTGAAGGTTCATGTGCCTATGGTTTCTGCCATCAAGGGTAAGTCTCTTAATTCTAGGTCAAGTCTGATTAAGTCTAGTCTGGATATGTGATGCTGAATCAAGTGTGGTCTATGCTAGGTGAATCTTCTAGGCCAATCACTAGAGGTAGACTCAATCCTACTCTCCTTCAAGAGAAGATGGACGCCATTCTGGCTGGGGATCTAGATATAAAACCTCAGTTCATTCCTACAGGTATCCCTACTCCAGGTTTCAGGGCGCTGAAGGTTGAGGAGCCCAAGGGGAAGGTCCAGGTTGAGCCAGAGAAGAGTACACCAGACAAGAAATCAAAGAAAAGGAAAGTAGAGGAAGTTGAAGGTTTGTCATTACCAGGAACATTTTCGCCCAAAGACGCCATCAACAGGCGTGGAGAACATCATCCTACAAGCAGCAAAAAGGTTCGACCCATATCTGATTGGGATCGATACTACAGAACTGGCGTTCAGAGCCACTCACTCTGCTCTTCAGGTAGTAACCTGACTTACTTCTAGTACAAATGCTCATGATAATTCTACCACTATTGTATATCAAGCTTGGGGCACATTCTATCCACTTCTGGGAATCGTAATCTGGCTGAGGACGAGCTTGCTCAAAGAGCAGCCTGACCGACTTGAGAAAGCTCGACAAAGATGAAGGAGGTGGTGAAAAAGCCAAACCGCCACGCTAAGTTCGAGGAAAGTCTGGCCTCATTGAGGACAGAAAACGAGAGTCTCCAGGCACGTGTTCAGGAGCTTGAGGGCCAACTCGTAATCAGAGATCGACCGCGCTGTTCTACACAGCCCAGACCAGAATTCAGATGATGCGGCTCCGCAGTCCGAGCGTGAGGAGTGGAACTTAGATCTTCTTTGTGGAGAAATTTAAACGACTCTTCCCAGGTGTGCGGTTCAGGAGAGAGGCTGGCCGCATCGATTAGGAAGAACCCTCTGCGTCTGGTGATGGTGGTCTTTGGCGAAGATGCCTGTGCCGATGACAATCCTTCAAGAAGAAGAAGAATGAAAAGAAATTACTCTTGTGAACATTTTGTGTAATATTCAAACAATTTGCTATCTGTGGTCGGCCTGGACTTGTATGTCCAGGTCTGTAAATATTCTGTGAACTTCATGCATTTGCTCTTGTGGAACTTTGCTTAGTCTGCAGAGCAAGACATTTTTCTAGTCTGCTCTGTCGATTCGGATGCTTAGTATTTAGTCACCTTGGTGATCCAAGGACTTAACTACTATCGCTTTTGTTGCTTCTATTGCTTCTATTGTTACGTGAATGTACTAACCTCGCAGTGTACACCCTGCACTTATGTACGCATGATCATGGCTTACCTTAAGGGATATTATAGGACTCTCTTAATACACAAGCCCTGGTCCGTCAATCCGAGGACGATCCTCACAAAGCAGGATCGCCGCTTCGCAGGATCGGCCGCACCGTGGATCGGAGGAAGATCTCCACCGCAGATCGGCGCCAAGGCTGAGGACTAAGCTCAAGTCTGGAAGACAAGTTCCTTTAGAAACTGGGGACCAAGCCCCGAACTGGAGATTTCACTCCTGAGTTGAACTGGAGGATGAACTCCTAAACGAGTCTGGAGGATAAACTCCTTTATTTGTAATATGTAGCGTACTATATTTACTTTGTTTTTATTTGTGACAGAAAATATTTACTTTTGAACCAAAGATGTAATCTGCAAAACTAGAAATAAAGTTAAACTACACCATTGGAGTTCAATGGTTTTTATTGAATAGAAAAGAAATATTTACAAGAAACAAAAGAGTGCAGAATTGAAATTACAGAATTGAAAGTTCAGAATTGAAAATACCGTATTAACAAAGATAGAGTTTGAGGTTGGTTGCATTCCATGCTCTAGGAATCAATTCTCCCTCCAGAGTTACCAATCTATAAGCTCCTTGGCCTACAACTGAATCAATCAAATATGGTCCTTCCCAGACTGGGGCCAGCTTTCCTGCAGATTTTTCCTTTGTATTTTCAAATACTTTCCTCAGAACTAGATCTCCTTCTCTGAAGACTCTGGCCTTGACATGCTTGTTGAAAGTCCTGGCCACATTCTGCTGGTAATCTGCTAACCTTATCCTGGCTGCATCTCTTAGTTCCTCTGCAAAATCAAGACTGGAAGACAACAACTCTGGGTTAGCTTCTAAACTGTTCAGACCATACCTTGCTGTTGAATGTACACTTCGCCGGAATCACCGCTTCACAACCATACACCAAAGAGAACGGAGTCTGTCCTGTGGAAGTCTTTGGTGTAGTTCTGTCAGCCCACAGAACTAATGGTAGCTCTTCTGCCCATCTCCCTCTCCTTTCTTTCAGCTTCTTCTTTAGGACCTTTGTGACGATCTTATTGCTAGATTCTGCCTGACCATTACACTGAGGATATCTTGGTGCGTAAGCGCTCAATATTCCAGTCGCATGTAATTCTCCTGGTCCTGCTCTCACGAATCGTGTACCATTGTCACACACAATCTGGCTTGGAATTCCAAATCTGCAAATGATGTTCCTTTTGATAAATGAGATGACTTCCTTTTCTGTTACACTTCTGAATGCTTCAGCCTCAATCCACTTCGAAAAGTAGTCTGTCATTGCCAACATAAACACCTTCTGTCCTGGAGCCATTGGAAGCTTTCCAACTATGTCCATGCCCCACTTCATGAAAGGCCATGGCGCAAAAATAGGGTGTAGGACCTCAGCTGGTTGGTGAATCATTGGAGAATGCTTTTGACATGCTTCACATTTGCTTGCGTACTCCACGGCCTCCTTTCTCATAGTTGGCCAGAAGTAACCAAATCTGAGAGCTTTGCTCGCGGACTTCTTCCAAAGACTATGGTTGCCACAATCTCCTTCGTAACTCTTCCGCACGCTCAAGCTTCTCCTTGTTCCGCATAACGCAAATATGGACTCGACATAGACTTCTTGTACGTAACATCATTAATCAAGACATACCTCGAGGCTTTAAGCCAAAAGCTCTAGCCTCAAGTCCGTCTGGGGTAAAACACCATCTCTAAGAAAAGCATAAAAAGGTGCACCAAGAGACAGGAGTGGGGGTAGATGTGTTGAATGTGATCGACTTCTCTATAGAAGGTCCGAGGAGGTGTCTTATGGGAATCTGTCCAGGTCTGCAGGTTTGAAACTAGAGCCAAGACTAGCTAGAGAGTCTCGCTCGTGAGTTCTGGTCTCTGGGATCTGGTCAATTCTAAATCGGTCAAACTTCAAAACCAAGGATCTAACCTTCTGCTAGTATAAAGAACATCTTAGAATCTTTGGCCGCAAAAGAACCATTAACTGATTAACAATAAGTAATGAGTCGCTTACCTCCAGATTCTCGACACCAAGACCAATACGTACCATCAAACCTCGCAATTAATGCCTCGTGATCGCCTCATTGTTGGTTGTACGAAATTCACAACCGACACCGGGCTAGTATGTCCCCTTGTGGCGATTTCAGGACAATGCCCAGACCAGAACCTCGACATTACCGCTCCATCAAGATACAAAGACCCAGGTTTCTCCTTTTCTCGCCTGTGTGAGTTTCAACACTTCCATAGCACCACTTTCTTCCAGGGTCGGATCAAATCACCACAAAATCTGCCAAGGCTTGTGACTTTATTGTCGCTCGGGTTCATAATCGATGTCGTACGTACCGAGTCGCATTGCACCACTTAGCCATTCTCCCGCATAGCTTCAGCTTTCTCAAGACTGACTTAATCGAAGGTTAGTTCTAACACGATATGATGACTCTCAAAATAAGGTCTAAGCTTAGTAGTTGACATAATTAGGGCGAGAACATACCTTTCCGTAAGAGAATACCTGGTTTCAAAGATCTAGTAAGCTCTTACTCACGTAGTATATTGATAATCGCAAACCATCTTCTTCCCTGACCGTAGCGCACTTCATCGAATGCTCCGTGGATCGATAGGTACAGACTTAACGGTTCTTTCTCTTCTGGTCTGGACAGCAATGGTGGAGTTGACAGGTAACTCTTCAGATCCTGGAATGCTTCCTCGTGCTTCTCACTCCATTGGAATTCTTTGTTCTTCTTGAGCATATCGTAGAAGGGCTTGCATCTTCTCGAGGATCTAGAAATGAATCTGCTCAAAGTCGCTACTCTTCCCGCCAACTTCGGATGTCTTTCACAGATCCGGGGGCTCCAGATCTAGGATCGCTTTATCCTGCTTCGACTTGCTTCAATTCCTCTTCTCGTGACCAAGTAACCCAAGAACTTACCAAAAGATACTCCAAAGTTGCACTTTGTGGGATTCACTTCATATTGAACTTGTCCGTAATTGCAAACGCTTGCTCTGTGTGCTTCACATGATCTTTGGCATCTTTAGACTTTACCACCATATCATCGATATAAACCTCCATCAGGTCCCCAATTAGATCTTTGAACATCATGTTGACTAGCCTTTGGTAGGTGGCACCAAAGATTTCTCGAGTCCAAAGGGCATGGCGGTGTAGCAATAGATACCACTTGCCTGGTCATGAAGGAGGTTCCCTCCTGGTCCGGAGGATACATCTTGATCCGATTAAAACCACTTGAGGCATCCATGAAAGTCGAACTTTATGGCGGCCAGCCTTGTCCACCATGGCATCAATGTGAGGAAGAGGAAAGGATCCTCGGGACATGCTTTGTTCGGATCTGTGTAATCTACATGCACTCTCCACTTTTCATTCTTCTTACGCACAACAACCACATTAGCTAACGGTCGGGATACATTACCTCTCTTACCATATTCATGTCCAAAGAACTTCCGGACTTCTTCATCGATGATAACATTTCTCTGGGCGCAAACTTCCTGCGTTCGGTGTAATCGTCCGTACGTAGGATCAATGTTGAGCTTGTGTGTGATAACGCCAGGATCGATTCCGCCTTGTCAAAGTGGCTCCATGCAAAACTTGATTTTTAGACTTCAGGAAGTTGATCGATCGATCCGAGCATCGAAGGCACATCACCGCCCACCAATACTTTCTTTTCGGGCAAGACTGGTCTACACCGATCTGGTCCATCTCCAATCTCGACTTCTCTGGCTCTATTACATCGACTTGACTGGTTTCGTAATTGCTATGCGAGCGATTCTTTGGTATTTGGGGGCTTCAAGGTCGCTCTGTAGCATTCTGAGCGATCCGTCTTTCTCCTTGATCACCAAAACTCCCCATTGAGTTGGGACTTTCACACATTGATGGTAAGTAGACGCCATGACCTTAAGATTGTGGATCCAAGGCCCGCTTAACAAAACATTATACGAAGTCATAGAATCAATAACATTAAACTTCTCAAAAGAAGATACTCCTGGGCATAGGTGGGAAGTGAGATCTCTCCCAAGGTGTGCTTGGTCTCGCCATCAACCCAACCATAACATCGAATTCTTGGTCACTTTGTCCCGGCCTATACCCATCTCCTTTAACGCATCCATCATGATCAAAGTTCACGTAATCGCCTCCATCAATCGTAACTCGACGCATAAGGGTGCTTCCAACTGCAACTTGATCACTAAGTTGTCATGATGTAGTATCGGGATGCCTTCACAATCTTCATGATCAAAAGTGACAACTTCCCAATTCTTCTCTACCCTGGTTGGAGGTCGCATCTTCTCTTGCTTTGCTATCCTCTTGGTCGCAGAATAAGTCAAGCCACGTATATCGTAACCACCATTATTAAATTTTACCTCGTGTGTGTAGGGTGGAGGATTTGGCGGCTTTTCTGACACCTGTCCCCTGAAACCCTGGGACTTGGCGCTTTCAGTTCTGGTCTGACTCCTCTGGACTGGTCTGATGATGTCCTTCAGGCGTCCAGTTCTGAGCTGGTAAGATATCTCCTTCTTGAAGGCATAGCAGTCTTACGTCTGTGTGGTCAAGTCTCCATGGTACTCACAATACTTATTTGGATTTCTGTTTGGATTTGGATTATCATTCCTCTTGGGCCATCTTGCAGCATTCCCAAAGCACTCCAACTTTGCTACCAACTGTGGAACCTCAACACCAAGACTGGCGATATCGAGGAGTCATCAGAATTGACTGTCTCGTAACCGACATGCATGCACTTGTGTTCTGGGTGGCTCAGATGTATGGCCGGGTCTTTGTGGGTGCGTCCACTATCGACTTCCTGCTCACCTTCTCGCATCTAACTATCCCGCCATCGAAAGCATCTTCTTCAAGTCTAATCTGGGCCAAGGTCTTTGCCGCACATCCTCAAAAGTAATACAAGGATACTTGGTTAGTTCACGATAAAGCTCGAAATTGACCACCAAACCTTGCCTATAAGCCTGGATAGCGATTGCAGCGTCACGGTTGGGGATAGAGATCTTCTCCTTGTTGAATCTTTGGAGATAATCTCGTAGGGACTCATCTTTTTCTCGCACAATTGCATGCATCACTTGTTTGCTTCTCTAACTTCCTACCGCTAGCAACCGGGCAACAAAGACATTCACAAGATTAGCAAACGATTTAATAGTACCATTAGGAATATTGACAAACCATTGCAGAGTGGTCCACCAGTAGAGCCAAAGCCCTTGCACATGCAAAGCTTCTGCACTCCTTTGGGAACCGGACCGTGTACATCCTTTGCTTGTCCGGGCAACGTGGTCCTGTGGATCTCCTGTACCATCATACGCTTTCATCCCCTGGAACACCGAACTTCTTTGGGATGTCCCGCATAGTTATGGCCTCATTGAATGGTGAATCTGCATAACACTCTTGGGAAGCCTCCTCAATCGCGCCGAACTCCTGGAATCTTTGCAATCTTGTCATGTAACTTCCGGAGTTCTTGCATCATCATGAGGGTGAAGTTGAACTTTTTCTTGCCCTTCCTCTCACAAGATTCTCGGATGATTCTTCCTCATCTTCACCACCCAGGAGTTGGTCTTCGAGATCCTCATCTTCGCCCAGATTAGAGAAGTCTATTCTCTTGATTATAGAACTCAAGGATGCCCTGTGTCCGATCTTTGAGGTATCGCCTTAGCGTAATCCAACTTAGTCTTGAGCAGACTCTGCCTCCTTCGCTTTGCATTCTCTTACGAGATTTCTTGAATCTTAGATTGCATGATCTTGTAACTCCTTGGACAACCGCTCCAAAGTTCTCTCGACCATTTGAATATGGAAAAGGTGATTGTTGTGAGATTTTTGTGAGAAAAGTTACGCAAATTAATAAACTAGTTGCCCCACCTGGCGCCAATTTGTTTTGGTAAAAACTTAACAAGTATCAAAATAGTGAAAAGTGGATCAACTAGTACTAATTGCGGAACAGAACAGAACTGAGCTATATGGGACAGAACCAAGGACACAGGATTTGATGACGCAGATGCCCCGAGAAGAAGATGGGGAAAACTGCGGGCTACCAAGCCAGGAGTACTTTTATTAATATCGAGTTGGGGTTCTGAGAATACAAGCTGTGAAAGTTTGATCACTGTAGTGTATATACGTAATCGACTATGTTTTTTCGTAGTATAATTATCGAGTGCTTAAGTATGCTAATGAGAGTAAAAACTTGTGAAAAAATATACAAATGAGCCTCTTTATATAGGCAAAGCTAGCTGCAAATCAGTTCCTATTTTCTAGGGCACGTTCCCATGATCTCCATTATCTTTGGCGGTTAAATAACCTCCATTGACTCCACTTCTGCTCAGCTGAATTATCTTCCATTACTCCATGATCTTTATAACCGTCATAGTTGACCTCTGCTGACCATAACTGCCATGCCTCTTCTGACCTATTCTGGGCTATAACTGCTATTGCTCTTCTTTCCTGCTCTGTACCGTATTTACAATGTCTATCCAGAACTGCCAATTCTGGGTAGTGTAAAATCTGGTCATAACACTAAGGCAGATCCACATTTTCCAAAACTAGTTGGCAATGAGAGGAGAACCCTTGGACCTTATAAAGCACAACGCTCACTTCCACAATTAATTTGGAACTCTTACATGTGGGCAATACCCCAACACTCCCCCTCACATGTGAGATCCCTCGGAAACCCAGGGTGATACCATGGGAGCGCTCCAGAGTGGTATTCAACAATTCGAACTCACGAGGGCGGAAATAACCCTAACCCCAACCGCAGTAGCAAATCCTTAAAGAGGACCTCCTCCAGTGGCATAATTTTCTAGGGCCATATTTAAACTTATCGAACCTAGGGCAAACCCGATCCTTGATATCATGTTAGAATCATGAAACGGGCTTGACCAAACACGAGTTGAAAGTGCAAGCCCACTTTACAAGTTCAAGGGAGATCCACATTTCCTAAAACTAATTGGCCATGAGAGGAAAAACCCTTGAACTTTATAAAGTACACTACACTCACTTCTACAATAAATGTGAGACTCTAACATGTGGGCAATACTTCAACACTCCCGCTCACATGTGAGGTCCCTCAGAAACGCAGGGCGAAACCATGGGAGCGAACCAGAGTGGTACTCAACAATCCGAACTCACGAGGGCGGAAATAACCTAAACCTAACCGCAACGACAAACTCTCAAAGAGGACCTCCTCTGGTAGCATAATCTTCTGGGACCAGATTTAAACTTATCGAACCCAGGGCAAACCCGGGCACTGATACTATGTTAGAATCATGAAATGGGTTTGACCAAACTCGAGTGAAGTGAGCAAGCTCACTTTACAAGTCCAAGGGAGGTCTACATTTCTCACAACCAATTGGCAATAAAAGGAGGACTCTTGGACTTTACAAAACCCACTACACTCACTTTCACTATCAATGTGAGAATGTGGGAATCTCACATTTTGGCAATACTCCAACATGATACCTCCCTCCGGCCTCCGCTCTATCACAGTAGTGGGACAAGTTTGGCACCCATCCCACCCACAATCCATTAAACCATCTTCCATTCCTAGTCAAGAATATGGTTTGTTTCATTGAAGCATGTTCTAAACAAATTTCTTTCGCATTCACTAGAATTACGATATTTTCGTATGTTCTAAACAAATTTCCTTCGCATTCATTAGAATGACTACATTTTCGAATGGGGAGAGATAGCAAGTGATTAGATATATTGTGAGATACATATCTATGAAATGTTGAAAATTCACTAAATTGACATTTGGAGTACATTGTAATTCAAATGAATGAAAAAGCCTATAAAAGAATTATATAATGTGGTGAACAAATTTTAGTTTGCCAGAGTTCTTAACAAACTCAAGGGAAAAAACGACAAGAGCAATTTCTCCACATTAAATTAAAAGTAGCTTGAGTGGGTGTTTAAATTTGTGACATTTAATACAAATAAAATAAAGTAGTCACCAATATTATGACTAATACCGAGTAATAAAAGTGGACGTTCTTGTCCATAATTATAAGTCGGAATGATCGAGACCGTACAAACGACTTTATGTATGTTTTGAATCATTAAACAACTACCATATTTCTTCACAACAAAATAAACGCAACGACAATAAGTCATGTGAATGGGTGAAAATCACTTAATTATGATGTTTATTGCATGTGCAATAGTTGGTCAAGACGCATCTAGAAAGTGCCCTTGGCATTATTGCACGTGTTTTATACATCGACTTGTGCCAAACTTCTATCAATCTTTAAATTTACGTGCAATGAGTGTACCAACAACTCGGAACTTCTCAATATGTTACATTTTCGTGATAAAAATATTGGATGTGTTAGCTAGGCTGGGTATTTTGAACGGCGACGGTTCTGAAGTTTCGTTCAAGGAATTCGACTTTGTATTAAAAAAATTTACGATATGTTTATATGTTAATTAAAAATAACGTTTCCCCAATAAAGAGCGGAATGTTACTTGCCATAGCTTGCTAGGCTGTGTAGATTGCCCACTAGTCAACACGTATTTTTTCAGAGCACTTTGTCCTCACTTGTACGCATCCTAAAAAACATTCTAGGAGTTCACTCATCCCAAGATTGTTCTCTAAAAACACGCTTACTTGAACAATTTTTAAGATGAGTCACCAAAAAAGAAGATGATCTTGTTGCTATGAGTAATACTTTAACCCCTTTTATGCACTAGTCAATTGAGCTATTACATGAATCTATTCAATGCGGTACTCGGCCAGAATAACATCTCGAGCAACACCGATGATAGTTGTTATTTTTATATGAATTTATTCCTGTCCCTTGCTGCTTTTTATTGTCAAAATGCGCTATACGGGGTCATTTTGTTCTCATATTTCGTCCTAGTGACGTTTTAGTGTTTTTCCGTATTTTGCAGAAATTTTCATATTTTCCGTGCATTTGAGCTTGAAAAGATGATGGAATCCCAAAAGTCCAAGTGGAGATCGAGCTTGAGACTGATGACGAGCAATGGAAGTGGGTCGAAATTAGTTCAAGTGTTGGAATATTTGGCCTAATAAGAGAAAATATAAGAGCCTAAGATGAAAAGGGATGGTCCGGTTAACTTAAGCATGCTGGCCGGTTTGACCAAACCGGCGGCCGGTCAACCGGCTTGACGATTTTGTCTGAGAAGTTTGGGATGAAAATCCTATGGGTACGGTGTAACAACCTGGTTTTTCGTGACTTTAATTAAACTAAGGTGGAAAATTAATTAAGTCTATATATTACAAACCAGCTGTTATCGTCTTACAAACTCAATATACATGATACGAGTTTAAGGATAAACAGAGTATATGTTTAGTTACATCCTGTCAAAAGTACAAAATAAATAAGGTAACTCTCCCCAGCATTCAATAGCGTTGGTCTCGGGGTACCTGCGTTAAATTCTCATCATTTTCTCGCACACTCTTTTGACACATGCAATTCCAAAACGATATGCAACATAAATAATAAATAAGTAAAATAAAGAGCAAGTAGGCAAGTAAGGCATATAAGGAATTCAGGATGATTCGATCATGAGTATAAATCAAATAACATATCACACAACACTTATAAACGATTATTCTCAACAAGTCGTACTTCAATACTCAAGGAATCAAGTCACTCAGACAATAATCAATCAAAACAAGGAAATGCATTCAACATGTGATAACAAATGAGTCTTCGTTAGTAAGGCGGAATCATGCAGACATAATCCGCGCAGTAGCCGGCAGGGCCAACATAACTTGGACATGACTGCCAGGCGTAAAGATATCTAAGGTAATAAGGATGATTCAATCCCTTGTCTAATGTATGCATACACTACCTATCGAGGATCATACGTATTCGCTATTCAAAAGGTATCACCGACGAAAAAGTCCGACTATCACCAGAGACGGGTACCCCCGGGTGGGGCTGGCTTTTCCAATTACCGTAGTATGGGCTCACGGGATATCAAGTATGCCCCATCCCTGAGGTTGTATATCCCGCACCGAAATAATAATTTTAAAAATTATTAGATCGCCTTTAGCAACACAGGGAGGGAGCTAAAGTCCCCATAGACAGCTATCTCGCTAACTTCGAATTTCAAGAGTCGCGACATGGCGAACAATCCAAGTATTTTATTCATGTAGCTCGTTTTCTCAATTCTTATTTCCTCGTTCAAACTTAATAAATGAAAATTCTGAAACTTAAATATATCGTCGAACTTTGTATAATGAAATTTTAATTCTAGCAATTCTTCAGATAAACAGCACACATAGAAATACTTAAATATTTATTTTGAGTCCATTCGTAAAATTTTAAATATTTTCACTATTCACTATTTTACTATTCACCGTATTTTACTATTCATCGTATTTACTATTCATCGTATTTACTATTCACCGTATTTACTATTCCTCGTGTTTTTATACGTATTCGTATTTTCGTATTTCGTATTTGTACGTATTTTTATACTTCGTATTTATACATATTTTTATACGTATGCGTATTCTTATACTTCGTATTTTATACGTATTTTTATACGTATATGTATTCTTATACTTAGTATCTTTTTCTATACTTAGTATTTATCATTATATTTTTATACTTAGTATTTCTTTTATACTTAGTATTTTTATACTTTATACCTATTTTTATACTTAGGATATTTTTAGGTTTACAAAACCAACTTTTATTTTCTAAGTACAAAATTCTAGGTTTAAAGTCGTTAAGTTCGTTTTGTATTTAGTGATTTGAAAAATCATTTCGGAAGTAAAACTCGTTTTAAATTTAAGTACAAAATCCTAGTTTCAAAGTTGTTAAGTTTATTTTGTACTTAGTGATTTTAAATAATATTTCAAAAAATAAAACTCGGTTAAATTTAGTCATATACTTAACTAAACTTTTAGCGGTTTCCATTTTTAGCGAGGTTGTCATAGTTCATTTTAAATAGTCCGTATGTCCAAATCCAAATTGTAGCAAAGGTAGTAACACTCGACATGGTTCATTTTAATACGTGTAACGTTTATTTTTATCGGTTTCGTTGATTCTTTTTATTAACGATTCATTATACAATCTAATATAATCCTAATTACAAATCAAATTTAGTAACTAAGTGACAAATTCATTTTGACCAAAATTGACCCAAAAATAGGGTGAATACCGTAGCCCCCTTCACACTACTCTATTTATTTCTTTTTTTTTGTTTTTATTAAAATTTCAATACATTAACTAATTAAATTACTTAAGTGATAAAAATAAAAAGTGACAAATTCATTTTAAGTCTAAAATAGACCCCAAAACCGTGGCCTTTCCGTACTTGTCCATTTTTATTTTCGTTTTCTAATTTATCGGTTTTGACTTAAAGTTTTTATATACTAACTATTTAAATTACATTAAAGTGATCTACTAGTTTACGATTTTCACTAATTATTTTATTTCATTTATGAATAGTGTTTTTACTCACTTTAAATTTCTAACTTTTTCATTATTAAGATTTAGCTTATTCAACTTATATAATTAGTATTGTATTTATTCACTAGTGGATTAAAACAACATTTAAGTAAAACTTTATACAAATCATGAATTAAACTAGTTACATAAATGAAGAACACTTGAAGAAATGAAGAACCTTAATATTTTTCATATGAACATCAATTAGTCAAATTTTCATATGTTTATATAATTTTCTCAAATTTTTCCTACAAGTCTAATTTACCTAAACTAATCATAATATGTTATTTAGAAAAATTAAAACTAAAACTTGGTCCATTTAAATTAAAATAGCCGTGTATATATATATATATATTCATAGTTTTTGATTTTTGATTTTTATACTTCTAATTCAATAACTAATTTCCTTTATATCATTTATGTATTTAACATGAGTGAAAAACATATACAAACATTAACACACAAAAGTAAAATCAATTCAAACACAAGAATAACAACATATTTTTAAGAACACATATGCTTTAAAAACATTTAAATTTCATAGCAATTTCATTTTTAGTCTAAAACATAAACTAATTATATTTTCAGTTCATCTTATCACAAGTATTTTAAGCATGCAATTTACAAAAATTAAAACGAAAAATTAAACCAAAAATAGGGTAAATGCCGTGTGGTTTATTAGTGGACAATAAATTCTATTTTTCGATTTTTTTCTTCTAATTTAACATATGATACTTAGGTGACATAAAATCATACATACAAATCAAAACATCACTTAGGAAAAATAACATATACTCAATTTCTAGCCGCTTATCATTTATAGTGTGCGAGAAGCACCTTAATTAGGTTAACGAAGATGAAGCCTAGCAATTGTCGGGATCTATGATGTTGTCGAATTGGCTCAAATCGATACCTCCACCTTGCTCCTCGTCTATGGTTAAGATTGGTACATAAAAATAAAAATAAGCAAGTTAGTAATTTATTTTAAAACTAAACTAGCTAAATTAAAATTTAAAGTGTAGTAGTATTTTATGTTTAGGTGATGTTTGTATTTTAATTAATTTGATTTATATTCTTAAATAAATATAAGTATAAAGAGGATGTGATCACTAAAATAATTGGTGAATGATTTATTTATGTGCTTAAAATATTTAAAGAATAAGAAATAAATGATTTAAAGAAGAAAGAAAATGGAAGGATGATGTTCTTCATGTTCTTGAGTATGAAGGCATGCTTACTAAAGTTCTTGAGTTGAGTTTTATTTAGAGAGGAAAAGTGTTAGAGATTTTAGTTGTGTTTGTGTAATGAATTGTAAGACTAGTAGTAAGTGAAATGTATACTAGTAACATGTATGTATTTGTGTATTTGTTTTGTATTTGTAATGTATAAACTTTAAATTAAAATGAGCTAGAATGATGATGAAATAAATTAGATGTGTAAGTGATGAAACATGGTAGGAAAGTAGAAAAGAAAATGGAAGAGGATAACTTGGACCAAAGGCCAAATATCTCGGCCTACTCAACACACAAATCCCGATTTTTACGTTTTTGAAAATTTCGATTTACGCGCACGCGAATAGTCTCGAAATGAAATATATAGTCTTAAAATAATGGTTCGAAGTAAGATCGAAAATAAAAACGAAAATAAACTTCAAAACGAAATCAAAACAAAAATTGGTTACTAGCTCTTCGCAACTTTGATTAAAAATTTTATTTGATCGAAATACTTATTTTTTTCGTAGAATGTTATTGATTTAAATAATTATACTCAAACGTCAAAAAGTTTATCAGTTTAGGCTTAGTGTAACTCATTATTTCGATTTTTAGTGAAAGTGTTAGTTAAATCAAATTGAAATCGTAAACTGAAATTAATATACTCCCTCCGTTTCGGTGATTTGTTTACATTTACTTTATACACATTTATCGATGTGAGGAGAGAGGTAAATAAAAAAACTATAAAAATAATAATATAAGTGCAAAGTGGGTAAAATAAAACAATGTGATTGGTTAAGGGAGTTGGGTCCACCTTCACAAGTGGGTCACCATAGACATTTATGGAAAGTGTAAACAAATGACCCGTACACCCATAAATGGAAAGTGTAAACAAATGACCGGGACGGAGGGAGTAATATGTCTTGTTAGTAATAACTAAAATGATTTGGCTTTAACTAATTTGTTTGATTTGGATTATGAGTAAGTATATTTGAAAAAGGAATTAGGTGATTTAATCACCTTAAGTGGCTCGGCCATTTCGGTCAACATTCACCTCGATTTGCGTGCCAAAATTTGTCGTTGAGAAATTTGTCGTAGATTCATCATTTGATTTATCGAGTTTGAATATGTAAAAATAAAGTTCAAATTCAAAGTATATCAAAATGGTTTTAGTTTAGGTGCGAGAATAACTTATAGTGTATTGTTTTCGGAAATAATTGAGCAAGGAAGGTTAATTATTGTTTTCCTAATTATAATTAGCTTAAATTAACACGGGGTGTTACAATCCTCCCCCCTTAAAGAAGTTTCGTCCCCGAAACTTAAAGTTAACTAAGTTGCTAAGGTTACCTGCGCTAAACAGCTCCGGGTATTTTTCCTTCATTGACGCCTCGGTCTCCCACGTTGCTTGTTCAGTCTTCTGTCCCCTCCAGAGAACCTTGACTAAAGGTATCGACTTACGTCGTAAGAACTTGGTCTCTCTGGCGAGAATTTCCACTGGTTTCTCAGAGTAAAGCATGTTAGGCTCGATGGCGATCACATCGGGCGTAACAATGTGACTCGGGTCGCTTCTGTATCTCCTGAGCTGAGATACATGAAATACATCGTGCACTTTGGACAAGTTTGGCGGTAAGGCGAGTCGGTATGCCACTTCGCCAATTCGTTCAAGTATTTCGTTGGGTCCGATGTACTTTGGACTAAGCTTTCCCTTTAGCCCGAAGCGTCTTACCCCTTTCATGGGTGAGACCTTCAAGAAGACCTTATCTCCACTGTTGAACTCAATAGGTCGACGGTGCTCGTTCGCATACTTCTTCTGCCGATCTTGACCTGCCTGTAGTCGTTCTCGGATGATCTTAATGTGTTCGATTTGATCTTGTATTGCCTAGAGTCCAGTACCCACGTTGTCACTAGCGTCGTCCCAACAGACAGGGCTGCGACACTTCCTCCCGTATAATGCTTCAAAAGGAGCACACCCCAGACTAGCGTGATGACTATTGTTGTAAGAGAATTCAACGAGAGGTAAACTCTTTTCCCAGTTCACGATGAATTCCATCGTGCACGCCCTCAACATGTCTTCCAGTGTCTGGATAGTTCGCTCTGTCTGACCGTCAGTTGCTGGATGGAAAGCCGTACTCATCTTCAATTTACTACCCAAAGCCTCTTGTAATTTCTTCCAGAAATGTGATGTAAACCTTGCGTCCCGGTCTGATATGATGTCGAGGGGGACGCCATGTAGTCGTATTACCTATTTCTCGTAAGCTTTGGCTAGTTCTTCCAATCCCCACGTCTTCTTGATTGGAACAAAATGAGCCGCTTTAGTTAGACGATCCACAATAACCCATATCGCATCCTTGCCGCTTGATGTCCTTGGTAATCCCATGATAAAATCCATCGATATGGAATCCCACTTCCCTTGGGGAATTTCCAACGGTTGGAGCAGTCCTCCTGGCCTCTGGTGTTCAAATTTCACTTTCTGGCATATCATACATCTAGCCACGTACTCGGCGATCTCTGCCTTCATTCTTATCCACCAGAATCGTAATTTCAGGTCCTTGTACATCTTATCTGAGCCAGGATGTACTGAGTAGCGGGTGCTATGTGCTTCATCCAGGATTTTGCGTTTCAAATCTTCATTGTTAGGTATGCACCATCTGCCATTGAAGCGTAGACTTCCGTCAGTGTAAATCTCAAACCCTTCTGTTCCTTCTGACGGAATCCTTTCCCTAATTTCCAACAATGCCGGGTCTTCCCATTGTAGCACTCGGATATCGTGAAATAACTCTGGTTCAACCACCATCGCATTTAGATCAGTGTCATCCGATTGTACCAGGTCTAAGCTCAGCCTTTTTAGATCCTGGACAATGTCCGAGGGAATCTCCCAAATGTTGTTCAGAGTGTGTGTTGTCTTACGACTCAGTGCGTCAGCAACTACATTAGCCTTTCCCTCGTGGTATAACAACTCGATCTTGTAATCCTTGATCAATTCTAACCATCTTCGTTGTCTCATGTTCAATTCCCTCTGGGTAAAGATGTACTTTAAGCTCTTGTGGTCGGTGTAGAATTTGATGCTGACTCCGTAGAGATAGTGACGCCAAATCTTAAGTGTAACAACCCGGATTTTCCAACAAAATAAAATAAAGAAATAAAAGGATTTTAAAGAGAAAATGTAAATAAAAATGAAAACCACGGTGGCGGAAACACCGTGTAATCCGAGTCGTCACTCACTAAACAAACACAAGCTAAAAGAGTAGGCCTTGAGGCCTAGCAAAATGGGGAATAAATACCCCTTACAACCAAATCTAAGACCAACATAAGTATGAAAACGACAAACAAGTATATGTCTAATCCAAAGTCTAGTCCAAGACGAATCAAAGCTAGCTACGGGGTCAATCCTCACAGCTTCCTCACTTGACAAACCCGAACCCGCGCTAACCTGCCACAAAGAATGTAACAGCCACAATCAGTGGGGAGTAACTAGGTGCTCCCCAGTCATATTTCAACATAACCAAGATATATAGCAATACAACCCAAGTGTACGATAAACATAATGCAACCTCGAGCTAACTCAATAATTAACCAACTCAACTGGCCTAAGGCCTATAATCAGAGTACAAAACAAGCGATAAATCAAGTGCGACAACAACTACCCAACACGGCACAACAACACCAACCACACGACACAACCACTAACACACCTCGAACCAATCCATCTTGAAACCCACAAAGACAAGCACAAGAGTAAGCGCAGAGCACTAGGTGAAGCGAACAAGAATCACCTCGAGTGAAGCGAACAAGAATCACTCAAACCCTATGGCGGAACAGCGAACAAGAAGTTCCTTAAACTCATTAGTCTAAATTTGGCCAAATTCCACCGAGCGAACAAGAACGGTGACGACATTTATATAACCATAGTCTCTAACCAACATGGTTGAGAACCCATAGTCGCTCTAACTAAGCGAACAAGAATAGCCGAGGAGATCATGGGCGGTATCCGTCCAAACTAGGACCGTCGTAGCTCCTCACATACGTGCCAGAACAGACACGCATGCAAACTTAACTCAAGCATAAGAACAATGGCAAACCGCACCACTCCGACCCATCTCTAATACCAATTCATAACCATTACAACCATTAAAGCAAACCAAGTAACCCTAGTTCATAACATACCAATCATCCTTTATTCTTCACCCAATATAATATGCATCCTAAACTCATTAACAACATAATTATCCAATTTATACTCATCCTCAACATGACCTATGATCATTCATACAATATCAAACTTAGTACGGAGTAATTCACTTAAGAACTCAATACCAACCATAACCAACATATTAAATACGGAGTAATAATCATAAGAACTCAAGAATAGCCATAATAAACCATTATAATTCCCAAAATTATCATCTTTAAATCAACTTAATAACAACATAACCCAAATTCAATATAACAATCACCCTAAATCATTCCATAAGACATATTAGTGTGAGACCAACACAAATAAGACCAAAGAACATGATTTCATAGCACAATCAACCCGAAGTTCATAGCTTTACATACATAACATCAACCAAGACATCCTCAATCAATTATATGGCCTCACACAAGTTAAAATATGTCCAAGGCTTCACCTAGTTACCTTGTTCAAGAGATGAAAATCGTCCTAGTCTTCTTCTTCTTCAACTAGGATAGTATCCTCTTCACCCAAGTCCTCTTCTCCTTGATTAGAGCACAATAATAACACATACAAAATATAAGAACACACAATACAAGCATATAATAACATAATAATCAGAAAACTATTATAAACGATAAGAATTACCGAAGGAATAAGCAAAGGAAGGAATTAGGGCAAATTAGGGCTTGATTTGAAGAAGAATTGAATGAATTTGTGAGGAGAATTAATGAGAATTTAAGAGAGAATGAGGAGAGAGAAGAGAGGATTTTAATGTTTAGGGTGAAAAACGGTGATTAATGACATTAGGGTTAAGGGGAAGTTTAAATAGTATAGGAATTGAGCCCTAATCAATACGGATTAAAAACAAAATCGCTGAATCGCCAGGAGCGAGCCGCTCCCGATGGAGGCGAGCCGCTCGCGTGCCCGTGGTCGCTCATGATTCGCTCGCGGGACGCTCGCGGTTCTTGTCTGTTTTTCTTCGGATGATCTCTTTTTCTTCCCTGCTCGCGCCTAGCTCGCCAAAACACTTCTGACCCTCTCATGACCCTCTAATCACCCCCATACTCACTCACACTCTCAAGACTCACCTCGATTAGCGCAACCAAGACCAAACCTTCTATACTCAAGCCAACGAAACGACTTCCTCGAGCTAAAAATGAGAAAGATCAAGAGAAAAGAATTACGAATATTATTGAGACGAATAATTAATATTAGGAAAAGTCGGGGTGTTACATTAAGTGCAAACACGACCGCAGCAAGTTCTAGGTCGTGAGTTGGGTAATTTCTTTCATGCACTTTAAGTTGTCTGGATGCGTACGCTATTACCTTCCCTTGTTGCATCAGAACGCAACCTAAACCATTCATCCGCATCTGTTGGCAAGGTTAAAACTGGTGCCGCAGTAAGCCTTGTCTTAAGTTCTTGGAACGCCTTCTCACAATCGTCGCTCCATAAGAACTTTGATTCCTTTTGTAGCAGTTTAGTCATTGGGCGGGTTATTTTTGAGAAGTCAGGAACAAATCTTCTATAATAGCCAGCCAATCCTAGGAAACTTCTGACTTCAAGAATCGCTGGTGCTATCCATTCCTTGACAGCCTCAATCTTTGCTGGATCCACCATTACACCTTCCTTGGAGATTACGTGGCCTAGGAATGCCACTTGGTCTAACCAAAATTCACACTTTGAAAACTTAGCATACCATTTATGATCTCTCAAGATGCTTAGGATAATGTGTAGGTGTTCCGTGTGTTCTTCTTTATTCTTGGAGTAGATCAGGATGTCATCAATGAACACGACAACGCAGATGTCGAGATATTCGTGGAAGGTCCTGTTCATTTGGTCCATAAATACTGCTGGAGCGTTGGTAAGGCTGAACGGTATTACTTTGAACTCGTAATGTCCGTACCTTGATCTGAAAGCAGTCTTCTGTATATCCTCTTTGCGGACTGCAATCTGATGGTATCCTGACCTTAGGTCAATCTTGGAGGAAACTCCCGCTCCTTTGAGCTGGTCAAAGAGATCGTCTATCCTAGTGTGGAACCCGGGAACCGCGTCGAGGGACCCAACTCGGCGTCTCGCTTAAGGGCGGATTTTAAAGTTAAAAAAGATTAAGTTGGAAAAACCTTTAAGAACTGTTATGGAGTCGCCACCTAATTATCGCGGAAATTAGGAACCTGCTACCATGTTCTAAGTTAAAAACATGTCCTAGATTTTGGAGTACGCCGACACCCCTAGATCTAAGGTTGTGAAACCAGATTGGATTCTAAGTAGGTACTTTAGAAAAAGAGTTAATTCAAATAATGATTTATGAAAACCTTTTAGAAAAGCCTATGTAAAAATAGCCTTTACTGACCTAGAACAATCCTTGTAAGATGATATTCGAGCTAATGTTATCGCTACGTACAAGTGCGATAAGTTTGTAAAAGAATGCAGATGCAGATGCAAAAAGATTGATTAAAACCCTCAGTTTAGGATGTTCAACTTGTTAACGAATACGGTTCAGTTAAAGGTCGAATTCATTGTTTAAGTTGATTTAATGCAAAATAAGAAGGTGCAAGATGCATGCAAATAAAATAAAGTTGAATTGTCCATTGGTTTATTTTATAAGGTCGGTTGCTTATGCGACTTTGGCGTGTCATCGGATATGGATTGTACCCGAAGTAAATAGAACACTTGGATTGCAAGCGCGCTGGGTGCCAAAGCCGGCGGCGCTAAAGTGTAGACCCCTTTGTTAGTCCATAGAAAATAAGAAAAAGCTTTGATCCAAGTGGATCGGTACCTACCTTGTCCTGACGCTTCAGATCTGGGCAGAGCTTCGCTTCTTGAACTTAAAAGGAGGATGAATTCAACACGGGATGGTGTGTTGAACTCAAAGATTTGAGTGCTTGAGGCTTTGTGAGTGTTGAAGGGTGTAAGATGTGAGAAATTGTGTGTAAAAGATGTATTCTGGTTGTGAATTGTGTTTTTGAGGTCGGGGTATAGGGGTGTATATATACTAAGGACCTCGGAAAAATTAGGAAATCCGGGGATAAAAACAGGCCTAGGAACCGCATAGTCTTATGCGGTTGCCAGGGCAAACCGCATAGGCTTATGCAGTTGCCTCACCAAACCGCATAAGCTTATGCGGTTTGAGGGTGTGGTTTTAGCCTAGTTTCCTAGTTTCGGTTGAATTATATCTTTGAAAGATTACGTGATAATCTCAAACGTGTAGCTCAAGAAAACAGCTGGGATATTTCTGAGATATTTTGATGTTTAGGGCTTTGGAGTGCGGGCCAAAGGCTGGGTTTGGGCTCGGTTTTGGGCCCGAGACCCGGAAAAATGAAAAGGGTGTATTTGCGTAGTTTTTGTGAAATAAGGTAAGACGTGAAGCCGTATTTTGTGTAAATGGGGGCTAAAGGGAACATTTAGCCACCGGGCCTAAATTTAGGAATTTAGGAATGCTGAATTAGACCTTGTTAATGTAAAAGGGCTAATTGTAGTGCAAATGCAAAGCTCATGCCAAATGAAGCAGGACGAGGACCTAGCTAGACTCCAAATGGACAAAATGAACGTTTATTTAAAGCGATGTGAAGCGACCATAAACATTTTAACATTTAAAACGACTCAAAATGAATTCGACATTAGTTAGAACCGTTTAAGTCAACGTTAAAGCATGCGTAATAAAAGCCCGTGTTACATCACAGGGTTTTGTTTGGGAGGGTACGGATATGGGTATCCACAGAGCCCCCAGTTTGATCGAGGTATGAAATATAGCGATGATCAAACTTGTGAGAGTCGTGTTTTTGTGGTTACCCCCTCGAGTTTTGAAATTTCCCCCCGAAGTTTGACGTAATTTGAGTGAAATTAAGGCAAAATGGAGAGAAATGTGAAGCGTTTTTGTGTTGTGTATCACAGGTGGCTAAAGACGCTCATAAGAAGCTATGGCGGATAGCCAACAGGTGGAGGATGGCTTGGGCTGAGCAGGCTGCTCAGTTGTGTCAGAGCCGGGCTGAGACGGCTCAGATTCGGCGTGAGTTTGACGAGTATCGTCGTCGTCATCCCGAGTGAACTTGTGTAATAAAGATTGTATGAACCTTTGTGTACATGTCGTTGTAGCTTGAACTTGAACTTGGTTGTTGTTGTGAACCTGTTTGGTAAGCTTGTTTGAAAAATGAAATGATTCCCGAGTGGGATGCATTGATGTTGATTGTAAATTGTGAAAATGCGTCTGCAAAAAGTTCATTTTAAATGCGAAATGAGCTTGCATGAATGCCGAAAATGTTATGCGTTGACTCGTGTTAAGAATCGTTGTTGCTAAAGTGAAATGTAATGCTGTTGCGTGGGGAACAACAAGAGAATGTCGTAGCCTAATGTAGGTTGTAGTGTTGTAGGAAAGACGAAATTAGGAAAGTTGCGAGAAAACCCGCCCCTTGAACCGCATAGACTTATGCGGTTCAGGGGTCAAACCGCATAGGCTTATGCGGTGTGGTGGGCAAACCGCATAAGGCTATGCGGTTTGGCGGCTTGGCTGGTAACGCCGTGTTTCCATATTTCGTAAGATGTTTTGTATATAAGGAGGGGGGGTGCGTGCCATAATCCTCATTCACAATTACTTCTTTTCTTCTCTTTTAATACAAGTTTTTGCTCTCATAAATATATTAGGTATATTTATAAAAGTTTTTTGTATTCAAGAAAATGGTGGAGCATTTTGATGCTCTTTTGAAGAGGTGGACTTCCTCATTAAGTCCGGCGATGAAGAGGGTGGTGTATGATGATGGTGCGGGTGTTTTTATTGGCTTTCACCAAATGAAAGTCGATCTAGACTTCCTGGATGTGTGCTTAGATTATTGGGATCCTAGCTTGCACGTGTTTAGGTTTCCCGGGGGAGAGGTGTGTCCTTTGATGGAGGAGTTCTCGGCCATTGCGGGGTGGTCGAAACGGACTACTCCTGTGGTTGTAAGGAGTGAGCTTTGTTACAACGGGATGCTGCGGAATTTCCTTGGAATGACAAACGCTCATGCTGCAGGTTTGTTTGAGGGAGGCAAGGTAAACATGCTTCTCTTGTGTCAACGATACATGAATAAGGTTGATACTAGTATTTCGGACCGTTCTAGGCGGAGGGCCCTTGCTTTTTGTTTGGTTCATCGTTATGCTTTTGCGGGGTCCATGCCAGATGGAGTGTTCGGAAACGCGAGGTATGCTCGTGTTGTCGAAGAGATGGAAAGGGGATATGATCCTTCTGCGTTGATCCTAGCGGAGACCATACTGGGTTTAGCCGCCCGTTGTGCTTATCGTCTGAGCTCGCACTGGGGTTGCGCTAGGATTCTCAACATTTGGCTCATGGAGAGGCCAAGTGTGTATAAAGCTCTTCCCTGGAAGTGTCTTAAAACGCTGCGACGACGTCGCGAAAGATGGAGTGGGCTGACCTTCGGGAGCGTTCGCTAAACTACTACCGGGGGTTTGTCAAAGAGAGCTCCATTCGTTGGTACGTGTCTTGGTGGGGTATTACGGCGATTACGGCGCCGTCTGTTGCGAATGCGTCGTGTGGGATGATGTTGTGCGGCTTTGAACGAGGAGTGTGGATTCATCCTCTTCGCTTGAAGAGGCAAATCGGGCTTGCTCGGGCCATACCCGAAGCGGGTGATACTCAGGTTGGAGGGGTTGTTATGCTAAACAACCAAATGATCGATGCTTGGATCCGAGGATGGTCGGACCGTGTTACTTGGGCTGTTCCGGAGCATATAGAGTCTAGTCGTGTTACGGACTTCTATACACGGTGGTACCGTTCCAATGATCCTCAGGAATGGGAGAATCAGAGGAGGAGGGAAAAGAATGGGCCAAGGCCCTCCTTGGCGTATGAGGTGGTGCGCGAAAGGAGGGACTATGGTGATCTTTGTGCTGTTAGTGCAGATGCTTCTACTTCGAGACCGGCACGGGAAAGGCTTGGACCAAAGGTGACCGTTAAAGATCGTCTAGGGTCGAGGATCGAGGAGCCCCCAGTCGAGCAGGACGAGGATCCGATCGAGCCCCCAGGTTTCGAGAGATCTATTCCCGTTCTTAGTTCGAAAATTGTGGCGGATCGACCTCTTGAAGAGGAAGAGGCTAATCCGAAGCGTCAGAAGATGACTTGAGTAGTTTGCTTTGTTTTGTTTAGAAAATTTCCTTTATTTAAATGCATGTTTTTAAATTCAAATAAAGGGCTAAGGAGGCTTGTTCCTAGCTCATTTTTAAATTGCGAGAAATTCTAAATAAAGTAATAAAATAGAATTAATTTGCTTTTGTCTTGTCTCGTTGCTTTCTTTTGTTTTGCTTTGAAATGTTCTCGACCTTTTTAAGCTTCGAACATTCATAAAAGTTTTTAAATCCTCGACTTTTTTAAGCTTTGGATTTGTCTGTTTGATATGTTTGTTCTTAAGCCCTCGACCTTTTTAAGCTTTGGACTTGGATTGTTGTTTTGTTTTGTGTTGACTGTGCTCTCGACTTTTTTAAGCTTTGAGCGTGTCTTTTTGTGAGTGCATTGTCCTTGACCTTTTTAAGCTTTGGGCGTGCGTGCTAGGAAGTTCGGTTGTGCTTTTGACAAGCTGCCTACGTATCCGCGTTTGACGAAATCAAACCGGCGTAGTTCGTGTGATTCGGTTGAGCTCTTTGCAAAGCTGCCTACGTATCCTCAGTGCGTGGAATCAAACCGAGCGTAGTTCACCCATGCGAGAGTGAGTTTTGTTATTGCAAAATTGTTTGTGTTTAGGGGTAGTATTTCTTGAGTTGATCAAGATTTGTTGGTAATCGGAAGTCCTGACCGTCGAGGTCAGTTAGTTTCACGGCTCCTCCGGGAAGAATTTCCTTGACCAAGTACGGTCCGGCCCAATTGGGTTTGAATTTTCCTCTTGGGTCGACTGGTAATGGTGCTCGGACTGATTTGAGTACTAGGTCACCCACTTTGATATTTCGTGGCTTGACCCGTTTGTTGTAGGCGGGATTGGTACATTCGGACTGTACTTAGTGAATGTAACCGTCTTTCGTCTAAAAGGATGAGTTGTTCATATCGTTCGCGTGCCCATTCGGCTTCAGGAATGTCTGCTTCCATGAGAATTCGAAGGGATTGCATCTCGATTTCTACAGGTTGAACGGCTTCCATCCCGTAGGTTAGGAAATAGGGTGTCATGCCTGTGGGTGTGCGGATGGTTGTGCGGTATCCCCATAATGCGAATGGGATTTTGTTGGGCGATCGTGGCGGTGTCGATCATCTTTTTGAGGATTGACACGACGGTTTTTGTTCTTTGCCTCGACCGCGCCGTTAGTTTGTGGTCGGTAGGGTGATGATTTGTGTCGTTGTATCTTGTATTTGATGAGAAGTGGTTCGACCTCTCCTTGGAAATGTGTGCCTTGGTCGCTTATGAATTCGTGGGGTATGCCGTAGCGACAAATGATGTTGTTTTGTATGAATTTTGCAACCTCTTTTGTGCCTAGCGTGACAGATGATCGCGCCGACCCATTTGGTGAAATAGTCGATGGCCACGAGGATGAAGCAGTGTCCTCCTGCTCCCACGGGTTGAACTTTGCCTATGACGTCAATTCCCCAGGTTGAGAAAGGCCATGGCGAGGTCAAACTGTATAGTGGTGAAGGAGAGATGTGTTGTACGTTTGCAAAAATTTGACAATTATGGCAATGTTTGACATACTTTGCGCAGTCGGCTTCCATGGTGGTCCAGTACCATCCTAGCCTTATGATTTGTTTGCACATGGCTCGTGCGTTCATGTGTGGTCCGCACTCGCCATCGTGTACTTGGGACATGATCTCGTATCCTTTTTTGTCGTCGACGCACAAGAGTAGTATGCTTTGAGGCGTATTTTTGAGTAGTTTGCCTATTTCCATCACGAATTGCGATGATAACAGGCGTAGGGCTCGCTTGGCCCGTTTGTCGGTGTTTGGCGGGAATTCGCCGTTTGTTTTGTAGTTGATGATTGCTTGGTACCAAGGGTCGGTTTGTTCTTCCTCGGTTTCGATGTCACAGATGTAGGTGGGTTCATTCCGTCGTTCCACGACAATGGGTAGCGTTTCCATTCCCGGGGGTATGTTGATTAGTGACGCGAGTTTGGATAACGCGTCGGCGAATTGGTTTTCTTCGCGTGGGAGGTGTATGAATTCTACGTGATAGAATTCGTTTATGAGCTCTTGTATTTTGTGTTGGTATAATGCCAGGTTTTCATTAAGTATCTTCCATGCTCCGGATACTTGGTTGATTATGAGGGAGGAGTCCCCATAGACTCTTATATTGCGGGCGTTGAGTACAAGCGCTGCTTGGAGACCGTGCAAGCACGCTTCGTATTCTGCGGCGTTGTTTGTAACGTCAAAATCCAGTTTGATGGATAAGGGGGTGTGTTCGCCATTCGGGGATATGAGAAGTATTCCTACTCCACATCCTCGATAGTTGGAGGAGCCGTCGAAGTATAACTCCCATTGTTCTTGGTTGATGTTGTAAATCCCATCGTCTGGAAGGGATGTTGTGTCGATGATCGGCTCTTCGTTGATTGCATTTTCGGCTAGGAAATCAGAGACTGCTCGTCCCTTGATTGCTTTGAGGGGTGCGTACTTAAGGTCGAATTCGGCTAGGAGCAATGTCCATCTGGCCATTCGTCCATTAAGCACAGGTTTCTCGAAAAGGTACTTTACGGGGTCCATTTTGGAATAGACCTTCGTCTGGTGTGCTAGCATATAGTGACGGAGTTTTTTGGATGACCATACCAATGCTAGACAGCTCTTCTCGACGGGTGAATATCGAGTTTCGTAATCGAGGAATTTCTTGCTAGTGTAGTAGATTGCATGTTCTTCGCCGTTTATTTCTTGAGCGAGCATGGCGCCCATGGCGGTAGGTGTTGTTGTAAGGTATAAGGACAGTGGTAAATCCTTTTGGGGTGGTCGTAGAACTGGTGGGTTAGTTAGCAATTCCTTGACCTTGTCAAATGCTTTTTGACATTCTTCGTCCTATTCAACGTGGTCGGTTTTCTTGAGTTTCTTGAAAACTGGTTCACATATCATGGTGAGTTTGCTGATGAAGCGTGAGATGTATTGAATTTGGCCCAAGAAACTTCGAATTTCGTCGAGGTTCTCCGGGGGTCGCATTTCGAGAATTGATTTGACTTTCGAGGGGTCGACCTCGATGCCTCTTTGGCTCACTACATGTCCTAGTAGTTTACCGGACTTGACTCCAAAAGTACATTTTTGGGGATTGAGGAGCATTTTGTATTGTCGTAGGCGCGTGAAGAACTTGCGGAGGTTAGTGATATGACCACTTCTCTCCTTTGACTTCACGATCATGTCGTCGACGTAAACTTCGACTTCTTTGTGCATCATGTCATGTAAAAGGGTTGTAGCGGTGCGTTGGTATGTTGCACCAGCATTGATTAGGCCGAAGGCATGACCGTAGCAAAGATGTGCCCCACTTGTAATGAAGGCCGTCTTTGCCATGTCTTCGAAAGTGACATTTTGATTTGGTTATAGCTGCGTAGCCGTCCATGAAGGATAGGAGGGCGTGATCGGCGGTGTTGTCGACCAGGACGTCCACATGGGGTAATGGAAAGTCATCTTTGGGACTAGCTTTGTTCAAGTCGCGAAAGTCAACGCATACTGAAATTTTGCCATTCTTTTTCAAGACTGGGACCATGGTTGAGACCCATTCACGTTACTCGATGACTTGGATGAAACCGGCTTGTAGTTGTTTTTCGATTTCTTCCTTGACCATAAGGGACCATTCGGGACGTAGTCTTCTTAGCTTTTGCTTGATGGGTTTGTAACCGGGTTTAATGGGGATGCGGTGCTCGGCGATGCTTCGTTCGATTCCGGGCATGTCTTTGTATGACCAAGCGAATACGTCCTTGAATTCGCTTAGGAGTTGTGTGAATTGGGTGCGCTCGTGTTCGTCTAGTGAGGCTCCTAGTTGTAGTTCCCTTGGTTCTTCGGGGGTTCCCACGTTTATGGTTATGGTTTCCTCGATGATAGGGTCCTGTGTTTTGGGAGAGACAAGGTTTGCAATGTATTTGTTTAATGATTGATTTGTTTGTTCATTTTCGCATGAGTTAGTGTCTTTTGTATTTTGTGTTTTGTTTGTTGTTTGTTGATTTTTGTTTGTTTGTATTTTGTTGTTTGTTTTAGCTTGAGACAAGACGTAAGCAAATTTATTCATTTCATTATTTTGAAGAGAATTATTCGACAAATCAGAAAATTGCTTGGAGCTAGCCTCCGTAATAAGGAAATCTAAACTAAAGCTAGAGTCTAGGATAGATGGGTCGACAGATGACCCGACACTAAGAGCGTTAGAATCTAAAAGAATTTCTTCTTCTTCTTCATCGTCTCCTGTGCCACTGGAGGTGCTTGAGCTGCTTGAGTTTGAATCACTCTCGTCCTTGTCTTTGAGATTAGTGACATGGTCGAAGAGTGGTCCTTCACCGGTGATAAGCTGGAAGTGGTGACCTTGTGCGTCAGTCCATTTCAGCGTTTTATACCATCAGTTGAGGGTTTTGTCCGTGGCGTCGGCTATGAGTAAGTTAGGATCGAAGTGACGGTCTCGCATGATTGTGGAGACAATCTCTTCGTTCTTGGTGCTCGGTGAGGCCTTGAGTGTGTTGGGCTCGGCCTCACTAGAGAAACAGGCTTCGGATGAATGGATGATGTCTCGAAGGGAGGTATTCCCGTCGACTGTCCCTCCGGGGGTGAAATATGCATTCAGGTCGAGGATGTAAGGTCGCAGGGTGACCTTGTGGGTTGACCTTCGCCTTTGGATTTCCTTAACCATCTTCTCCTGGTCGTCGTTCTTGGGTTTATAGCCTAAACCCATGGTGAGCCAAAGGCTGTTGTTGCTTTTCGTTTTAAAGGGTTTGTAGGTTTTGATTGGTGTACGTGTGATAGCGCCGACTTCAAAGTCGAAACCACATAAGTCTTCTGTGGGTTCAGCCACGATTTCCGCAGAATTGGGCTCCTTTGGTGTATCGAAGAGGGCTCGGAAGTTGGAGGCATTCAAGGTTATGATTTCCTCGTTGAGAGGGATCTTAACCTTTTGATGTAGAGTAGAAGTTACGGCTTTGGTGGAGTGAATCCACGGTCGCCCCAGGAGTATGTTATAGGAAGGGGTCATGTCGATGACTTGAAACTCGACTTTTCTTTCTATGGGACCACTGCGTACGTGAAGAGAAATGGTTCCTTTCACGTGACGTCGGGTCCCGTCAAAAGCTTTGACTCCGTCCATGCTCGGGGTGAAGTCTTTATCGGATAGGCCGAGGCGATGTGCTGTTGGAGTATGTGTCCTCCACAATAGTGCGATTACTTAATAAATCTCAATTAAGGAATACATGGGGATAATCCTGTATTATAGTCAATTGATTAACGTAAATCAATAACGGTTGGCTGACTAGAGTTTGACGTTATTGTCGTGAAAACGGCGGTAATCAATTGATCCCTTTAAGTCACACCTAAAGGAACATACTTCAAATATTTAAGCTAATTAATTGTATGAGATACGGTTATATTAGTGACTTGATAATTTGACTAACGGTTAGTCGGTGTATTGATTTAGAGAGAAATCGAGTTGTGAACTCGGACGTTTGAATTTTATAACGATAAAATTATTAGAGGAGACGAGAATTAGTGATTAAGCGTTAATTCACTAATCGGGTATGTTTTACTAATGAGATTAGTAAAAGTACATTTTTAATAAATGTGTAGAGTACATGTATATTAAGGAAGAGTTTAATTAATTTATACTTTATTATATTAGATAATTAAGTGATAAATTATATGTATTTGTGGGACAAATATTGGAAAAACAAAATAGACCCATTAGTCCCTAATGGACCGTCCAAAATGGGATAGGAGGGTGGAAGATTCCCTCTTGTCTTTTTCCTAATTGTCTTCCACTTTGCATGCAAGAACATCATAATTACATTGCATGAAATTGTTCTAAACTAGAAGCAACTCTTCCTCTCCTCTCTTGACCATTTTGGCCGGACCATATAGTGTGTTTAACACACTATATGTTTCTCCCCTTTGCTTATAAAAGAGAGTGTAGAGAAATCATAAAGTATGCATGCAATCTCTACATTCTAACTCTTCTAAATCTCTCTAAAACTCACATGCTATATTATCAATATTACTAAGAGTTAGTAATAGTAATAATATTACATATTATCAAGTTAGTACTAAGTTATTTCTAGATCAAAATACTTAGTATTTTTGGAGTGTTCTTGGGTGTATCTCAAAGGAGGTTTCCTTGTTTGGAAACTCGGTTTTGGAGGATCATCCTAAGCTTATATTCAACAAACAAAACTAGAAAGGAGTTCTAATTTTGTGCCCTATTTTTCCCTTTAAAGAAAGGTATAAATTTCTAAACTTGTTAACAATGTAAATTTGTACTACATAGATCTTGCTAAATCAAATTAGAGTAATTTGATTTACACTAATACTTGATTAGTGAATGGGATCCGATCCCTACATGTGCGGTGGCCAATGGTAGAACATTGACTGCAGATCCGTTGTCAACAGGGGACACGGGCAAAGTTTTCTTCATACACTCTACGCTAATGTATAGAGCGAGGTTGTGGTTTGGTCCGAATGCGGGGAGATCATCATTTGAGAAGGTGATAGCTCCTGGTAACCAATCCCTTGTGACATGGCTGACTATTTGATCTGGGGAGATCCCAGCATCTGCGCACGCTATTTGTAGGGCGCGGATGAATGCGTTCCTATGTTCCGCCGAGTCTCGTAAAAAGGCCCAGATGGACACATCGGCTTTTGTGCGAACGAGTTGCTTCTGAAGCACCTCATTCGTGTTAGGTGGTGGAATTATTGTAGAGGTGGAGGGTGTACTTGTAGAGGGGTTATCCTCTTGGGCTACGGCCTTGCCTTTCTCGGCCGCAGTTGCTTTTCTAGCATGTTCATCTGTGAAAATATTTTGATACGGACGACCAGAGCGTGTGAGATGTGAAATCTCGTCTTGGTCTTCCTTCTCGGGTTGCTCGCCCTTTTCTTTTTGATCTTTGTTTTCGGACTGCTTGCCCTTCTTTTTCTTCCCCTTCTTGTTCTTTTTATTTTTATTCGAGGAAGGAGTAGTCGAGAGTTGAGCTACTGTTTTGTTAGTGGGTGGCCACTCTTCGTCTTCGTCATCACTGAACCAAACTCCATTGATTTGGTTGTTGGTGGGTGTGACCAAGTAGGAGCAATCTATGACGGGTGCTGATCCGAGGAAAATTGCAGGGTTGTCATAAATTATGGGGTTGCTTTGGGCTCCGAGGCCGATTTCAATGAGTTCTTCGAAATTCTCGGTATCGCCGTAATCAAAGTGTCTTCGCCACTCGGGTCGTAAGTTACCGAGAAATGTGTACACGAGTTCGTCTTCGTGTGGAGGGTTCAGAACTCGGGCAAGTAGTCCTCTCCAACGGACGAGATATTGGGTGAAATCTTCCTCGTCCCTTTGGAGTTGGGTGACGAGAGTATGGAGGGAGACATGCTTGTCGGCCTTGGAGCGTTGTTCTAAGCGTGCAACTTCAAGTTGATGCAAGGCCTTCAAGTTGTCAATGTTTTTGGTGAGCTGATTAACACGGTGACGGAGAGTTCTCAGTCTATTGAGGTTAGCCACCTTTGAGGAGCGTTTGAAGCGAGGGGTGATGACGCGATTCATGGTGAGTATTCAGCTGAGGCCTGCATTTCACTTTGCATATTAGTGACACGACTCGACCCACTAGACTCGCATTCATTTTTATGCATTCATTTTAGCTCATTTCTTTGTTTAGAAAGACCTTTTGTTTTGAAAAGAGGAGATTTTCGAAAAGGTTTTAGCTAAAGGAAGCTTTTGAAACGAGGATGTGTGCGCACATCTCGTCTCGATGTTAAAAGATTTTGTTTTGCACCCGTCGAACTGATATCGGTAATTTGCCGAGGTGAGCTCGAGTCGGATGTGTAAAAGAAGAAGGATTCGGCTCGAGCAAGTCGAGTCGAGGATGTTAAAACGGAGTCTAGGCCGTGTGACCTAGAGGATTGAAATCCACGAGCTCGGGTTTTAATCCTTGCTCGGGTTTTTGCTTGTTAGTGAAAAAGGAGAATTTTGAGAAAGCTAGTTTCAAAAATTCGCGATATTTTTGTTTGAAAAGTGTTAGTTTGTTAGATGTTAGGTTCATTTATCTTTGAAACGTTTAAGCGAGTTTTCGAAGATATGAATGCAAATGCTCGTTTTGAAAAAGACCATGGAGTGCATAGCCTCGAACTTGTACGTATGACTCAAAAGGGGTGAAAATGAGTCAGCCGGGTACGCCTCCAACTACCTCGAGTACGCTTTGGCAGATACTTAACCCCTTCATTTCCTTACGCCGGCGATAGGTTTTCTCGGAGCACCGGGCAGGCGCCGAGATAGCCGCTACGGCAAGCCGTGGAGGCGAGAGGAAAGTTAGTCCGCATGTGCTTTATCGAGTGGACAAGCTCGCATGTGGGAACCACCTCTCGAGGGTGCAAAGTGGTGCCTAGATTCCAAAAGGAATGGACTCTAAACGAATGTGCATAGCTCAAATATGTATATTTGGATTGTTCAAGGCTTTCAAGTTTCACCTCTTTATTTTTAAAAAGAAAAGCTAGTTTTTAGTTTTAAAATAAAATCTCCCAATGAGTCGCCAAACTGTGGAACCCGGAACCGCGTCGAGGACCCAACTCTGCCTTGCTTAAGGGCGGATTTTAAAGTTAAAAAGATTAAGTTGGAAAAACCTTTAAGAATCAAGTATGGAGTCGCCACCTAATTATCGCGGAAATTAGGAACCTGCTACCATGTTCTAAGTTAAAAACATGTCCTAGATTTTGGAGTACACCGACACCCCTAGATCTAAGGTTGTGAAACCAGATTGGATTCGGGGTGAGGGTACTTTAGAAAAAGAGTTAATTCAAATAATGATTTATGAAAACCTTTTAGAAAAGCCTATGTAAAAATAGCCTCTACTGACCTAGAACAATCCTTGTAAGATGATATTCGAGCTAATGTTATCGCTACGTACAAGTGCGATAAGTTTGTAAAAGAATGCAGATGCAGATACAAAAAGATTGATTAAAACCCTCAGTTTAGCATGTTCAACTTGTTAACGAATACGGTTCAGTTAAAGGTCGAATTCATTGTTTAAGTTGATTTAATGCAAAATAAGAAGGTGCAAGATGCATGCAAATAAAATAAAGTTGAATTGTCCATTGGTTTATTTTATAAGGTCGGTTGCTTATGCGACTTTGGCGTGTCATCGGATATGGATTGTACTCGAAGTAAATAGAACACTTGGATTGCAAGCGCGCTGGGTGCCAAAGCCGGGGCGCCAAAGTGTAGACCCCTTTGTTAGTCCATAGAAAATAAGAAAAAGCTTTGATCCAAGTGGATCGGTACCTACCTTGTCCTGACGCTTCAGATCTGGGCAGTGCTTCGCTTCTTGAACTTAAAAGGAGGATGAATTCAACACGGGATGGTGTGTTGAACTCAAAGATTTGAGTGCTTGAGGCTTTGTGAGTGTTGAAGGGTGTAGGATGTGAGAAATTGTGTGTAAAAGATGTATTCTGGTTGTGAATTGTGTTTTTGAGGTCGGGGTATAGAGGTGTATATATACTAAGGACCTCGGAGAAATTAGGAAATCCGGGGATAAAAACAGGCCTAGGAACCGCATAGCCTTATGCGGTTGCCAGGGCAAACCGCATAGGCTTATGCGGTTGCCTCACCAAACCGCATACCGCATAAGCTTATGCGGTTTGAGGGTGTGGTTTTAGCCTAGTTTCCTAGTTTCGGTTGAATTATATCTTTGAAAGATTACGTGATAATCTCAAACGTGTAGCTCAAGAAAACAGCTGGGATATTTCTGAGATATTTTGATGTTTAGGGCTTTGGAGTGCGGGCCAAAGGCTGGGTTTGGGCTCGGTTTTGGGCCCGAGACCCGGAAAAATGAAAAGGGTGTATTTGCGTAGTTTTTGTGAAATAAGGTAAGACGTGAAGCCGTATTTTGTGTAAAAGGGGGCTAAAGGGAACATTTAGCCACCGGGCCTAAATTTAGGAATTTTGGAATGCTGAATTAGACCTTGTTAATGTAAAAGGGCTAATTGTAGTGCAAATGCGAAGCTCATGCCAAATGAAACAGGACGAGGACCTAGCTAGACTCCAAATGGACAAAATGAACGTTTATTTAAAGCGATGTGAAGCGACCTTAAACATTTTAACATTTAAAACGACTCAAAATGAATTCGACATTAGTTAGAACCGTTTAAGTCAACGTTAAAGCATGCGTAATAAAAGTCCGTGTTACATCACAGGGTTTTGTTTGGGAGGGTACGGATATGGGTATCCACACCTAGGCAGAGGATAACGATTCTTGATCGTCACTTTGTTCAGTTCTCTGTAATCAATGTAGAGCCTCATGCTCCCATCCTTCTTCTTTACAAAGAGTACCAATGCACCCCAGGGTGAAACACTCGGTCTTATAAATCCTAACTCGATCATCTCCTCCAACTGTTTCTTGAGTTCCTGGAGTTCGACAGGTGCCATTCTGTATGGTGCCTTTGATATAGGTGAAGTGCCCAATATAAGGTCGATAGAGAATTCGACATCTCGTGCAGGAGGCATACCCGGTAATACATCCGGGAATACATCGGGGTATTCATTCACGATTGGAATGTCCTCGATTCGTAAGTCGTCCTCGACCTTGTTAATGCTGCAAAAATACACCTGATGCCCTTTTCTCTCCATTTTCTGGAGTTTCAGTACATATACTAACTTCACTCCCTTTTTCCTCTTCAAACTCTGATATGATACTTCCTTTCCTTGGTTAGTTTTCAGTGTAATCTTTTGGTCGTGGCATTTGAATGTTGCATTATGACAAGCGAGCCAATTCATTCCCAGAATTACATCAAACTCTGGCAGATCAAACAATACTAGATCTGACAGAAAGTCGGTGCTGTGAATTGAAATTTTTACATTATTGTATTTTGAAGAGCAAGGAATGTTTTTACCATCTGGTAGTGATATGTTAGTTCTGATTTGTTCAGGGTTTGTGAGTTTGGATTGTTTGATAAATTTTGAGGATATAAAAGATAAAGATGCTCCTGTGTCAAATAAAATAAAAGCCAGCACTGAGTTAACTAGGAAATTACCAGTGATGACGTCGACATCGATAATATCATCCGCCCCTTCTTCAGACTCTGTCAGGACGTAAACACGTCCCTGAAACCTGACAGCTGGCGGTGGTCCCGCGTTTGCCTTCGCACCAGTACCCCTCTTTGGGCATTCATTAGCTTTGTGCCCTACAACTTTGCACAGGAAGCACACCACAGGTTCTCCATTACAACGTTTCCCTGGGTGATTCGGCTGACGGCAAAAACGACACTGGTTTGCTTGGTAAGCCGGAGGTCCGGGGATTTGTTGATTATTCTTTGCGACGAAAGGAGTGGTGTTGCGGTTGTAGAACTGGGACTTTCCCTGGTTCTTATTGCGGTTGTCTTGATTCTGGTAGCCAGGGAGGCCGAACATTGGTTTGTGGATAAAGCTAGCACTCGCCACAGGAGGCGTAAAGGTTTTCTTCTTCTTTTTCTCTTCCGCTTCACCCTTCTGAATAGAGGCCCAGATACTCGTTGCCTTTTCGTAGGCCTCAGCGAAGTTCTTGCAGTTGAACCCGCTCATGTTTATCCTTAGACTGTTGGCCATGCCCCTTACGTAGCGGGTGGCGAGTTCCTCCACGTTAGTTATTATCCTAGGAGCGAACTTGGACAGCTCCTGATATTTCTCGGTGTATGCCTGCAGCGACATATCACCCTGGTTCAGGTTCCTAAATTCCTCTTCTTTTTCTCATCTCAATTCTTCCCCAAAGTACTTGTTCTCTATCAGGGTCCTGAACTCGGTCCAGTTATAGATCCTCAAGGGAAAGGTGGATTTGATCAAACGCCACCAACTGTTGGCTTCCCCTTTTAGGTAATATGCTACCACGTTCACCCTCTCATTAGCCGGAGTCTTGCTAAGTTCTAGCAGCTTCTCCATCTCCTCAATCCACTCTGTCAAGACTGTGGGGTTGACAGAGCCTGAGTACGTCTGGGGTCTATGTTTAGAGAATCTCTCAAATGCGGATTGATTGTTTCCGCCACCCTGATGTTGGTACATATTTTGAGCAATCTTTGTGATTGCATCTTCGAACCCTTTTCTCCTTGCCTCTTCTTCGAGGAATTGGTGGTCAAGGTCATTGTTTGGAATACCGTTTACAGCCATTCTGAAAAATATTAAACTGTATGAATATTGCGTAGTTCCAAGATAGACACATTATAAAATGCAAGGTAAAAGACATTTCATTGATAATGTAAAAGGATTACATCAAAAAGTTACAAAGCTTCCTAATACATTCTTTATGAAATGAACTACGATGAAATTTAAATACATAGTTCAGCAAAGTTAACATAGAAGTTCAGATACATTCCCAAGTGATAAGAAATTTGATCGAGAATGACAAAAAAGTTAGTCGTCGGTACTTATGCAAAGTACGAATAGCGGTGCTCCTTTTCTGAGAAGTTACACTTATACTTGATAGCATAAGTTGCATCACTCAAGCCGAGCTTGAAGTCTTCCCAACTGAGGTAGTATTCACCCTCGCGTATAGCTGGGGATCGAAATCGTAACCACCAAGCTTTGGCCTCTCCATCAAGGCAGACAGCAGCAAAGGAGGTTTTCCACTCCTCCGGAACCGAGTGTTCTTGGAACTTTGCACTCATGTGCCTGGTCCATGTGTACAAGGTATCTCCAACTCCCTCAAAGTCATCTGGGTCGCTCCTCATGAATGCCTCGATCGCGTCGGTCTTACCCGAAGATCGGCGGAGGTGATCAGGAACTCGATGTTCCACGTATGGAGTTTTGAGTGCCCTGGTCTTCTAGTCAATTCTCGAATTCTTCAAGTTGTGCATTTTCCTCCACGCCTTCATCTGCTGACGTCGTGCATATGCCTGGACAGCTCTCTTACGAGCCTTCTCCTCCAGGTTCACTCCCCGTGTCTCCTGTCGCGAGGTAGTCATATCTGAAATAAGTGGGGGATGAATTTAAATGAGAACTGAAATTTTCAGACATGTACGTAAAATTTTAAAATGATGCGCTGCGAAATGTATACGACAAGGTTTAACGTAACGTCTCCATATATATAAATATATATGGGTAAAATATTACATTCAGAAAATATAATACATAAGTCCACACAACGTCACGTTCGAAAATAAAACCCATAGCCGTTAGGAAAAAGTGACGACATAAGGATCGTTCTTAAGATAGTTAAAAGTCGATTACAAATATTTTACAAATTGGAGTCGAATGACCCTAAATATGATTTGAGACCCTTAAGAGTCTCCCAGATGTGAGATCTCTCTCCCATATGATTGGAGGTATGATGGCATCTGGCATTGGAGGATTGTCGCGTTTCCATTCTTGATCCATCAAGTCGTCGAGTAGTACATCGTACTCCATCCACGCAGGTGGTCCTATCACCCTCTGAAGTGGGTCTGGGTGGTACATGCGGTCCATGTACAGCTCGTAATCAAAGAGAAGTCGCCAACCTAGAGGTGCCCAAAACTCATCGTATGGATGAAAGCTCTCAATCATGGTCAAACTGATACCAATGCCCCTCGTGTGGTAGATCCTGCCCGTCATGATTCCATGAGCTTCCACATATCACTCTATGTGGAGGGAATGGCTACGTATATACTCTCCTAGTTGCATCATCGGTGGGCGTCGTGGTAAGTTGTTACGGGAGTAATTGAAGGACGTCATCCTAAGGGCCTTTGTCAGACTAGAGTTAGCCACAGAGCAAATAGCAAGTAAAAGCATTGTAAAAGTTAAGATTCTAACGCTCATCTAATTAGTTTATTATTATTTGGTCGGTCCTGAAGATTCTACCCTTTCTCACATTTTAAAATGATCTAAGTTATTATTTTAGCAGTCTAGAGATTCCTAATTTATTATTTGACCCTATAAGTCTATGCCTGACACATATATTAATATGTATGTCTGGCCCAGGTGTCGTCTCGCTATATGAAGTAACCTTAAGTTATTCACTTGGCCGTCAAAGATTTCTGATAATTAAATCAGAATAACCTGGTTTTTCGTGACTTTAATTAAATTAAGGCGGAAAATTAATTAAGTCTATATATTACAAACCAGCTGTTATCGTCTTACAAACTCAATATACATGATGCGAGTTTAAGGATAAACAGAGTATATGTTTAGTTACATCCTCTCAAAAGTACAAAATAAATAAGGTAACTCTCCCCAGCATTCAATAGCGTTGGTCTCGGGGTACCTGCGTTAAATTCTCATCATTTTCTCGCACACTCTTTCGACACATGCAATTCTAAAACGATATGCAATATAAATAATAAATAAGTAAAATAAAGAGCAAGTAGGCAAGGAAGGCATATAAGGAATTCAGGATGATTCGATCATGAGTATAAATCAAATAACATATCACACAACACTTATAAACGATTATTCTCAACAAGTCGTACTTCAATACTCAAGGAATCAAGTCACTCAGACAATAATCAATCAAATGAAGGAAATGCATTCAACATGTGATAACAAATGAGTCTTCGTTAGTAAGGCGGAATCATGCAGACATAATCCGCGCAGTAGCCGGCAGGGTCAACATAACTTGGACATGACTGCCAGGCTTAAAGATATCTAAGGTAATAAGGATGATTCAATCCCTTGTCTAATGTATGCATACACTACCTATCGAGGATCATACGTATTCGCTATTCAAAAGGTATCACCGACGAAAAAGTTCAACTATCACCAGAGACGGGTACCCCCGGGTGGGGCTGGCTTTTCCCATTACCGTAGTATGGGCTCACGGGATATCAAGTATGCCCCATCCCTGAGGTAGTATATCCCGCACCGAAATAATAATTTTAAAAATTATTAGATCGCCTTTAGCAACACAGGGAGGGAGCTAAAGTCCCCATAGACAGCTACCTCGCTAACTTCGAATTTCAAAAGTCGCGACATGGCGAACAATCCAAGTATTTTATTCATGTAGCTCGTTTTCTCAATTCTTATTTCCTCGTTCAAACTTAATAAATGAAAATTCTGAAACTTAAATATATCGTCGAACTTTGTATAATGAAATTTTAATTCTAGCAATTCTTTAGATAAACAGCACACATAGAAATACTTAAATATTTATTTTGAGTCCATTCGTAAAATTTTAAATATTTTCACTATTCACTATTTTACTATTCACCGTATTTTACTATTCATCGTATTTACTATTCATCGTATTTACTATTCACCGTATTTACTATTCCTCGTATTTTTATACGTATTCGTATTTTCGTATTTCGTATTTGTACGTATTTTTATACTTCGTATTTATACATATTTTTATACGTATGCGTATTCTTATACTTCGTATTTTATACGTATTTTTATACGTATATGTATTCTTATACTTAGTATCTTTTTCTATACTTAGTATTTATCATTATAGTTTTATACTTAGTATTTCTTTTATACTTAGTATTTTTATACTTTATACCTATTTTTATATTTAGGATATTTTTAGGTTTACAAAACCAACTTTTATTTTCTAAGTACAAAATTCTAGTTTTAAAGTCGTTAAGTTCGTTTTGTATTTAGTGATTTGAAAAATCATTTCGGAAGTAAAACTCGTTTTAAATTTAAGTACAAAATCCTAGTTTCAAAGTTGTTAAGTTTATTTTGTACTTAGTGATTTTAAATAATATTTCAAAAAATAAAACTCGGTTAAATTTAGTCATATACTTAACTAAACTTTTAGCGGTTTCCATTTTTAGCGAGGTTGTCGTAGTTCATTTTAAATAGTCCGTATGTCCAAATCCAAATTGTAGCAAAGGTAGTAACACTCGACATGGTTCATTTTAATACGTGTAACGTTTATTTTTATCGGTTTCGTTGATTCTTTTTATTAACGATTCATTATACAATCAAATATAATCCTAATTACAAATCAAATTTAGTGACTAAGTGACAAATTTATTTTGACCAAAATTGACCCAAAAATAGGGTGAATACCGTAGCCCCCTTCACACTACTCTATTTATTTCTTTTTTTTTGTTTTTATTAAAATTTCAATACATTAACTAATTAAATTACTTAAGTGATAAAAATAAAAAGTGACAAATTCATTTTAAGTCTAAAATAGACCCCAAAACCGTGGCCTTTCCATACTTGTCCATTTTTATTTTCGTTTTCTAATTTATCGGTTTTGACTTAAAGTTTTTATATACTAACTATTTAAATTACACTAAAGTGATCTACTAGTTTACGATTTTCACTAATTATTTTATTTCATTTATGAATAGTGTTTTTACTCACTTTAAATTTCTAACTTTTTCATTATTAAGATTTAGCTTATTCAACTTATATAATTAGTATTGTATTTATTCACTAGTGGATTAAAACAACATTTAAGTAAAACTTTATACAAATCATGAATCAAACTAGTTACATAAATGAAGAACACCTGAAGAAATGAAGAACCCTAATATTTTTCATATGAACATCAATTAGTCAAATTTTCATATGTTTATATAATTTTCTCAAATTTTTCCTACAAGTCTAATTTACCTAAACTAATCATAATATGTTATTTAGAAAAATTAAAACTAAGACTTGGTCCATTTAAATTAAAATAGCCGTGTATATATATATATATATATAGAAATAGGTTATATTAAGTCCCATACTATTAGGTAAGTCTTTAAGTCCTAATACTAACCCTTAGATGCAAATAAATGGAGGGTTTAGATTTAATCTAAAAATACCCTCCCATACCAAATTCCTATGCAAATTACTCCGTAAGAAGTGACATTGAAATTAATTCCTACCTACACTCTCTCATTCATGCCTTTTCTTTTTATTTTTCTGAAAATACACCATTTCTAAATCTTTCTCATTTTTATTCTCTTTATTTATTCATTCACCTTCACCATCGTTGCTACATATTAGTTAACTATTTTTTCTACATATTATTTATCACTATTGTATCTTGTATAACATCCTCCACTGTTGTTGCATATCATTTCAAGTTTGCTCGATTCCATCAATTTCAAAATTCGTCTGCCATTTCTGCTTCAATAAATCCAATTTTGGTAAATATATTCTTCATTTGGTTATTTATTGTCTTTTAATTTTATGTACGGAGTATAATATTCAAATTTTTCATTTTCATAGTCTATCAACTTTTTATTTTCCATTGTTATACTGCTATAATCTAACAATTTGTTCTATTTTTTTTTATTACTCATTCATAATTGTTTATCAATATCAATAAAATAACTATTTTGCATTGGTGTTAAATATTGTAAATTTATTGAAGTCATATACGAAACTTATTTCTGTTCTGTAAAATCCCTCATTTGAATATTTTAATGTGTCTTTTCATTGTTGTAACTATTTAATGTACATTTGTGGATCTTATATACGGAGTATGATTATTAGTATGATTCATTATTCAAGTACACTATTTTTGTCTTATTTTTTTGATGTAAACTATCAGTTTTCAATGATAAATGTATTTGAATGAAGTTATACGAACTTGTATACAATTTCGATTTTAATGAGTAGGAGTTACACTTTTTATGAGTAAAAGTTACACTTATTTTTACTAAACAGTTTCAGTGGAATTGAACAATAGTTAACTTTTTTTTTCATTTTTTATTTTTTATTCAATTAATCTCAATTCTAACAATTTGAAATGGTTTTTCTTAGATGACTTTTGATGCCGATGAAACTGTGGAGGACCAATTGAAGAGGTTCATTGAATTTGCCGCATCACTTTGTAACATATATGTACAATTTATTTAAAAGAATAGTTCATTCGACGGGAAGGATATCTTATGAGAACAAATTTACGCCAAGCGTAAATTGCCAAGTTGTTGTCAAAAAAATATACGGAGTATATTGTTTCTTTTGAATAAAATTCCTATTTTATTGTTATAATATTTTGGTTTCTGTGAATTAGTTAACGTACTACTGCTACTATATCGGTAATCTTCACGGTTGTTATGACGATATATTTGATACTTGCTCTTTTCGCTATCTTTAAAACTGCTAACTAACATTGTTGGAACTACTTAATAAGATTTTTGAAACTATTAATCATTAATATTGTAATTCTTAATTCGTTTGATTTTAACATCACATTAAAAAAAATTGTAACCACAGACGTATAGAAATGAAACTTTTTACAAGACTTTTTGTAACTCTTACTACCATAGTTCGACATCTTGCACATTTTTAAAACAAATGAAAAATAAAATGAAAAATAAATGAAAAAACAAAAAAACAAAAAACAAAAAATAAGACCAAACTTCATACCAAAACTTAATCAATTACTCCGTACTTATGGAGTTCTAAAAACTGAACTAAATATTTTAAAAATTCATCCAAAATTTAACAAATCAAAATTCATAAATAGAAAAAATAATTACAATATCTCTAAAAGACGGTTATAAAATACGTCTAAAATTTACCGTCTTTGAAGGACACAATTTGCAATTTCTCTATTGGTCATCAAATTTTTTAAAACCAAAACAATAGAAAAACAGATTGAATATAACACTTTATTTGAAAAATAATGAATTTTAAAAATGAAGAACCAAATAAAAATAAAAAAGGAACAAGAAAAAGCAAATGAAAAAGAAAAGCAATATTTGAATGGCAGTAGAATTAATCTTGGTAGTTTGGTGGGCATTAATTAGCTTAGGTAATCTAAACCTTACACCTTTGATTACCGAAAAACATGCCCCCTAATTGTTTTTTTTTTTTTTTTTAATTTATCTAGCTCATTAATGCCATAATAATCTCAGCCATCCACTCATCTAAGATAAAGGGTCCTTATGAGGACTTAAGGACTTAATTTATTAGATGGACTTATTATCACTCTTCTATATATATATATATATATATATATATATATATATATATATATATATATATATATATATATATATAGAGATAGGATCCGGTACATCCTTATATATATTTACATCCTACATCCTAATTACAGCCGTTGGATTAGAGTAGATTAGATGCTCAAGATTGTGCCACGTCATCTAAAGCAAATAACCACCCAAACCCCCCAAACTCAGTTTCATTATCTCATTTTCACTTTCTCTCTCCTCTTTCACGCTCTCCCTACTCTTCACTCTCTCATTCAAAACCCTAAATCGAAGGATTCCACTGAATTTTCGACTGATTCAACGAAGTTTCAAGCGTTTTTTCAAGTGTTTTTTCAATCATTTACTGATACATTCGTCAAAAATCGAGTATCATCAACTTTAACCACAAAAATACCCTAAAATCCTTCTATTTGAGCGAAACTTTCATCGATTTCCAAGCGTTTTTTTCAATCATTTACTGATACATTCATCAACAATCGAGTATAATCAAGTTTAATCACAAAAATCCTTCTATCTTCGTTTACTAGGTATGGTAATTTTCGTTAATTCAAGCGTTTTACTGATATTTTCGTTCTTCAAGCGTTTTTCAATCATTTACTTTTAGTACGTTTTACTGATGTTTTTGATATTTATTGTGTTAAAATTAGGGTTAAGATTAGTTTTAGTTAATTATGTAGATATGTTTTGAATTTTTGTCTGTTGGACACCAAGTGTTTGACGAAATGCTTCAATGAAATGCTTCAATGAAGTGTTTGACGAAATGCTTCAATGAAGTGTTTGTGGTACATATTTATGTTTGTTATGGTACTTTATCCAATGTGTAGTTTGACGAAATGCTTCAACGAAGTGCGAAATTTGGTTATTTGCATGCACTAATCTAGGTTTCTTATTGTTTTGATACTTCAAGTAATAGTAAGTGGTATATATTTATGTCTGTAATGGTACTTTATAATCTAGGGTTCTTATTATTTTGATACTTCAAGTAATATTAAGTGGTACTTATTTTTGTCTGTAATGGTACTTTGTTGTTCAGTTGTAATTAAATATGGCACCGAAAAGCAAGGAAAATCCTAAGAAAAGAGCAAGCAAAGATTCATCTGGGCAAACACAGAAAAAACAGAAAAATGTGAAGAAGGAGGCTGTGAAGAAGGAGGCTGTGAAGCAGCAGAAGGAGCAATTGGTTTCTAAATGTCGGCCAGGTCAACTAGTTGACATTATGAAAGATCTTAACGTCGCACAGAAGGCGGCTATCAGAGAAACTGGTTTTGGGGGGATGTTGCATTTGAATGTGAGAACAATACCTACCACAATGATTGAATTGATTCTTGCTGCTTTTAACCCTTCAAGTCATTTGTTTGTGGCTAAAAAGCTCGAGTTCTTACTCACAAAAGAAGACATTCATGACATTTTTAGAGTACCAAGAGTTGGTGAACCTGTTGACAAGAAACCAATGAATCATATTGATGAAGAAAAATTTGAAGCCGTGCGTTCGAAATGGCGAAATATGTTTCATGTGACGGACAAAAAGGAACCCGTCAGACTGCAACATCTATACACTCGACTGAAAAACTGCAACGAGTCGGGGGAGTCGGGGGAAGAGTTCAAGAAACTCTTCGTTCTTGTTTCCATGTCATGTTTTTTGGCACCAACATCGAACTACACATTGGATATGAAGATTCTCAGGGCTGTTGAGAATGTTGACACCATTAAGAACCATGATTGGTGTTCGTATATCTTCCAGAGGTTGATCCATAGTCTGGAGAAGTTTAAAACAAACAAAACAAAAGGGGTTTCTGGGTGCATCATGGCACTAATTATAGCCTACTTTCATCGTATTGCTTTCAAAGGGATTGAATCACCACACTCTATCCCTCTTCGTCAGTATTGGGATGCTGAGACTTTTAAGGAAAGAGTGGCTGAGGAATTGAAGTGTGGTGCATTGGGGTGTGGTCCTGTGACTAAGATTTCATACCCTATTTGTGTCAATTATGAGGCTGAAGCAGTACAAAAACAACAACAACAACCACAAAAACAACAACAACAACCAGAACCACAAAAACAACCACCACAAAAACAACAACAACAACCACAAAAACAGCCACACACACAACCAGAACCACAAATTCCAGAAGGATACATGCTGATAAAGTTACCAGCTGGAACTTTATCTGAACAAGAAATTAAGGAACAAGCAGTTGATGTAAGTACATGTTGAATTATTCTGATACTTTAGATATGTTTTTCTGATACTTCATATGTATTGAATTGATACTTTATGTTGTTTCATCTGATACTTTATGTTGTTAATAATACATTTTTATACTTTATATTATTCTGAAACTTTCGACATATTTTTCTGATACTTTATGTTGTTTTATCTAATACTTTATGTTGTTCCAAATGAAACTTTGGACATATTTTTTTGATACTTTACGTTGTTTGGTCTGATACTTCATGTTGTTTTATTTGATACTTTATCTGTATTGAATTGTTACAATTTTCTTGAATAGGATGTTCATGAAATTGTGCTGAGAATGAAGAATGATGCTGAGATATTCTACGCAAGATATGCGGAGAATATGGAACAATTCAAGCTGAAAATGGAACAATTCAAGGCTGACCGTGCTCAACCTCAGCAGAAAACAACTGAAGCCAAGTCAAAAAGTCCTATCCTCTCACCAACTCAACCAATATTCAAAGATGGATTATTCCATAGCTATATTGATGGTTTAGTTGAAAGGGCAAAGGCAACTAAAGACTTTGCTCAAGGGATGCCTAGCTTCGACATTCTTTCTGAAATGTTAGATGCACAATACTGAACTTTGAGTAGAAAGTATGGCGAAACAGAGTGTGAACAAACCATCGAATATAATGAGGCTGTGAATATTGGTTCTGATAAAGAGGATGAGGACGTGAACCTTCAGAGCGTTATAACAAGAGTTGTTGATTCTGTAAATCAAGATCAAGTTGTTCTTGGCACAAAGCGCCAAGAATGATCAGTAACTATTTGCTGCACTCTAACATTGTTCCTTCTGGTGTACATTTGATACCTGAGGAGCTTGGATGCACGATAGACTGTGGGCAGCCTGATGTCGGGATGCCACTTGTTTCTGAGCTATTGAAGTCCAACAAAATACTATTTGATCCAGTTTTGAAACTTCGAAAGCAAGTTATGGATTATTGTTTTTTTACGAATGCCAAACTTGTGAAACCGTAAGTATTCATATGTTTAATGTTACATTTCAAACCGTCACTTATAGAAATGATACTTTTGTTAAAGACCTGTGATACTTTGTTAAGCAGTCAATGGTACTTCGAAGTATGTTTAACTTTTTTTAAAATTGCAGGGAAAGACTTGCGTCATATGGTCTCGTGCACTTTCTACGAGTTCAAGAAATAGAAACACTATTGTCAGATGTCAAGATTGACTCGGCGGTGATAGAATGTTGGGCAATCTTATTGAACAAGATAACTTCGTTGAGAAAAGACGCGCCAACACCCAGACGACTTTTCTTCGGTTTAAACCATTCGGTATGTAACATGTGATATTTGTTCCCCTGATACTTAAATGTCTTACAATGTGATACTTTTTATAGTTTATACTGATACTTTACATGTTAAAATAGGCACCTTTGGAGAAGTACATGCACTTAATGAATGAAGCTGAAGTTGATGAGAAGGAGAAGAAGCTGAACGAGCTTATAGAAGAAATTGACAGTTCATGGAAAGAGTGGTTAGGTTTTTGTCACAAGAAAATTGATGAGTGGTTTGAGAAAGACAATGATAAAGCGGATGCAATGCCAGACTTGGTAAGATACGAAAGGTTTTGAAATAATGAAAATCAACATCATTTTGAAAATATTATTTTTGTAATGCTGTACTCTAACAAATTTATTTCATTAGGTGTTCTTGCCGTTATTTATTGATGAGCACTACTTTTGTGTGTGCATCAACTTCATCACCAACACTGTTGATTACCTTGACAACAGAACGTATGTTGATTTTGAAGACACAGACTATGCCCGCCTTGCTAAACTCACCGTAAGTATTAAATTATAGTATGAGTGATACTTTCAGTATTTTGTAGTGATACTTTTAGTACTTTTTACTGATACTTATAGTATTTTTTTAGTGAAACTTATAGTACTTTTTACTGATACTTTTTATATTTTTCATGATACTTTCAGTACATTTTATTGATACTTTTAGTACTTTTTACTGATACTTTTAGTATTTTTTAGGTTGTAAAATTTGGAAAGTTTTTGATTGGGAAGAATGTTGAAGTTGGTAGAATGTTGCTTGAATCAAAGCCAATGAGGATTCAAAACTTCAATTGGACCTCAAGTGAAGGGAACCTGGACTGTGGAGTATTTATGATGTTCCACATGTTGTTTTATGATGGGAAAGTGTTTGATTCTGAGCTTCATGATAAGAGGAAAAGAATACTGTATAGAGCAGAAATAGCAGCCACACTGGTTTTGAGTGACTACAATGAGTGCAGAGCAGAAATGTTGGAAAGTACTAGACTATTCTCTGAGAAGAAACAACATAGCAACGATCCGAAAACACCAACATCTCAGAAAGGGAAAAAAGTAGCATGTGTAACTGTCTTGGGAAGCCCAAAAACTTCGAACTCAGATGGGCTTGGCAGCACATTGGATTTTGGGGAACCTACTGAAACCGTGCTACTTATTTCGAGATTTTTGAGATCGAATCAACCAATGTTTTCGAAAATGTTGCCCCTACGGAAAAGAGTGGTTGATTACTGTTTAGTAGATGATTGTGATTTGCCACCCAGGTATTTCTATATTTTTTTACTTTTATTTGTTGGATGATTACGATATTTATGTGTAAATTGAAATTGTTTTAATTTATTTATACATGTATGCAATTTCTGAAAACTATATTTCAGCGAGACTGTAGCATTCTATAACACTGACGACTTCCTGGAGCGGGAGGATATAATGTCATTAAGACCAGCAGTGAATGTTACAGGCCGAGCAATTGAATGTGTGGGCACATCTGATGAATCAAATTGATCACGATGAGCCAGGGGAAACATCACTAATGTTTTTTGGTTGTTTTAAACTATTTTTTCTATTTCCATTGATAATGCTGTTACTTTTCAATATGCTGTTCTAAACTTTAGACATTTTTTTTGATACTTTATGTTGGTTCATCTGATACTTTATGTTGTTTTATTTGATACTTTGTCTGTATTGACAGAAATAAATTATGTTGTGTTGTTTTATGTCACAGGATACTATTTATTCAATTTATCAGAATGAATTAGAAGGAAATCAAGTGTTTGATTCAAAGTACAAGAGTGTTTGTCATGTTTGGGATAGATTTGTGGAAATCAACAATAGCCCTTGCAACTTGAAGGCACAATTGGTCTTTGTACCAATGGTATACGAAGATCATTATTTTTGTGTGTGCCTCAACTTCAAGAAGGGAAAGGTTGAAGTCCTTGACAACACACGCTCCAAAGATTGGGAAAGCACAGCATTTTACAAGATTGCAGAAATTATTGTATGTTAGAATTCTTCTAAAACTGTGATAATTTTGAATAGATAATATCGATACAAAACTAATTTTTTGCCTGTTATTTTATAGGTTAAATGCATGTCATTGTACTTAAATGAAAAGGGTGTGCCAACTGCGAAAGAACTAGAGGCTGCTGATTTGGTAAACTTACCTTTGGAATGGCAAGAAGAGGAGCCAAACAATGAAGAATCTGGCTGTTTTCTTATGATTCACATGATAAGGTATGAAGGTGAATTGTTTCTTAGAAGAACCGAAACGTAAAGTCTCACCGACGCTACCATCAAGCGTAAATTGTCGCGTCATTGCTCCTAGCAGACATTAATGAATGGCGGGTTAAGTTGATTGAAAAAGTTTCAGAGTTTGAAAAGAAAAAGGAGGAAGTTTGGGAGCAATTGAAGGAGAAAAGACTGGTGAAGCCGAAAAAGGGAACTTCAAAAAGAAAGGAGATAAGTACAGAGGAGCCGATTTTACGTACAGCTGCAAAGAAGCAACAGAAGGGGAAGAAGTAGAACGAGGTTTAATGCTAAAAAAAGTAGTCTGATAGTCATTGTAAAAAATTAACGTACAGAAAATGATACTTTTGTTAAGTCCTGTGGTACTTTGTTAAGCAATCAATGATACTTATAAGCATCTAAAATGATACTTCATGCAGTAATCTTGTCATGCTTTCATTATTTTGATTTTGACTCATTTGTGTTACTTATTTGTATTTCAAATGACACTTTATATACAAATTATTCCAACAATTTAAGTATGACTGGACTATAATGGTCACTTAGTTCCATTTTAGTCCAATTTAATCGTCGTGGTTGGGTCATGCCGTATAGAGCCGACGCATCTAAGCCCAACCTGAGGTCGAGCTAAATCCGACCCAATAGAACCCAAAAATATTGCCACATGAATTATAGTATAGTACTCTGAAACTTCATTTGTATTAAACTGATACTTTCTGTACAATTAAATGGTACTTTGTATTGGCAAATAAAAAACACAGGAAACTTGATTAACTATGTAATGCTAAACTGAAAACTTGATCTTGACAGAGATATGCCCTTCTGATTGAACACCTAAAATTGATCAAAACTCCGAAGCAAGATCAGAATCCGAGGCAGCCTGCAACACACGAAAACAACAAAACCCCATTTTTAAAAGACGATGATATGAAAAAAAGGAAAACGAAACTTCAAATACATCAGGCGTAAAAAATACAAACCTCAGTAGTTGTGCTTTCTAACTCTGAAACTTCATTTGTATTAAAATGAGACTTTCTGTACAATTTAATGGTACTTTGTATTGGCAAATAAAAAACACAGAAAACTTAATTAAAACAATGTAATGTTGGTTCAGAAAACTTGATCTTCACAGAGATATGCAAACACCTAAAATTAATCAAAAGTCCGAAGCATGATCAGAATCTGAGGCAGCCTGTAACACACGGAAAGAACAAAACCCCATTTTAAAAAGACGATGATATCAAGAAAAGGAAAACGAAACTTCAAATACACAAGGTGTTAAAAATACAAACCTCAGTAGTTGTGCTTCCTAACACATCTCCACGATGAGGGCAATTACGCTTGTCGTGATTTGCCATTTGTTTGCAATTATTACAAAGCCGCTTTGGTTTTTCAGCCTTGACAATGCACTGTCGCTTATTCGAAATCAACCTTTTTCCACTGCCTTTATTTTTTGATTGTACAGGTGGTCGAATGGTGACATTTGTGGAAGAACTACAACCAAGAAGAGTCTCTAACTCTTGCTCTTTTGTCAAATTTAGAGGCTTCAGTTTACCTCTAAAAATCTTCAACAAATCAGCCAGTTCCGAAATATGATTCTTCGGCATGCTTTTCAAGACACCAATAGTCGCATAAAACTCTGACCAAACTTTAGAAATCTCCATATTAGTTAGATCTTTTGCATCAAAATCATCAATTAACTGCCCATGTGCATCATAGATTGGGATTACGGCGAATTCTTCAACCACCGCCAAAACATATTTCTCGGGGATTTTATGGACTTGCTTCCCAGAGAGTATCCATATAATATGGCGACAAATAAATCCTTTCCTCTCAAATAATTTGCAAGAGCAGGTTATGTGACAATCAGCAGCCGTATACTCAACTGTGTATACTTTATTCAGAACAGCATCGACGACATTAATAGTCTCAGAACATGTATTCTTGGTGTAAGCACCAACACTACATGAACACATGGAGGCTGATACCTCTAATTGGAACTCATAGAATATCGTGTGGGTGTAAACTCTAGCAGCATGAGACTCTAATTTCAGAGGGGTAGAAGTTTGTGGTAATGAGTAATCGCTATCTCGATCAAGTGTTTTCTGAGTATATCGTTGTTGATCCATAGCACTTTCAAAACGCATCCAGAACTCAACAAGTGTTCCATGGTGGTTTTCAAAACGTTTGAAAAAACTGTTTTCGCTTTCTGAACGCTGCGTTGTTCTTAAAAGACAACCAAAAGGGATATCACGATAATAAGCCGGAATCCAGCTTCTCCTGATTGAAAACAAATATGACAACCAAGAATGATCCTCCATATTGAATTCAGCGATCACCTCATTCCACTTTTCTTCAAATTCCAAAGGTTCTAACTCCGTATTCCACACAACCGAACACAAACGACTGACAAAGTGAGTCTCCTTTGACACAGTCAGTCCTACTTTGTCAGGCAGCTTCTGCATAATATGCCACATACAAAAACGATGAATAGCAGTCTTAAACACATTAGGAAATGCATTTTTAATGGCAGGATCCTGGTCCGTTAGTACACAATGAGGCTCTTTATTCCCCATAGCCTCTAAAAACTGCTTAAAAACCCAAGTAAATGATTGTTCATCCTCGTTTGACAAGAGTGCAGCAGCAAAAGTGACTGATTTCTTATGATGATCCACACCCGTAAAAGGAGTGAAGACCATACTATATCTATTAGTAGAGTAAGTAGGGTCAAAACTCATTACATCACCAAATAAGGAGTAAGCCCTACGTGACTGCGAATCTGACCAAAATGCACGACACAAGTTTTGACTACTGTCGACCTCAAACGCAAAATAGAAGCCTTTTTGAGTCTCACGAAGCTCCTGAAAACGATTTATAAACATCTGCGCATCTTTATCTCCTATAAAGCACTTGATGTCTCTTCCAAAATTCTTAAAATCACCAACGCGTTGCCCCGATGTTGGAATAACCATTAGCATATTCCTTACAAATTCTGAAACTCCTAGTTGAACCAATGTTAACCTTACAATGATCTATTATGGTTTGTTTATGGAAAAGGGAAAGATTTCTAGAGTTTTTCTGGAATTCTTTGTTTTTTAAAGAACAAAGCCGATGGTTATGGCCCTCATGGAACACAACAACAACATAGAAATGATCCTTAAATTGAAACTTAATCTTAGCTTTACATCCAATTCTGGTTATTTTAGTTTTCTTAGGTTCGTAAGGTTTGGTTGATATTTCCTCCTTTTCTTCATCACCAATAAGTGAAACATTCTTCTTAGAAGGTTTAAATCCTTCCCTATTACAAACGATGAGCTTTGTATATATTACGCCATCATGAAACATTTTAGCCGTCTCTAATCTAGGAACAAAACCACAAGCAGAAGCATAAGAGTAATAAAACTCGATACCATCCTCTAAAGTTGAAAAAGCTTGCCCGATATAAGGTTAGTTTTGAATCACTTGAAACAATCCTTGTCCAATCCTCACTACCACCAGGTGTAATATTTAACAAAAGTTTGTGTTCCTTATCAACAATGACAGGTTGCTGAACAACTGGAGTATAAGGAACGGAAGTGCTTCCAGTTGAACATAAAACCACATCAGCTTCTGCAATAAAAATTCAAATACATAATGATACTTTCTTAGTAACAATTTGAAACTTACTTTAATAAGTATGAAGGTACCGGGAAGAAACCTATCGACGCTCAAGGCGCTCGTCCTACGCCGGGGCGTAGGAAGCGGAATGCGCCTCGCAGGAAAAAAGTGCGAAGTTTTGTAAAAATGGGGAGATCATTGCATGAATTTGCGATCAAAAAAGAAAAGTAGAAAAATCCTTTTTGAAAATGTATTTTCGGAGTCGCCACCAAATGTTAAAGGAATTTGCAACCTATTCAACGCGTCTTGAAATACAAGACACGAGTGTCTCAGATTTCAAGGTGCGTCGATACCTATTTATCTGAGGTTTGAAACCAGAGAAGGGGTTCGGAGTGAGGTTACTTTTCGAAAGTTTTGACAAAATGTATTTTGAAAACAGTAATCAAAAAGCCTACATAAGAGTAGTCTCTACTAATTTGAAAACATTTGCTTAATTTCGATATTTGGGCTAAAAAGTCACGCTACGTACAAGTGCGAATAAGTATGACTCGATTAAAATGCATAAGTAATGTAAATTGTCAAAATAATGACATATTGCTATAGGAAATGTACGTTAAGTAATAATTTATTGACTAAATTATTACTATAGACGTTATTTTCCGACCTCGTTTTAGAATTTGTAAAGAAAAACCCTCAGGTTTGACATGCTAAAAGACTCTATGAAACGGTACAATTTAGTGTTGGATCCGTGATTCTAGTCGTTATTTAATGCATGAATGAGGACTTGCATAATTATAAAAGTGACGTCGGTTTGCTTTAGTGATAATGAGTCGTTTATTTATGCGATATTGGCAGGGTTTAGACGGATTATGAATCCGAATTGCTACAACCGTATTACGAATACGGCTTCGCTAATGCCAATATCGGGTTGGGGTTAATGTAACCCCTTTGTCCGAGTCTCAAAACGTCCCAGAGCGTAGGTAAAATGTTTACCTTTCGAAAGTGTAAAGACGGTATTTTAAAGTGGATTTTGTGAGTGTGTTAATGTGTTTTGTAAAACCGATGTTTTGAAATGAATGAAAGGGGTTGGTATTTATAGAGTTTGGTTCGTTTTTGTGGGTGCACAAAATTAAATCGCCTGTGTACAAGCGTTTAATTTTGTTTGAGTTGGATATTTTTTAAAAAAAATCAAAAAGGCGGCTGGTACAAAACAAAAACATAATCGCCTGTTGACAGGCGTTTAAATTTTTAATCGCTTTGTCATTGGCGATTTTATTTTTGTTTTGGTGGGCTGTTTTAAGCCGCCTTTGGTTAATGACGTATTAGGGGGTAATGATTATGTTTTGTGATGTAATTATCTTAGTGGTTAAGTCATTTTGTTTTGGTCCGAATTTCGGTTTTCGTGTTTCGGTTTTTGTCTTGTTTTTCGGTTTTGGCTCGAAATAAAATAATATTAGGTTATATTATTTTATGGTTTCATAGAACCTAACTTTGTGAAAATGTGACACGGGACGCACTTTAGCCCGTTCTGAGTGTCTTGTTAGTGTGCGTTTTGGGTCGTTTTTGTAAGTTTGGGCCGTTTTGTAGCTAGTTGGGCTGTTTTTGTGGCTTGGCTTAATAAGACGTTCCTGTATCGTGCTTACAATGACTAAGAGTGACATTCATTTTTATGATTATGCAAATCCAAATTAATACGCTAAAAATGACTAAATACGTTTTAGACACTTTTGTACCGTTTCGACTCTTTTAAAAGCATGCATGAAAGTCCTTTTCATCATCGGGTTTGTTTTCGGGGGGTACGGATACGGGTATCTACAGAGCCCCCAGTTTGACTGAGCTTGGACAAAGCGTTAGTCAAACTTAAAGATAGTATCCGGACCATTACAGTCTCGATACTACCCGGCGGCGCTAAGCATGTGTCTTATGGGAGAGACGAGGACTTAGCGTCGGGAAATGCGGGGAGGGACGACATGTTTTTAAGGACATGACGGTCCTACATGTTTATGGGCATGTCGGCCTGCATGTGGCCTTAGTATTCCCAGCTGGCGCCTTGCTTGTGCTCCTGCTTGTGCTTCCGGCTGTGCTTTGCTGTGCTTGGCTCGCGCTTCTGGCTTGCGCTCCTGTGCTTTGCTGTGCTTGGCTTGCGCTTCTGGTTTGCGCTTTGCGTGCGCTTCTAGCTTGCGCTCTGCTTGCGCTTCTGGCTTGCGCTCCTGGCTGTGCTTTGCTTGCGCTTCTGGCTTGCGCTCCTTGCTGTGCTTCGCTTGCGCTTCTGGCTTGCGCTGGTACGGACGTCTCGTAAAGGAGGTTACGCGTTTTCGTGTTTGGTTTATAAGAATGGTTGGTGTTTTGGTGAACGTCTCGTAAGGAGGCTACGTGTTTTTCTCATAAAAGGTTAGGTTTTTATGAACGTCTCGTGAGGAGGTTACGTGTTTTTGTATTTCTCATAAAAAGGGCTAGGTTTTTATGAACGTCTCGTGAGGAGGCTACGTGTTTTTCTCATAAAAGGTTAGGTTTTTATGAACGTCTCGTGAGGAGGTTACGTGTTTTTGTATTTCTCATAAAAAGGGCTAGGTTTTTATGAACGTCTCGTGAGGAGGCTACGTGTTTTTCTCATAAAAAGTTAGGTTTTTATGAACGTCTCGTGAGGTGGCTACGTGCTTTTCTCATAAAAGGTTAGGTTTTTATGAACGTCTCGTGAGGAGGCTACGTGTTTTTGTATTTTAACGTCTCGTGAGGAGGCTACGTGTTTTTCTCATAAAAGGTTAGGTTTTTATGAACGTCTCTTAAGGAGGCTACGTGTTTTTGTATTTTAACGTCTCGTGAGGAGGCTACGTGTTTTTGTGGTTGGGTTGAAATTGTGTTTGAAATGGGTTGAAAGCGTAATGGGCCGAGGAAAACAGCCCAAAACAAAGCTGAAACCCATAGAACAAAAATATAATCGCCTGTAAACAGGCGAATTAAACTTTAATCGCCTGTTTACAGGCGATTAGATTTTTGTTTGGTGTTTCTTGGTTAAAACACGGGAGAGAGAAGGGTTGGTTCATTTTACCCGAAAAAATAAAAACTAAATCGAAAACCACCAAAACTCAATCCGGCGATTTTCTAGACCAAATTTCAACTTTCCGACTCCTACAATTCGTCATGGATCAAGGTACGTACTCAACTCACTTGGTTTTTCGTGTTTTGAAGTTTGTTTGAGTCGGTTTTAGCTTGAAATACCGTTTTCTAGGGTTTAGGTCGAAAATGTCGGTTTGATTCGATTTTAGCCCTCGTCTTTGCTTGAAAACGTTCGCCATGGTTAGTATAGTGCCTGCCTTGCTTGTCTTGCTGTCGTTGTGTGAAAACCTGGCTTGTGGTCTCGATTTTCGTGCGTTTTGTAGTGTAGGGGCGTTTTGGTCATTTTTGAAAACGTCTCGAAAATGGCTCAAAAGTTCAGTGTAGCTTACCCATTAGTAGTATAACGTGTTGGTGAGTTCGGTTTGTTGAAATGGGCGCGAAAAGCGGTTCGTTTGGGTGAGAAACCGTGTAAGAGGGGTTAAAGTCGAGGCTTGTGCTCTGTTTTTGTAGCGTAAGGCTATCCCGAGTGGCTTGGTTATTTTGAAAATGTTGTAGTATGCCTGTGTGGAGGTTTGGGTGGCTTGTGTGCGAAAAACGGCCCGAAAAACCGTGATTTTCGAGTGATTTGGTATAAGGGCCGAAATTTTGGTCGAAATTTTTCGGTTCCGAAACTTGCCCGAATTCTCTGTATTGTGTTGTCATGGCTAGTATGGTATATATTTGGTCTTGTTTCTTGGGGAATGTGTTGTTTGGAGGTGTTTTGGAGCATTTTTTGTAGTTTAGGCTAGGTTACCAAAAATCGCTTTTCCTCGCTTTTCGTGCCCCGTTCATGGAATGTATGGTAATGTATGTCGTCTGTGTTGGCTAGGGGGTTGTTTTGTGGGAAGTGGGGGCTTTTTGGTTGAGTTACGGTCAAGAAAAGGCCGTTTTTGTAGTTTGTAAGCATTTTGTAAAAGCTATTCAGTTGAGGTGTCCAGGACATTATTTTCGCATGAAATTTTTTGTACGTGTTTATTGTGATTTATGGGTTGGGTCTGTCTCAGCAAATGTGGGTTTCTGGCTTTCTGTGGCGTTTTTCCCTTTTCTGCTATTTTTGGGTTAAAAAGGCCTGCTTTCTGCCTTTTGGTTAGTTTTCTGCTGCTTTTGCGCGTGTTTGTTCTCGACTTGACTGAGTAGGACGTATATACCGTATACGTCTCATGAGATATGCTCTCCTGTACTTGTGCTTTGTTTTGGCCTCGTCTGTCTAGTATCTGGGCCCTATGCTTGCTTAAGGCGTTCTTACGTTCTGCTTTCTTGAGTGATTTGTTGTTGTCGTCGTCTGAGTATGCTTTTTGAATCTTGTGTAGGTGATCCTACGCCTCCAGCGCCTACTTCCAGTGACATGGATCGGGTATTGGCTGGTGTTGACTTTGCTGTTCCGGGGGGCGAGCATACTCCTACTTCAGGTATGCCCGCGCCCTTGGAGGTTTCCGACGGTCCGTCTCAGTCGGATGTCTTGAGCCTTTGCTCGACGCCAGGGCTTTACGACGCGGGGAGTGAGTTCGAGCGTGGAGTCTCACTGCGCTTTTTCTCGCTAGTGGTGCTAGTGCTGTTAGTGCGTCGTCTGGGCCTTCTGCGAGTGTCCTGGGACGTGGTGCTGCTCCTGGTGGTCCTGAGCCGTCAGTTAGTGGTGTGGTCGTGGCGTTCGCCGAGTCACCGCTTTTCGGTAATGTAGTACGCGAGGAGACCGTCGCTGAGCGGACGCGGTCTTCTGGTGATACTAGCGGTAGTGGGGCTGCTGCTGGGTCGTCGAGGTCTCCTGTTGGTGGCCGAGGTCAGGCTCAGGGTGTCGTCTCAGACTCTTTGCAGGGGCGTGGACGTGGCGCTGCTGTGGAGACGTCTGAGGCTCCTGGGGAGGCCGTGGTGGAGGTCGGGGCGTAGCTGCAGGGTCTTCGCAGGGGCGTGGCCGTGGCGGTGCTGGAGGGATGCCTGTGGCTCCGGGAGGGGGCCGAGGCAGAGGTAGTGGTGTTGCTGCAGGGGCTTCGCAGGGACGTGGCCACGGCGTTGCTTCAGGGATGCCTGCGGCTCCTGGAGGGGGCCAAGGTAGAGGTCGTGGTCGCGGCCGAAAGAACCCGAGGCCGAAGAAGCGCAAGGTGGATGTGGCCACGGTGAGGCGTGATGGCCGAGACGTCGAGCTCGTGCTGCTGCAGAGGGTGGTGACCGGGACGAGGCTGAGGTCGCCGGTGTTGTTGAGGAGGTTGGAGCAGGGGGAGCTCCTGTGGAGGTCACGCGGAGGCGTAGTCGTGCCCGGGGTCCGGGGAGCCGTTACGAGGATCCTTCTGAGTAGGAGGAGTCTTCGAGTGACGAGGAGGGTTTCGACGAGACCGCTACCGAGGTCAGCTGCCGAGGCCGAGATTGCCGAGGCCGCTGTGGCCGCCGCCGCCAGCCGCCGCCGACGCCGCCAGGCCGCCGCCGCGGGGCTGCCAGGTCGGGTCAGGTCCAGGGCCAGGTTCAGGAGCAGGTTCAGGATGAGGCTGAGGCTGAGGCTGAGGGTGAGGCCCAGGATGCAGGTGCGGCAGGTCTTGAGGCCGCGACAGAGGTTTTCATGGGGATGGTCGACGAGCTGGGCGCGAGGCCTGACTATCCTCACAGTCCGCGTTTGTGGTCGCAGGTGGCCATGGACTGGGATGGCGTGACTCTGGTTTGGAGTCCTTTGGAGCACTTGTCGATCCGAGTGAAGGTCGACTTTCCGTTAGGCTCGATGAGGACCTTCTCTGGGTTCCGGACGGTGTTTGACGTCTTTGAGGGTAGGCTCACCCAGGAGGAGCGGGATATAGTGCTTGGGACAGCTTTTGGTCCCCTGGTGCAGAAGTGGAGGGAGGTGCGGGGCAAGCGGGTGAACTCGCGCCACTGCATTTCTCGGCGTTGTTGGATAGGTTTTGGGATACGACCAACACCTTCCACATGCCTGGTTACGAGGTGGGCGTGACTCCTTCTTCGTGGGCTGCTGTCACGGGGCTGCCTCATGGCGAGGGCGTACTTGACTGGGGGCGTGAGCGACCTCCTATCGATAGCCCACGTGTTGTACGGTTGATCGGTGACGGGGTTAGGTGTGGGATAGGTGAGGAGCACACGTTTCAGCCCCGGACTATATGGTTTGCCGACTTCTTTGAGGGAAAAAGGAAGAAGAAGGGGTCTACTCGAGCGAGCGCTGAGCAGAGGGCCCGGCTGTGGTTGTGGTGGTTCCTGACGGCCACCCACTTTGGCGACAAGGGGGAGCGAGCGTCGACGGCTGTGTTGATGGCGCTGTCAGACATGTCACGTCTTGGTGACTTCGACTGGGTTACTCCTGCTCTGGGTCTGTTGATCCGGTATCTGAGGGATGCGGTGCGTCCTGACCGGATTGACGAGAAATCAGATGTGTCGCTCGTGGGCCCTGGTCTTCTGATGGAGGTAAGGTTCGATTTTTGTAGTTTTTTGTTTGTTTTGTTTCTGCTTTTCTTCTGTAACGTGTGTTCTGATTGCTTGCAGGCTTGGTGCTATGCTCACTTCCCCTCTCTGCTCCCGGACACGTTCCAGGTCACGCTCACGCATCCGCTTTCCATGCGACGTGACAATGGATCGGAGGGGTATTGGCCTGAACTATGACGCGGCTTGTGTGCGTTTCAACGGGATGACGATGGATAAGGTATTTGTGTTTTGTACTTTGGTCTCTTGTAGCTTGTTTTCGAGTTTGTGTTTGTTTTTGTGGTTTATAATTTGGTTTTGTTTTGTAGTTTGTTCGCGACCCTTGGAGGAATTTTACCGGCGTTCCTCCGACGATTGCAGCTCGCTTTGGTCCCCCTGACGGGCGGCGTGGTACATCGAGACCCGACGGCCAGATCGGTACTTGATGGCGTCTGTCTGCGCAGACGGGTCGTGGCGGCTTCATCGTACCTGCTCCTCCGCCCTCGGTTTTGTTCGTGGAGACGCCCGACGCTAATGAGCGTCGTGACGTGTATCACGAGGGCGAGTCCGACTCCTTGCTGCGGCGAGATGAGGATTACGTGACTTGGGCACAGCATGCCCTTGCTGACGCTGTGATCGAGGTATGCTTGATTGTCCCTTTTGCTTGTATGCGTTTTGGTTTTAGGAAGCAAAAATTTACCCTATTTTTGTTTTGCAGCGACGTGATCCTGATCTTGAGTTCCAGCCTCCTCCGTTCGTCGAGGATCTGTTGGTTGTTCACGGTGGTCGCCTCATTCGATCGTCTTCGCCCCGCTCGTCTGCGGGTCACCGATGCGGGTCTTGAGAGGTGGGATCCGCGCGTGAGAAAGGTATTCACTTTCTTCTTTGTACAGCATGAGTATTATGTAGTATAGCCCCCAGTTTGAATTAGATTTTATTGTAAAATCATTATTCAAACTCTGTTTGAAGCAGTTTTTGATTATAGCCCCCAGTTTGAGTTAGATTTTATTGTAAAATCATTAGTCAAAGTCCGTTGAAGCAGTTTTCAATTGTAGCCCCCAGTTTGAGTTAGATTTTATTGTAAAATCATTAGTCAAACTCCGTTGAAGCAGTTTTCAATTATAGCCACCAGGTTGGAAAGCTAAGTATATTTTGCGTGTTTGTGGCAGGTGACGGCCGAGGGGCACAGGAGGCTGTGGCGGGCGGCAAACCGGTGGCGGGCTGTCGTGAATGAGAAGGTGGTTGACGCTTGCAGGGCTCAGAGGGAGGCGGCCGACGCTCGACTGGAGTTAGCGAGGGTCAGGGCTGAGGAGGGAGCGAGATTGCGGGCCGAGCTGGAGGCTGCGCATGCCGAGGAATTGGCGAGAGTCCGGGCAGAGCTAGAGGGTCGGTACGCAGGGGAGCTGGATAGGGCACGTGCTGAGATTGATTCCCTGCGTGCTGTCTTGCAGCGTCGCGACCAGTCGCAGTAGGCTTGGACCTGTGTATTTTGGACTTGTATTAGGAGTATTAGTATTTGTTTGTAACGGTTTATGTATTAGGATTTGTGTATGGTTGATTTTTGGACTTGTGTTTGTTTACGGGTATATTTCGGTTATTTTGTCTTGTTGCGAAAAATGCATTCCTGCGTCGTAGCTGGGTCTGAAATCCTTGCGTATTCGCTTGCCGAGCGTACCTGCAAAACATTGTTAGTCGTAAAAGCATATATATATGTCTCGATTGAGACTGACTTGCTAATGACCAAATTAAATGCAAAATGAAGAGTTTTGAAAACTGCTGGTTTAGAAAATACTTTAGACTCGTGAAAAAGACGTTTTTGACATAGCAAAAATGTGAGCTAAAACGACGTTTTGAGACGAAAAATTGTGAATGCGAAATTCATATTTTGTGTTATTTTAATTTTTGTGCGATTATCGTGTTTTGTGAAAACGAAAAATACGAAAGACGGGAGTCAATTACGCAAATCGAGACGACGCGACGGGACCGTAAAAACAGGTCCAAGGTCGGTAGAAGAGATAAATGGGTTAATAAGTTAAAAGTTTTAGGGTATAGGTGTGTAAGAAGTGTAAGAAATCGAATAATTCTGTCAGAAAGAAAAAGAAAATCGCCTGTAAACAGGCGATTTCATTTTTAATCGCCTGTTTACAGGCGATTAGGTTTTTATTTTGTGATTTTTGTGTAATTTATTTTAATCGCCTGTTCACTAGCGTTTAAGTTTTTGTGTTGTATTTTGTTTTGCAAATCTCGGCTATAAAAGGAGGGGTAAGTTAGTTCATTTCACTCATCCTCTCGTCTTCTATTCTCGATTTTCCAAAAATATTCAGAATATTTACGGAACATTCGTCGAGTTATGGAGAATTTTGAAGGAAACTTGCGTCGTTGGTGTGCGTCCTTGTCGGGTGTCGAGAAGAAGCTCTTGAAAGATTGCGGAGTTGGCGTATTTCGTGGGCTAAGGCAGGTTCGAATGGAGTACGAGTTCCTGGACGCTTGTCTTGAGTATTGGGACCCAAGCCTTCATGTGTTCCGCTTTCCTTGCGGAGAGGTTTGCCCTTTAGTCGAGGAGTTTGGGGCCATTGGCGGGTGGAGGCGTATTGGCCTGCCTGTATGTGTCAGGCAGGTACTTGGCTATAAGAGGCAGGTTCAGAATTATCTCCAGATGACCCGTGATGAGGTAGAAGAGTTATTTGTTGGGAACTGTGTCAACCTCTATCGTTTGTGTCAATGGTTTAGGAATAATGCGAACGGGCATATCTCTGCTGTGGCTAGGAGAAGGGCTTTGGCCTTTTGCTTGGTACACTGCTATATGTTCCCAGACTCTGTGTCCGAGGAGTCTTTGGGAGACCCGCGTTTAATTGCTGTTGTGGAGCAGATGGAAATAGGTTGCAATCCTTCTGCTTTAATTCTGGCTGAGACGATCCTTGGATTGGACGACCGGGCATGTAATAGGGCACATGCGTACCGAGGGTGTCCATTGATCCTCCAGGTGTGGCTGATGGAGCGTCTAAGTGTGCTGAACGACCTTGGCTTCGATGGCGAATATGTCGCAGGAGGCATTACCAACCGTTACATGCGATGGTCGGGTCCAGACGAGCGTCCTAACGACTATTTCCCCGAGTTTGTGAGGTCATGTGCTATCCGTTGGTCGGTATCATGGTGGGGAGTGGTCAGCGTGACGGCGAGTGCAGTAGGTGATGGTCCCTCTGGAGTCCTATTGTGTGGGTTTGAGATGGGAGTTTACATCCATCCCCTGCGGGTGAGGCGACAGATAGGGTATGCACAGTTCATTCCTGGCCAGGACACGAAGGTACAGGACATGCTCGTGTTAAATAACCAGGTGACTGACGAGTGGGTCAGTGGTTGGATCATGCGCCCTAAGTGGCTTGTAGCCGGTACTCCTGGGACGATCCGGGTGTCGAGGGCTTATGTTAAATGGACCGTGGCTCAAAGTGTTCAGGAGAGGGCTCGTCTCCGTGCCATAGAGCTTAACGAGCCTCCGCCGACGTCTGCCTATGACCCGATCCGCTTTGGACGCAATAGTGGTAGGGGTGGTGCTTCGAGCTCGGTGCCTCTCTCGGCGGCTGAATGTGTGTTCGGTCGTCGCCGTATCCCAGGGCCAGGTGCTCCGGATCGTCACGGTAACGCTGGGGGTCTCCGCAGGGGTTGAGGGTTGGTGCTCCCCTATTCAGCTGGAAGGTTTCAAGTCTGCTTTGATGGTGATAACCTGGTTTTAGCTTATGTGTGCTTTGTTAGTATTATGTTCATATTATGTTGTATTATGTGATATATTATCTATCCTAAACCCGATGTACATGCCGGGACTCGTATTGTAATATATAGCGTTTGTTAGTGTATTTCTAAGGTTGTAGTTATGCTCCTACTTTTGAAAAATTCAAAATGTAACCGTTCTTTTTAAGATTAATAAAAATCAGGTTTTTATTTACGACTTTCCCTCATTTTGCTTATTATTCTGTGTGAAATTCCTTGGCTCTAATCTCTTTTTCAAAGTTTAGAATGCAAGCATGGTTTTTGTTCTCAGGAAATTTTTGTATTGACTATTCCCTCGACCTTTTTAAGCTTTGGGTTTGTCGTTTTGTGTTGAATATCGCCTTATGTTAACCCATTAGGTTATGAGACGGTTTTTGTGTCGACTATGTCCTCGGCTTTTTTAAGCTTTGGACGCGTCATTCTTGTGTTGAATATCGTTCCCTTTACCCTTTGGGTTGTGGAACGTTTTTGTGCTGACTATGTCCTTAGCCTTTTTAAGCTTTAGACGTGTCATTTTTGTGTTGAATATCGTTCCCTTTACCCTTTGGGTTGTGGAACGTTTTTGTGCTGACTATGTCCTTAGCCTTTTTAAGCTTTAGACGTGTCATTTTTGTGTTGAATATCGGTTGCGCTTTTCGCAAAGCTGCCTACGTATCCATGGAAAATGGAATCAAACCGGCGTAGTTCGGGAATGTATGTTTAGGGGCATACCGGCCCATGAATTGTGTTTGCTTTTTTGTGGTGAATGTGCACGTTTAGGGGCATGCCGGCCCATGAATTGTGTTTGCGAGGGGTGCACGTTTAAGGGCATGCCGGCCCATGAGCATGTTTAAGGACCTGCCGGTCCATGAGCATGTTTAAGGACCTGCCGGTCCAGAGTTGTGTTTTAGAAAATTTTTACATTTTACAGATACATTGCAAGGCATTTTTAAGGGTAGTACTTCTTGAGCTGGTCGAGGTTCGTTGCTAGGTTAAACTCTTGACCGTCCAAGTCGGTTAGTTTTATCGCCCGCTGTGAAGATTTCCTTGACGAGGTAGTGGTCCGGCCAGTTAGGCTTGAATTTTCCTCGTGGGTCGATCGGAAGTGGTGCTCTGATCGACTTTAGTACGAGATCACCTACTTTATGTGTCGTGGCTTAACTCGCTTGTTGAATGCTCGCTGTAGTCCGGCTTGGTACATTAAATGACGGTGCTCGTGGAATGCAATCGGCGTTCATCCAGGAGCATGAGTTGTTCGCACCGCTCACGCCCATTCTCGCTCCGGATGCTACTTTCCATTAGTATGCGTAGAGACTGTATTTCTATTTCCACTGGTTGGACGGCTTCCATGCCATAGGTGAGGAAATAGGGGGTCATGCCTGTAGGGGTTCGGATGGTAGTACGATATCCCCAGAGTGCATATGGTATCTTGTTGGGCCAATCTTTGCACCGCCGATCATTTTCGAGTATGGTGACGATCGCCTTGCTTGTCGCTTCAATGGCTCCATTGGTTTGGGGTCGATATGGCGAGGATTTGTGATGTTGGATGTTGTATTTTGTGAGTATAGCTTCCGTCTCGCGCTGAAAGTGCGACCCTTGATCGCTGATGAACTCATGGGGTATGCCATATCGGCATATAATGTTTGTCTGTATGAATTTGGCGACTTCTTTGGAGTCGAGGGTTCGAAAAGATGCTGCTTCTACCCATTTAGTAAAGTAGTCGATGGCCACCAGCACAAAGCAGTGACCTCACCCGATGGGGTGGACTTTTCCTATTACGTCGATGCCCCAAGTTGAAAAGGGCCAGGGTGAGGTTAGGCTGTATAATGGTGAAGGTGGTACATGTTGGGCGTTCTTTGAAAATTTGGCGCCAGTGGCGTTGCTTGAGGTATTGGATACAGTCTGCTTGCATGGTCGTCCAATACCATCCTAGCCGTAGAATTTGTTTGCAGAGTGCTCGAGCGTTCATGTGGGGTCCGTGATTCGCCATCATGGACTTGGCGTGACGATTTCTCGCCTCTTGTAGTCGACACATATGAGCAGCTGGCCCCTTGTGGTGTTTTCTTGAGTAATTGTCCCATTTCTAGCACAAATTGGGAAGCTAGGAGTCCGATAGCTCTCGCCCACGTTTATCTGTCGGGTGGGTAAGTGTTGTCTGCTTTGTAGTTGATTATGGCTTGATACCAAGGCTCGCCTGCGCTCGGCCGCCCAGGTCAATGGTATGGATGTATCTTTGGTTCGCCACGCTCTTTCGACGATGATGGGTAGTAACTTCATGTCCGGTGGCATGTTGAGGAGGGATGAGAGTTTTGACAAGGTCTTCGGAACCGGGTTTTCTTCCCTTGGGAGGTGGTAAAATTCGATGCAATCGAAGTTGGTTAGAGTTTTTGTACTTTTGTTTGGTACTTGGTGAGGGTTTCGCTCATGATCTTCCATGCCCTTGGCCACTTGATTTATGATGAGGAATGAATCTCCGTGCACTCGTAGGTTCTTTATTTTGAGGGCGATGGCGGCTTGCAGCCGTAAATGCAAAGCCAGATTCTCGCGGCGTTGTTTGTAACGCTAAAGTCGAGCTTGATTGAGAGTGGAGTATGATCGCCGTTTGGGGATATTAAGAGTATTGACTCCATAGCCGCGTAGTTTGACGCCCGTCAAGTATAATCGCCAAGACTCCTTTCTATGGCGAAGATCCCATCGTCCGGAAATGACATTGTATCGATCATGGGTTGTTCGATGATAGCAATTTCTGCAAGGAAGTCGGAAACTGCACTTCCCTTGATCACTTTCAGAGGGAGGTATTTGAGTTCATACTCGGCGAGGAGTAGAGTCCACACGCCATACGCCCATTTAGGACCGGGTTTTTCAAATAGGTATTTGAGGGGTCCATTAGGGAGTAGACTCTTGTTGTGCTAGTGAGTAGGTAGTGTCCGAGTTTTTGGTTGCCCAGACAAGCGCAGCACTTTTCTCGACCGGTTCATACCGAAGTTCGTAGAATCGTGGAACTTTCTTTGATGTAGTAGATGGCCCGTTCTTCGTTGTTGACTTCTTGGCGAGCATGGCACCCATAGCGTCTGGCGTGGTTGTTAAGTAGAGTGATAGTGGCAAATCCTTTTGTGGAGGTACCAGAACGGGGGGATTTGTAAGCAGGCTCTTGACTTTGTCGAATGCTTGTTGACAGTCGTCGTCCCATTTCGTGCGCTCTCCTTTCTTGACTTCTTGAAGATTGGCTCGCAAATCATGGTGAGTTTGCTGATAAATCGGGAGATATATTGGACTTGTCCCAAAAAGCTCCTTATTTCGTCGATGTTGCTTGGCGATTTCATATCCATTATTGCTTTGATTTTGGTCGGGTCTATTTCGATCTCGCGTTGGCTTACTATGTGGCCTAACAACTTGCCTGACGTGACCCCAAAGGTGCATTTCTGTGGGTTTAGTCGCATCTTATACTGCCTGATTCGGGTGAAGAATTTCCGAAGGTTTGTGACGTGGTCATCCCTTTCTTTTGATTTTACGATCATGTCGTCGACGTATACCTCGACCTCCTTATGCATCATGTCGTGGAGCAAGGTGGTAGCAGTGCGTTGGTAGGTAGCGCCGGCATTTATGAGCCCAAACGGCATGACTGTGTAGCAGTACGTTCCCCAGGGGGTTACAAAAGTTATTTTTGGCATGTCGTCTGCTGCCATCTTGATTTGGTTGTATCCTGCATATCCATCCATGAATGACAGTAAGGCGTGGTCTGCTGTGTTGTCGATTAGGATGTCCATGTGAGGTAGTGGGAAATCATCTTTTGGGCAGGCTTTGTTCAGGTCCCGGAAGTCGGCACATACTCGTATTTTGCCGTTTTTCTTCATAACTGGTACCATATTGGAGACCCAGTCTAAGTATTCGATGACTTGGATGAACCCAGCTTGTAGCTGTTTTCAATCTCTTCCTTGACCATGAGGGACCATTCTGGCTTGATGCGTTGGAGCTTCTGCTTGATCGGTCTGCTACCTTGCTTGATCGGGATGCGGTGTTCAGCTATCTCGCGGTCTATGCCGGGCATGTCCTTATATGACCAGGCGAAGACGTCCTTGAACTCTGCGAGGAGCTTGGTATATGTGGCCCTTTCTTCTGCGCTTAGGGAAGCCCCCAGCTGTAGTTCTCGAGGTTCTTCGGGTGTGCCTATGTTGATGGGTGTTGTGTCTTCAATAATGGGGTCCTGTTCGGGTTTTGAGACAATGCTTGCAATGTATCTATATAATGCAATGTTCTTTAGCTTAAAATTATCGTTTTCACTAGAGAATGTAGATTTTAAATGAGGCAAAGAGTAATCAAAAACTTTCATGTTATTAATGTTATCAAAAGCGGTTACATTTGAAGATAGCTCAGACGAGGGAGCTTTGGATAACCTTAATGACTCTAGTTCTTTAGCTAAAACTTACTAATTTTAGGAACGTGATCGGGTAACCTAACCGTTTTTTAGAAAATTGGCGTCATGATGACGCAGGACCCTAGACTCTAGGCGTAGATGCTTGGGTTGGGGCTTCCCGGGTCGTTGGTAGATTGGGTGGCATTTTCTTCAAGCTTCAGCTGATGGAGTGCGACTCGAAAGTCTGAGGCCTTTATAGTAATGACTTCGTTCCAGAACAGGAAGCTTCACTTTCTGGTGTAGAGTTGATGTGATGGCTCCGGTAGCGTGAATCCGGGTCCTTCCTAACAACATGTTATATGCCAGAGGGATATTCATGAGCTGGAACTCGGTTCGTGTTTCAACAGAACCTGTCATGATGAGTAATGATATGATTCCTTCTATCTTTGCTTGGGATGTCTGCAGTAAATGCGCTCTTATCTTTGTTGGAGCAAGGGTATAACACCCGTATTTTTTATAATAAATTAAAATATGTTTTTAATCGTAATTTTATAAATCTATATTAAATATATTAATATTATATATATATATATATGTATATATATATATATATATATATATATATATATATATATATATATATATATATATATATAGATTTAGGATCCGGTGAGACCTCGTGAGACCCCTTCTTAAAAAAGTTTTTATTTCGAAAATTCGACATAATTCTCTTTATTATCTAATTTATGAACTAAGGAACATATTTGAGGTTCATAACTACCTTATCATGTCACGTTATATCGTCGTTAAATGTATTTTATAACTTTGGTGTACCTACGACATCTATTTGTGTATCTAATCTTTTTTGGTGTATCTACTACATCATTTAATGTATCTGCAGTATCAATTTTGTGTATCTAGTATATTATTCACCCGAGACATAAATATTTTATTAAAATTTTTAATATGTAATTTATATTTTTAACCCAACTAATGGTGAAAACAAATTAAAATAATGGATTGTGACGAGCCTATACTTTCGGTTTAATCATACTATGTGATTTTCATGGGGTCTCACGAGATTTCACCGAGTTAGGGGGTCTCACCGGATCCCACCCATATATATATATATATATATATATATTTATATATATATATATATATATATATAAATATATATATTTATCTATTTATATATATATATATATATATATTTATATATATATATATCTAATAACTTTAAATAATATTTATGATCTCTTTTAAATAATATGTTTAATAATATTTTTTTAGTAAAAGTTAATAAATTACTTATAAAATGTTCACCCTTATTAAATAATAAAAATTAATTTCTAATTAGAATATTCAAATAATGATTTTTAAGCTAATGTTTGTTGAATTACTATTTTATTATTTTATGTACTCACAATTAATATAGTACCTTTGACTTATCAAATATTTACAAACTAATTTCCTTAAATAATTTATATTTGATTTCCTAAAATTGAGTCAATTTATAATAAGTATAGTCCGTTATTTTTATAGTTGTACGTTTTCTGTATTTTATGTACTCTAATATATTTTAAAATCTCATTTAAACATATATATTATACTTTATACTTTATTTAAAATATAGTATATTGGGCTTGGGTTAGAAGAGTTACGGGTTTTGCAGACTATATAAATAATAGTGGCCTCGTACCCTAGTCGACCTAGTACTTCGTATAACCTATTTCGGCTTCGTCTTCTCCTTCGTCTATAAACCCTCCATTAACACGCCTCTTTAATCCTCCTTTTCTCCTTCGTTTCTTAACCGTTTTACTCCGTTCTTGCGCCATAATTATCCTCTCTTCGTCCTCTTCACATTAAGGTAAGCTATACTTCGTTTCGTCTCGGTCGCTCGGATCGCCGTCGATATCGTAACTCTTATTTATACCCGTTTTTCTCCCTAATCGATCGTAGGACCGAACCAGGACGATCCTGACGCTGACACGTACGTGGTGGACGACTCAATTGAGGATTAGCGCGAAAAGGTAACGGTGACGACGTTACTCGATATTACGTTACATTAAAGTTTAGGTGTTCTGTTATGTCTCTGAAAACATTGTTGGGATGTGTATAATCTGTTGTGAACTGTCGAGTTTAGAAGGTAATATCGTTGTATTAGTCGGTTGCGTCAGTGGTTCTGTCGAAATATTGATGCATGAGTGTGTTAAGGCTACTCTGTTTTTGGGAGATATGTAATGTATGTCACCATTCTTTATGTGTGTAAAACAAGTCATGATGATGGATGAATATATATATGTATAAATATAAATATATTAAGGGTCTTATGCATGATAAGCTTACGTGGTGTTTGTGCATGTAGTATACTAATTTGTAATTAATTATGTTAATGTAAGTATATTCACCATGTTCATGTTTTGAGTATAGGTTTCACTAGTTCGGTAATCATTTAATTATTTGTATAATTGAGCAATTGGAATTACTTGTTGTTTAAAGTTAATCAAGTATAGTTGTAATTATGGCTAAGGTTGCGGTGTCGTCAAATAGGTATGTGGTATATCGAGCTGGTAGTCGTATATATTTTATTTAGTAAGTTACGAAACAATTATATTTTTATCCGCTTTCGGACAGTTTTAGTGGTTAGGGTCCTTTTTACTTGTGTTGTTGTGTTCATATGATCATATCTGCTTGTTTGGAGTCTGTCTCATATTATTTTGAGTCTAGAAGCATGTGTAGGCTATGTGACTATATAAGTATTGTTAATTATGATGTTTTGATCACTAAAGGTTGTATCTTGAGTTAGTAGGTAACCTAATTATGATCACATGTTGGCTTTAGTAATGAATACTCCGTATATTGCTAGTATTTGTCGTTGTTATAAGCTTGTATTGTGATTTGTTGATAATGTTGGTTGGGTTTGATAATGCTGGATGATGGAAGATGTTGAGATTGAGTTGACTCAGGTTATTGAGTTGATTGTTGTAAGCTTGAGACTAGTGTGCGTACGGGTACGGTTATGGCTCGTGCGTGAGGAGTTACGACGTCCTAGTTTGGACGGATGCCGCCCTTTGGGTTCTCAACCGGTTATGGTTAGAGACTATGGTAATTGTTATGTCGTCACCGGTTATGGTGAGGTTTGGCCAAATTAAGACAGTTGAGGATTTCACGGTTATGTGGGTCCATTGAAAGGGAATTCACGGTTATGTGGTTCCGCCATAGGGTTTGGAGGTATCACCGGTTAGGGTGAGGTCCGGGGTGGTTCACGGTTATGTGGCTACCCAAAGGTTGCTCGCGCTTTCTCTTGCGTTTGATGATGGTTGTATGTCACTTGGTTGGTGACAGTTTGAGATTGACTTGGTATTGTTAATTAATGGTTGTATAGCTCGTGCTTGTTACATTTTATTATTTTTACTGTTATTGCTGTTATTATTCCTATGAGCTGTTTTATTTACTTGTCAGCTTTATTGTGATGTAATATGGCTGGGAGAACGTCTGAGTTACTCCCATCGACCGCGGGTCATTACATGTTTTGTAGCGGTATCATGTGAGTTCAGTTTGACAAGTGAGGAAGCCGTGAGGATAGACCCGTAGCTAGGTTTACTCGTGTGAAGTCTTGGGATTCGTTTGGATAGTTTCAATCATTAGACTTGTTAGACTTTTATGTTTTGGTTTATACTTATGTTCATTTGGGATTGTAAGGGGTATTTATTCCCCATTTTGCTAGGCCTTAAGGCTTACTTTGTCATTTTGATTTGATTAGGTTGTTTGCGTGAGTGACAGCTCGGATTCACGGTGTTTCCGCCACCGTGGCTTTCATTTTTATTCACTTTCTCTTATAAATCCTTTTTAAAAGCTTATTTTATTTAGTTGGAAAATCCGGGTTGTTACAGTTGGTATCAGAGCAACCCGGCGACCGTGTGGTCGAATCCTTGGTACGCACCTAGCCGTGTGGTCGAATCCTAGGTACGCACTTCACCGGGGAGGATTACGGAATGCTATATTGTAAGTAGCTACCAGCGCAACGAGGACGCTATGCGTTCTTCAAGTGGGGGTGTGTAACAATCTTGTTGTCCGAGGTTATTCGGGCCGGGTTCCCCGTTGAAGTGGTCCATGTGATGAGCTCAAGTGACCTAGTGCTTAAAAGGATTGTAAGTGCTACTCATATCAACAAGATGCATCTTCTTTTCTGGTGGCTCATCTTAAGAACTTTTCAGTTAAGCGTGCTTGCTGGAGAGTAGTCTTAGGATGGGTGACCTCCTGGGAAGTTTCCAGGATGCGCACGAGTGAGGACAATGTGCGCTGGAAAGGACTCGTGTTGGTTTGTGGGCGATGTACGCAGCCTGGCGAGCTACCGTGAGTGACCTTTCGGCCTTCAGTTTGGGCCGGGGTGTTACAAATGGTATCAGAGCGAACACGCTCCCAACTCTCATAGATGAGTGAGTAGAATTTGACTTAGCACCTTGAGTGGAGTGTTGGGTAGACACAATAGGGGGTTACGTTGCTTTTGTATGCGTTTGAGTAGTTGTTTGTAAGTGGCATGTTTAGTAAGTGCTACTATTAACTATGCTTTTGTGTTGCAGATGTCTAGGAATGGAGGTGCCGTGCAACAAGAACAACAGCGCATCCGCCGACTTGAGGATGCTATCCTGGCCTTGACTGAGGCACAAGTTAACAATCGGGCGATCTTTGACCGTTTTGATCGTCACCATCCACCTACTTATGATGGCAAGGCCGACCCGGTCGTGCTTGAGTCATGGGTGAGAGAAATTGAGAAGCTCTTTGTAGCTACTGGGTGCCCGGAGGCGCAAAAGGTGGATATTGCCACCTACTATCTGAAAATGGAGGCTGACAACTGGTGGGCCTTATCTAGAGCTACTCTCCTGGCTCAGGTTGGGTTCAACTGGGCTATGTTCTGCGAAGCGTTGAAGAAGCGCTTCTACCCCGATGAGCTCCGCTGGCAGAAGGAGCAAGAGTTCATTAATCTTGTACAGGGCACCATGTCAGTGCAGGAGTACACTGACAAGTTCTCGGCTTTGGCTCGTTTCGCGCCGCACATCATTCCCGACGAAGCTGCTCGCATTCGCCGATACGAGAAGAACCTGTCCTTTGGTGTTAGGACCGTGCTAGCTGGAATGCCCTCTGCCACGTTCCAGCAGGCTTATGACCGAGCTCTGAGCGTTTATGCGTCGATTCAGGCTGAAGAGGCCGCTGTTGCTGCCAACAGGTTTGTGAAGAGGCCGTTTGTACCACAATCTTCCTTCCATGCTGAGAAGAAGGGGAGATTCGAGGCTCGACCATTTGGGAACCATGCTCAGGTTGCTTCTGGGCCGGGTATGCTATGCTATCGATGCAAGAAGGCTTACCACCCGGGTAAGTCATGTGATGGAACTCCGATCGTGTGATTCAACTGTAGAGAGCCGGGACACAAGGCTAATGCATGCCCTAAGTCCGAGAAACCGGCCGTTGCTGCTGCTAGATCATCCTCCGCCGTTGTTCCATCTACCGCAACTACGAAGACTAATCCCCCTGCTCAGAAGGGTCGTATCTTTGTCATGAGCCGTGCTGAGGCTGAGGCTCATTCTAATGTGGTCAACGGTGAGTTCCTTGTTATCTTGGTGCCTTCTTTTGTTCTTTTCGATATTGACTATCCTTTGTCATTCATTTCCCAACCTTTTATCTCAACTTACTTTCTATACTTCCGAGGATACTCTTATTACTCTTTCCACGGAAAAGCATTTCAAAGTTCATTCGTATTCCAGGATGTTCCTATTTCTTTTTGGGAAAATCCATCTTTGTTGCTAACCTTTTTCATTTGAGCTAGTGGAGTGTAGGGTGTACCCACAGTGTAGAAAGTTACATGACTGAGTGATCCACATCCGAGTGATGGGTAGTGTCGGGGTTATCATATCCTAAGTATCGTTGCGTGTACCTCTCTTTTGCTATTGAGGTGAGTAGAGTTAGTCATTCTTAGAATAATGCTCGTTTAGGCTTTCCTTTGTATTCAAGTTTCGAGGACGAAACTTTTTGAAGTAGGGGAGAATGTAACACCCCGTATTTTTTTATAATAAAATAAAATATGTTTTTAACTGTAATTTTATAAAACTATATTTAATATAATAATATTATATATATATATATATATCTAATAACTTTAAATAATATTTATGATCTCTTTTAAATAATATGTTTAATAATATTTTTTTAGTAAAAGTTAATAAATTACTTATAAAATGTTCACCCTTATTAAATAATAAAAATTAATTTCTAATTAGAATATTCAAATAATGATTTTTATGCTAATGTTTGTTGAATTACTATTTTATTATTTTATGTACTCACAATTAATATAGTACCTTTGACTTATCAAATATTTACAAACTAATTTCCTTAAATAATTTATAATTGATTTCCTAAAATTGAGTCAATTTATAATAAGTATAGTTCGTTATTTTTATAGTTGTACGTTTTCTGTATTTTATGTACTCTAATATATTGTAAAATCTCATTTAAACATATATATTATACTTTATACTTTATTTAAAATATAGTATATTGGGCTTGGGTTAGAAGAGTTACGGGTTTTGCAGACTATATAAATAATAGTGGCCTCGTACCCTGGTCGACCTAGTACTCCGTATAACCTATTTCGGCTTCGTCTTCTCCTTCGTCTATAAACCCTCCATTAACACGCCTCTTTAATCCTCCTTTTCTCCTTCGTTTCTTAACCGTTTTACTCCGTTCTTGCGCCATAATTATCCTCTCTTCGTCCTCTTCACATTAAGGGAAGCTATACTTCGTCTCGGCCGCTTCGGACGCGTCCGATATCGTAACTCTTATTTATACCCATTTTTCTCCCTAATCGATCGTAGGACCGAACCAGGACGATCCTGACGCTGACACGTACGTGGTGGACGACTCAATTGAGGATTAGCGCGAAAAGGTAACGGTGACGACGTTACTCGATATTACGTTACATTAAAGTTTAGGTGTTCTGTTATGTCTCTGAAAACATTGTTGGGATGTGTATAATCTGTTGTGAACTGTCGAGTTTAGAAGGTAATATCGTTGTATTATTCGGTTGCGTCAGTGGTTCTGTCGAAATATTGATGCATGAGTGTGTTAAGGCTACTCTGTTTTTGGGAGATATGTAATGTATGTCACCATTCTTTATGTGTGTAAAACAAGTCATGATGATGGATGAATATATATATGTATAAATATAAATATATTAAGGGTCTTATGCATGATAAGCTTACGTGGTGTTTGTGCATGTAGTATACTAATTTGTAATTAATTATGTTAATGTAAGTATATTCACCATGTTCATGTTTTGAGTATAGGTTTCACTAGTTCGGTAATCATTTAATTATTTGTATAATTGAGCAATTGGAATTACTTGTTGTTTAATGTTAATCAAGTATAGTTGTAATTATGGCTAAGGTTGCGGTGTCGTCAAATAGGTATGTGGTATATCGAGCTGGTAGTCGTATATATTTTATTTAGTAAGTTACGAAACAATTATATTTTTATCCGCTTTCGGACTGTTTTAGTGTTTAGGGTCCTTTTTACTTGTGTTGTTGTGTTCATATGCAGAGGCGGATTTAGATTTGAAGGTTTGGGGGTGCGTTTTTTTTTTTTTTTTACAATGACATACCGTCACAATCGATAAATTTGTGTTTTACGATGTAGATAAAAATTCTTTATATTTTTGGTGTTCTATTTTTCAGTGCTCATATGCAATTGTTCTAACTTACCGCACAAATTAATGAAATACAAATTTGATAAAAACACAAATTTTGAATATAAATAAATTAAGTAAACTTTTAAGAGTATTATTAGCCATAGTATAGCATTTAAGAGTATTATTATTGGGAAAAGAGTTTTGAATGTAATATGAATATTTGACTAATAAATGGCAAATTAGAACTCCAAAAAAGTAGATTGTGAGACTTGAACCCACAACCTATAGTTCACAATAGAGCACCTTAACCAACAAACCACATTAATTTTTGTTGTCAAACAAAGTTGATATTAGTAAATATTTAAGAAGTTTGGGGGTTCAATTGAACTCATTGAACCCCCCTTGGATCCGCCCATGTTCATATGATCATATCTGCTTGTTTGGAGTCTGTCTCATATTATTTTGAGTCTAGAAGCATGTGTAGGCTATGTGACTATATAAGTATTGTTAATTATGATGTTTTGATCACTAAAGGTTGTATCTTGAGTTAGTAGGTAACCTAATTATGATCACATGTTGGCTTTAGTACTGAATACTCCGTATATTGCTAGTATTTGTCGTTGTTATAAGCTTGTATTGTGATTTGTTGATAATGTTGGTTTGGTTTGATAATGCTGGATGATGGAAGATGTTGAGATTGAGTTGGCTCAGGTTATTGAGTTGATTGTTGTAAGCTTGAGACTAGTGTGCGTACGGGTACGGTTATGGCTCGTGCGTGAGGAGTTACGACGTCCTAGTTTGGACGGATGCCGCCCTTTGGGTTCTCAACCGGTTATGGTTAGAGACTATGGTAATTGTTATGTCGTCACCGGTTATGGTGAGGTTTGGCCAAATTAAGACAGTTGAGGATTTCACGGTTATGTGGGTCCATTGAAAGGGAATTCACGGTTATGTGGTTCCGCCATAGGGTTTGGAGGTATCACCGGTTAGGGTGAGGTCCGGGGTGGTTCACGGTTATGTGGCTACCCAGTGCTCCGTGCTTTCTCTTGCGTTTGATGATGGTTGTTATCACTTGGTTGGTGACAGTTTGAGATTGACTTGGTATTGTTAATTAATGGTTGTATAGCTCGTGCTTGTTACATTTTATTATTTTTACTGTTATTGCTGTTATTATTCCTATGAGCTGTTTTATTTACTTGTCAGCTTTATTGTGATGTAATATGGCTGGGAGAACGTCTGAGTTACTCCCATCGACCGTGGTCATTACATGTTTTGTGGCAGGTATGCGCGGGTTCAGGTTTGACAAGTGAGGAAGCCGTGAGGATAGACCCGTAGCTAGGTTTACTCGTGTGAAGTCTTGGGATTCGTTTGGATAGTTTCAATCATTAGACTTGTTAGACTTTTATGTTTTGGTTTATACTTATGTTCATTTGGGATTGTAAGGGGTATTTATTCCCCATTTTGCTAGGCCTTAAGGTTTACTTTGTCATTTTGATTTGATTAGGTTGTTTGCGTGAGTTGATTCTTCTGATTCACGGTGTTTCCGCCACCGTGGCTTTCATTTTTATTCACTTTCTCTTATAAATCCTTTTTAAAAGCTTATTTTATTTTGTTGGAAAATCCGGGTTGTTACAAGGGGTGACATCACTTTCCTTTAGTCCTAGCTTGAGGGCAGTTGTTAGGGGCAGGATGTTGATTGCGGAGCCGTTGTCGATGAGGGTGACAGGTAGCACCATATTACGACACTCTACGGTTATGTAGAGTGCTGGGTTGTGTGGATCTTGAAAGGGTGGAAGATCTGCGTGGGAGAAAGTTACGGCACCTGGTACCCAATCCCGGATAATGCGGTCAATGAGTTGTGCTGGGAGGACTTTCTTGGTATCTCGCCATGTTGTGTCATATGAAGGATCGTTCGTTATGGGTGGGGTCGTCATACTTTCGATTGTGTCCTTGTTTTTGCTTTCGCTTGTGCGTTTAGGAGGGAATCCCGGCGGTATTTGTAGATCCAAAGCGAGATCGACGCGACGCCGGGGCGTGGAGTTTTATCGTGGTCGTCGGACTGTCTGAGGGGATGTTGGTGAGGGAACTGGTTGAAGATTCCTTTCCTGTCCTCGTGCCTTGGTTTCGTTCTTGTCCTAGCTTGGCGAATGTGATCAATGTTGCTACCGTTAATGCTGTCAAAAAGGACGTTGACCTCGTGATCGCTTGAGGGAGCCAGGAGGGGGTGATTGAGAATGGGATGAGCTCCTACGAAAATGGGGTGAGAATGGGAGGTGTCATGCTGGACCGATGGTTTAGGAGCTATGCTTGGCTTATCGATTGTTTCATTGTCGATCATGTCCTGGATCACGTTCTTTAGGCGGAAACAGTTCTCCGTGTCGTGTCCCTTTCCCCTGTGGAACTCGCAGTACGAGTCCTCGTGCCATGATAATGGCTTCTTATCCTCAGGTGGTACGCTGGTGGGTTTGGGAAGATGGAGGATGCTCTTCTTCACGAGTTTTCCCAACGCCTTTGAGTAGGACATGAAGAGGGGGTCAAACCTTCGTCGCTGTTGCAACGGAAATGGTCCAACTAATGACGACCTGGGTGCAGTAGGAGTGGGCTGTGCTAGGAATACTGGTTGTGCTGCTAGTGCCTTTGAGTTTACAGCGTTAAATGGTCCAGTCGTTGTTGTGGGGGGAGGAGGATTGACCGCGCCATGATCCTCAAGTTTTGGCGGTTGTATTTGTGAATTTCATCCTCCAGGGATCTGATTCTCTTGATGTGTCGAGCGCACTCTTCGCCAACAGCCTTGCGTTTTTCTGCTTCGATCTTTGCATGGCGGCCAGATGTTCGAACAAAGCGGTGAGATTGGCTACCTTGTGGTCGAGCAGCCTTACGTGTTCGGTGATCGTCATTAGCGGAGGAGGCGGTGGAAGGGCAGTTTCATCATTTGCGAGGTTGAAACGGAAATTCATCCTGTGTTTGCGAGCCGGGTGTTCAGGGTTTTTCAATGAGTGGACCTGACAAGGTTTTTCAAACTTTTAGTGATTAAAAAGGAAAGAAAAGACTCAATGAAAAATCGCATTCATGACCAAAGGAAAACACAAAAGTGTAAAAAGTGGGTGCAAGACTTGACTCGTGTTTTTAGCTTTTGAAAAAGACACGGGAAGCTTTTGAGATAGAGGCGTGTTGACACGTCCTTATTCTCGAGGTAAGGAAAATTTGTATGATCATAATCTGATTAACCCAGTTCGGCGGTATGTTGCCAGGGGTTTATCATTGGATTACGATAAAAAGGATCAGACTGAAATAGCGATAGGCTAACCGATCTGAGGATGTTAAAATTGGGGTAAAAAGCGATCAATTGTTCGCCCTTTACGTGTGACTCAGGGATTTAAATCAAAAATGACGACAAGTCACTCGATTCAAAGAGTAAATCAACGGGTTCGCATCTGAACGAGCCCGCGTTTTTTGTTTTTGAGAGAAAAAGATTAAATCGGGATGACTAAAGAGTCACTCGATTTGGAGTTAATTCTAATGTTCTAAAAGTTAATTTCGTTTAAAATCTCCGAAATGAATTGACACATTCGGGTTTTTGCTTTGTGAAAAACCTTTAGCAATAAATGTATTATGACGATACGTCAGTCGCATAATTCATTTACGTTTTGAAAAAGACCTGGGATATAGTGGTTATCCTGGGTCGGTTTTAAATGTAGTGGCATTTTATTTATTAAACTCGAATGACTATAGGTCAAAGAGCCTAACGGCGTGTTAAAAAGTATGACCTTTTTTGAAAAAAGTTTGAAAAAAGCAATTTCAAAGATGGACGTATTTTAAAAGTATAATGCCTAGGACAAGTTTTTACATGCAGAAAGTTTTTGAAAGACTACTACAGTGAGGGTACTATAGCTTCACACTTGTACATATAAACACAGGTTTTTGGTTTATAGGGTAAGGTTCCCTCCGGCCATTCCCGTAACGTTTAGGTAGGGGCACCCGCAAGACTACACACGTCTTAGGTGTGAATTCAAGACGGGCCCTAGAGCGCTCGAAGTTTGACTGTTACGATCGCTTGTACGGATGCCGCACTTGTAATCGTGGAGGGTGAGAGAACAGTGTGTCCGAGTTACCTCGCTTATGAAGCGAGAGTTATCAGCCGCTCTCAAAGGGTGTGGTTTGAATCAGGAGGATTCGACTCAACGTACTTTTGCCCAAATATCGAAAGCGTAAATGTTTTCAAAGTTTCAAGCTTCACTTCTTTATGTTTTTAAAATAAAAGAAAAACTAGTTTTTCAAAAATAATAAAAATCATGCTCGTCCCCAGCGGAGTTGCCAGCTGAAGGTACCGGGAAGAAACCTATTGACGCTCGCCAAGGCGCTCGTCTCTCACTGCGGGCGCCGGGAAGCGGAATGCGCCTCACAGGAAAAAAGTGCGAAGTTTTGTAAAAATGGGGAGATCATTGCATGAATTTGCGATCAAAAAAGAAAAGTAGAAAAATCCTTTTTGAAAATATATTTTCGGAGTCGCCACCAAATGTTAAAGGAATTTGGAACCTATTCAACGCGTCTTGAAATACAAGACACGAGTGTCTCAGATTTCAAGGTGCGTCGATACCTATTTATCTGAGGTTTGAAACCAGAGAAGGGGTTCGGAGTGAGGTTACTTTTCGAAAGTTTTGACAAAATGTATTTTGAAAACAGTAATCAAAAAGCCTACATAAGAGTAGTCTCTACTAATTTGAAAACATTTGCTTAATTTCAATATTTGGGCTAAAAAGTCACGCTACGTACAAGTGCAAATAAGTATGACTCGATTAAAATGCATAAGTAATGTAAATTGTCAAAATAATGACATATTGCTATAGGAAATGTACGTTAAGTAATAATTTATTGACTAAATTATTACTATAGACGTTATTTTCCGACCTCGTTTTAGAATTTGTAAAGAAAAACCCTCAGTTTTGACATGCTAAAAGACTCTATGAAACGGTACAATTCAGTGTTGAATCCGTGATTCTAGTCGTTATTTAATGCATGAATGAGGACTTGCATAATTATAAAAGTGACGTCGGTTTGCTTTAGTGATAATGAGTCGTTTATTTATGTGATATTGGCGGGGTTTAGACGGATTATGAATCCGAATTGCTACAACCGTATTACGAATACGGCTTCGCTAATGCCAATATCGGGTTGGGGTTAATGTAACCCCTTTGTCCGAGTCTCAAAACGTCCCAGAGCGTAGGTAAAATGTTTACCTTTCGAAAGTGTAAAGACGGTATTTTTGAGTGGATTTTGTGAGTGTGTTAATGTGTTTTGTAAAACCGATGATTTGAAATGAATGAAAGGGGTTGGTATTTATAGAGTTTGGTTCGTTTTTGTGGGTGCACAAAATTAAATCGCCTGTGTACAGGCGTTTAATTTTGTTTGAGTTGGATATTTTTTAAGAAAAATCAAAAAGGCGGCTGGTACAAAACAAAAACATAATCGCCTGTTGACAGGCGTTTAAATTTTTAATCGCCTGTCAACTGGCGATTTTATTTTTGTTTTGGTGGGCTGTTTTAAGCCGCCTTTGGTTAATGACGTATTAGGGGGTAATGATTATGTTTTGTGATGTAATTATCTTAGTGGTTAAGTCATTTTGTTTTGGTCCGAATTTCGGTTTTCGTGTTTCGGTTTTTGTCGTGTTTTTCGGTTTTGGCTCGAAATAAAATAATATTAGGTTATATTATTTTATGGTTTCATAGAACCTAACTTTGTGAAAATGTGACACGGGACGCACTTTAGCCCGTTTTGAGTGTCTTGTTAGTGTGCGTTTTGGGTCGTTTTTGTAAGTTTGGGCCGTTTTGTAGCTAGTTGGGCTGTTTTTGTGGCTTGGCTTAATAAGACGTTCCTGTATCGTGCTTACAATGACTAAGAGTGACATTCATTTTTATGATTATGCAAATCCAAATTAATACGCTAAAAATGACTAAATACGTTTTAGACACTTTTGTACCGTTTCGACTCTTTTAAAAGCATGCATGAAAGTCCTTTTCATCATCGGGTTTGTTTTCGGGGGGTACGGATACGGGTATCTACAAAGTAATGATACTTTATTAGTAACATGGCAAACATGCTTCGAAAAGAGGAGAATTACTAAATCAACTGATGAAAATCGAAATGAAATTAAGATCGAAATTACATCATAATCAATGATTTTGATGAAAATCATCGTCGAACAGAATTTGAAGACCTAATTACATCATAATCGAAAAGAAATTAAAACCTAATTTCGTTTTAAATCATCGTTCAACAGAATATTGAACACAACAAATTAAACTAATTAAAATCAATGATTTCACTAAATAAACATTCATAAATAAGCGTTCTCATGAAAATCAACAAATTAAACATTGATAAATTGAATTCAACTGAAAAAATTAACGAAAATATGAACGCAAATTAAAAGTCAATGATTTCAGTTGATTTCAATGATTTCACAACAAATTAAACAAATATGAACGCAAATATGAACGAAAATTACATTATAATCACGAATTTTAAAACTCAAATTGAACTCAACAGACCTGACATAATGTATTTGACGTTGAATTTGATGTTGAATTTGATGTTGAATTTGATGATGAATTGCAGGAGTTGATGAAATTATATAATTCGGATGAATTTGATGATGAATTCGGTGATGAATTTAACGATGAATTTGCTGATGAAGCTGTTGAATATAACGAATTTGATGATGAGAAAACGTAGAGAGAGAAAGAAAAAAGTCGAAAGGAAGGGGGTGAGTTTGGGGGAAGGGTTTATATAGGCATGGATTATAAATTAATTAGTGGGATTTAATCTGGGCCATTGGATCTTTAAGATCCTAGGGTTGATATTAGGAGGTAGGATGTATAATTGTTGGGAGGATGTATAAGATCCTGTTATATATCTATATATATATATATATATATATATATATATATATATATATATATATATATATATATATATATATATATATATAAATAGGTTCTTTAGAGTCCATGGGAGGTGGAAGAGTCCTAGAGTCCTAATGCTGGCCATTGGATTGATTTTGATCTATGGCTAAGATTCATCTAACATTAAATACAAAGTAATACTAAAAAAAAAAAAAATAAATAAATAAAAAAAAAAAATAAAAAAAAAGCCAAAAAAAAAAAAAGGAAAAAGAAAATCAGAACACACATACCCACAATTATGTCGACATACATCACACTTTCCCATCTCCTTTTCATTTTCCAATTTTCAATTTCATCCTTCCCATTCAATTCATTTTTCAATTTTGATTATCTCTCTTCATTTTTCACCCAAATTCAAACTTTACCTATCTTTCTATCATCTTCTTCATCTTCCACATTTCCACTTTGCTCTCCATTTTCGTTCATTGTCATCATTTTTCACCGATTTTTTTTGTATACTACGTTTTGTTATTCTTCCCTATTTTTTCTTCGTTTTTCGCCATAATTAATCTGTAGAGGTATTTTATTTGTTTGATTTGATAGTTTTTTTTTAGATCTTGTTGTTATTTAACTTTTACATTCATTTGATTTGTAAGTTTTTTCATATATTTGTTAGGTATGATTAATGGAAGTTGTATAAATCAAGCCCACTTTGCAGCATCAATCTATGAAAGATGGTGGATGGAATTCAAACGAACATGGTGTAATTTTAAGGTAAGTGTGTTGAAATTTCAAAATTTTCGGTTGAAATTGTTTTTATTAATAATTACAGTTTTACACTTTGTAATATCGTTTATAAATCAAATATTTTTCATATTTGAAATATGAATCAATTAAAGATTGAGATTTCATATTTAATTAAGTTTGAAATTTGATATGATAGTTTTTTTTGGATTTGATAATTAAGTTTGAAATTTGATTTGATAGTATGTGTTTTCATATTTTTTTTAGTTATGATTAATCGAAATTTATTAAGTTTGAAATTTGATTTGTAGGTGGTTCGTTAATTATGTTTATAATTCTGTTCCTGAAATTGGAATTTCATATTTTGTGTTTACAATTCGTTTTTTTGGTGTTGGAATTTCATTTTTTTGTGTTTGTAAGAGAAACTGATTATCTGTTTATAATTCTCTTTTTTCATACTAAAAAAATTGAAAACCCTAAAAATTGACTAATATTCCTTTTTCTGCTGTTGGAATTTCAAAATATTTCATTGAACTTTAATTTGTTCATATTTTTGGAACCACTCTGGTTTCAGTGATTTCAATTTTGCGCCATTTTGGTTGTTGTTTGTGTATCGACTTTTTTTTTTTGCTAACTGTAATCTATCCATCGCCTTTGTAGATGTCTTCTTCTAGCAGTTCTGCTTTCGATGTCATGAACGAGGATGACTCGTCTGATAAAGTGGTGTCTGATGAGGTGCAAAGGTCAGACGACGACGTTTCCTCAGAAGTTGGTGACGATGACTCTGAGAACCCCCCAACTGCATACGTTGTCAAATGTAGAACGCGGAAGTTGGTGGATATGGTGTCTAAACTCAACGAATCGCAGAAGGCTGCTGTCAATTCAATTGGGTTCGGTGGTTTGTTTTATGTTGGTTTCAAACATTTCCCCACAAAATTTGTTAATCACTTTGTGGATGCTATTAACGATCGTAGCCATGTTTTTAGAGCTGCCGACTCTAAATTTGTCCAACGTAAGATGAAGAAGTCTAGTTATATTGACGATGCGCTGTCCAAATTGTAGTATACATTGAACTGTTCATTTTGTTCCGATTTGTACTTTGATTTTCTATCTTGGATTTCATTCAACTTTATCAACATTGAACTCCTGCTTATTTTGTTTTACTTGTACTTTGGTTTTGAATGACCAAATTCAAGTTATATAAATGTTATGATTTCATTTTCAATAGTTACCTTATTTACATACTTCATATATTACAGAATTCAGAATTTTAATGTGTGTAAATGAGATTCCAACAGGGTTTTTTAAAATTTTAATCACGTAAACAACATTTTAATTTGTTAAACCAACTGACTTGTTATTGTAAGAAATTTCACTTATGTTAAAATTATAACATATCTATAAGAAATTTCAGATATTTAAACTGAAATGCATATAGAGTTTTTATAAGTAAATAAAACCAAGTGTTCTATAATTTTAAATATAACTTCACCAAATAAAGATACTTTCAGATTTTAATACTCAAAAAAATTGTAATTTAACTATTATTACTATTTTATAGCATTTGAACAAGTACTAATTAATTTTCTAGCTTTTCTAAAGACAGAAATAATATGTACCATTAAATGAAATTTCAAGGAGAATAAAAGGAATTGTAGCCAACATTATTAGAATTCTAAAACTCTACTATACAAAGTAATATTCTAATAACAAAAACCTTAACTAATCTTCAACAAAAGGGAATAGACAATTTCTTTTGTCATGGTTTGCCCAAAATGTTTTGGAACCCATTAACATGTTCTTTGATCATCCTATAGGTCTTCGTAGCTCCGATATTAAGCTGCCATGCAAAATTTTAAATACACATTAAAATGAAATACCAATACAATTATTTGAAATTTCAATGAATATTTTTAGAATTTCAAATTACTTTCCCAACTTACAGCAGCAAACAACCGACACTACTTCATTCTCAACTTCTTTAATTCTGAAAAAGAAATTCCATGTTCGAAAAATAAGATTTCAAAGTAAAATTTGAAATTCCTATTTCAGAACTATTACAAATCATTAAAATTAATTAAAAATTTCAATTCACCGTAACTGAAATGTCAAATGAAAATTTGAAACAACGAAATCTTAAATACATTGGAAATCAAAGAAGCATCAAATTATTCAATTCATTATATTCAAAAACGAAATTCCATTTTTCAAAAAGAAGATCCCATACGAAATTTCAAAACACCAAATTCAAAACTAATTTGCAACACCGTGACCCATTTACTAAAACGAAATTCCAATAGAGGAAAAAAGCATTTTAACAAAAAAAAAAGAATTTTAAGGTACTAACACTAAAATTCGAAATTTGAACACAAAATAAATCTCAAACCTTTTTACACTTTCTTCTTGCAAAATCCACCATTTCTTACTCTAATCCATTTACACTCAAGAATCTACATCAAACACGAAGAAGAAAACAATCTTGAATTTCAAATTTATAGATTACAAACCAAAAGAATTAAAAAAATTCCTTCCTTTAAAACAAGACTAAAAAAAGCACGAATTTCTGAATTTTTTGAAATATATAACATCAAATTTCATCTTCAATACTATACCATCTACAGCATAATATGTACAAAAAATTTAAATCAACCTCGTCTCACCATGAATTACCCACCTACCATCGTCATACTTTAACTCGTCATCTTCAAATTAAACTCCAATGACCAATTTCGAAGTTTTAGGATGAAAAAAAAAAAAAAAAAAAAAAAAAAAAAAAAAAAAAAAAAAAAAATCAAATTGAACAAAAAAAATAAGATGCAGATTGGAAAATTATTGGAAGAAATTAAACCAAAATCAATGAAAAAAATTGAAATTGGTGGAAGAAGAAGAAGATCGAGAAGAAGCAGTAAAAAAAAAACTCCAAAAAAATGATGTAAAATACCAAATACCTGGAAAAAGAGTAAAAGAAGAAGAAGCAGCAGCATTCAATAGGGAAGGGGATGAGTTTTTTTGGCTGGTTTCTGATTCTTTCAATTGCACGCCCAACCTAGAAAACATAAACACCCAACTAATTTTCTAATTGGCTCAATTTTGTTTTTATTTCTAATTTTTTTCAATTAATCAAAACAAATCTACACCATCCATTCCTTTCTAATCCAAGGGCTCTCATAAAGACTCTAGGACTCTATACACTACTAGGACTCTATATAACTTTTCTCTCTCTCTCTCTCTATATATATATATATATATATATATATATATATAGAGGTAAGTTATATAGAGTCCACATATAGAATAGAGTCCTAGAGTCCTAATCTAAGCCATTAGATTGTGAAGATCAACGGCTGAGATTAAATCTCAAAATAGGTGTGGGATCAGTCAGACCAGAAATGGCCAATCAACCTGAAAAATCAACAAATTCATTTTTTTCGTTGGAATTTCATTTTTTGTGGTTGGAATTTCATTTTTTTCGATGGCCGAAATTTGGACTCTAGGACTCTAATTTTTTTGTGGACTCTAATGATCCTATTTCTATATATATATATATATATATAGAGATTAGTTCAAATAAGTTCCTAAATATTGGTAAGTCCGTAAGTCCGTAACTGTAATACTTGTAAATGAAACTGTAACTGTAATACTTGTAAATGAAACTGTAATTTTCATACAAAAATGTAATTTTTAATAAAAAATTTGAATTTATGTTATTCGAAGATAAATTTTTTCAAATTTCGGACTTCTGCGAATGTAACTTTAGCGTTTTACGAGTGTAACTGTTAACCATTTATTTTGTAACTTTAAATTAAATGTGATTTTTTATAAATAAAATTGTGATATTTGAAAAATAAATTGAATTTATGTAATTTACGACTTATACGAATGTAACTTTATGTTTTACGAATGTAACTATAGTATTTTAAGATTGTAATTGCATACAAAATTTGAATTCTTAAATTTTAAAATGTTTTACTTAATCAGAATCGTTATATACTACAAATTGTAATCAAGTATGCTACGAATGAAACTCTCGTTATTTACTGAATGAAACTCTCGTTATTTACTTAATAAAACTTTAATACACGTTTTCACTATCAAAACCAATGTTGTTGCCCTACCCACCCACTTTCCAGATCTGGTCTCCCACCACCTTGTCTTGACTCTACCAGCCACCACCACCGTTCTCGCCATCTGCCACCCACCACCGTTACAATTAGATCTGAAAAAATCAAATTTGAAAAGAAAATGTCATATTTAAATGAAATAACCACACAAATAATTAAATTAAAAGATTTCGAGTTAAATTTTATAAAAAAAAGTGTTAGATCTGAGATTTTCATACCTTATTAATCAATTTGGAGGTAGAGGCGGCGGGAGGAAGCGGTTGGTGGTGGTGATGGCGGACGGACTTCGTGGTGGTGGTGTGTATGGTGGTGCGGTGGTGCTGTGTGTGGTGGTGCGGTGGTGCAGGTGTTGCGATGGTGTAGTGGTGGTGGCGTGGTGGTGGCGTGGTGTGGTGGTGGTGGCGTGGTGGTGGCGGTGGTGCTGTGTTAGGTGTCGTCGTCGTCTTTGGTGTAGTGGTGGTGGCGTGGTGTGGTGTGGTGCGGTGGTGGCTGCAATTGGATTGTAGTGGTGGTGGTTTATTTAGAAAGCTTTTAGGGTTTTGAGAGATGATGAATTTAGAGAGAGGGGGGAAATTTTAGAGAGAGAATGAAAATGGATGAGAATGTGGGTGAGGGGTAGGGTTTGGCCTTTTAATCTCAGCCCTCCATCTTATTTAATCTAGACCATTGATTTGTTTTGATCCAAGGGCTAGGATTGAAACTTACGGACTTAGTGAAAATAGGAGAACTTATTTGATCCTAATTCTATATATATATATATATATATAGAAATAGGATCTTATACATCCTCCCAACAATTATACATCCTACATCCAAATCTCAGCCCTAGGATCATATAGATCTAATGGCTTAAATTAATTATAGCTGAACTAAGGAATTAATCATCCCCAGGCAAAACTCTTCTTCCTACATCACGTTACTTTTATTTCTCTTCCCACCTTCTCCATTAAAACAAAATTGAGTTTTGTCATTCATTCTCATCTACCAATTTCTACATTTAATTTTGCTAAATAAAAATATAATTCTCCTCGATCAATTTATGCATCGATTTATGTTGAATTTTCATATCGTCATCGGTTAATTTTATGTTTTTCATCATCATTCATCGTCATCATCAACTGAAGCTTTTGCGTTCAACGTCATCATTATCGTCATCGTTCAATTTGATGTTCATCGTGATCGTGATCGTTCATCGTCATCTCACTTTGATGTAATGGAACTACTATGTTCAATTAAGTTTATTATTGTGTTCTTGTGTGTTGCACACTAAGTGTTTGATAAATGTCTCAATGAGTTGCTTGTAATATTATTATTTTAAATAGAAGTATCACTAATTTAAACTGAAAGTATAATATTATTACACAAGAAGTATCACGATACTGTTGAATTCATTATGATTTTAATTCTACAATGTTTCATTACTCAATATATATATATATATATGAATTTATTGTAAGAAGTATCAAATGTTAATATAAGAAGTATCACAATATTATGTTAAAAGTAACAAAACATTATGTGGAAGTATCACTTTATTTTATATTATGTCACAATAATATGTTAAAAGTATCACTAATTTACACTAAAAGTTTCACAGTGTTACACTAAAAGTATCACGATGCTGTAAATCTATAGCAAAATATTTATGTCTTACATCCTACAAAAAGTATCACTTACGATAACTAAAAGTATCACTATTTAGAACTAAAAGTATCAAAACAAATCATAGTAACTGTATAACTAAAAGTATCACTGAGTATAATTAAAAGTATCAGTCAGCTGCTGAGTAGGCCGCGTGGTTTTATTTTTTTTTGGCTCAATCTTGGCCCTCCATTCCTTTGATCTAAGTGCTTAGATTAGGATGTAGGATGTAAAAAGATGTTAGGATGTACCGGATCCTAACTCTCTATATATATATATATATATATATATATATATATATCTATATATCTATATCTATATATCTAGATATCTATATCTATATCTATATATCTATCTGTCTATAGAAATAGGATCACATGAATCCCCTCAAATTTGGTGAGTCATGCATCCCTTCCTCAACCCTTAGATCTACTTGATCTAATGGTTGAGATCTTACCACATGATATCTCTCCTAATTTATTTTTAGATTTTTTTTTTCTCCCTTATAATTTTTTCTTCGATTTATGTTTTTTTTTTTTCTTAAATTGTTTGGTCAACCTTTTTTTTAAGTTTATTTTTTCCTTTTTTTTTTTTCTTTTTTTTTTTTCTCTCACAATTTTTTTTTTTTTTTTTTTTTGGACGAAATTTTTTTTTTTTTTTTGACGTTTGTTTTTTTTTTTTTTTTTTTTTTTTTTTTTTTTTTTTGCTGACGATTTTTTTTTTATTTTTTTTTTTTTTTTCCAATTTTTTTTTTTGCTTTTAATTCTTATATTACTTGATACAATGTCACTGTTATTTCGAAGTGCAATCAATGTTACTTTAAAATGTAACACATGTTACTCTAATATTTTTAATTTTTTTTTTTTTTTGTTTGCCTTTAATTCTTATATTACTTGATACAATGTTATTGTTTCTTCGAAGTGCAATCAATGTTACTTTAAAATGTAACACCTGTTACTCTAATAACTATCTTAAAATGTAACACATGTTACTCTAATAATTTTTTTTTTTTACTTTTTTTTTTTTTGCCTTTAATTCTTATATTACTTGATACAATATTACTGTTACTTCGAAGTGCAATTAATGTTACTTTAAAATGTAACTCCTGTTACTCTAATAACTTAAACGGAGTACATGTTATTTTAATAAATTTTTATATATTTTCTTGATACGATATTCAATGTTACTTTAAAGTATAACAACTGTTACTCTAATAGCTTATATGTGTTATTTTAACAAATTTTTATTAATTCATAAGTATTTTTTGATACGATGTGCCTGTTACTTCAAAGTATAACAATTGTTACTCTAATAACTTTTACGTTTTATTTTAACAAAATTTTATTAATCCTTCTATTTTCTTGATGCGATGTTACTATTTCTTTGACGTGAAACCAATGTTACTTTAAAGTGTAACAATTGTAACTCTAATAGCTTGTACGTGTTATTTTAACAAACATTTATTAATCCATATATTTTCTTGATATGATATTATTGTTACTTCAAAGTGCAATCAATATTACTTTAAAGGGTAACAACTGTTACTCTAATAGCTTGTACATGTTACTTTAAGATATAATACTTGACAAAATCATGGTAATAAAATTTTATATAATTATTCGTCAATTGTTACTTTAATGTTTATTTGTTATTACCTTAATATAATAAAAAAAAATAACAAAAACATTGAAATAATCAAGTAATTGAAAAATTAAAAGAATTTTAAAAAATAGCAAAAATCGTTAAAAATAACAAAAACAATGAAATAATTAAATAATCAAAAACAAAAAAATCGTAAAAAAAAAAAAAAATTAAGTAAAAAATAAAAAAATCGTAAAAAAAAAATTGTAAAAAGAAAAAAAAAAAAAAAAAAAAAAAGAAAAAAAACAAAAGAAAAAGAAAAAGAAAGAAAGAAAGAAAAAAAAAATAATAATAAAAAGAAATCTCAACCATTGATTTCATTAGATCCAAGGGCTCTAAGAGTGTACAAAGGATGCACCAAATATAAGGGATTCATGTGATCCTCTCTGTATATATATATATATATATATATATATATATATATAGATTTGGGATCTTGTACCAACTATCCACTCGCTATTTAACTGCATTTAACTAATCCTACACCATCAGATCTTCATCTGACGGCCTACAACAAACCCCCCAATTCAGTATTACAACCTCCCTACTCTTACTTCCCCTTTACTCCTACAATCACGACTTACTTCCCCTTTACTCCTACAATCACGACTTACTTCCCCTTTACTCAGCACCACCACCACCACCAGCACCACCATCACCACCACCACCACCTTATTTCACCGGCGACGGAAGTCAACCACCGCCAAAAGTCAACCTCCACCGTCGCTAGTCACCGCTGCCACCTCTTCATTCTATTTCACTCTCAAAAGAGTAAGTATTCATGTCTACTTTTATCGAAATTGAGCTTCAAATTCATGAACCGAGATGTCCTGCTTTTTCTCAGAACTAAATTGTGTTTGTTGTACTTGATGATTTGTGTAAGTAAATTAAACTAGGGTCTGTTATAATTTCGGATAAATCAAATTAGGGTTTCTGTAAGTATTCATGCATAAAGATTCGCTTTTTAATGCGATTGAGCTTTAAATTCATGAAACTAATGTCTGCTTTTCCTCAGTAACTCAAATTGTGTTTGTTGTACTTGATGATTTGTGTAAGTAAATTAAACTAGGGTTTGTTATAATTTCGGATAAATCAAATTAGGGTTTCTGTAATCAGGTACTTTTGTTTTTTCTGATGATGTTTTTCTTCTAATGTACTCATAGTTGTTTAGTTAATGTATCTGCAAGACTAATTTCTGTATCTGAAGCCTTAATTTTTGTTTTCAGTGTTATCCCCTTCACTCACATGATTTTCCCCCATAGTTACATTGTTTCAGATTGTGGTTACATTGTTTACCATGTGAATCCGTAGAATACAAATTTGTTCTTCTCTGTTTGAAATAAGCATCAGATTTTCTAGTTACAGTTTATTTCGTTGTAGTTACATGAATTGTCCCTCTAGTTGCATGAATTTTCCCTCTAGTTACAGCTTTTTCACAGTTGCATAAGAATTGACATTCAAGGCTATTTTGTCCTTAACTCCACATTTTCTTATTTGTACACCTATTTTGGTTTAGTTACATTTTTTACGGTTGTAGTTACATTGTTTGTACACTTAGTTACAATTTTTATCCCTGTCGCTACTGTTACAATAATTATGGGTTTAGTTACAGGATATTTCATCCTAGTTGCACTGGTCGTTTTTCTAGTTACATTGTTTTTCACCTTAGTTGCATTATTTTTCATTCTAGTTGCATTGTTTTTCATCTTAGTTCCGTTGTTCGCTTTTCCAGCTTTTTCGATTTTCATTTGTATATATGAAGCATTCTCGCTTTGGAATTAATTAAATTTTTCCTGTACTATATATGAAACATTCTCGCTTCACTTGATCATATTTCTTGGTATATTGTGTGTGTAGTGCATCCGGTTTTTGAACATGTGAAGTGAAAATTTGCTTCATTGTTGTCGAATACTTTATTGATTAATGATTTAATTCGATGCCCTGTATAGTTAGAATTTTATCAAGATGAGGAATACTTTATTGAGGAATATCGTAACTCAAATCGATCAAGATGTAGTGTTCAAGAAATGTGGTTATACGGTCGGTCGCTATGGATCCGTAGAATACAAATTTGGGTATAGTAATATTCATATATCGCTTGATTTATGTCAGATTTGTTTGTCTATAGAGAGGATTTGTTCATGTATCCGGAACACTAATATGTGTATCCGTAGCTCTAATTTTTGTAATCGATTGTTTGCTTGTTGCATATGCGTATAGTAATCTTGGTATTGTTCACTTGGATTTTAACTGGTAGTGGTCGTATGTACTGTTCAGTGAATGTGGTGGTGTTGTTGATTCACAAAATATGACTTTAGATACAACAGTGAATGTGAGTTTTCAGTGAACAGTTTTCCCCTCCTACTTACGTTTTTTAGATGTCCTGTTACATTCATCATATTCGTCAGGTCTACTTTGTTCCCAAATTCACTCCATTTTTGTTTCACTTGTTCTTTCCTTCCAAGATTGCAACTTTTCAGTTTATTTTTGTATTTCTTGTCATTTGTTTAACTTTCTTGTTGTTATTCTTGTTGAATTATTCCATTTGTTGAATTATTTCTTGTCATTTTTCAGCTATGTCATCTCCAAAGGAAAAAACAAACCTTACATTGGCCACTACGACCAGTCCCCAACACAAGCAAGTTGTTCCTCAAAAGCGAAAGAGGGGGGATGGTTTGTCTCCTGAACACCTACCTACTTTAATAACCCGTATGTCACCTAGTCTTCTAGAAAGATTCATAAAACTAGGTCCTAGCGCTCAACAAATTAATGATATAAAGTCAATGGGTTTTGGAGGTCTCCTCCAACTAAAAACTGATAAAGTGCCTGGACATCTAGCTTATTGGCTAGTGTCTAATTTCAGTACTGAGTCATGTTCTTTATTAAACGGTGCATTACGCATCGTTGATGAAGATATCCATCTAACGCTAGGTCTTCCAATGAGTCAAATACCGGTTAAATGTGCAACTACGGGTGATAAATGTGAGTCGTTTCTAAAAGCCAAAAAAACCTGGTTGTTGCAATTTGGTGGTCTTGACACGCTTTGATGAATGAGGTTTACAAGAAAATGGTTGATTAGTTGATGGTGGTGATGACTTTAAACGTATTTTTGTTGTCTATGTTGTGTCAGGTCTTCTTAATGGGGTTAAGGGTAATGTTTGCAGCCTTAGAATTCTGAAATCACTTGATAATGTCGATACTATCAGTCATTTCAATTGGTGTGGTTTTGTCCGAAAGCAATTAATTGATAGCGTCGATAAATGGAAACAATCAAAAAATCCAAATCCCACCTTTGGAGGTCCTATTATGGTCTTAGTGTTTATATATTTAGATCGAGTCTCATATAAGTTCAACGACATTCCTCGAGTATTTCCGACGTTGTCAACATGGACAAAGGATGCGATATCGGCCGTGTTTCAAATTGAAAAAGCTTCGGGTTTGGTCAAGTCTTTGTTGAACCACGGCTTAGAAAAGTCACATTTTAACCATCGATCGTTAGGCAAGTCGAAAGAAAGAGTAATGTTGTCGAATCGCCTAATCTTGTTAATCACCTAGCCGACGCCGCAATTAAATTCACTGAATCATACGACAACTTATGTTGTCCTTAGAGAAGCAGGCGAAGAGCCCTCGATTCTCGACGTCGCTCGTCAGATGGCTTCTCTAGCCGAGTCATTATTTCAGGGGTTTTCATGCTCAACAAGACGAGGACAAATTTGATGATGATGATGTTAAGAGTTCTAAAGAGAATGATATTAAAGTTGAAGCTAAGGAGGACAACAACGCTTGAGCGATGCCGTCCAAAGATGTGAATATCAAACGCATCAAGCTTTTCGAGCGCTTGCGCTACATAAGAGCTTCGGTAGTGAAGACGAGCTGATTGCACGCTCTAGTTAAGTTAGAAATCGCGCCGAAAGCGCCCTGCTTTCGGGTCGCAAACTACACAACCCGACCTGGTGTTCCCACCGCCAGTATCATTGGGTTTTTCGTTGAGACCGAAGTCTCAAGAGTTTGATAATCTTAATCAGGCTCAAGTTGTCCTCAAAAAGGGTGTTCTCAAGAGCGCATCAAAGAACAGCAGATCAAATAACAATGTATCAAAGAAACACAGACCAAAGAAACAACAGATAAGCGAACAAATAGATGGTTGGTTGAGACGGATGGAAAAGGAGTCCATCCGAAAAATCAATGAGGATGTCATTGATTTAGGTGGTGTTTCACCCGTCATTCGTCAATCATCAAAAGAGAACTTTTTACGCCTGGCCATGGGGCTCCTCAACTACGTCGGTCACCAACAATCAGTTCTCCATCTTTTAGCCCTCCTTCCTTCAAGTCGATTTCGCGTCGATTTCAAGAAACCAATGTTGTTAATCGTGGTCAAATCATGCCCGAAAAAGTTTATCTGTTGAGGGCACCGAAAGCGATCAAGGTGATAACACTAAACATCCATGGAGTTGTGCTGACGCTACTACTGAGAAAATGCTTGATGATGTGATCGACTTAGTATGTGAATCTGCCGATGTGCATGATGTGCACAAGAGGAACAAAAAGACCACTGAGTTGGCTAGTAACCATGAGTCGCAAAGAACTGTTTCTCGTCCTCCAGTAAGGTCTTCCCCACGGTTGATAGCACGTGACACAATGATTAATGCTCAACCGATTTCATGCCTTGTTACTGAAGATGCACAATTGGGTCAGATAAAAAGAACTGTTCACATTTCCGATGTTTTTAAGTCGCCATATGTGGAAAGAGTTATCAACTTACAACTTGATATAACATCTTCCGAGAAGCAAGTTGTAGACTTTGTTCTATCGGAGTCGCTTGATAACAGGTATTCTTGATCTTTAACTATTAGTTTTTTTTATTAATTTTTCTGGTTACAGTAACTATGAGTACAATTATAGGTTTTGTGCTTGTACTAGATTTTATGTAGGTCTTATCGCGTAAGTGTGGCCGTGCTAATGCCAGTATACCGAATACTTCTGCTCTTGCTTCACTCTGATCTGATGACTTGGTGTTTTGAGGTTGTGATGTTGTGTTTTGAGGCTGCTACTATGCTTTGCATCGTGCTACTGTGGTTGTTGTGTATAAGTGTGTTGTCGTTGTGTGTTGGTCGTTCCTCGCTGTTGGTACTGTTATTTACCCTACTGCTGTCGCTGCAATTCTAATCTGCTCATATTTTGTGCTGTTGTTTTTATGGCTGCCTTCTGCTGGTGTAATTTAGAGCAGGTCAGACCTGCTGTCTGTATGTTGTAAGGTTGGTCGATTCTGTTGTGACCCGATTCTTCTAGAGTAATATAGCGTTAAGCTGTAAATTGGTGATATCTGAATAATTACTATATTATTATAGGTTTTGTGCTTGTAGTTACACTATTTTTCACTTTAGCTACATTTTCTGAGTGACTTTTGCAACTGCTTTTGCGGTGAAATTCTCTTCGGGATGTGATGATTTGACTCTCAGTAGGGAGATTTGAAGACTCTTTTCATAGGAGACAGAGTATCGGAAAGTATTATCAAGTGTTGGTGTCACCTGTTGAACAAAAATGAAAAATTCAAATCTCAAGAATCACCTTCTCGCCTTTGGTTACCATATCCTGAATACCATGTTAGTTGACATTCATTACTGTTTCTAACTCTTTTTTTAATTCACTTTTTTTTTTTTTTTTTTTTTTTTTTTAACTTACTATTTCTAACTCTTTTTTTTAATTTTATGTAGTCTATTGATAATCTTGACATTGATTACTCTTCATTGTCACTGGTAAGATTCATTTATTTATAAATTTACTAATGTTGACTTTTATTTCAACCATTTCTTTTTGTTTTTAATGTGTGTGTTGTTTGACAGATTTTCGTTCCAATCACGGACCTGAGTAACCCTTGTTTTCATCAGGCGCCAATTTTAAGACCATGGAATTTCAAGTCATTCATCCTATGAAAAAGCAATATATCAAACATACTAGTTCTGTACATTGTGTTGTATGTTTTCTGACTTTTTTTTCATCTTAGTATCGTATAGATTTTTGATTCACCATCTTATTTGCACTTGTTTCTACGTGTTGTGATAGTCATCATTTTAAAGTTATAGTAATTATGGATTGTTTCCCCTTTGTGGTTACGCGTATTATGAGTTCAGCTACAGGTTTTATCGTCCTAGTTACATTGTTTTTCCCTTTGTGGTTACACTTATTATGAGTCAAGCATCACTTTTCCCTTGTAGTATGTTGAAATAAGCATCACATTTTCTAGTTACAGTTTATTTCGTTGTAGTTACATGAATTGTCCCTCTAGTTGCATGAATTTTCCCTCTAGTTACAGCTTTTTCACAGTTGCATAAGAATTGACATTCAAGGCTATTTTGTCCTTAACTCCACATTTTCTTATTTGTACACCTATTTTGGTTTAGTTACATTTTTTACGGTTGTAGTTACATTGTTTATACACCTAGTTACAATTTTTATCCCTGTCGCTACTGTTACAGTAATTATGTGGACAACAAATGATTTAAATGGGCCCGCTTGGATTGAAACAACTAACTTACGTAAAACAAATATGTATTGAAACAAGATTTGGTCGTGGTTTAAAAATTATAAGTCCACTAACTTATGGGCCCTCAAAACAAATGGCCAACTCGGTCCATTTAAATCATTTGGAATTTTAGATCCATTCAATTGGACTGCTTCACCTTAGTTACAAGATATTTCATCCTAGTTGCATTGTTCGTTTTTCTGGTTACATTGTTATTCATCTTAGTTGCATTGTTTTTCATTCTAGTTGCATTGTTTTTCATCTTAGTTCCATTGTTCGTTTTTCAGTTAAAAAATGAATTAGACGTCGTTATAAAAATGACGTTACATCAACAATTATTAAATGTTCCTCAACAACCGCTAAATAACACACAAATATTTCAAAAGAAACAACATACTCGCAAAACTTAACACCAATATATTACAATAAAACAAACCGATCTCTTGTCTCATTACCTCTAAAACTAAACACCAATATATTACAATAAAACAAACCGATCTCTTGTCTCATTACCTCTAAAACTAAACACCAATATATTACAATAAAACAACATGATCTCTTGTCTCATTACCTCTAAAACTAATCACCAATATATTAGAACAAAACAACATGAGCAGAAAAGCATTCAATTTAACTAGAAACACACAAAACCAAACTACGCCATTCTTCGACATCTAACAGAGCAAACAAAACAGCTTTTTATTTGTTGAAGAAAAACGCATACTTGATGATTTTAATCACTTTCAACATCCACAGCCCTGAAATAAGAAATTAAATTGTAATTAATATTCAACATAAAGTACTATACTCTTTATATAATTTAAGTTAAAAAAAAAAAAACATACTCACAAACTATTTAATCCTCCTACGGATAAATAGTTCTTATAGTAGCTACTATTCTGTTAAATATAAGTTGCGGATCGTCTGAAATATCGTAGGTTAATAAACCAAGCCTCTCCTCTGGACCGATTGTTACATAGTCCACAGCACGCCTAAAACAACGTCTATCATCTCTCTTTGCGACCCATAAGTATGGCCCAGTTGCATAGCCGTCTTGTGTTTGTAACCAATCAGTTTTGCCATGATGAACTTGCATAAAAATACGTTCTAGCTTGAAGGCTGCTTTTTTATGTTCTTCCGAACTGCCAAACTCAATGACCACTCTCCCCATAAATCCCTCGGACGTTGTCCATACCGGTGTAATTCTAGAAAGTAAAAATCCAAATTGATTTAAAGTTTGTTTTAGAGAATTATAGCTTCTGGATACTCTTTTCCCATTTTCAAAATGATAGGGTAAGTTTGCCATTACACATTTGTATGGTTTGGCATATTGGTTTGACATTTTTTTTGTGATATTTTTTTGATGTTGATACTCGTGTGTTTTAGTTCTTTTAAAGGGGTGTGAATTTATAGTAGTATGAAGAAGTAAGAATCTTATTTGGTTCAAAAGAAACCAAATACTATGCTGGTTACTTTTTTTTCACCTTTAGTTACATGACTTTGCCTTTTAGTTACTCCTTTTTCTGCACAAGTTCAGCAATTTAATATGACTTGTCAAACCAATTTAATGCCAAGTTCAGCCATTTAATATGACTTGTCAAACCTATATTGTCCTGAACTTCATATTTTCTTCTTTTCTTGATAAAAAAAAAAACGTATATTTGCACTACCCAATTTAATACCAACTTCAAAGAACAAAAACAAAGAGAAACAAAGAATATACCAAACCAAAATTCAATTGTGACAGTCAAATACGATGAAATAACTACCCAACTCGGCTACTGTGACACAGAAAACTGATTGTTCAAGCAAGAAATCACGATTAAATCCAGAATTCGTACAAATAACTATTAATAAACTTTCTGCATACATGGCCAAAATATTTTACTCTTATATTCAGCTTCAGAATGAAAAAAAATGCTGAATACGACAATCAACAAACAGACAGTACAGATTTAAAGACCACTCTACACAGGGCAAACACCTTCATTGACACAACGCGTGCCTACATGTGAAAATATTTGCACCACGCAAAACATTTGGTGGAGCGGCCTATGGCTGCAGCCAACCAGAGTTACCAGACAAAAGCAGCCACAGAAATGGACAGTCAGCAATAGATAGTTTAGAGCAACCACAATAAGGCCTAAAAACAGCCACAACCTCTTCCCGTATTTCACAGTAAACAGCAGCAAGAATATGACGTAAAATCGCATGTATCAGTCAACCACGACACCCATAACTTCTAGTTACACTATTTTTCTGTTTAGTATCATAAAAAGCCAAATAGGAGAAATTAAAATTTATAATAATTTAGTAAATGACTTACCTCTTCTTCTTTTTGGATTGTCGAGATTTGTCACAATTCCGACTATCATGATTTGCCATTTCTCCGCAAGCACGACATTTTCTCAAGGGTTTTTGATGCTCTTGTGTTGCTTTTTCTCGGTCAGTCATCATTCTTTTACCCGAGCCTTTATTTTTGGCAATGTTGGGAGGCAAAACATGAGCTTCAACGGGTATTTTAGACCCAATTAGAGTCTCGATTTCAGCTTTTTTACCTTTTCCTTTTGCCTTCTTCTTTGAATCCAACAAGAGTTGCTCATTGAACGACTGGAGCAAAGCCAACAATTCTTCCGTCTTTTCCTCGTCGTTCTCAACCAATGACACAGAAGTGAAGAGTTCCGACCATAACTCTCCAACTTTCTGTTGCCTCGTGTCTACTGATGCGCAATCCTCTAACAGTGTTGTGCCAACAACATTAAAGATCGGACGACACGTAGCTCTCTTGCTCCACCTACTCAACATATACTCCGATGGTATCTCCTGAAATCCCCTATCCTTCAACACCCACAAAGCATGCCGACACAACATTCCAAACCTTTCAAAGCGTTTGCAGACGAATGTTTTATTTCATTCTCATGATATGCAACCTCATAGAGTTTCTTCCTTTGTCTATCATTGATCGTTATCATTTCAACATTTTCATCCTGTTCTCATGCTATGCAGACTACGATTGAAGCAACATCTTGTCAACTCCTCTTGAAACTCATAAAATAAAGCCTGTGTAAAACTCCGATGCTTCTTTTTCCATCAAGAGAGGGGTAGTAATGACGGAGATGAATTCTTTGAATCTACCGTGAGTTTGGAGTTTTTCCACCTTTGAGCCGCCCATTGCAGTTGGAAACGCATGTAAAACTCAACGAGGGATAGTTGGGGGTTAGTGAAGTTATCTTGAAGAAGGCTGTTTTGGATTGAGGATCTTGATGTCGTGACGCAATGTGCCTCCTAAATACGTGATCTGAAGTAGGATGGTATCCATGATTTCCTCATATCAAATATTTGGGAGAGCCATTCATTGTCAGATAAATCATATTTCTCAACGATATTCTTCCACTCCGCCTCAAACTCCTCAATCTCCACTTCATCTCCCCAAATAATGGCGGAGATTTCCTTCAAGAAGTCGGTGTCACGACTCACTGATGCCCCTACTTTTTCTGGCATCTTTTTGGTGATGTGCCACATACAGTACCTGTGGTGTGTTTTGTCCGAAAACACCTTATCGACACCCGCTTTTATCCCCAAACATTGATCAGTTATCAATGTTGTCGGATAACAACCACCTACTGCTTTTAGGAAGTTTTCAAAGAGCCAAGAAAAGGAGTCAGCATCTTCCTTTGAAATGAGACCGGCTCCGAAAGTGACACACTTCTTGTGGTTATCTACACCCGTAAAAGGTGCAAAAACCATCTTATACTTGTTGAAGTCAAACGTCGTATCGAAAGAGCAGGAATCGCCATACAAAGCATAATTTTTTATGCTTATAGGGTCCGCCCAAAATAATTTCGTAAGCTTCTGATCTTCATCGACATCAAAGTCGAAATAAAACGACGGACACATTGCTCGTTTTTGTATGAAAGTTTCTATCATCATCAAGGCGTCATACTCCTTCAAAACCTTTTCACATCTCTAGAGAAATTCTTGAAATCTTGAAGTGACGCACCGATATTGTTATACCCGTTGACATATTCCTTGAACATACGAAATGTTTTGACCGGACCATGGTTCACCCTAGAGTTGTCGATGATCATCTTCTTGTGCACAACATTTAACTCCCTTCCACTTTTCAAATGAACCATTGTAGTTGGCGTCATCATGTGGTGGTTATGTGCCTCTACAAATTTGTAAACCATGTACTCACCCTTCTCAACCATTTTAAAGGCTACACACGCTTTGCACCCTTGTCTAGTCACTTCTCGTTTCTTTATTTTACCTTTAGCCTTCCCTTCTCCGTGCTTGTTACAAACCAAAGTTTTGTATGAAGGAACTCCCTTCTCATTTCTTTTTTCACCTTCCTTTCTCATTGTAAACCCACAAGTGGTGGCATAGCTACTGGAGAATTCAATCCCTTGTTCTAATGAAGCAAACTTTTTCCTACAAGTGGTTTTAGCTCATCACGACAAGAAGGTACACCATCACACGATTTAGTTCTTTGTACTTTACGGGCTATCTGGCAAAGACTGTGAGTTTAAAAATTAGCACTGTGAAGTACCCAACAAGGTACCATAACGTGTGACAAATAGTCTAAGCATGAAAAGTACAAAACTGACTACTCACTTTGGTTTTGAAATGTTACAGTAGGAGAGTCTGCTTCTTTTTCTGTTGTATCCTTCTCATTAGCACTACAACTACCTGCATTTGCAACAACAGTTTAACTTATCTATATAAAACTATCCTTATACAGTAAGTCAGAGTGTTAATTAGAAACAAGCATATATAAAACTTATTACCTACGCAATCCGTTGTTTCCATAGCATTTGTGGATTAGGTCTCAAGATTTGAAACATTCCTCATCATTGTATCTTGAATGCTAGTAGATGGAACTATTGTTCCACTAGGATCTTCTACTGTGCTTTCCATATTTTAAAATCCTACAAATGAAAAATATGTGAGTACACTAAATACTAGTTTAGTTACACAAAATAACTTATTATATTCAGTAAACAAATATTAAACAGAAAATCGAAATAGACAGACATTTCAAATCACACATCATTCACCAAACAGATGACATTTCATACAGAAAATGACATAGTAGTCATTTACGTACATAATAATGTTCAAATATTCAACTACACAAAATATTCTACATTCCTAGACCTTGTAGTCGTCATTTTACCTTCTAAATATTCAACTACAGAAGATACTCTTACTTTTCTAAACCTTGTTATATATTACAAAGAAAATTACAAGATTCTTCCTTCCTAGACACATCAACTACAAACAAAACAACATCGTCGTCATTTGAACTAGTCAATTATTACTATATCCTTAGCTCTGTGTAGTAGACGATTTGCCATCTTGTATGATTCTCCAAACATAGCATCGTCCCAGTGGTCAAGGTAGGTTACTTCATCAAAATCTTCCAAATTCACTAGATGTTCAATATGAGTTTTCTTCCAAGCTTGAAAATAATGTATCACTGCACGTGTACATTCAACTGATGTCCAATCACAGACGCAACGTTTTGATATGATATTGTTATTTCTCGTAACAATCTCAACACCATTCTCATAAGTTGTCTGAAGGCTAGCTTCATATTCGACTGGGATACGAGGATCATTTTTAGATAGCAAAAACATTGCAGCCCAACACTTACAAACAAAAGGCAGTTTCGCCTTATCGTTAGGATTGTCAAGTTTTTCAACGATTAACTCCATGTAATCAACACCACTAAAAACATCTACTATAGGTTGAACCCGTTTTCTTCGTTGTCGTTTTATATCCACTAAATGAGGTTCTCCAAATATCGATTTCATATTTTCTTTTTTTTGGTTCAGATACTCATCAACAAAATGCTTTTTGTCTTCATCATAATTATTCACACCCCATCCTATACATTCTAGGACCATTTTCTGAATCAACACCTAACTCAATTTCACAAAATGAAAGAAGAAAAAGTCATTAGAAGTTACTAAAAATATAGCTAAACAGAAGCATCAAGACACACAGAAGTAATGAAAATAATTAAGGCAACAAAGACTTGCAAAGCGTGCAGAGTAACAAAGATGTCCAACAAAAATGAAACCCTAATAACACAAATTAAAGTTACAGAAACCCTAATTTGATTTTGCAGAAGTTTAAGCTTTAATAACACAAATTAAAGTTTTAGTTACAGAAATTAAACCCTAATTTGATTTATCTGTAATTTTAATGAAACCCTAATTTGATTTATCCCTAATTTTAGTTACACAAATGAACAACTACAACAAACACTATTTAGTTACAGAAAAATCGACATTATTTACATCAATTCGAAGCTCAATTGCAGTAAAAATCGTATCTTTATACATAAATACTTACCCCTAATTTTATTTATCGGTAATTTTAATGAAACCCTAATTTAATTTATACCTAATTTTAGTATGAATTAGTTACACAAATGAACAAGTACAACAAACACAATTTGAGTTCTGGAAAAATCGACATTATTTACATCAATTCGAAGTTCAATTGCAGTAAAAATCGAATCTTCATACATAAATACTTACCGTTTGACTTGCTGACGACGGCGGTGGTTGACTGCTGACGACGGCGGTGGTTGACTTCTGATGCCGGTGAAATGGAGTCGTGTTGAATGAGTGAAGGGGAAGGGGAAGGTGTTTTGTTTTTTGTTTTTTTAGTTTTGTTGAGCGAGTATTGCTGAGGGAAGAAGGGGAAGGTTTAATTAAGTGAGGTAGCTGAGTGAGGAGTTCGTACGGTTCGTAATGAGTGAGAGTTCGTACCAGATCCCACCTCTATATATATATATATATATATATATATATATATATTCATAGTTTTTTATTTTTGATTTTTATACTTCTAATTCAATAACTAATTTCCTTTATATCATTTATGTATTTAACATGAGTGAAAAACATATACAAACATTAACACACAAAAGTAAAATCAATTCAAACACAAGAATAACAACATATTTTTAAGAACACATATGCTTTAAAAACATTTAAATTTCATAGCAATTTCATTTTTAGTCTAAAACATAAACTAATTATATTTTCATGTTCATCTTATCACAAGTATTTTAAGCATGCAATTTACAAAAATTAAAACGAAAAATTAAACCAAAAATAGGGTAAATGCCGTGTGGTTTATTAGTGGACAATAAATTCTATTTTTCGATTTTTGTCTTCTAATTTAACATATGATACTTAGGTGACATAAAATCATACATACAAATCAAAACATCACTTAGGAAAAATAACATATAATCAATTTCTAGGCGCTTATCATTTATAGTGTGCGAGAAGCACCTTAATTAGGTTAACGAAGATGAAGCCTAGCAATTGTCGGGATCTATGATGTTGTCGAATTGGCTCAAATCGATACCTCCACCTTGCTCCCTGTCTATGGTTAAGATTGGTACATAAAAATAAAAATAAGCAAGTTAGTAATTTATTTTAAAACTAAACTAGCTAAATTAAAATTTAAAGTGTAGTAGTATTTTATGTTTAGGTGATGTTTGTATTTTAATTAATTTGATTTATATTCTTAAATAAATATAAGTATAAAGAGGATGTGATCACTAAAATAATTGGTGAAGGATTTATTTATGTGCTTAAAAGATTTAAAGAATAAGAAACAAATGATTTAAAGAAGAAAGAAAATGGAAGGATGATGTTCTTCATGTTCTTGAGTATGAAGGCATGCTTACTAAAGTTCTTGAGTTGAGTTTTATTTAGAGAGGAAAAGTGTTAGAGATTTTAGTTGTGTTTGTGTAATGAATTGTAAGACTAGTAGTAAGTGAAATGTATACTAGTAACATGTATGTATTTGTGTATTTGTTTTGTATTTGTAATGTATAAACTTTAAATTAAAATGAGCTAGAATGATGATGAAATAAACTAGATGTGTAAGTGATGAGACATGGTAGGAAAGTAGAAAAGAAAATGGAAGAGGATAACTTGGACCAAAGGCCAAATATCTCGGCCTACTCAACACACAAGTCCCGATTTTTACGTTTTTGAAAATTTCGATTTACGCGCATGCGAAAAGTCTCGAAATGAAATATATAGTCTTAAAATAATGGTTCGAAGTAAGATCGAAAATAAAAACGAAAATAAACTTCAAAACGAAATCAAAACAAAAATTGGGTACTAGCTCTTCGCAACTTTGATTAAAAATTTTATTTGATCGAAATACTTATTTTTTTCGTAGAATGTTATTGATTTAAATAATTATACTCAAACGTCAAAAAGTTTATCAGTTTAGGCTTAGTGTAACTCATTATTTCGATTTTTAGTGAAAGTGTTAGTTAAATCAAATTGAAATAGTAAATTGATATTAATATAATATGTTTTGTTAGTAATAACTAAAATGATTAGGCTTTAGCTAATCGTGTTTGATTTGGATTATGAGTAAGTATATTTGAAAAAGGAATTAGGTGATTTAATCACCTTAAGTGGCTCAGCCATTTTGGTCAACAACATTGACCTCGATTTGCGTGCCAAAATTTTGTCGTTGAGAAATTTGTCGTAGATTCATCATTTGATTTATCAAGTTTGAATATGTAAAAATAAAGTTCAAATTCAAAGTATATCAAAATGGTTTTAGTTTAGGTGCGAGAATAACTTATAGTGTATTGTTTTAGGAAATAATTGAGCAAGGAAGGTGTGGGTACCGGGATCAGACATGGAACCACTCGACGTCTTGCTAAGGGCGTAAATTTAAAAAGATTAAGTACAAAAAACCTTTAAAACTATTTTGGAGCCGCAACTAAATTATGAAGGAAATTTAGAACCCGCCTCCGTGTCCTCATGCTCAAAGACACGTCTTAGAGTTCAAGGCACGTCGACACCCATCCGTCTAAGGCTATTGTGAAACCAGATTCGGATTCGGGTGAGGGTACTTTTCTAAAGTATAGTTCAAAATAATGTTTTTATGAAAGATCTTTTGGAAAAGCCTATCAAAAGATAGCCTCTACTAGACTTGAGAACAATGCAAAGAATCATACATGAGCCTAAGTAATTCGCTACGTACAAGTGCGATATAAATTTTAAAAGAATGCAAAAAGAGATTGTTTAAAACCCTCAGTTAAGCATGCTTAACTTATTAACGAAAACAGTTCAGTTTAATGACGAATTCATTTTAAGTGATTTAGATGCAAGATGAGGATTTGCTAAATGCATGCAGTAAAATAAAGTTCAATTAGCCATTGATTTATTTTAAAGAGGTCAGTTGTTTATGCGACTTTGGAAAGGTGTTACGAATAGGTTGTGTATTCGAGGTGCATGGCCGCCTTATGAAAAGCAGACTCGCGTACCAAAGTTGGGGTGAGCCTAATGTAGGCCCTTGCTAGTCTAAGAAGTAAAGAACGACCTTAATCCATGGTAGGATTAAGTATTACCTGTCTCGAGTTAGGAAACCGGCAGCGCTTCGCTTCAAAGGGAAGAATTCAACACTAGGAAAATGAAGAATTCAAAGGTGTTTATGCGTGAGGCTTTGAGAGCTTGAGATGTGAATTGTATTCTGAAAATTGTGTTTGTCGAATGAAGGGAGGGTTGTATTTATAGTGTAGAGTTCGGCAGATTTTAGGAAATCTAGGGATAAAACCGGACGTAGGAGCCGCAAGACTCCTTGCGGCTGCCTAGGGCAATCGCAACATGCCTTGCGATAGCCCTTACCAATCGCAATGCCCCTTGCGATTGGTAGGGCGGGCAAGATACTCTTTTCTCCGTATATTTCCAAATATCTTTTACGAAATAACCTTGCTTGAGCTCTAAGTTACGGTTTGCTAGGGTTTGTTTTAGGGTTTGACTTGGTCAATCCTGATCCTTGGAAAGCGGGCCAGGCATGGGTTCGGGCTCGATTACGGGCGGGCCACGAAAATGTAAGAGGGGTGCATTTTGTGGCATTTTGTGAAATAGGACATTCCGTAAGGCTATCCTAGGTGTTTGCCAATCCTAAAAGGTGGTTTTAGAGACTGGGCCTAAATTTAGGTGTTTAGGTGAATCGAATTGAACCTTGTAAAGGTAAAATGATCAATTAGACTTAAGATGCTTAAAAAGGGTTTGCGCACGCCGATTAGGACCCGAACTTGAGACAAGCTAGACTCTAGACCTAAGGACACTAAGAGTGATGATCCATGAGGAAACCTCATTTGCATTTCAAATCATTTAACTCGAATTCGTCATTAGTTAGAACCATTTAAGTCAACATAAAAGCATGCAATAAAAGTCCATTGTTACATCACTGGGTTTTTGGTGGGAGAATGCGGTTTGGGTATCCACAGAGCCCCAGTTTGGTGAGCTTAGGACTAAAGCGAAAGTCAAACTACATTTCTTTATCCAGGACCACATTCTGATCTCGATGTCATCGTGGCCTTGAGTATGTGTCCATGGGTGAGACTAGGACTCCGAACCGGGCTTATCCGGGGAGGGACAAACATGTTTAGGGACATGACGGTCCTTGCATACTCGTAAGGGCATGCCTGCCTGCCAAATGCCTTTGCGTGTTATTGCTGTTGCTTGGTCTCGTCAAAGAGTGCGTATGCTTAATCTCGTCAAAGCGTAGATGCTTCATGCTTCGTGCTAGCGCTTGTGTTGGTGCTTATCTCGTAAAGAGTGCTAACTTCCGCCGGGAATTATCGTCGGAGGAAAATGCTAATGCTTAGTGTATACGCAAAGGTTGTGTATAGTGCTTCAAACTCGTTTAAGAGTGTGGCGGACTTTAGGTGACGCCTTAACCGAGCGACGTAACGTGAAAAACTGTTAAAATGGGCTAAAAGTGGACTAGAAGTCCATATTTGGCCTTGAAATGAGCAACAACGAAAAATGCCCAAAGCCGAATCGCAAGCGCCCTTGCGTTTTTTCCCCAAATCATGGCGTCCTTGCGATTAGGGTCTTGGGCTTTCTGGCCGCTATAAAACACGGTACACCGTGATACTTACTCCATTTCCCATTTTTACGTTTTTCAATCTCAAAAATCGTCCCTTGCGATTTCTAAGCCGTTTTTGCTCGTTTGTCTTGCTTTACTTCAAAATGGATCAAGGTAACACTCCATTTTACTTGTTTTTATGCATCTTGACGTTGTAAATTGCTAGATCGTTCTTGAAATGTAGAAAAGACATTTTTAATGAAAAACCGTCTTTTGGTTTGAAATTTGTCGTTTGATTACTAGAGAACGATACCATTCCCTTGTATTATGCTATCCTTGAATGTATGTGTGAAATGCATATGGTTTGAGACGTTTTTGGACCATTTTCGTATGAAATGGTCCCGACCCAAAAATCGGACCCGGATTTTCGGTCTCGGAATTGCAATTAAACTTCACCATAGGTTCCCCTTGACTAGTATAGTATGTGTATGGTGTTAGTTTTTGAAAAATGCTAGTAATCGTCCCCTAAATTGAGGTTTAAAGTCGATTAATACGGAGAACTTAGGTCAAAATTAGGGGTTTTTGACTGACAAGTCCAAAATGCAATTAGTTGTTCTGAGGTGTAATTGAAGGTTAATGTAGGGTATAGAAACCATCAAGTTGAAATTTTGATGTGTATAGAGCGGCTTTCGGCCAAATTGTGAATTGAGCCTGAAAGGGCCCTGTACAGGGTGTTCTTGTCACGTTGTTACTTATGTGGTTTGTCTTGTGTCTTCGTCTTGTGTTTATGTTCCTGGAATATTGCAGATGAGGATTGGTCTGGACCTCCTACGACGAGGGCTCGTGCTCGTCGAAGTACCGGTTCTAGCGCTGAGGAGCCTACGACTCCTGGCGGTTCGAACTTGCGTCGCGCTTTTAGCGCGAGGGATCCTTCTCCTGGATCCATTAACTTTCCGACCCGGAGGGGTTGTGGGCGAGGCATGGGCACCCGTGGGCGTCCTGGTGGTGCGATCGGTGAGGAGGAGAGAGAGGTAGAGGCCATGGAGGTGGGCGAGTCTTCACAGGCTTCAGGGTCTCGTCCTAGAGGTCGTGCGAGTCATGGTCCGCGTGTTGACCGTCCTTTTGCAAAGAATTGGGACGGTCACACCCTGTTGGCAGACCGTGAGCATCATTTGTCACATCGGGCTCTTAGTGGGCTCGAAGTAGGATATATGAGGACGTTTTCTGGTATTTCGTCCATCATTTGGGCGTATCGAGAGGTTTTGTCTCCTGGGGCGAGGGAGAAGGTAGATAGGTGTTTCCTGGGCCCGTTGGTCAGGCGTTGGATCTAGATTGTAGATAGCCGGACCACGGCGAACTTGAGGGTCATCCGGGCGTTCCTTGACAGATATTGGGGTACGACCACGACGTTCCATTTGCCGGGGTTCGAGGCAGGCATTACCTTGTCTGCATATGCTATTATCACGGGTGTGCCCTTTGGCGACCGTGACATGGACTTTAGTCTGGCGCCAGCGCAGTGCTTGCTGCGATTGGAGCTGGTTTGGAGGTGCCTTATCAGGGGAAGGCGCCTAACTCTGTTAAGACGAGCTACATCATGGAGTACTTCGAGGGGAAGACTCAGCATGGTCCTGGGGCTTGGAGCGACGAGCAGAATGCTCGTATGTGGCTCTGGTGGTTCGTTAGCTCTGCCTACTTCGGCGAGAAGGGCGAGCGGGTTGCTACTTCGGTGTTGATGTATTTTACGGGTGAGTGCACCTGGGCATATGATTTGGTGTCCGGCCTTGGGCTTGTGCATCCGTTTACGCATGGATGTCATAGGCCACGGAAGAAGATGGATGGGGGGTCTAGGGTTCCTATCGTGTCTCCTGGCTTGTTGTTGGAGGTACGTTGTTCTTGTCTTCAGTTGATTTGCTTAAAGTGTTGATTTCTCGTGCTAATTTTGTTTTATGTTTCTTGTGTAGTGTTGGATCTACAGTCACTTCCCTTTCTTCCTCCCAGCCCGCTATTGCCATGGAGTAGAAGTACCTGCAGTATGGACTGGGTAATGCGTGCAACAGACGGCACGATCGGGTCGTATGACCTCATTCGTTAAACCGAACGAGTGAGAGGTGGTCGGTATGTATCAAACCTTCTAAATAGCATGTATTTAGATGATTTTGCTTGAAAAGGTGTTTCACGTGTTTCTTCTTCTTCAGTAGTTCCGCGCGTCAGTGGGAAGCGATACCCGCAGCGTTCTGAGGGGTTGTGGGTGCGTTTTCGGGAGCGTGACTCCCAGCGGTTATACTTGGCTACGCCGTATGGGTATGTTTGGTACTTGGGTGAGCGTCTGGCGATTCAGACGAGGTATCCTGACTTCGTCGTGCCTCTTGATCCACCTAAGGTTCTTTTCGAGACGCGCGTCTTGAGTCGGCAGCAAAGGCAGCTGCATCTTGAGGGGGAGTCTAATAATCTCCTCCTTCATCAGCTGGATTACGTAGAGTTCGCGATGGGTAGGTTGGCTAGTGGGCCCATCGAGGTGTGTTTTGTTCTTGTTCGTTTGTGTAGAGTAAAAATTTTCAAAAATTTTCCCTAGTTTTTCAACAAAATTTTCCTGACTTTGTTGTGTTGTGACTTTGTTGTGTTGTGACTTTGTTGTGTTGTGTTTCATGTTGCAGGTGCCTGACGCTGACTTGGCGTTCCACCCCCAGACTTCCCTACGACGGTGGAGCATGGTAATGCCGGGGCACGGGAGACCTTCCACGTACCTGAGTATCTGCCGGCAATTACGGATGCGGGGATGGATAGTTGGGGTGATAAGGTGAAAAAGGTATGGCTTCGTCATTTGTATACTATGTAAGCCCCCAGTTTGACCAAGTTAGTGGTTAACGAAGGGCAAACTTAAGTTTCGGGCCGGGTTTTGTATTACTCCCCTTAGTTTGACTATAGTTTAATGAAACTGTAGCCAAAATGGAGTCTTCGTTTTTTGTTTTTGGTTTGAAAGTGCAAGTTTGAGTTTTAGCCCCCGTAGTTTGTCTTAATTTATGTGAAATTAAGGCAAAATGGAGCAGAGAAGGCTGCGGTTTTGAAATTACCCTCGTAGTTTGACTTAATTTGGTGTAGAATTAAGACAAAATGTGCTTGAAAATGTCTTGTGCAGGTTGCGAAGGACGTCCATAAAAAGTTGTGGCGGGCGGCCCATCGCTGGAGGATGGCCTGGGCTGAGCAGGCGGCTGAGCTTTGTCAAAGTCGGGCAGAGGTGGCTCGTCTTCAGGCGGAGGTCGCAGAGCTTCGTCGTCGGCATCCCTAGTTGTTTTCGTTTCTTGTAGCTTGAACTTTGTGGTTGTTTCTGGTGTAATCGTACTTTCATTTTCTTCATGTACCTGTTTAGTTAGTAGCTAGAAAAAATTTGAAAATGATTCCCGAGTGGGAGACTCTGCTTTGAAAAATGCTTTGCTGAGAAGGTGTTTGAAAATGTTCATTTTAGACGTTTAAAAATTCGAAATGAGCTTTAAAACGAATTATGAAAATGAAGTGTGTTGTGATCGGATTAGTCATCGTTTTGTGATGGATCCATGTTCGATTGTTCGTAATTAGGCCCGAATTAGGGAGCCCAATTAAGATGTACGTCGTAATTTTATGCATGCTAGGATTTGGAAAGTTGAAAATATGGAAATTCAGGGATAAATCCGTCCCTAGGAATCGCAACACGTGTTGCGGATGAGACGGGTAATCACAAGGGGTCTTGCGATTGGCACCTCCAATCGCAAGGCTCCTCGCGCTTCGGCTCTGCTTGGTTTATCGTCGAATTTTCCTAATTCGAGATTTTGTTTTCCTATATAAAGAGGGGAGATACGAGGTATGGTCCTCATTCAATCTCAATTCTTTTGTTTGCTTATTTTGTATTCTCTCAAATAGCTTAGTATTTGTAAGAATATTTTTGTATTTTTGAAAGAATGGACCATTTTGATGGTCTTTTGAAGCGGTGGACGTCTTCCCTTAGTGATTCGGAGAAGAAGGCGTTGTCTTTGTCTGGAGCAGGTGTCTTCATAGGTTTTAGGCAGATGCGCGTCGAGGTGGACTTCCTTGACGCTTGTCTTGACTATTGGGATCCTAGGGTGCACGTTTTTAGGTTCCCGGACGCGTGAGATATGTCCGCTGTTGCTAGAGGAATTTTCGCTATCATGGATGGTTCAACCGCATTACTACCCCAAAGAGCGGTTAGGAGTGAGTTTGGCTATAATGGGAGATTGCGACAGTATCTCTCGATGACCAATGCTCATGCGGATGGGTTGTTCGAGGGAGGCGTGGTAAACAAGCGACGGTTGTGCGAGCGTTACATGAATTTGAGTAACGTGAGCATTTCTGCTCGTTCTAGGAGGAGAGCCCTAGGGTTTTTCTTGCTACATCGGTACTGCTTTGCTGGGTCGATGGAGGATGGTGTGCATGGCCATGCTAGGTATGCACGGGTCATGGAAGAGATGGAGCTGGGCCATGATCCTTCGGCTTTGATCTTGGCTGAGACTATATTAGGCTTGGACGACCGCCATGCGAATCGTCTAAGCTCGTATCGTGGATGTGCTAGGATTCTGCAGATATGGTTGATGGAGCGTCTTCGTGTCTTAGCTCCGCCGGGAGGTGATGTGTATGTTCCTGCCGGGTTGACTACTCGTACTCTTCATTGGGCTATGCCTCGGGAACGGTCAGTGAACTACTTCCAAGGGTTCGTTCGGGAGAGGACGATAAGGTGGGTCGTATCGTGGTGGTCCATTCGACACATCACTAAGACCGCGTCGATTGGCCGGATGCGGCTAATGGGATATTGTTGTGTGGGTTTGAGCGAGGTGTATGTATCCACCCTCATCGGTTGAGGAGGCAGGTCGGTTTGGCACAGGTTATTCCGGCGCAGGATACTCGGATATGCGAGTCGGTTGTTCTGAACAACCGGATGATCGATCACTAATCAAATATTAGTGTAAATCAAATTACTCTAATTTAATGAGCAAGATCTATGTGGTTACATAGATACTTTGTTATAAGTTTATAGAAATTTATACCTTTCTTAAAAGGGAAATTAGGGCACAAAACTAGAACTCCTTTCTAGTTTTGTTTCTTGAGCTAGTGTTTAGGATGATCCTCCAAAACTCGAGTTTCCAAAGTAGGAAACCTCCTTTGAGAAACACCCAAGAATTACTCCAAAATACTAAGGATTTTGATCTAGAAATCACTTAGTATGGACTTGATAATATGTGATAATATTATTATTACTAACTCTTAGTAATACTAGTATAATATGAGTATTAGGTATTTAGAGAGAATGGTGAAAGAGGTTGAATGAAAAACAATACATGTTCTCTCATATTCTTTAGCCTTTCTTTTATAAAGAAAAGGAGCAAATACAAGTGTGTTAAACACACTTGCATGGGCCGGCCTAAAGGGAGAGGTGAAGAGAGGAGAGCTTTTCTTGTGAAGAGTAATTCTTTGCATGGTAATCATTGTGTTAGACTTGCATGCATTAGCCACAAAACAAGACAAATAAGACAAGGGAAGGAATCTTCCTTCTCCTTCTCTTTGGACGGTCCAAAGAGTGTCTTATGGGTCTATATTGTTTTTCCAATATTTGTCCCACAAATAGTTATAATTTATCACTTAATTATCTAATATAATAAAGTGTAAATTAATTAAACTCTTCCTTAATATACATGTACACTTACACATATATCAAAATGTACTTTTACTAATCTCATTAGTAAAATATACACAATTAGTGAATTAACGTTTAATCACTAATTCCCATCTCCTCTAATAATTTTATCGATATAAAATTAAATCCTCCGAGTTCACAACTCGATTTCTCTCTAAATCAATACACTGACTAACCGTTAGTCGATTTATCAAGTTACTAATATAATCGTATCTCATACAATTAATTAGCTTAAATATTTGGAGTACGTTCCTATAGGTGTGACTTAAAGGGATCAATTGATTACCGCCGTTCTCACGACAATAACGTCAAACTCTAGTCAGCCAACCGTTATTGATTTACGTTAATCGATTGACAATAATACAGGATTATCCCCATGTATTCCTTAATTGAGATTTATTAAGTAATCGCACTATTGTGGAGGACACATACTCCAACAATCTCCCACTTGTCCGAGACAAGTTGTGCATTACCAATTCTCATGTCCGTTTCACATCTCCCACTCAATGCAAGGTGTCTTACAGGTCGTACTTGCATTCAAAGATATATATCATGAGTGGTTTCCTCAATAAGGAGAGTAGGTATCGTAGGGGAATCTCAGGTATATTCTTACCAAGCGTGGCCACGAATTTTCAAATGACTACTCCTCGAGTGGCCCAAAGATGTTTTACCCGACAAGGGTGGACACTTCCTTCCACTCGATTATCTTGTATGATCACGGATCACCATGACCCCAAAGATGCCCTTATAACCCCTTTCACGGCATAGCTTAGGACAAAAATGAAAGTCACTCAAAACCGCACCGACTGCACAATCGGTTTCCAAATAAAGAATTGACTCAAAGGAATACTATAGAAATTCCCACCACGACCAGGTTTCAATCGCATTGAAAAGGAATTCTATAAGCGTCACTGCCCGACAGAGTGTTTTCACAGTCTGTCGATGCAAACGATCAGTCATCACTTATGACCCCATGGTGTTGAACCCACCATTGATCGACTTGCAATCTAGTCTCTACGAGACGTCACCTCTTTATAAGAGACCAGGGACCAAATACTTAGTTTATCCCGTTCACTTGAATACGTTCAAAGTTGTCACACAAATATTCGGATAAACAAAGTATGCATTCATAATGACTTAAGATAAAAACAATGAATGTTATTTTCATATATGTAATAGGATACATCACTCAATTACATATTACGAAACTAAAGGAAATCTGGCATACGCCGCAACCCCATGGAGGCGGTGTGAGCGTCATGTTTAGCCCTCGAAAGAGGCTTGGTTAGAGGATCAGCGATGTTATCGTCTGTCCTTGATACGTGTCGTTAGGCGTACTCAAATTAATATTTTTAAAACCGTTACTATCCGTTTAAAATACTCAATTTACGTAATATAGGGTAGTAAGGTGTCGATCCCACGGAGAGGCGAGTGGCGTAATCTGCTAGCTTACACTAATGACAAATTCGTAACTTACAAATAATACAGTACTTATGGGGGGTTTATTTAGATTTTCAGATTATAAATTATAAAGAAATTACTAATGTAAATAAATTATGAGTTTGAGACAAAAACCAATTTAAGCCCAAATATGAGATATTCGACCTTTCTACCACGATTTACGCACTTAATTCAGTTAACTCGAATTCACTTTATCAGGTTAATGTTAGGAATCTCGATAGCGAAAATTCCCCTTAAGTCCTCTAATACAATTTAATCTAGGACCAAATTGATTTTAGGTGTCGTAATTTTGAACTAGGCCAAAACTTCTCTTACAAGTTAAATTCTCAAGCTTATGTCGCAAAGCCTATGATTTCAAATGTAGCATTACAAACGATTAACCCACGCTAATTAAAACGATTAGACGTTAAATTAAGCGCGACCAAATTATACCCTCTAACCACGATTTAACTATGTCGCAAGTCCAAATTATGATTAGTTGCTACTTTTAGTATATAATTTAGAGTAGCCCAAATTCTATACTTAGCTATAAATTACACCCTAATACAAGAATAGTAGCACTCAAGATTAGAGAGTAAATTTAGGAAATTTCACACAAGTATAATTCGATAAATAAAGCAAATTCAAACTGAACTATTATCAAATTGTCACATAATCAGTCAATTGATCGAACATTCTAAGTACAAGCTGAAAAGCGAAATTACAAGTAAAATAAAGGAATAGAATAGAGAAGAACGCATTGAGATTAACACCCTGAACATCGCGGCTCAATGCCGGTGGCGAACCTCGAGAGAGCCCCAAATTTCCGACCTCCTTATGGCGTAGATAGCTACCCACTCGGACTCGCTCTTACTCGACCCAAATCCCTCGATTTCACTCCGAATTTCGCTCTCAATTCACTTTCGTTTACACTGATTTCCGATGTTCTTGTCTACCCCAAATTGAAGAACAATTGGGGTTTTTATAGGAAGCCATGTTAATCGAAAAGGCCGCTCTCAATAATTGATGCTCATAAATCATTGATTAACTTCGTCTTTCAATGCTAGCGTTACAAACTCGAGCGTTGCGGATGAAGTCACCTCGTGCTGCTATGTCTTCTGCCGTTTTCTCCTCTTGGTCTTTAATGGCCCTTCCTTTTCTTTATTTGTTTATTATTTGTTTTTGTTTCGCTGGTTGTGTGTTCCATGTAGTACTAGTGGAATTAATCTACTAATGAATCATTAGGCCCACTTTCTTTGATTAATTAATGATAAGTCCAACTTGTACTTTGATCCAGAAATAAGTTTGGGCTCGTTTTCCATTTGGACGATATCACCTATCACATTAAGCAGATAAATTATGTATATTTCGCCCAAAAATAATATTCAAGTTAAATTAACTCAGATTTACTAAAAATATATAATAAAGCTCAATTTATATAAAAGACGACTCCAAGTGTATAAAAATAGCTACTAAAAATATAACAAATTAAGCGCTTATCAAATTCCCCCACACTTAGACTATTGTCGCCCTCGACAATAACAAAACATGAGCTCAAATCAATGGCATTCTTCACTTTTTCGAACCAAACTAAATAAAGAGTACCCGACGCGATTTAAAACATTTTGGAAATTATCTTGCTGAAACATAAGAATCAGAGATTAGTTTAATATGAAGCGTGTACTGTAAAACTTCTCCACTACAAACTATTCAATTGATTAATAAAACGACAAAACACGTCACGAACGCTTTCAAGTGAAATTTTAAACAAACATAAGATTTTTCACACTCATCCATCTACCCTTTCTCAACTGCAAAAATCGACTCAAAGAAGGTGGGTTTCAGCCAATATTAAGGTCTTGGGGAAAGGGGATACTTTCGGTACTTTAGTATTACCACCGCAGTACAAGGATCGTTCTCCCGGTTACCGTCAAGTGTACTCGATACTTCGGATTATTTTTTCCATTTTCATTTCAATTGCTTTTTTCTTTTTTTTTTTTCGGTTTTTTTCCGTTCTATTTTCTTTCAAATTTCTTTTTTTTTTATTATTTTTTTCCTGATTTTCCCCGAAGTCAAGTAATCTCCCTGAAAGTCCATTAAAGGAGTCACCTCGAAAGTATTAGCAAAAAAAGACCGGCTTACACACCACACAACTGAAAGTAATAAACAAGTGATCAAGATAAAATGGGCGAGTGCTATTATATATTGTTCATTTGCAATTTCAATATAAAAGAGACTCGAAACGTATCATGTTGTGAAATTAATCAGTCCAAGTTTAATAGGGAGAAGAAATTTACGCGCACAAGTCTCCAAAGCCGGTTGTAACTTATGTTCAATTCGTCACTAGAAAGAGCATTTTTCCAAAAATTATAAGTTAGAGCGTAACGTCGGGTTCCCTAATTTAGTAGGACCTCAGTCAAAAATTAGCACAATTTTCAGAAAATTTCGGCAGCATCTCCCCTAAAAATGGCCAAATCCAAAAAATTTCAAGTCCTGTAAAACTCATATCAAACAACCTTAACCAATTCAACTCAAATGAGCACTTCAGTGCTGCTAAATCAATTCATTTATTCAACATTATCAGTCCCTCCCCCACACTTAAACTGAGCATCGTCCTCGATGTAAAGCAAATAAAAAAGAGAGGGAGAAAGGAAAGGGAGAGAGGGGACTTAGCTGGTTCAGTGGCTGTAACTCGCAAGTCCCATGCTGATGTAGGACGGATCAAGCAAGAGAATAGTCCGACTTCAGAATATATGCTCCAATTTCTTTACTTTGTATCGTCTTGCACGTCCTCACCATGAAAGTATTAACCCGAACCACTCGAACTTATATAGCAGCCTGCAAAATAGATGACTAGGCAAGACAAGTGAAATCTGACAGAAAGGCGAAATACCTATAATAATGAGCTGATTTTTATTTATGTTTCCTAATTTTTTTTGTATTTTTGATTTTTCTGATTTTTTTGTGGCCGACACTATAAACATCCCCCTACAAAGGCTCCGAACTCGGGGAGGCACTTAAGCCGACTCGACTCGTAAAGGTAAAACAAACAAAACAGAAAAAGAAAATAGAAATATAGATATGGAGAAGAATACAATCATAATCAATATAGGATAGGCAACTAAGAATATCAAATTGTTTGCAAATAGCAGATCAGTGCATAATCGTTCAGTCAAAGTAGTTCATTTTTTTCGTAATTTTTACAGCCAAGTAACAACAGTGAGCAAATATCACAAAACGTACAGCAAAACCAAGGGCTATTTGTCAAGTTTAGACGAAGATCAGAAGGTTTAAAACACTAAAACGCACACACTAGGCATGAACTAATCGTCACAGATGATGATTGACAAATTAGAAAGTAAGTTTGACATTAAAGCAATATTAAGCTGCTACAACAAGATTACATTCAGTATTCAGAGCTTGCAATATTGGACACAACAAATCAGTAGGAAATGTCACAACCAAAATTTGTAACAGCTAAAAGATCTACTATAAAATATTCCTACAACAATAACACAACTATAGACTATTTCTATATGTACACATCCAAAACAATTACAAGGATTTAAGGTTACCACTACTAAAAACGTACATAATGTCAAAGCTATAAATTAAGCAGACACAACACACAAAATTTCAGCATAAACCCAGAGATATTAGTTAGATTAAGATGAAGATAAGACACTTTACAGCACCAAAATGATTTACAGGACATGAATTTTATTGAAACAAAATACTGAACTATAAACTATAACGTGAATTGGACATATAAAGGAATATCTAACTAATGGAATCAAGACTTACTCTATGATCAGATATCATACTAACTGTACCTAACAGACTATAAATATCATTCACAACAAACATTTAAATATTTTATAGTAGCATAAAGCAATTAGTTATCATAATCTGTTAAACAAGAACAACATCTTTCAACTTTCTCTACTAGTACGTAATAACATTAATTAAAGCTATATTTGTCACAAAGACTATACATTATATAAGTGTAAGCTTAGGTAATATAACCTACAGATTTCATGAAATCAATCTCCCCGGCAACGGCGCCAAAATTTGATACGTGTCGTTAGGCGTACTCAAATTAATATTTATAAAACCGTTACTATCCGTTTAAAATACTCAATTTACGTAATATAGGGTAGTAAGGTGTCGATCCCACGGAGAGGCGAGTGGCGTAATCTGCTAGCTTACACTAATGACAAATTCGTAACTTACAAATAATACAGTACTTATGGGGGGTTTATTTAGATTTTCAGATTATAAATTATAAAGAAATTACTAATGTAAATAAATTATGAGTTTGAGACAAAAACCAATTTAAGCCCAAATATGAGATATTCGACCTTTCTACCACGATTTACACACTTAGTTCAGTTAACTCGAATTCACTTTATCAGGTTAATGTTAGGAATCTCGATAGCGAAAATTCCCCTTAAGTCCTCTAATACAATTTAATCTAGGACCAAATTGATTTTAGGTGTCGTAATTTTGAACTAGGCCAAAACTTCTCTTACAAGTTAAATTCTCAAGCTTATGTCGCAAAGCCTACGATTTCAAATGTAGCATTACAAACGATTAACCCACGCTAATTAAAACGATTAGACGTTAAATTAAGCGCGACCAAATTATACCCTCTAACCACGATTTAACTATGTCGCAAGTCCAAATTATGATTAGTTGCTACTTTTAGTATATAATTTAGAGTAGCCCAAATTCTATACTTAGCTATAAATTACACCCTAATACAAGAATAGTAGCACTCAAGATTAGAGAGTAAATTTAGGAAATTTCACACAAGTATAATTCGATAAATAAAGCAAATTCAAACTGAACTATTATCAAATTGTCACATAATCAGTCAATTGATCGAACATTCTCGAGTACAACTGAAAACTGAAATTACAAGTAAAATAAAGGAATAGAATAGAGAAGAACGTGAGAATATCACCCTGAAAATCGCGGCTCAAAGTCGGTGGCGAACCTCGAGAGAGCCCCAAATTTCCGACCTCCTTATGGCGTAGATAGCTACCCACTCGGACTCGCTCTTACTCGACCCAAATCCCTCGATTTCACTCCGAATTTCGCTCTCAATTCACTCGTTTACACTGATTTCCGATGTTCTTGTCTACCCCAAATTGAAGAACAATTGGGGTTTTTATAGGAAGCCATGTTAATCGAAAAGGCCGCTCTCAATAATTGATGCTCATAAATCATTGATTAACTTCGTCTTTCAATGCTAGCGTTACAAACTCGAGCGTTGCGGATGAAGTCACCTCGTGCTGCTATGTCTTCTGCCGTTTTCTCCTCTTGGTCTTTAATGGCCCTTCCTTTTCTTTATTTGTTTATTATTTGTTTTTGTTTCGCTGGTTGTGTGTTCCATGTAGTACTAGTGGAATTAATCCACTAATGAATCATTAGGCCCACTTTCTTTGATTAATTAATGATAAGTCCAACTTGTACTTTGGTCCGGAAATAAGTTTGGGCTCGTTTTCCATTTGGACGATATCACCTATCACATTAAGCAGATAAATTATGTATATTTCGCCCAAAAATAATATTCAAGTTAAATTAACTCAGATTTACTAAAAATATATAATAAAGCTCAATTTATATAAAAGACGACTCCAAGTGTATAAAAATAGCTACTAAAAATATAACAAATTAAGCGCTTATCAGTCCTAACCTTACAAAGATCAATTTCCTTCCTTTCCACATTATCTCTAATAACGTGGTATTTCCTCAAAACGTGTCTAGACTTGTTACTAGACTTGGGCTCCTTTGCTTGGAAAATAGCCCCACTGTTATCACAATAAGCGTTGATTGGATCCACGCAGGGACTACTTTTAGTCCATCCAAGAATTGTCGAATCCACACTTTTCTTAGCAGCCTTCAGATGTCGCCAAATATTCACTGGTTGTAGAATCGCGGTGACACTGCTTCAAGCTCATCCAACAAACAGCTCCTCCATTCAACATAAAGACACAGCCGGATTGGGATTTTAAATCATCCCCATCAGTTTGGAAACTTGCATCCGTGTAACCCTTTACATGTAGCTCAAGTTCTCTTCCAAACACTAGAAACGAATCCTTAGTTCTTCTCAAGTACTTAAGGATGTTTTTCACAGCTATCCAGTGACTCTCACCAGGATTAGCTTGATACCGGCTCGTCATGCTCAAGGCGAATGCGACGTCGGGACGAGTGCAAATCATAGCATACATGATTGATCCTACAGCGGAAGCATAAGGGATCAATTTCATGCGTTCAATTTCCGCAGGAGTCGTAGGACATTGAGATTTCTTCAATGTTATTCCTACACTCATCGGAAGAAAGCCTCTCTTGGAGTCTTTCATATTGAACCTATCAAGAATCTTATCAGTATAAGTTTCTTGACTTAATGCTATTATCCTTTTGGATCTATCTCTATAGATCCGGATACCCAAGATGCGTTGTGCCTCTCCCAAGTCCTTCATTTGGAAATGGTTTCCCAATTCCACCTTTACCGAATTCAAACTTGGAATATCATTTCCAATCAATAGTATGTCATCCACATACAAAACAAGGAAGGTTACCTTGCTCCCACTAAACTTCATGTACAAACAAGGTTCCTCGGTACTCCGAGTGAATCCATTTTGTTTGATAACATGATCGAATCTATGATTCCAACTCCTTGATGCTTGCTTAAGACCATAAATGGATCTCTTAAGCTTGCATACTTTCTTAGGGTTGGATGTATCTATAAAACCTTCAGGTTGTGTCATATACACTTCCTCTTCTAGAATCCTATTCACGAAGGCGGTTTTTACATCCATTTGCCATATCTCATAGTCATGAAATGCGGCAACTGCTAAGATTATCCTTATGGATCGAAGCATGGCAACCGGTGCAAAGGTTTCATCATAATGAATACCTTGGACTTGTGAAAAGCCCTTTGCCACCAATCTAGCTTTGTAAACATCTATATGTATATCTATGCCGAGTTTGATTTTGAATATCCATTTACACTGAAGGGGTCTCACTCCTTCAGGTAAATCTACCAAGTCCCAAACTTGGTTCTCGTACATAGAATCCATTTCGGATTTCATGGCCTAAAGCCATTGTTCGGAGTTGGAGCTACTAATAGCCGCCTTGTAGGTTGAGGGTTCGTTGCTTTCGAATAACAACAAATCACCCCCCTCCTCGATGTTACCGAGGTAACGGTCAGGTGGATGACTAATTCTTCCTGACCTCCTAGGGATTATAACCGTGTCAGAAGACGAGGGAACGGTTTCCTCATTTTCTGCCTCGGTTTGTGGCTCTTAAAATTCATCTAGTTCAAATTTTCTCCCACTCTGTTTCTTAGGAATAAATTTATTTTCTAGAAAAACAGCATCACGAGCCACAAACACTTTGTTCTCGTGAGGATTGTAGAAGTAATAACCACAGGTTTCCTTAGGATAACCTACAAATAGACATTTGTCAGACCTTGGAGCGAGTTTATCGTCAGTTTTATTCTTAACGAATGCCTCACAACCCCAAATTCTCATGAATGACAAACAGGGAACCGTTCCCGTCCATATCTCATATGGAGTCTTATTGGCCGCTTTAGTCGGACTTCGATTTAGTGAGAAAAACAGCAGATAACAGTGCAAAGCCCCAAAATGATCCAGGAAGCTCAATTTGACTCATCATAGACCGAACCATGTCAAGTAAAGTTCGGTTTCTCCTTTCGGCGACACCATTCAACTGTGGTGTGCCCGGAGGAGTCCATTGTGATATTATACCACAATTCTTAAGATGTGAATCAAACTCATTACTTAGATATTCGCCACCACGATCCGATCGTAGTGCTTTTATCCTTTTGTTCAATTGGTTCTCAACCTCATTTTGAAATTCTTTAAATTTCTCAAAAGCATCACTTTTATGCCTTATTAAGTAGACATAACCATATCTACTTAAGTCATCGGTAAAAGTAATGAAGTAATGATATCTTCCTCTAGCGGTGATGTTTAATGGACCACACACATCGGTATGTATGAGTCCTAAAACCTCACTTGCTCGTGTCCCTTTACCGCTAAAGGGTTGACGAGTCATCTTGCCTAAGAGGCAAGTTTCGCATGTACCATATGATTCGTAATCAAATGGTTTGAGAACTTTGGTCTCAACAAGTCTCTTTATGCGTCTATCGTTTATGTGACCTAAACGACAATGCCAAAGGTAGGATTTGTTTGATTCATTTGTTTTGAGCCTCTTGTTTTCCACATGATAAACATCATTGACATCATTTAAAACATAAATACCTCCAATTGAAATAGCTTCACCATAAACTATTTCATTAAATGAAAAAATACAACGGTTGTTCTTAATCACAAAACAAAAGCCTTCCGCATCTAACACGGAGACGGAGATAATGTTTTTAGTTAGAGTTGGTACAAAATAACAGTTATCTAAATGCAACTCTAAACCACAAGCAAGAGCGAGTACAAAAGTTCCCACGGAAACGGCCGCTACTCTAGCTCCATTGCCCATGCGGAGATCTACATCACCCTTGGCTAGAGCTCGTACGTTTCTCATCCCCTGCAAATGATTACAAAGGTGAGATCCACATCCGGTATCCAATACCCATGTAGAAATGCAAGCATGATTGATGTCTATCATATAGAGATTAGAAGGAAGAATACCTTTGGATGTCGCACATCCATCTTTCAAGTCCTTCTTGTACTTGGGACAATTGCGCTTCCAATGACCTACTTCATTGCAATACTTGCAAGTGTCATTGAGAGGTTTACCCTTGTTGATCTTGGGCTTGGACTTATGTGGAACACCTTCCACAATAGCCTTGCCCTTACCTTTGCCTTTGATGGATGACGTTTTCTTGGCCACCTTCCCCTTCTTGACTCCAAGAGACATGTTCTTCATTTTCATGGAGAGAACATCTTTTCTCTCCACCTCATTCACTTCCATATCCCTCTCGGCTTGGACCAAGAGTGCATGAAGTTCATGGTAACTCTTATCCATGTTGTTTCATGTTATAGTTTACTCTAAAATGAGCAAACTTGTTAGGAAGAGAATGAAGAATGCGGTTAATCGCAAGAGCTTTCGGTATAGCACACTCTTGACGCTCAAGAGTGTCTATTTGCTCAATCATTTTGAGCACATGAGGTCCAACTTTTTGGTTCCTCTCAAGCTTTGCATCGAAAAACCGTACCGCGGCTTCATAAAGCCTTATTTGCGGTGCTTTGGAGAACATGGTTGTCACTATAGTGAATATCGCATATGCACTTTTTTGAGTGACAAAACGGAGTTTGAGAGCGGGTGCCATGGACCAAATCAAGACGTTTTTCACGTCATTGTCCACTTTCACATACTCATCATAGGCGGCTCGTGCCGCCCCGGATCGAGAAGTGGGTTCGGCGGGTGGTTGATCGGTAAGGTGTTTGAGCACATTGTCGGATGTAGCGGCGCCCCTCATTGTCGAATCCCATTCGACAAAGTTGCTACCGTCATCCTTAAGGATACACTTATCCATCACGGTTCTCAACCATGAATCTTTGCCCAAAATGGGCGCGGGAGTTGATGGTGATGCCATTGCGATTTGAAATAAAAAAAATATTCTACAACAAACATGAGGAAATATATAAGCATTCATTGTTTATTAATAACATTTGCTAATACGGTTTTAAAACAAATGTCCATTTATATAATGATCTCCCACAAAATTATATAAATGATTCCAAGACTCGTTTTTCATATAAAACTAGACATCTCATGTTTCCTTTTATATAAAAACGATAAGTCAACACTTGACTAATTCTACACTAGAATGCTTGGTTGATGATTTTTTATAAAATGCATCCATTAGCCCCAAATAACTCTTATTTGGTTGAGTCCAAACCAAATTAGCATGGGACTTCCTCCCACTACTTACCTATGGTAACGAGGTTCCACGTTGCGGAGGTCCTCACGAACATGAGGTTCATGGTCGCCACATTTGGAAAGGCTTAATCTCAATTCATTTGTTTGATTATGTGGGTGATCTTGTCAATTTTAGTCATAAAAATTCTTTGTAAGTGAACTAATTTAGGAATCGTGACTTAAATCGACAATTATAGTGGGATATCGTGGCATGCATGGCGATTTTGGCATGTATGCGGAAAAATAAGCAATCAAACAAGCATAAGCAAGCATAAGCATAAACCTAGTATGGCCACCTAAAAGTAATGAAAATTACAAGGAGTTACAAATTGGAAACCAACTCCTTTGGTTCCTCTTCATATGGACTTCATCCAAGGCCCCTCCTTGCAAGCTTTAGAACACTTCTAAGGATCCATCTCGATCCATCGCCGGTCTTCGGTTTACAAATAGTTACAAGTTTAAATTACAAATGAATACATAGCAATCCTATTATACATTTGTAAATGAAATAAACTATTAAATTACAAACCGGCGATACGAGATCGCATTTAATTACAAACCCACACGATATTCCCTTTCATTACGGGAAATATCGGTAAAAATATATCAAAGTATGGCCATACTAGTAAGAACAAACATCCATTCAAAAATAAACATTTATCCAAACATGCATAATGAAAAGCTTATAAATAAGACATGCCAAAATCGCCCTAAACAATAATCGCATTAAATCGTTTCAAATCGATCTCATTTTTAATCGATTAATCTCATATTAATCAATAATGCTTAAAACACCTTTTAAGCTTGAACTAAAACTTCTAAACTGATTTAGAACACCCAAAATTAGTTTATACTAACTTATGGTGATTTTAGTTCACTTTAGTGGTCATTTGCTAATTACTTTAACTTTAATCATAACACTTTATGAATAAAGCATTAAAAATACAATATAATATAAAATAAAACCATTTTTATTTTGGAAAAATTTTTTACATTCTGGAACACTTCCAAAATGTCAAAAAAGAAAATCTTGGTCAAAAACTTTTAAGAATTATATTTACAACAATAAACATACGATTTCATCGATTTTATTTCATAAACTCAACAAAACGTCCAAAACAGTGAGGAAAACTCCCAAATTTATACGTGAGCATCCTCTTAATGTATACAAATATTGGTATAAATTTCATGTCCAGAAAACAACGTTTACTATATGTTTGCACATAAAATACATTATATACCGATTTTAAACAAATAAATGGATAAATATTCAAAACTCAAAATCTGACTTTGAAAATTTACATGCAGAAAGTATAAAAATAAAGTTTCACTATGTAACAATTTCGTGACCAGATTCCAACTATAACTATTTATAGACATTATTTTAGCCAAAAACACACTTTTTGACTCGGTTTTGTATAAAAATCATTTTAATTAGCAAAAAATTTCAAAAATAACGAAATTTTACCAGTAACTTCATGAGACTAGAAAATTTGCATGCTATAAAAATCTCGTGTTAAAACCACTTTTAACACCATTTTCGGATTTTATCATATTTATTCTCAATAAATATATAAAACTCCAAAAACAACAAAATAAATTTGTAACCACAAGCCTAAGCTCTGATACCACTTGAAGGGATCTCATCCCATTCACTAATCAAATATTAGAGTAAATCAAATTATTCTAATTTGATGAGCAGGATCTATGTGGTTACATAGATACTTTGTTATAAGTTTATAGAAATTTATACCTTTCTTAAAAGGGAAATTAGGGCACAAAACTAGAACTCATTTCTAGTTTTGTGTCTTGAGCTAGTGTTTAGGATGATCCCCCAAAACCCGAGTTTCCAAAGTAGGAAACCTCCTTTGAGATACACCCAAGAACTACTCCAAAATACTAAGGATTTTGATCTATAAATCACTTAGTATGGACTTGATAATATGTGATAATATTATTATTACTAACTCTTAGTAATACTAGTATAATATGAGTATTAGGTATTTAGAGAGAATGGTGAGAGAGGTTGAATGAAAAATAATACATGTTCTCTCATATTCTTTAGCCTTTCTTTTATAAAGAAAAGGAGCAAATACAAGTGTGTTAAACACACTTGCATGGGCCGGCCTAAAGGGAGAGGTGAGGAGAGGAGAGCTTTTCTTGTGAAGAGTAATTTTCAGACAGAATCATTGTGTTAGACTTGCATGCATTAGCCACAAAACAAGACAAATAAGACAAGGGAAGGAATCTTCCTTCTCCTTCTCTTTGGACGGTCCAAAGAGTGTCTTATGGGTCTATATTGTTTTCCAATATTTGTCCCACATATAGTTATAATTTATCACTTGATTATCTAATATAATAAAGTGTAAATTAATTAAACTCTTCCTTAATATACATGTACACTTACACATATATCAAAATGTACTTTTACTAATCTCATTTGTAAAATATACACAGTTAGTGAATTAACGTTTAATCATTAATTTTCATCTCCTCTAATAATTTTATCGATATAAAATTAAATCATCCGAGTTCACAACTCGATTTCTCTCTAAATCAATACACTGACTAACCGTTAGTCGATTTATCAAGTTACTAATATAATCGTATCTCATACAATTAATTAGCTTAAATATTTGGAATACGTTCCTATAGGTGTGACTTAAAGGGATCAATTGATTACCGCCATTCTCACGATAATAACGTCAAACTCTAGTCAGCCAACCGTTATTGATTTACGTTAATCAATTGACAATAATACAGGATTATCCCCATGTATTCCTTAATTGAGATTTATTAAGTAATCGCACTATTGTGGAGGACACATACTCCAACATGTATGTCGTCACCGGTTATGGTGAGGTTTGGCCAAATTAAGACAAGATGAGGAATTCACGGTTATGTGGGTCCATTGAAAGGGAATTCACGGTTATGTGGTTCAGCCATAGGCTTTGGAGGTATCACAGGTTAGGGTGAGGTCCGGGGTAGTTCACGGTTATGTGGCTATCCAGTGCTCCGTGCTTTCTCTTGCGCTTGATGTTGGGTTGTATTGTTATAGCTATGGATGTTGTCTTTATTCTACTCTTGTAACACCCCGACTTTTCCCTTTTATTTAAATAATTCATTTCGTTAAATTCGTATTTCATTTCTCTTAATTTTGTTATTTTTGGCTCGTGGAATAAGCGAAACCGTAGTCAGAACTTCAAAAACGGAGTAATTAACTTAAAAACAGTGTAATTTCCTCATACGAACTCCGATTCAGGTGATTCAAAACGCTAAACTGCGTATTTTTTTCGACGCCGTCGCAACTGCCAAATTTTCAGGAGCCATATCGAACCGGTCCACCCTGGGCCGAGCCGAATCCCAGCTCGGGTTGGGTTTAGGGCTTTCTTGTGTAGCTTTTTGATCAAGACATTAAATATCTTATTATCTCCTAGCCCTAGCAACCTTAAGATCTGATTTTTATCTTCCTAATCTCATCCCTAATCTCATCCTCATTCATCCCCCATAATTCTCTCACAAAAACTCTCTCAAAACTCATCAAACTCCATTGTTGATCATCTTTTCTTGCATTCCTTTAGCCCTAAATCTTCCCTAGTCTATTCCCTCGGTATATGACTTCTTTTAGTTCTTTTATTTTTCTGATTTTTGTATTATTTTATGTGTTATTATGTTGTGTATTCATTGCTTGTGTGTTTTGGCTTGGGTATTCAAAGGAGAAGGTGATTTTGAGGAAGGAGACACCATTCTTATCGACGAGGAGAAAGGCTAACTTGGTTTTGGAGCGGTAAAAGGTAACTAGGTGTAGCCTTAGTGATATTTTGACTCGTGTGAGACCATATGATTGATTGAGGATGATTTGATTGTTGTTATGTATGTAAAGCTATGAACTTTGGGTTGATTGTGCTATGAAATCATGTTCTTTGGTCTTATTTGTGTTGGTCTCACACTAATATGTCTTATGGAATGATTTGGGGTGATTGTTATATTGAATTTGGGTTATGTTGTTATTAAGTTGATTTAAAGATGATAATTTTGGGAATTATAATGGTTTATTATGGCTATTCTTGAGTTCTTATGATTATTACTCCGTATTTAACATGTTGATTATGGTTAGTGTTGAGAATGGTTGTAATAGGGTTGGTTATGTTGTTAAAGAGTTTATGATGGATTGAGATGACTTTGAGCTAAAGGATGATTGTGTTAGCATTGTTATTGAATTGAATTGTTTGTATACTTGAGTTGAGTGTGCGTACGGGTACTGTTCTGGCACGTACGTGAGGAGTTACAACGTCTTTTGTAGGACGGTGCCGCCTGTCGTGGGTTCTCATCCATTTTGTAGTGGCTCTGAGACTATGGTTATCGAAAGTCCTTTTGTAGGGGCGCCACTCTTTTGTAGGGGTGGTTATTTGTATGTCCACACTCTTTTGTAGGGGTGTGCTTGGCCAAGTTTAGACTATTATTCGAGGCATTTTGTAGTGCCGCCATAGGGTCTGGATCTTTTGTAGGGTCCGGGGTGTTTTGTAGCGCCCATTACTCCGTGCTTACTCTTGCGATTGATTGTTGATTGATGTTATTGATTGTCACTTTGTCGATGAGTCTCAGGTTGGTTGTTGACTGTCACTTTGTTGATGACAGGTTGAGCTTATTTGATTTATGATTGACCATATTGAACCAGTTGTATTTGGGTTGAGCTTGTATGATTTGTAAGATGGTTGGTTGCTTATATTTTGATTATAGGTCACAAGTTGAGTTGGTTGATTATTGAGTTAGCTTGAGGATGATCTATGTTGGCCGTGCATTTGGGGTTGTACTGTTGTTTATGTTGATTATGTTGAAATATGACTGGGGAGCACCTAGTTACTCCCACCGATCAGGTTGTTACTTTCTTTGTGGCAGGTTAGCGCGGGTTCGGGATTTGAAGTGTGAGAAGCCGCGAGGATAGACCCCGTAGCTAGCTTTTGTTGAGGGACTTGGACTAGACTTGTTGGTTTAGACTTTATCATTTTTCGTACCTATATTTCATTTTGGATTGTAAGGGGTATTTACTCCCCGTTTGGTAGGCCTCAAGGCCTACTCTTTTAGCTTATGTTTGTTTAGTGAGTGATGACTCGGATTACACGGTGTTTCCGCCACCGTGGTCTTCATTTTATTTTCATTTTCTCCTTAAAAATCCTTTTATTTCCTTATTTTATTTTGTTGGAAAATCCGGGTTGTTACAGTTGGTATCAGAGCGAATACGCTCCCAACTCTCTTAGTCGAGTGAGTAGGATTTGACTTAGAACACCGAGTGAGAGCGTTGGGGTAGACACATTAGGAGGTTGCGTTGTTTATGTATGTGTTTGAGTAGTTACTTGAAGTGGCATGTTTAGTAAAATGCCGCTATCACCTATGCTTTTGTGTTGCAGATGACCAGAAACGGAGGAGGAGCCAACAACGACTTACAACGCATCCGCCGACTCAAAGATGCTATAGTGTGATACTGGTACCTTCATGTCCTTCGTTTTCCCCTTCATTGATCGAGGAAACTCAACTTACTTCCTCCATTTCCGTGGATACTCTTATTACTCTTCCACGAGAAAACATTGTTCCATGTTAATTCCTATTCTTGGGTGTCCCTACTTCCTTGGGAAAATCCGTCCTAGCTCATTTCCATGTGTGTTTGGGTCCAACCGAGTTGGGTGTCTTTTGGGGTATGCGAGGCTTGGTGGAGTTGACGTAGGCTAGAAGAGCTATCCTTTCGTTATTGGGGTGAGTAGAGTTAGTCGTCTTTGGAATAGGAATCGTAGGTAGTAGTCTTTTCCTCATTTGCTTTGGGTGTCGTTTTGTTCTCAAGTTTCGAGGACGAAACTTCTTTTTAGGTGGTGAGATTGTAACACCCCGACTTTTCCCTTTTATTTAAATAATTCATTTCGTTAATTCGTATTTCATTTCTCTTAATTTTGTTATTTTTGGCTCGTGGAATAAGCGAAACCGTAGTCAGAACTTAAAAACGGAGTAATTAACTTAAAAACGGTGTAATTTCCTCATACGAACTCCGATTCAGGTGATTCAAAAGGCTAAACTACGTATTTTTTTCGACGCCGTCGCAACTGCCAAATTTTCAGGAGCCATATCGAACCGGTCCACCCTGGGCCGAGCCGAACCCCAGCTCGGGTTGGGTTTAGGGCTTTCATGTGTAGCTTTTTGATCAAGACATTGAATATCTTATTAACTCTTAGCCCTAGCAACCTTAAGATCTGATTTTTATCTTCCTAATCTCATCCCTAATCTCATCCTCATTCATCCCCCATAATTCTCTCACAAAAACTCTCTCAAAACTCATCAAACTCCATTGTTGATCATCTTTTCTTGCATTCTTTTAGCCCTAAATCTTCCCTAGTCTATTCCCTCGGTATAGGACTTCTTTTAGTTCTTTTATTTTTCTGATTTTTGTATTATTTTATGTGTTATTATGTTGTGTATTCATTGCTTGTGTGTTTTGGCTTGGGTATTCAAAGGAGAAGGTGATTTGAGGAAGGAGACACCATTCTTATCGACGAGGAGGAAGGCTAACTTGGTTTTGGAGCGGTAAAAGGTAACTAGGTGTAGCCTTAGTGATATTTTGACTCGTTTGAGACCATATGATTGATTGAGGATGATTTGATTGTTGTTATGTATGTAAAGCTATGAACTTTGGGTTGATTGTGCTATGAAATCATGTTCTTTGGTCTTATTTGTGTTGGTCTCACACTAATATGTCTTATGGAATGATTTGGGGTGATTGTTATATTGAATTTGGGTTATGTTGTTATTAAGTTGATTTAAAGATGTTAATTTTGGGAATTATAATTGTTTATTATGGCTATTCTTGAGTTCTTATGATTATTACTCCGTATTTAACATGTTGATTATGGTTAGTGTTGAGAATGGTTGTAATAGGGTTGGTTATGTTGTTAAAGAGTTTATGATGGATTGAGATGACTTTGAGCTAAAGGATGATTGTGTTAGCATTGTTATTGAATTGAATTGTTTGTATACTTGAGTTGAGTGTGCGTCACGGCATCGCTCGCACGCACGTCGTGAGGAGTTACAACGCGTCTTTGTAGAGGCGGTGCCCGTCGTGGGTTCTCATCCATTTTGTAGTGGCTCTGAGACTATGGTTATCGAAAGTCCTTTTGTAGGGGCGCCACTCTTTTGTAGGGGTGGTTATTTGTATGTCCACACTCTTTTGTAGGGGTGTGCTTGGCCAAGTTTAGACTATTATTCGAGGCATTTTGTAGTGCCGCCATAGGGTCTGGATCTTTTGTAGGGTCCGGGGTGTTTTGTAGCGCCCATTACTCCGTGCTTACTCTTGCGATTGATTGTTGATTGATGTTATTGATTGTCACTTTGTTGATGAGTCTCAGGTTGGTTGTTGACTGTCACTTTGTTGATGACAGGTTGAGCTTATTTGATTTATGATTGACCATATTGAACCAGTTGTATTTGGGTTGAGCTTGTATGATTTGTAAGATGGTTGGTTGCTTATATTTTGATTATAGGTCACAAGTTGAGTTGGTTGATTATTGAGTTAGCTTGAGGATGATCTATGTTGGCCGTGCATTTGGGGTTGTACTGTTGTTTATGTTGATTATGTTGAAATATGACTGGGGAGCACCTAGTTACTCCCCACTGATTGTGGTTGTTACTTTCTTTGTGGCAGGTTAGCGCGGGTTCGGGATTTGAAGTGTGAGAAACCGCGAGGATAGAACCCGTAGCTAGCTTTTGTTGAGGGACTTGGACTAGACTTGTTGGTTTAGACTTTATCATTTTTCGTACCTATATTTCATTTTGGATTGTAAGGGGTATTTACTCCCCGTTTGCTAGGCCTCAAGGCCTACTCTTTTAGCTTATGCTTGTTTAGTGAGTGATAACTCGGATTACACGGTGTTTCCGCCACCGTGGTCTTCATTTTATTTTTATTTTCTCCTTAAAAATCCTTTTATTTCCTTATTTTATTTTGTTGGAAAATCCGGGTTGTTACAGTTTGTAACACCCCGGCCCCAACTAAAGGCCGAAATGTCATTCACGGTAGCTCGCCAGGCTGCGTACATCGCCCACAGACCAACACGGGCCCTTTCCAGCGCACTTTGTCCTCACTCGTGCGCATCCTGAGAACTTCCCAGGAGGTCACCCATCCTAAGACTACTCTCCAAAGAAGCACGCTTAATCGAAGAGTTCTTAAGATGAGCCACCGTAAAAGAAGATGTATCTTGTTGATATGAGTAGCACTTACAATCCTTTTAAGCACTAGGTCACTGAGCTCATCACATGGACCACTTCAACGGGAACCCTACCAATAACCTCGGACAACACCGGTGTTACACACCCCACTTGAAGAACGCAACGCCCTTGTTGCGCTGGTAGCAACTTACAATATAGCATTCCGTAATCCTCCCGACTAGGTGCGCATCTAGGATTCGACCACATGGCTAGCGTGCATTTCCAGGATTCGACCACACGGTCGCCGGTTGCTTGCTCGATACCATTTGTAACACCCGGCCCCAACCAAAGGCCGTAATGTCATTCACGGTAGCTCGCCAGGTGCGTGACATCGCCTACGCATCAAAGACGGCCCTTTCCACCGCACTTTGTCCTCACTGCGCATCCCGAGAACTTCCTAGAGGTCACCCATCTCTAATACTACTCTCCAAAGAAGCACGCTTAATCAAGAGTTCTTAAGATGAGCCACCAGAAAAGAAGATGCATCTTGTTGATATGAGTAGCACTTACAATCCTTTTAAGCACTAGGTCACTTGAGCTTATCACATGGAACACTTCAACGGGGAACCCGGCCCGAATAACCTCGGACAACACCGGATGTTACACACCCCCACTTGAAAAACGCAACGTTCTCGTTGCGCCTGGTAGCTACTTACAATATAGCATTCCAGAATCCTCCCCAGCTAGGTGCGTGCACAGGATTCGACCACACGGCTAGGTGCGCATCTAGGATTTGACCACACGGTCGTGGGTTGCTCGATACCATTTGTAACACCCGGCCCCAACTAAAAGCGAAATGTCATTCACGGTGGCTCGCCATTGTGCGTACATCGCGGACCAACGCGGGCCGCTTTTCGGTAGCGCTTTGTCACCGCTCGTGCGCGTCAGAGCTTCCAGAGGTCACCCATCCTAAGATCGTCGGCAAAGCGCGCTTAATCGAAGAGTTCTTAAGATGAGCCACCGTAATACAAGATGCATCTTCTTTCGGTGGCTCATCTTAAGAACTCTTCGCCAAGCGTGCTTTGAGAGTAGTCTTAGGGACGGGTGACCTCTGGAAGTTTTCGATGCGCACTTGGTGACAAAGTACCGGAAAGCGGCCCGTGTTGGTCTGGCTGGCTTATGCACGCACCGGGCGAGCTACCGTGGACGACATTCCTACTTTTGGTCAGTCGCATAACTCTGATATTAGGCCTTAGGCCAGGTGAGTTGATTAATTGTATTGTCGGTTGTGTTTTGTATGTTGAAATACGACTGGGGAGCACCTAGTTACTCCCCTTTGATTGTGGCTGTTGTTTTCTTTTACGGCAGGTTAGCGCGGGCTCGAGATTGCCAAGTGAGGAAGCCGTGAGGATAGACCCGTAGCTAGCTTACACGTGTGAACCTTGGGACTCGTTTGGACCGTTTTGAGCTGTAGACTTGATTAGAATTTATTAGTTTAGTTTATACATATGTTCGTTTGGATTTGTAAGGGGTATTTATTCCCCATTTTGCTAGGCCTCAAGGCCTACTTTATCATTTTGGTTTGACTAGATTGTTTGCGTGAGTGACAGCTCGGATTCACAGTGTTTATCTATTTTCTTTTATAAAACCTTTTTAAAAGCTTATTTATTATTGTTAAATAATCCGGGTTGTTACAGTACTGAAGTGAATCGAGTCTGCATGATATGATTGATATAGTTTTGTCTTATAATTTGCGATCTGATATCGCATCGTAATCTTGCTGAATGCCTATTATATTATTGATGTGGATTTACTTGTTAATTGCATTATAATTATATATCATGATTTATATGATTTATCGCTTTAAATAGCATGTTGATTTAGAACTTACTAAATCTTTAAATGCTATATGTTTACCGGTATGGGTTTATATGGCTTAGCGTGTGCGGGTTGAAATCGAGTCTGACGGAGTTATGCCGTAGGTACCCCGAGGCTATTTGACGATGAGCTCCAGGGGATTGAAAGTCTACTTTTGTTTTTCGAGAGATTGTAATTTAATGACCATGTTTATCTATAACTCTGATTATGTATTTTGAGTTGTAATACGATAACATCCGGTTTTGTTATATATATAAAGTACTTAATTAATTTTCCGCCTTGTTTAACTAAGTCACAAAAAGCCGGGTTGTTACAGTTGGTATTAGAGCTGTCTTGTGACCGTGAGTAACTTAAAGTTATTTCATCTAGCGAGAGACACCTGGGCCAGACATTTATATCGTATGTCAGGCATAGACTTATAGGATCAAATAATGAATTAGAAATCTTAGCTCGCTAAATAATAACATAGAACGCTTTAAAATGTGAGGAAGGGTAGAAATCACAGGGACCGACTTAGTAGATAAGGACTCGTTAGCTAACAACTAACGCTTTGATATGTCTTACTTGTGTTTACTTGCTACATGCTCTATGACTAACTTTCTATGACTAATTCCTAACTAACAACTAGTTTCGTAAGACGTTATTAATTTAATACTCGAAGATCGAAGCCATTAATCGAAAACATGACGACAAGACCTCAAGCGCAACAAATGGATTCGTCAAGATTCGTACAACTTGAAGAGACACCCAAGACATCGAAGATTTTTCATTGCATTGAAGGATTCTACAACAACTTGGTCAAATCATCCTCTCTAGCTAGTTAACGTCATCATTCCCTATCTTCAAAATTTCCGACTTTTCGAAGAACTTGCTAACTCCTTCCAAACTTTTAACCTTCTAAATCTATTATTCATTATAATTGATTTCTTCAAATGAATTTTTATCCCTTTTTCCTTAATCTCGCAAAATGATTTCATTTTTGCTTTTCAATTTCATAAACTTCTTTTAATTTATTATCAAAAACCTTTCAGCTTTATTACTTTTCATTCTCTTAAACTTACTATATCTTTTAAAATTTATATATTTTCGTAAATTCATAATTTCTAATTATCTTCTAAAAATAACATTTATGTTTCCCCTTTAAAATATCTTTGAACCTTATTAAATTATTTCATAGAATTTTATTTCGAAATTTTAAAAATCTTTGAAAATGTTTTGTTTTAAATTGTATATTCTTTACCTTAAACTATCGAATTTGATTATTTTTCAAATTCTTAAACTTATCAATACCTTTTCCAAATTCTCATCATCTAAAATGAATTTTTATCTTTTCTCTTGAACTTGATAAATATGTTTAAAAAATTTCTTATGGGGGTAGGACAAAACTACGATGTTTTAAAATCATTGATTAAAGTATAAGATTTAAAATCTTTATTTCAACCTACTTTAAACTTTATATCTATTTCTAAATTTAAATGAATTTGATTTTATTTTTAAAATAATTTTAATTATAATTTCATTGAATTCCGTACAAAACTTCTAGGCCCCACCTTTTTGAAAATCCTTTTGAAGTCAATTTCAGAAATAACAATCTAGCAATATTTCTATATTAATTCAAAATATTCTATTTATAAATATAAAATGTTTATATCCTCCAATATTTCCACTCTAACTAACATCTTTATAATAATTCAAAAATTCAAACTTTTGGAAAAGTCTTATTCTATCAAAATAAAATGTCATTATCAAAACCAGTAAAATCTTGATATTCTCTCTAACTGCCTTGCCTAACTGCGAGTAGTTATCCACTCTATCCAAGTTTCAGGGACGAAACTTTTCTTAAGGAGGTAGGTTTGTAACACCCCGTGTTATTTTAACACAAATATAGTAATATGATTTAAATCCTCAAATTAAATTCATTCTTTCTCCATATAATAAAAATGTGACTAAAATTTTTTCGTCAAAAAAAAAAAAATTATATTTCTTAAGTCCAGATTTAAAATTTTTGAAATATAAAAAAAAAATATATTATCCTTAGAATTCAAAAAGAAACACATTTCAAATTTTTATGAAAACCAACAATAAAACTAATATCGCCTTTCAAATTTCAAAAAAGTTAAGTCATGTTAACTATTCATAAAAATAAAAGTAAAACCTTTTATTCATAAATTTCAATTTCGAACATTTTTGATTTTCGAATAAAAATGGACCCTTATACTTTTCTCGTCTTTGAAATTCAACTCAACGTTTTCAAACACGCAAATCAAGGTGAAGTGTGTTGAAGAAGACTCACTACCTTATGTCATCGTTTATGTCATTCCAACATAATTGATTTTCATACATTATGTTCTCTTATTTAAAATAAAGATTAAATCTTATTAATTCAATTATCAAAATTACTATTTCATTTCTATTTAACTAACTCTTTTCTACATATCGAAATTATAAGTAATCCCTAATTTAGGATAATTAACTTTTATACGATTAAAAAAAATTGTTTAAACCAAAAACATTCAACGAAAAAAAAAATATGAATTTCGATTTAGGAAAATTCTATTCGAAATTTCAAAAATTAAATCTCGATTTTGTTTTAGTGCCCTTTCGAAAATTATTTTTATTTTTGTTTTCAATTTTATTTCAAAACACTATTTTAGGATCATATCTTTTATTTCAAAACTTTCTGCGATTGCGCAATTCGAAAATTTCGAAAACGAAAATCGAGCCCGAAAAGGGGAACTTGAACCGTGACTTTTTGTACACACAAGTCCAAGTTTTATCCTCTTCCATTTTTTTTTCTTACAGTAGTCTAATTTTACTTACACATCTAATTAGTCATCATCATTTTTGATTTTGTAATTAAATTTAAAGATTATACACAATAATAATTCCTACATACAAAATACATTACTATTACAATGTTACTACCATTTCTTTTCCACACAAACACTTACAAATATTTCATAAAATCATTTTAAAATTCATATCTAAAATAAAATAAAATTGAATGGGAGAGGATTATAGCTGGTGTGGCTATGTATAGGATTACCAGTAGGTTGAAGAACTTGAAGGGTCCTTTGAGAAGCTTGAATAGGAGGAAATTTTCAGAGATTGAGCAGGCTTATGATATAGCAAAACTGTGGTTGATGGATCTTCAGATGAAATTGAATGCAGACCCTATGGATATGGAACTAAGGCAACTAGAAAGACATGCTGGGAAGGCTTGCAGGGAGTTACAAGAAAGGAGAGATAGCTTCCTGCGACAAAAATCAAAACAGGACTGGCTGACTGAAGGGGACACTAACTCAGCCTACTTTCACAGTAGCATTAGGGCCAGGAGGATTAAGAACAAAGTGTTGCACATTAAAGATATGGAGGGTAATATATGTGAAACAGCTGCAGAGATAGAGAATGCTTTTTTTAAATATTACAAGGTATTGCTAGGCTCCTCAAAACCTGTTAAGGAGGTGGACATGGATGTGATCAGAGAAGGGAAGGTGATAACAGACTTACAGGCTGCTGCTCTACTGGAAACGGTGAGGGAGGAAGAGGTGAAGAAGGCTTTGTTTTCAATACCTGATGAGAAATCACCAGGCCCAGATGGGTTTACCAGTGGGTTCTTCAAGAAAAGCTGGAGTGTGGTGGGAATTGAGATGGTGGAGGCAGTGAGAAATTTCTTTGACAATAGATGTCTTTTAAAACAGGTCAATGCTACTAACATTACCCTGTTACCTAAGAAAGACAATCCCATAAATGTGATGGACTTTAGACCTATAGCATGTTGTAATGTTGTTTACAAGGTGGTGCCCAAGGTGATTTGTGAAAGGATTTCTGCAGTGCTACCCTCTTCTGTGTGAAAACCAGAGTGCATTCACAAGGGGAAGGTCAATCATGGATAATATTCTGATCTGCCAGGATCTAGTAAGGCTCTATAATAGAAAATCATGCTCACCAAGATTCCTATTAAAAGTGGATTTGTAAAAAGCGTATGACTCAGTGGAATGGTTATTTGTGGAGCAGATACTGAGTGCATATCAGTTTCCTAATCAGATGGTGAAGATGATAATGCAATGTGTAACTACTCCAACTTATTCTCTGGTGCTAAATGGCAATACCTTTGGATACTTCAAGGGAGGAAGGGGGCTCAGACAGGGGGATCCTTTATCCCCATTATTGTTCACCTTGTGTATGGATTACCTAAGCAGGCTGTTGAGGTTAGTGGGTTCCATGGAAGACTTCAGATATCACTCAATGTGCAAGACTATGCAACTAAATCACCTGTGTTTTGCTGATGACCTGGCGATGTTTTGCAAAGGGGAGATGAAATCCATAAGTTGGCTGATGTGGGGATTCAGTGAATTCTCCAAGTGCTCTGGTTTGGAGATGAATGCAAATAAATCAGAATGTTACATGAATGAGATGGATAGCAGGGTCAGACAAACAGTAGCCCAGAATTTTAGTTTGAATCAGGGAGAGTTACCATTTAGGTACCTGGGGGTACCCATTTCTCCCAAGAAATTATCTGTCCTGGAATGTCATTGTTTGGTGGAGAAAATAGTGGCCAGAATAAGAAGCCTAGGTGCAAGAAAGTTGTCTTACATGGGGAGATTGGTGTTGATTAATGCTGTTCTTAACTCATTACATCAGTTCTACGCACAGGTCTTTATCCTTCCAGTTGCCATTGTGAAGAAGGTGGATAGCATATGTAGGAACTTCTTATGGGAAGGCCAGGAGCACTACACACGAGGATGCCCAGTTGCTTGGGAAGAAGTGTGCAAGAATAAGAAAGCAGGAGGTCTGGGAGTAAGGGACAACAAAAGATGGAACATGGCAGCAGTGGGGAAGCTAGTATGGTGGTTACTCAAAGAGTGATCATCTTTGGGTAAAATGGATCCATCATGTGTATTTGAAAGGGCAACAATGGACAGCATACACACCCTCTGTGAACTCTAGTTGGAGTTGAAGGAAAGTGTGTGCAATCAAGACCAAGATGGTGATGGGATACAGAGCAGGACAGTGGGTAGGCAGCTCATTTGATTACACTATAAAGAATGGGTATGACTGGTTGGGGACAGGAGCTGAAACACTCAGATGGACCAAAATTATTTGGTCAAGGCTCACTATCCCTAAACACTCCTTCATAGCCTGGCTTGCCATGAAAGATAGGCTGTACACTTTTGAGCGAATGAAAAAGTTTGGGTGTCATGGGATGGATAGATGTGTGCTGTGTTTGGAGCAAGAGGAAACCAGTGCACATCTGCTTTTTGAATGCAATTACAGCAGGAAAATGGCGATGATGGTACAACAGTGGCTGGGAATGAAGTTTGACAGCCTGGCTGCATGGCAGAGTATGATCTACAAGAGGGGTTGGTCAAGCTTGCAACGACAATGTTGGTTTGCAGTTTGGTGTGCCCTTATATACGCAATCTGGAATGCTAGGAACGTTTGTTACAAACTAAACATGGTTGTGCGCCCTGATATTCAATTTTGTCAAATGAAGCAAGATGTAAGTAGAAGAGTAAAGTCCATGGTAGATAATCTAAAGATTAGCGATAGAGTTTGGCTTGATACAATCGTATAGGAGCTGGACTTGTCGAACAAATGGGACAATGTAATTGTGTAAAAATGCTTGTTTGGGTTTAATGAGAATTTAAATTTTTACCAAAAAAAATAAAATAAAATTGAAAAGTATAATTCAATTTCTATACTATTAAAACTTTAATTGCACTTTACGATAATTTAGAATCGCTTTTAGCTAAAACTTACGTTTCGAAAATTTAATCGTCTTTCCATCACTTTTAAATATTTTTTTAAGTAGTAAATAAAATATTTTAGTCTTAAAAACACCTTAACTTTTACCGTCTTTCTTACCCGATTTATTTCGTAACACGTTTTTCGAGAACGAGATATTTAAAAACATCGAGGGGACCATTTCTTAACCAAATAGTAATGTGGACTTTTTGGCCAAAAATGATGATTACTTTTAATTTCTTTTTAATTAAACTTTATTCAATTAAATTAATAACTTAACATCTAAACTTTATAACTTAACTTACAAGTTTTATAAGAGCAAAAATCACCCTTATTCTCCTTCATAATGTCGTGCCATTCTTCCCCATTTTCTCTCTTTATTTTTCTTCCATTTTCTTCCAAAAACAAACCAAATAAAAACCTTAATATTATTATAATAAATCCTAAGTATTCTAAGTACTTTAGTGGGTATTTGAAGCTAACATTCTCGGGTTTAATTTGGGTGAAGAACATGGGTTATGGGTGAAGACTTTCTGGGTCTAAAATTTATTTTAGATCCCCCGACGATTAACCATCTAATTTAAGGTGCCCCCGCACACTAGTTTATTTTCATATATTATGATATAGTTTGTGTTTTAAATAAATAAATTGTTATAATATATATATATATATATATATATATATATATATATATATATATATATATATATATATATATATATATATATATATATATATATATATGTATGTATATATATATATATATATATGTATGTATATATATATATATATATATATATATATATATATATATGTATGTATATATATATGTATATATATATATATATATATATATATATATATATATATATATATATATATATATGTATATACATATATATATGTATATACATATATATATATATATACATATATATATATATATATATATATATATATATATATATATATATATATATATATATAGATTTAGGATCCTATACGAACTAGTGTTTCAATACGAACTGTACGAACTGCTCCTACAACCCTTAATTACACAGCATTGAATCAAAATCGTACGGAGTACATTCCCTGCCTCCACAAACTTTAATTCATACAACCACTGAATACTATCTACCATGCTCTGACCTACCTCACCGGCCACCGTTAAACATACGACGCCGTCGATCTCACCGGAGTCCATCGTCGGCAGAAACACCGTGTTGCTACGACGACCTCGTCTTTTTCATTTTTCCCGTTTCTGCTATTTTAACACCTATTTTCATCCATTTTCTCAATAATCTCTCTCATTAATTCCTCTCTCTTTCACGATCTAGCCATGACCTAATGATTTACTACGATGATGCTCCGATGAATGCGCAAATATCTGAAAATGGAGGAAGTAAGGAGGGTGATTCTGGCGTAACCACTAACGTTTGCCCCTGCCGCCGTTTAACACCACCGCCGTTAATGGCGAACATCGATTGTGACCACTAACGATCCAGCACAGGTATGTAGATTTGTTCACCTTTACCTCCTTTCCTCGATCCCCATATCATTCTCCATTTCCAAACCTTTAACCACCCTTAAAACGGATTAACAAGATTTTTATTGTCGCGGCTGATATGTTTAATCATTGTATGTTATTATTTCACTGTTAATGAATTGTTCGATTTCAGCTGTTTTTTTTTTCCTTTTTTAATGATGACGAAGGTGTTCGACACTTTGTCGGTGCCGTGTGGGTGGTTATCGAAGTGGTTGGGGTGGTGCACAGTAATACGGTGGTGGATACATCAAAGTTGACTCCCGATACATGAATCTATATTCATGATACACTAATCTGTAATCAGGTTTATTGAGTTGTTTAATCAGGTACATGATGGACAGATTGGGGACTCGCTCAATCCCACTCGTTGAGTTCTTTAATCGGGTACATTGCTGCGTTTTGTGTTGCTTTCTCATATGGTGAGTTCTTACAGTTCGTACTGTCATTTTATTCTCTGTTGTGCAAATTAGTATCCCGGATACACAAACACGTTTATGTATCTACAATCGTGATTTATGTATCCGAAGTACTAATATATGTATGAAGCTCGTTCAGGGATTTCTGTCTTTAATATATGATTATATAAATTTGTGCAATTAATGTTTTTGGTGTTTTCATAATGTTTCCCATTTAAATTGATTGTACCACCTATGATAATTTCATCAATGAGTGACATCACTGTCAGTTGTTAATTTGTTTTTTTAGTTGTGTTCTATGGTGGTATTTTTGGAGTTCGCATTAAGTGTCGATTGTGGCAACGAGAAGGAAAGTCAGAGTTTAAGGTTGTCCATACGTCATTTGCGATATCTTGTTTTGCTAATGTATAACCAACAACAAATAGGAGTATTAACTTATAATGTGGTCTTATATACTATGAAATCAGTTGTACTACGTGCTATGCGCGGTTGTCTGTTGTGGGTTGTCGCCTGCTACGTTATGCTTTTCGCTAATGTGTTTTGCTTTTAATTGTTGCATGTCGTAAATGCATTTGCGCTTACGTCACTTGCGCGTCGCAACATTCTGCTGTCCGTTGTTGCGTACTGTCGTCTGTGTTGTTGTGCGTATCTGGATTATTGATTTGCGTAACTAAAGCACTGATTTGTGTATCTCGCGTATATTGCATTGTTAGTTACATGTCTTGCTATCCTATTTTACACGTGACAATGATGGGTCATTGTCAATGAGATGCGACAGGTATTGTTGCTGATGTTTTCTGGGATGGCTGATCTTACCGTCGTCATGGTTGTAAGTGATGGTTAGAATGTACTTTTGCGTATCTAAGACGTGTTTTTATGCACCCACCACATTTAGTTCTGTATCATAGGCTCATTTGTTATAAATTTGGGACGTATCGTATTGGAGACCTATCTTTTGTTCTTAGTCTGCGCTTTTATGTATGTAGACATATTCAAGTATCTAGAGCTTTTTTACGTATTTTTGACGCATTTTTAGTGTCTCTCGAATATATGTTTGTGTATTGAGAAAACAAAAAAACTGTGTTTTTGTGACAGGGACAGATTCCATGTTTTTATAATGCACTTTTGCGTATATAAGATGTTTGTTCATGTATCCAGAACATTTTGTTTTGAGCACCTATTATTTTTCCTTTTACTATGTGCATTTTTGTATCTAAGACATATTTTCAAGTATGTAGAGCATTTGTTTACGTATCTTACAAAAACGCATTTGTAATGTGGACATATATCACTGTTCCTCCCATGAAGGCAAAGCTCGAAAAGTTTTGAAAGAAGAGCATCCGCCAGATGGTTCCGGTCAGGAATACATTCCCATCGTCTCCTGAGTTTCATACATCTTTCTTATTTAGTGTAACTTTTGAGAATACATCTTTGTTTAGCAGTTTTTACAGTCTGGTTTAGATGATTTTCCAGTTTCCCAAAAATAAAGTAGCCCATGCTCTGAGATTCATTTATTCAAACCAACTGCTTAGCCAATCGATGGTGGCGTGGACGTAAGCTCACTGGGTTTCATTTGTCGGCCTTCTCTTTTAGACTAGCTTCCGAACCTCGACCTGCTTCCACATATGATGAGACCGGCAAGCGTCGGATCGGTTGCCACCTTCCTCATCCTGGGTTTGTTGATATGGCTTTTCAAAGACGACATGATTTCGTGGATAAAGAAAGTAGCTGCCAAGTATGATGTCCAACTAATATGTGAAGATACGTGAAATTTGAGGCCAGATACTCGAATTTGTATCTCAGTTACACAAGCACTGATATGTGTATCCGTTGACTTCTTTGCATATAATAATTGTGTTTGTACACCTTAATAATCTTTTGATTAATTTTTTTTGAGTAATAGGTATAATAAAGGCTATTAGCTCAATGGTAGAGCAATGTGCAATGCACACAGTTATGGGTTCAAATCCCATATAGCCTACAATTACTCATGAGTGAATCCGTTGATTTTAAAATTCATAATTTACCGTATTAAACGACTTCACCTTTCCAATTTCCAATTTTTTCCATAGTCGGTGTGGGAATCGAACCCACTTTTTGTGCATAGCACAATGCTGTACCATTTGAGCTAACCGACTTCAAATATTAACATAAATACTTGTCACAAAAATTGTTTTTCCAGTAATTTTCCCTCTAGTTACAATAATTTTCCCTCTAGTTACATGAATTTCCCCTCTAGTTACATGAATTTCCCCTCTAGTTACAGTAATTTTCCATCTAGTTACATGAATTTCCCATCTAGTTATAATTATTTTCCCTCTAGTTACATGAATTTCCCCTCTAGTTACGCTTATTATGAGTGTAGCTACAGGTTTTATCGTCCTAGTTACATTGTTTTTTCATTTGTGGTTACAATTATTTTGTTCTAGTTACACTTTCTACTTATTTTGTAGTATGTTGAAATAAGCATCACATTTTCTAGTTACACTTTATTTTGTTCTAGTTACATGAATTTCCCCTCTAGTTACATGAATTTCCCATCTAGTTATAGTTATTTTCCCTCTAGTTACATGAATTTCCCTTCTAGTTACATGAATTTCCCCTCTAGTTATAGTTATTTTCCCTCTAGTAATTATGAATTGTTTCCCCTTTGTGGTTACGCTTATTATGAGTGTAACTACAGTTTTTATCGTCTTAGTTATAGTGTTTTTTCATTTGTGGTTACACTTATTATGAGTCAAGCATCACTTTTCCCTTGTAGTATGTTGAAATGAGCATCACATTTTCTAGTTACACTTTATTTTGTTCTAGTTACATGAATTTCCACTCTAGTTACATTAATTTCCCCTCTAGTTACAGTAATTTCCCCTCTAGTTACATGAATTTCCCCTCTACTTACAATTATTTTGTTCTAGTTACACTTTCTACTTATTTTGTAGTATGTTGAAATAAGCATCACATTTTCTAGTTACACTTTATTTTGTTCTAGTTACATTAATTTCCACTCTAGTTACATGAATTTCTCCTCTAGTTACATGAATTTCTCCTCTAGTTATATGAATTTCCCCTCTAGTTACAGTAATTTACTCTCTAGTTACATGATTTCCCCTCTAGTTACAATTATTTTCCATCTAGTTACATGAATTTCCCATCTAGTTACAGTTTTTTTTCCCTCTAGTAATTATGAATTGTTTCCCCTTTGTGGTTACACTTATTATGAGTCAAGCATCACTTTTCCCTTCTAGTATGTTGAAATAAGCATCACATTTTCTAGTTACATGAATTTCCCCTCTAGTTATAGTTATTTTCCCTCTAGTTACATGAATTTCCCCTCTAGTTATAGTAATTTCCCCTCTAGTTACAGTAATTTCCCATCTAGTTACAAATCATAGAGACCAGAGTGAAATTGGTGGTCTTGGGAATATGCTGGAAATAAATATTAGGATTTGTGTCTTTATTGTACAATAACCAAGGAAGAATAGAGAAGAGAAGAGAAGAGAAGAGAAAAGAATGAGTGAGGTGATGATGACGTACATTGTTTTCCCTTCTAGTTACATTAATTGTTTTCGCCCATAGTTACATTGTTTTTCCCTTTGTGGTTACACTTATTATGAATTTTCCCTCTAGTTACATGAATTTTCCCTCTAGTTACACTATTTTTACCCATAGTTACAGTAATTTCCCCTCTAGTTACACGAATTTTCCCTCTAGTTACATGAATTGTCCCTCTAGTTACACTATTTTTACCCATAGTTACAATAATTTCCCCTACTTACAGTAATTTCCCCCTAGTTACAGTAATTTCCCCTCTAGTTACACGAATTTTTCCTCTAGTTACATGAATTTTCCCTCTAGTTACAGTAATTTTCCCTCTAGTTACAAATTCTGAGAAACGTGTCGTCTTGGCCACATGCATTGGTTGCGTCGTAGGTCATACTTTTCCTCTTATGTTTAGGAACCATCTCAAGGTAAGTTGCCCTAGACATCCATCTCTCAGCTACTTTAGCTCCTTCAACGTATTCAGCTCCTTCAGCGTCTTTGTACCTCTGTTCAGCTGTAACAGTTGCGAGCCACACTTCTTCAAGTTGGAAAAATGACTGTATTCATTCAATATTTAGTTTTTTATAGTCGGTGAGGGAATTGAACCCACACTTTGTGCATCGCACAATGCTCTACCATTTGAGCTAACCGACTTAAAAAATTAATGTAAATACTTGTTACGACAATAATTCACCTTGAAAAAACGAGTTTGCGTATAGGCTGGCTTATTTTGGACTACTTTCAACAAATCATTGCATTTCATCATGCATTTCGACAATAATTCACCTTATCTAGTTTTTGCCTCACCATTTTGACTGTTTCGTTCATCGACTGAGACGGGAAGTACTCTTGACAATCACGTAGTACATATACAGATCGTCTGCAGTTTGAAAATACTTCATAATTACGAGAGATTCTATTACTTAAATTGAATGAATGCTAGAATCTCAAGAAGAAAAAACATACTTATATACGCTAGTAATTCATTGTCACCATCATGACAATATCAGCTTATGGCAGCAAAAAATAGAACAGTATACAGCAACATACTATAGCATAGAGCAGCTTAAACAGTAACATCATGACAATATCAGCTTACAGCAGCAAAACCACCACATAAACAGTAGCATCACTACGACAACAACATACCATAATAAAATATGAAGTCTAGGGAAGAGAATCACTAATTGTACTCTCCGATTAGTCGAACACCTAAATTTAGGCTTTCCATACATAGCCATTTTGATATCACCAGTGATTTCCATACGAATTCATGAAACACTACTCCAGATACATTAAACACTACCCCAGATACATAAAACACTACTCTAGATACATAAAACACACTAACGACAAATGTGTATCTAGACGCATTAAATATGTATCTAGACTAATTATTCTTGTATCCAGTTGTTATTAAACTCCGTCAACTACTAGTATACCACCATTCACCCACCATAGCTGCCACCACGTGACCACTACATGAATCCGCTTTCAAAACCAATCCTAACGTCAATTTCATAACTAGCTTATGGTGCAAACCTTGCGAATCATTAATATACACAAAACAACGATCCAGATACATGAAACACTACTCCAGATACATAAAACACTAGTCCAGATACATAAAACACACTAACGACATATGTGTATCTTGACGCATTAAATATGTATCTAGACTAATTATTCTTGTATCCAGTTGTTATTAAACTCCGTCAACTACTAGTATACCACCATTCACCCACCATAGCTGCCACCACGTCACAACTACATAAATCCACTTTCAAAACCAATCCTAACGTCAATTTCATAACTAGCTTATGGTGCAAACCTTGCGAATCACTAATATACACAAAACAGCGATCCAGATACATGAAACACTACTCCAGATACATAAAACACTACTCCAGATACATAATTGCACTAACGACATATGTGTATCTTGACGCATTAAATATGTATCTAGACTAATTATTCTTGTATCCAGTTGTTATTAAACTCCGTAAACTACTAGTATACCACCGTTCACCCACCATAGCTGCCACCACGTGACCACTACATAATTCCGCTTTCAAAACCAATCCTAACGTCAATTTCATAAGTCAATAAATCACATTCACGTCACACAAAACCGTACAGAATTTTTAAGCGAACTCTTTGATCAATACAGTAATAATGAAACACCAAATCAGCATCTGGTGCCCATGTAAATGCTGTCAGTATGTAAATGCTGACCTGAAAAAGCTTTGAGCTTGTGTGCGCATCAATCTCACTGAAAGGATCGTCGAGCAAGTATGTCAAATTACATTTTTATCTCCTAGAGACAAAAGCAACAACCCCAAACGTAAGTCAACAGGCAGAAAATTAACCAGAAAATGAATTAACTAAAGCGAAACTTAATTAGGTAAAAAAACTGTAACTAGGGGAAAAATCGTGTAACTAAAGCCAAAATTATCAGAACTAGGGGAAAAATCGTGTAACTAAAGACAAAATTACATTCTCTGGATTAGTAAAATAAAAAAACCAACCACCATAGATTAGTCATCATAAACCCAAAGCACGAACCAACAATATTGACGCACGAACCAACAATAAAAGTTTTCAATCAGGCTAAAAAAAACTCTAACTGGGGGGAAAAATAGTGTACCTTTTGACTTCATTGAATCAGCATTCCATAAAACAGCCTGCATAACTACAGTCCAGCCTTGGCAAAATCCAAGCAAATCGACCTGCACACGTACTTGAAGAGACTGATATTAAATCGAACACGTGGTTTCATATGAGTTTTATGTCACAACTATGCCTGCCATGGCCATAAAACACGAGAAAAAAACTTATAACTTAGGTCTAATATTGGTGAAAACAATATCATAGGAAACTTAAAAATAAGTAAAAGTATAAACGGGGATCGATACATTCACAGTAGAAGACAAGCAGAACCAAAACTTGGTGTGACAGCGGAAAATGATATGGGTGCATGGAAAATACAGTCGTTAATTTTCCTGAACAACACTTTGTCAGTCGTAAAACCAACAGTTGTCCGAAGAATGTCGAACTAAAGGTACAGAGTGAAACTCGAGAGCCAAACATAGATAAACGGTCATTAGTGTCGAGACACTTATAGGGCTCGACATCCTTCGAAATAAGTGTCAGCCACGCCATCTAACAGTTAATCCCTACCACAAGAATGTCGTATAAAATCAGATACATCCTCTACACTACTCAACATTTATTAAACAGAACTTCGGCAACAACACATTTATAGCAACAATAGCAGCTCAACGATAGCACCTACAACAATACATCAATAACGACAACATAATACCAGCAGCAACAAAAACAACGTCGGCATAAAAAACCTACTATATTAAACTAATCATAAGAAACTATCATTCATAATTATCGTGGAGGTACACAAATAGCCTTTAGAAATATACAATAGCTACACAAAATTATCGTGGAGGTTCACAAATAGCCCTTAGAAATATACAAATATAACGACGGATACACAAGACAATTGTATAGTACACGTACCTGAGCCCCTTATAATTGTCACTACCAGTAACTCTTCTCATCACAACCCTTCAATTAACATCCTAAATTAATCATCCCAATTTCAAGAATAGTGAACCACCTTCCACAATTTCAAGAATTGAAGACTTAGTTTGACATTTGTTGTGATCCGAAGAGGAGCCGGCTCAGAATCCTGTAAGAGGGTGTGATTTATAAAAATAAAAAAAGTTATCAAATGTATATCTTCAGATTATGAAGACAAATAAAGAACCAGAAAATACGGGTTCATTAGCAGGTATACTTTTAATATCGATGTCATAGGAAATTTGACAGGAGTAAACTTGAAAACTAGTAAAGCACGGAATAGATACGTCAAGGATAGAACAATTATTCTCCCGTTACGGTAACGAAAATTGAACTACAATTGCACATAACCGACCCAACCCTTTCCTAAGACTAGTCCACAACAATGGATCCGTGAAAAGATGAAGCTATCAGCAACGACTTCATACCCAAAATTCTTGACATTTGAGTTGACACCGTATCGGTGCCTAGGCTAGTCAAGGAGTCGACTTCTGCATACCCAAATCACAACGCATAACACCACATCACAACAACAAAAGCAGCACAACTCACCACAGCTATAACAACAAAAACGACAACAAGAAGGACAACCACAACGTAACAACACGTACACGCTCACAATAAACACATAACCACATCAAATCACACATATTACCGGATTAATTAAAAGAATTAACCCTTACCTTGCGAGGACGATCTCGAAATCGAGCTAGAGAAGAAAAATTTGTCACGCAACCTTCTCTAGGACTCGCCCACTACAAACAACACGAATTACATAAATTACTACTCTAATCCTCCCTAATTAACTCATAAATTCATTTAGAAACGATTATAATCGACAATTGAAACTAGGGTTAGGTTTATAATCGACAATTGAAACGATTATGAATTCACAAAAACTAGGGTTAGGTTTTTATGAAACTAAGATTGAATAATTATAAATGGATTATACCTTCAATTACTCGAATAATTAAGCTTACACTCATAAAACTCGATGAATTCGAAACTCAAACTTGAAAATTTGAAGCAACTTGAATCGAGGCAGACAATAGTCGCGACAAATAGAACAACCGCGACAGAGAACCGAAGAGAGAGAAAATGGAGGAAAGTCGGCCGTGAAAACGCCGGTGATGGTTGCAGTGTACTGCGGTGGTCGGGACGGTAGTTGAAGGTGAGTGATGACGATGAATAATAAGCAGTACCAGTAACACGAAAAAGAAAGAGAAGAAAAGGGAGGTCTTCCTCTCCTTTTTCTATATAGTGGGGGTTTGTAGGGGAGTTCGTATGGTTCGGATTATAAGTTAGTTCGCACGGGAACCTGCCTCTATATATATATATATATATATATAGGGTTGAGTTCTGGTAAGAACACTACATTTGGTAAGAATGGTAAGAACAGTTACAGTACATTATAAATATATGTAAAATACTTTCGTTTAACACATAAAGTACATTTTGTGATGTACATTATAAATATATATTAGGTACATTTAAAAATTAAGAGTTATATTTGAAATTTTGGGTACATCGAAAGTTCAATACTAAAATGTGCTTTTAGTATAGACAAAATGTACCTTAAAATTTGAAAGAAATCTTCATTTTAATGACAATTTACCTTCTAAATTTTAAAAAGCGTATTAATTATTATTCATGACTAACCCGCACGTAAAATTTAAAATGTACCTTATGTATATTAATAATGTATTTTGACTGTTCTTACCTGATCTTATTCCTATATATATATATATATATATATATATATATAGAGAGAGAGAGAGAGAGAGATAGGTTCTAACAAGTTAATAGGGAGGGGAGAGTCATAAAGTCGGAATTAGGGCCGTTGGATTTACTTTAGATGGAGGGCTGAGATTGCTCCTTAACTATTAAATGACAGAGAGAAAAAAAAAAAAAAAAAAAAAAAAAAAAAAAAAAAAAAAACCAATCAAAAAATTAGGGGCTTTCACGAGGAATTTGTCTCCAGTTTCTTTTTCCAGGTAACTATTCTCATTCATTTCAATTCCAATAATATTTTTATTTCTCTCTCTTCCTTTCTATTTTTCTTCCATTTCTTCTCTCACTTCTCTCTCCTCATTCATTTATTCATTTCACCTTAAAAAAAATTCTGATCTTCAAATCTAATCTCAGGTTTCTCTTCTCTTTTTTCTCTCTTTATCAAAAAATTTATTAAAAAAACGATTGTGACCAACTTTCCTCGCCATCGTCGTTGTCACTCTTCGCCGCCATTTTCGCCAACGATTCGCCAGATTTGTCAACAACATTTGTCAACATTCATCGGTATTATTTTTAATATGTTTTGATATTATTTTAAAATCTAAATCTTAATTTTTTTTTTTAATTTTAAACTTGAAAAATAAGTGTTTAATGTTTCAGATTTGTGGTGGTGAAAAAATAGATGGTGGTGTAATTCAAAAGGAGAATTAGACGATAATGGATAACAATTCATTAAAGTTTCATATTTGTGGTATGTTTTTAGAAGACAGTTGTGTTTTTATTGTTGTTTATATTGATTAATTTTTTATTTTTTTTAATTTTTTGTGATTGAGGTTCCATTGAAGGTCAAAATTTGGCAAAATCGTCTTTTTTATTTATGATATTTGTGTGTAGTTAAAATCAATTATTAGAACATTGAAATTCGTTTTTTCTCCATTAGAATCTTCTTTTTTTATTTATGATATTTTGGGTAGTTAAAATTAATCATTACAATACTGGAATTCGTTTTTTCTCCATTAAAATTAATTAAGTATGTTGGCCAAGAGTTCGTGAGTGTAGACGAAGCGTCAAGTTTTTACACACTTTAATAATACGTTATATGTGGGCTGTTAAAATCAATTATCAGTATAATGGAATTCATTTTTTCTCTGTTAGAATTCATTTTTTTTATTTATGATATTTCTGGGTAGTTGAAATCAATAATCAGTATACTGAAATTCGTTTTTTCTCCGTTAGAATCCATTTTTTTTATGCTATTTCTGGGTAGTTGAAATTAAACATTGAAATTCATTATTTCTCTATTGTAATATTCTTTTTTTTTAATATGATATTTGTGGGTAGTTAAAACCAATTTTTAGAACATTGAAATTGTTTTTTGTACGTTAGAATCTTCTTTTTTATTGATGTTATTGATGTTATGATATTTGTCGGTAGTTTAAATCAATTATGAGGACATCGAAATTCGTTAGAATCTCCCTTTTTAATTATGATATTTGTGGCTAGTTAAAATCAATTTATAGAATATTGAAATTCGTTATTTCTCCACTAGAATCTTCTTTTTTATTTATGATATTTTTGGGTTGTTAAAATGCAGTTGTAAAATGCGGATGGAAAGCATGAGGAGATGATGAAACTGTGGACATAAACATATGAAACGATTGATTTTCTACAAAGCGGAGATTTGAAGTTTGTTGAATAGATGTGTGAAAATTTTAGGAAGTTCAGATAGGACCACAAGTCGAGTAAGGGAACAGTTACAAAAGAGCAAGAGTTTGAGAAGTTGCTTGATTGTAAAGTGGGAAAAACTTGTTATCTAGTGAGACTGTCACTATGATAAATTATTTGTAGTTTATACTTGTACGAGCTTGATATAACATTGTTAATGATATTCTCTTTTTTTTTTTTTTTTCTTGGAATCTCTTATAAGTAACTTAATTTTTTTTTTTTTTTTGAGGTTTGATATAACATTATGAATGATTTTTTTTTTTCTGCCTTGAAATCTCAGATAAAACACTTAAAGTTTCAAATTTTACTGATACTGATATGAACTCAACAGTAACCCAATAAAATATCAAACTCATGAAGGTAGCAAGTTGTTGCAGGTTTTTATTTATTTTTTTGGTCCTTAAAATCTATTTTATTACATTAAAAATCGTTTTTTCTCAGTTAAAGTCTTCTTTTTTATTTGTGTTATATGGGGTAGTTAAAATCAATTATTTGAATATTGGAATTCGATTTTTGTCCGTTAGAATCTTCTTTTTATTTATGATATGCTTCATTTATCAGCACAATTAGAGTCCAACAAAATTAGCACAAGAGTCTTGATAGAAATACCAATGTAAGTATTAAATTAACAAAGTAGAAGCGCCACTATAAATTGACCAACGAAATAATGTTGATGTTTTTCAAGTTAATAGATAACATTAATAAGGACAATAGGAGTTCAACAAAATTAGCACAATAGTCTTGATATAGAATTACAAATGTAAGTATTAAATTAACAAAGTAAAAACGCCACTACAAATTGACTAACGAAATAATGTTGATGCTTTTCGAGTCTAAGGTTCTCTTTAGCAATATTCATCGGAATCTTCAACAAGGGATACCATTGTCTGACTGATATTGATTAAAACTCGAGATCAAATTAACAACTTTTCGTGGTAAACATATAACAATATAACTTGTAATCTTCTGTTTCACAACGTCATCGACATCGACATTATTGGAATACATCTGTGAATACAAAAACAAAGTGAGTGAGAAAATAAATAAACAGCAAAAAAAGAGAAAAAATTATAGACAGAAAGAAAACATAAATGAACAAGAAAAAGTACAAATTCGACAAAAATCTAAATAACAAATACACGTAAAAAAATCAAATTTCAAACTTGATAAAAAATGAAATCTGAATCTTTTAACTGCCAACAAATAACATCAATATAAAAGAAGATTCTAACGGAGAAAAAACGAATTTCAATGTTCTGAAAATTGATTTTAACTACCCACAAATAAGGGTCTACAAAAGACTCCGTAAATCTTCGTTTGGACTCCGATTTAGGCAAAACAAAAGTCTAAATTTATTATTTTTTTGAGCTCATCGCAATGGTAATATTTTTGTGAACTATTAAAAATTCAAAATTTTCAGTATTGGTAGGTAAAATTTTCGTTTATGAAGAATCCAACAAAAAACGAAAATTAATATACTAAAATCTATAATTTTAAAATATATTAAAAAAAAAAAAACAACTTACCAATAAAGATGAAGTCTTTCACTGAACAATGGTAGAAAAAAATCAAATCAAGGAGGAAGTAAGAATAGAGAAATCTGTTATGGATGAAAAATACAAAAAAATCAGAAAAGACAATAGAGATGATAAATAATTGAAAAACAAAATCAAAAAAAAAAAAGAAGATGAACAATTAAAATAACATCGTTAAAGATAATGGATAATTTGAATAATTGAGAAATTAGAATAGATGAATGACTGAAAATCAAAAAGAAATTACCGCTATTGATTAGAAATGAAGAAAAACAATGATGAATAAACTCAATAATGGCCGAAATTGAGATGAAAATGCCTGAAAATAATTCCCAATGGAGAAGAAGAAGATCAAAACAATAGAAAAATAAGGTTGAGTAAGGAAGATAAAGTGGCTGAGGGAAAAAAAAGTGAAAAGAGTGGTTTGAAAATTGAAAAGATGAAAGTGTTTAGGGTTTGATGAAAATGTCGGGTGAATTGTTGGGGTTTGTGAAAATATTTTCTTTTCCCTTTTTTTTTTGTTTTTGTTTTTCATTTTTTTTTTGAGAATTTGTCATAAATGCTTGGATTAATCCTGACCATTGATCAATTACAATCTAACGGCCAAGATTACGACTTTATGACTCTCCTCAAGTACTATGACTCAAAAAAACCTCCCTCTATATATATATATATATATATATATATATATATATATATATCTATATATATATATATATATATTATATATATATATATATATATATATCTATATATATATATAGATATATATATATATATATATATATATATATATATATATATATATATATATATATATATATATATATATATATATATATATAGAGTCAAGTTCAATTAAGTTGACAAATATTGAGTACAGCTTACTCTGTTGTACTGTTATTAATATTTTGTGAAACTGTTGTTCTTTGTAAATGAAACTGTAAATTTACAAAGAACAACAATTTCACAAAATTTTGTGAAATACAGTTTCATTTACAAAGAACAACAGTTTCACAAAATATTAGTAACAGTTTCGCCACCGTAGTGAGCGTACCAATATTTGTCAACTTAATTGATCTTGTTTATATATATATATATGTATATATATATATATGTATATATGCATATATATATATATGCATAGAGTAAAGTTATATTGAGGCAGCAAATATGAGCGAGACCGCGAGGCTGAATCTATACCGTTGGATGAGGAGGAAATTAATGGTGCAGATTTGTTATGCATTTATTAAGGGTAATTGTAAATTAATCAATAATTAAATTAAAAAAATAAAAAAAATACGGAGTAATTAGTTAATGAGAGAATGTTTCCTTTTTTAATGAATGTAATTAGTTCTTCCTTGATTGTTCACATTCATCCAAATCATACGTTCACATTCATCAGCATTCCCTTCCCTTCTTTACAAAATATTATTCATCTTCAACATCCCAATATTGCATTTCACCATTATTTATTCTTATTCATTGTTTTTTTTATATAATTTGTATCACTTTACTAGTATTGAAGAAGAACTATAATATGGAAAAATACCAGATTGATCAGACGGATGAAGGTTGGTTGTTTTTTTTTTTTTTTTTTTTTTTTGTATATAGTAATAATTAGGCATGTTTATTCCTTATAGTTTGTTGTTTGTAATTTAGTGGTTGAAGTTGAAAGTGGTGAAGTATTGTCGGACGTCAACTCCGGCAAGGTGGCTGAAGAAGATTTCACTCCTTACGTTGGTAAAGTTTTTTATAACATGGAAGAGGCTGTGGAATTTTACCGTAAATACGGTATTCAGCATGGTTTTGGGGTCCGTAGATCAACGACAAGGCGTTGGCGTGGTGGGGTGTTAAAATTGCATATGATTGTTTGTAACAGAGCAGGTAAATTTAAATCCAGGAGTCTGAAATCCGTGGGTCATGTTTCAGAGGACTACGTTGATAGGAGGACAACATTTCAAGCTGTTGATTGCAAAGCAAGGATAAGCGTGTTATCAACTAAGGGGGTGTTTGTTGTTACTGAGTTTTTAGATGACCATAATCATGAACTCGTTTAAATTGAGAATCGGCAATTCCTGAAATTGAATGGTGATCTATCCGCTTACCAGAAGATGTTAATCGTATCTAACTCAAGGGTAATTTCAGTTTATAGGTTGTCTGGTTTGTAGTTTTGTTTTTGGTGGTTGAAGTGAGCGTAAAATTGGTTAAAGTTTTTTTGGTTGTTGAAGAGAGCGTAAAATTGGTTAAAGTTTTGATGTGTTAATTAGAAGTTTGTAGTTTTGTTTTTGGTGGTTGTAGTTCTATATTGGGTTTTCTTAAACTTTACCCTGCATTCTGTGTCGTGAGTAGTCAATTTTATTATGCTTGTAGTTCCTTAGATTCTGATTGTAGTTTTTGTTTAATGGCTTATAGTTTTGTCTGATTGACAAAGTTATTAAGCGCGAAAGCGAAAAATTAAAGTATTATGTTAGGACGTTGTAGTTTGTTGGTTTGCAGTTAAAGTGTTACAACTATAAAATTTAGTTGAATGTTGTTAATATGTTGTTTTTTAATTTTTTAGTTGAATATTGGCGCAACGAAGACGTACAAGATGTTGAAGGAACAAGTCAATGGCTTCCAGAACATTGGCGCAAGCTTGAACAACTTCAAAAATTTCCATAGAGACATTAAATGTTTTATACGTGATAAAGATGCACAAATATTCATTGACCGTTTCAAGAGTTTGGTAGAAACAAATGTGGGTTTCTTCTTTGATTATGAAGTGGATGAGGATGGCTGCTTGAGCCGAGTTATTTGGGCAGATGGTGTAGCTAGAAAGAACTATTCTTTGTTTGGCGATGCGGTGTCGTTCGACCCTACGTACTCTACTAATAAATACTCTTTGGTGTTCACTCCGTTCACTGGGGTTGATAACCATAAGAGGTCTGTTACTTTTTGTGGTGCTCTTATTGCTAAGGAAGATTATGAATCATTTAACTGGGTGTTTAGTCGTTTTCTGTTAGCGATGGGAGGAAGGGAGCCGGAATATATTATAACTGACCAAGATCCGGGTATTATTAAATCTGTTAGTCAAATTTTTCGATATAGTAGACATAGATTTTGTATGTGGCACATAATGAATAAGGTCCCAGTGAAATACGGGACGACAAGCAGTGACTACCATGATTTTTTGAAGAAGTTGAATTCGATAATTTGGGATGTTGAAATTGAGGCAGAGGAGTTTGACAGGCGATGGGGGGAAATCATGGATGAACATGGTGTTGGGAAGGGAGATTGGTTTGAGGAGTGTTTTCTGATTAGAAGGCAATGGGTGATGGCACACTGTCATGATTTAAGAATGGGGTCGATTATGAGGACAACACAAAGGTCGGAAAGTGAGAACAGCTTCTTCAAACGGTTTGAGCACAAGTCGGGGACCTTAGTTGAGTTTTGGATGCGTTTTGAAAGTGCTATGGATCAACAACGACATACTCAAAAGAAGTTGGATAACGATGGCAGGTATTCCTCCCCCAAGCTAATTACAACTTTAAAAATTGAGGAAGACGGCGCTAAGATATACACTCTTAAGATGTTTGAAGAGTTCTAAGAGGAGTTGGAAAAATCCATGAACTCTTGTTATTGTAGAGGGTATACGGAAGGAAAACAGGAGGAGATTACAACCGTCATGGATTCAAACAGGGGGAAAGCGTTTGTGGTGCATTACAATCCAGGTATTGTATGTCTTAGGTTGTTGCGTATTCCATTCAATATTTGTGTTGTATTTCCGCGTCCTGCAGATAAAGTTGCAGGACAGATACTTGTAGTTTTAAGATATTTGGTTATAGTGTTATCTGTAAGTTCTGACTCTACGGTACTTGGTCACTAATGTTTGAAATGTGTTAAAATGGAGCACGTTGTAACAATTGTTGATGTTTTTGTTGTTGTTGTAGTTTTATATTATTTTGTTAAAGTTGTAAGAATTTCAGTTAAAGTACTGATAATTAATGTAACCTATTTTCTATATTTTGGACAGATGGTTTAACGGCTAGTTGCACCTGCAGACTTTTTGATCGAAGAGGAATGGTGTGCAGACATATTCTTTGGATTTTTACGAGCCATGGGTTGAAATCTATTCCTAGTTCTTGTGTAGCAAGACGGTGGACTAAGGAGGCTTCCTCTATGAACAGTGACATATTTGAGGGGTTAGAGGTTTTGGGCACGACCACTATAGATCCCAAACAACTAGCGTTAGCGAAACTCGAGGGAAATACATGAGGCGGTTGGATTCCTTGTAACGTTGATGTGCGCTACGTTGAGGAGCTTTCTAAAATGATACGTGGTTTTAGAGAAGAAAACCAAACAAAGGTTCACGTTAGTAAGGAAGAAGAGTTTGAGAAATTGCTAGGATGCAAGGCAAGTTCGGAGGTCTCCATAATGCCCCCTAAGCAGTCCAAAAATAAGGGGAGTGGGAAGAGGTTGTTGTCGACAAAGAGTAAAGCGGTTGAAGCAGCTAAAAAACCCAAACGCATGTGCAAAAATTGTAAACAAATGGCGCACCATGATAAAAGGAATTGCCCTAACGCCTTTGCCGAAAGAGCTGTAGTGCAACTAGAAGAAGCTGAAGACATTGATTTGTCTCAAAATTAGTTAATTGTTGTTTATGTTGAATTGTTGTTGGAATTTCCTTTTATTGGATGATTGTTATTTGTTAAAATTAATAAGTAGTTTTTGAAATTGGTTAAGCATAATGTCACAGTTGATGTTTTATTGATTTGCGTTAAAGTTGTACCAAAAATTGTTATTGTTTCGTTATAGTTAAATAAAACTCCAAACTTTAAAAGATTTTTAAAGTTGTCTATAGATGTAGTTGAGGAAGTCGGTGCAAAAACTCTAACACATTTTCAAAAAACTTTAATCTTTGAAACACCAATGTGATAAAGTTGCCCAGTTTTGTTAAAGTTTCATAGTTTCTGAAGTTTCGTCAAACTGTGACAAAGCTTCAATGACGGGGGTTAAAAATTCTACATCTCAGATTAGTGAGAACTTAAAAGATAAATCATCAACATTTCATGATGTTCATAATGACGTACTGCCTCTAAAGGCCAACAAAATAAAGTGCAGCAATAACATTTAAATTTGTTTTTACATAGCAATACGGAAGGTAATATATTAGAAATAAAACCCTTTCAAACAAGTTACAGTCGGTTGCCTTTGAGTGTCTTCCATAACTGTTGTTTGTCATTCTGAAAGTTGTTGAGCTTACTAATGAACCCATCACGCATCAAGTTACAGTCGGCTAAGAGTAAGGCTGCTGCAAGTTGAACGACTAGGTAATTTCTTAGTCTCTTCGATTTAAGGTCGTCGTGATCAAAAGGAGCGCCTTCATAGAGAGCCATGCGCATCATTGTGAACAAACCTGACTCATGATCGTTATCCTCTTTCTCCTGCCACTTTAGTAAAACATATTCGACAGGAAAGTCGGTGATCTCACCGCCTTTTGAGAGACCGTTTTTCTCCAGAAAATGGCTGACGCCGTCATGCTGCAAATGAAGAAATAACTATATGAAATTACGAGTATGTAAAATTTAGTTAGCGTGAATAGGAGGGGACATGTATGTAAACTAACAGTGACGTAGGTTGAGTAGAAATTAATGCCGGAATCCTCTTCGGTCTCGTAAGGTTTCTGATTGTCGATGATATCGACTGTCTTCTTCAGAAAATTAACAACCACCACAGAATAGTGACCTTCAATATGAAGCGGGACAAATACAAGGTCAGCGTCCATATTAAAACTACCACATAGTTTCACGAATTTGTCCCAATTCTCAAACCACTGGTCATGTAAATCGCTCTCTTGTGTATCGCCAACTCGACCATGGAGTATGGTATGGAGGTTATCCTGAAACAAGGGGTTTAAATCGTTGATATTGGTGTGGATTAATTATAGAACTGTAACAGTGAGATTAGAGATTATAATAAATAAGAGGCGTAAGCGCAATATAGAAGTAATTACCATATGACCCTGACCGAAGAATGCTACAGTTGGGCCCTCGGACTCCTGAGAAGCAATTTTATTGAGAAGAATCGACCAACATTCTAACACATTTGTGGTCAAGTTACGGTCAGGTCGCAACGATTGGATATCCTTCCTAGTAAGGACTGTACCACCGTAATCGGCGACTACTTCGCTGTGTACCATTAACAAAGTGAATGAATTAAATGTATATTACGGGGAAGCTAAAAGGAACTCACGCATAAAGAAACGCGTTTAAATAATTAAGGCAACTTACTCGGGGTCCAGGTTGTGGTCGTCTAGGAAGCAGTAGTCGGCGCATGTTTTTGAAGTTCTTTCATACTGTGGATGAGGCTTTGATATGGACGTAGATAAGCGGACACTACAAGTGTTCGTGGTTCGACCTCCCACCGTCCACAGGGGAGTGTGCACCCCAGGCCGACCCCCTTACCTCGGGAACGACACTTCAACACAGAAAGGGTCCTATCTCCAGAGTTAGGAACTGCGCTTTGTTCCACGATAGGTGTTTGAACTTCAGACTGCTCAACTACGCTTTTTCGTGTCCGTGACCGCTTCCCTTTCTCCTGAGAAACATTTCCCTCCGATGGCCTCTTCAGTGGCACAGAATCTTTTGCAACTCGTGTGACGACGGTTCCTTGCTTAAAAAATTTACCAGTGAATTCATTGCTCGAAACTCCGAATGAGTTCTGATGGAACTCCATCGCACCGACTTCTACATTAGGTGAGCCATGAGAAGGATGAGATTGGTGATACTTTTTTAAAGCGTCGTTGATCTCGGGAGTGGTGTACAGGTCGGATAACATGGAAATATCTTCTGGGGTGATTGTATGTGACGATGTGTTCACGACACCGGGGTTAACTGGAGACGTATGTGGAGGGGATCTAATAGAACCTTCACCTTCATCATTCCCCAAGTCAACCTCGCGTAGGTCGTCAAGGACAGTTTGCACTTGCGTAGTGCTATAGTCTTGCAATTTAGGTGCCCTACCATTTGTTGACTTCAACCGCATCGTAATGTCTACAACCTCGTCAACGTATCTGTGAACTTCAGGGTTCTCAAAAAAAGCCTGGGTTGATTGAGAAGGTGCAAAGTCAGATGGGAGAGAAGCAGGGCTTGTCATACTCTTAATCCGGTTTGAAGCGTTGCAATACCAATCATGGAATACAAGAGCATTACGTTGCATCAGAAGGTACAACTTGTGCACAGCCTGTATGAAATTAATGAGTAAGTAGTTAATAATTGATTATAAAACACGAAATAATTAATCAGATGACAGGAAAACGAAGAAAAATAGTTACAGTTAATTCGCCATACATTAAAGTTTGCTTAAACTGGGTTACAGTTTCACCTAAAGGGGTTGAAGGTCTTCACTGATTTTTTGTCGATAAAAACAAATAGTCGTATGGTAGTTTTAGGACTCATGAAACAAGTTCAAAGTATCAGGTCCAGTTTAAAACGTATCATCAGACTTAATAAAAATACACAACAGTATTCATAAAGTTCTACAAAATTATATTACAGTGACAAATCTTTACGTAATAGTTTTATTAATGGCAGGAAAAAACGAAGAAAACAAAAAAGGAGGTACTCACGTCTACAGCTTTCAAGTCAATCTGATGATCATCATCAACTCCCGGTGGTAGTGGGATTTGAATGAACTTATCAGAACTTATACTAGCATTGCGGTCGTCACGAGGAATTTTAGTATTAGCAGCATTCACGTCATCAACGGGTTTTTCAGGCACGGGGTCGTTCTCTTGGGGGGTTACCAGTCGGTCAAGGTGTGGAATATGATAATTTGGATCACGACAGCGAGGATAACTAACAGAGCTGCGTAATTGACGCCCTAACTTACCCCCAAGAAGCTCTCCTTTTAGCCTATCAAGCATACTCTCATTATTCCAATGCTTCACCAACGGAATGTCGCTTGGAGCCGACTTACCACGGAAATCGAACCGGTGGAAGTATATTATCATTAGCAAAGGCCAACAACCGGTTAAAGATTTCCGATTGAGTCTCGACTTCTTCCCAGCATCTACAATATCATCCATAATGAAAGAACACCAATCAAGTTGGCTGATACGATCGACATCCTCCACGGCCTACAGAAATTTCAAACCGACGCCCCCATTAGAGGTCGGGCACAAAAAATATGACAATGTAAAAATGACAAATAGTCGCTTAAATTTATCCCCGCCATCAATAGCTTCCACAATTTCGGACTCCAGACGACATAAAGGGATAGTATCCTTGTCATTAACGCCGAACAAACTCCGGAAACCATCTTTGATACTCGCTACCGCGTCGGTCCTAGCCTCTTTCATTCGAGCAGTGGCCAACACAGGAACTGGATGAGGGCCCATTGGCAGAGCAAATACATCATGAACGTCATACTTGCTCACAAGGAATTCCTTTGATTCGGTCGTTCTAAAAAGATAACTACCATCATTGAAAGACTCGACAAAGTGGTGTACATATTCAGATGGATATTGTGCAAACTTCACCTCCAAAATACCACCAAACCCTAAACTCTTGACAGCGGCTATTTGAGCATCATTGAAATTCTGAATCATGTCAAATAACTTCTTGGTACGACACCTAACAACAGGAGTAGAAGCAGAGCCCTTCTTTTTGTCATCTTCATTACTCATCTCTAAAACAATACACAAAGAACAAAAAAAATTGGAGATGAAATCCTTGAACTTAAGATCAGTTCTACATAAATTAATAATGAAATTAAACAATAAGAATCATTAATTTAAAAATCATTCGTGTCTAAAAAATTAAAATAAAATAAAAAAATAAAAAATACCACAAAATAAGTGGAGAATAGGGACGAACATACCTGTAAATCGGGGGAAAAAAGGAGGATACACTTGCAATGGTAGAACAAAAAAAATGGAGATGAGTGAAAATGGTGGATAGTAAGTGTTTTGGTAAATTTTCTACAAGGGTGAAAAAGAGCTAAGATGGGTCAACTAGTACTGTTTGCGAAACAGAACAGAACACAATATTCTCCGAACAGAACTGACGACTACAAGATTGATGAAACAGATCAGAACATAGCCTTCTCCGAGCAGAATTGAGGGAACAACGAGATTGATGACGCAGAAACCCCGAGAAGAAGATGGGGAAAACTGCGGGCTACCAAGCCAGGACTTCTTTTATTAATCTCATGGTGATTACAAGTGTTTTGGTTACAATAGGATGACTTTCGTAGGAAAGACTAGCGAATAATGCTAATACATCGATTATGTGTACTTCTATGTGAAAGTATAAGGAAAACCTAAGGAAAAACCCATCAAAAGGCTCTCTCAAAATGACTAAGTGAGCCTCTATATATAGGTAGAATGCTCACAATACAACTCCTAAAATCTAGGGCCACTATCTCATGAACTTAGGTAGTTGGATAACTACCCACTATGCATGACTTGTAACTTCCCATTATGACTTCTATTCTGATCCGCAGAACTGCATGCCAATAACTACCCATGATCTTAGGTAGTTAAATAACTTCCATTATCCCATGATCTTTGTAACCGCTATAGTTGACCTCTGCTGACCACAACTGCCATGCCTCTTCTGACCTGTTCTGGGCTATAACTGCCATACCTCTTCTGACCTGTTCTGGGCTATAACTGCCATACCTCTTCTGACCTGTTCTGTACCATATTCGCAACGTCTATCCAGAACTGCCAATTCTGGGTAGTGTAAAATCTGGTCATAACAGTAAGGGAAGAAGAGGCGTGGAAAGGAAGAAGAAGAATGAATAGGGAAGTCAGTTTTGAAAATTGAAATGGAAATAATATTTTTGAGGTATTTCTGGGAAGTGTATCAATCAAAGAAGGAGGGAGACATATTTCGGCCGTTTTTTTTATTTTTTATTTTTTTTTAATTTTTTTAATTGATTTAGCACAAACAATCTAAGCCATTGATCGATTTTAAATCAAGGGTGTAGATCTTTTCATTGCCTCATTTCTAGAGTAAGTGTCTCGTTTGAACTTCATTATATATATATATATATATATATATATATATATATATATATATATATATATATATATATATATATATATATATTTATATATATATATATATATATATATATATATATATATATATATATATATATATATATATATATGTTGGGACAGAAAACCAGTACAGTCCAGAACCCACTGATCAGTCCAGACAGGTTCAGGATCTACAATCAGGTCCAGGATCAACACAAGACTAGACTGCATGCATGTAACAAAGGTGCAGTCGAGAGAGAAAGGATAAGATGGGCCAAGCCCAACAAAAAGAAGTGAACACTATGAGCAAAGCCCAGGAATACAGCAGCAACCCTAAGTCAAAGAGTCAACAACAACTACCTACATCCTAGGACAAGTGGAGGAAGAGTAACAACATTCCACTCAAAACAAGAGAGAAAGAAGGAAACCTAGTCTAATTTGCCACCTAAAAAGGAGGAAAGAAAGCTACAAGTAAGGAAAGTGACGTTGCAAACATTGAAGGCCTCCAAACATATATAAGGAGCAAGAATCAGTTGAAGACAAAGGGAGAATTTACTAACAACAATTCACTCTACAACATCATATTTTTTACTCCACAAGAATACTTATTATTTTATTTACTTGAAAACACTCTAGAAATATTTCCGTAATTTAGTCCTGTACCAGGCCTGTACCAGGCCTGTATCAGTCCTGTATCAGTCCTGTCCCAGTCCTGTAATTTCTGTCCTGTCCCAATGCTGTAACTTTTGTCCCGTCTGTAACTTCTGGCCCAGAACTACTACAATCCTCTCCTGGCTTGGTGCCCGTGGTTTTTCCCTTAACTTTTAAGGGTTTTTCCCACGCAAACAAATCTTGCGTCATTGTTCTTTTTAGCATTATTTTTGTTCTACTCGTATACAATTACCTTAAAACCTAAATCACATAAAAAAGGATAATACTAATCAACCCACCGAAATAACTCGACCGTGTGAGAAAATCACCCCGAACAGATTGGCGCCGTCTGTGGGGAGATTAGTTTATTAATCCATCAAAAATCTTTTCATATCTCAAAAAATAAAAAAAAAAACCCCTATTCCCGTTCAGAACATCCAAGAATGGCAGATCAAAGTGCTGAGATGGTCCAGAAACTCCAGCAAGAGTTGGAGCAGGCGGCATAAGTCATGAGCAAGCCCAAGCGAGCTGCATAGTGAAGGAGGCCGAGGCCACCAAGAAGCAGTTGGAGTCATCCTCCAAGAAAAAAGCCTCAGGATCCAGGATCCAACCAGGTACTTCATTTTCGGATTTTATCAGACAAATTGACTTTTCTATTTTTTCTGTAGGTTCAGGATCCAAAACCAACTCGGGGGGCAACCCTGAAGATGACTCGGAGGTCAACCCTCGAGGCGGAGATGACGATCCAGGACAGCCAGAAGGGATCAGTGCAGGACAGGTCATGCTGTACATGGTCCAGGAGATCCAAAAATTGTCAGACATGGTGCAGAAAGTCCCAGGACTGCCCCCACCAATAGAGCTGGCCAGGCCAGAAAGTTACGCTGATTCGCCCTTTGATGATTGCATAGCAATGGTGGAGATGCCGAAAAAGTATATTCCGCCAAACCTGAAACTCTATGATGGGACAACTGACCCCCAGGAGCATGTTGCACAATACAAACAAAGAATGATCAATGCGGCTATTCCCATGGAGAAACGTGAAGCCTGTATGTGTAAGAGCTTTGGCTCTACCCTAACAGGCCCAGCCCTACAATGGTTCATCAATCTGCCAAACAGGAGCATCAAAACCTTCGCAGACCTGGTCAACATCTTCAACATACAATTTGCCAGTAGCAGAAAGTTGGACAAACAGACAAGTGACTTGTACAGGGTTGTCCAGGAAGAGGATGAGACCTTGAGAGATTTTCTGTACCGCTTCAACAAGGAGAAAATTTCCATTCCGAGATGTGACATCGCAAGACAAAGAATAGAGGCCTTCCGGCAAGGCTTGGTAAGAGATTCTAGACTTTATATTGAACTAACCCGTTATCCTTGTTCTACCTTTGAAGATGTGCAGGCCAAGGCTCTGGCCCAGATCAGGGTAGAAGAAGACATGATGTTCAGGACACAACTCCAAGAGAGTAACAGAATAGCACGTAGGAGTTCAGCCTACAGAGGAAATGGTACCAGGCCTGCCCCATACTAAAACAAAAAAAATATATAAAAAAAAAATTCTAAGCCCTGGTAAGTCACTCATCTCTAAGCCCTACCTTGTGTAATTTGTTATCTTATATCAAAATCATTACTGACTTGAGCGTCGGAGGGCCGTTGGCAAAAACGCCAATCTGGCTACGCCTCCCGATCTAAATCAGGCCGACAGGATCGACAAAGACAAACAAAGACAGACAGAGCAGACTTACAGAGCAGATTTGCAGAACATACACCAGGACCAGGTCAGGACCAGGTCAGGACCAGGTCACAACCAGAACAAACCAAATACAAAAATAATGCATCAGCCCCAGCACGACTACAAAAACGGGTCAGGGAGTAATGTCCGTTAAGGGAGCCCCAAGGTGTGGTCGCCTAAACTTTCAAACGCATGCATGCTACTTGACAAACTCAAAACAAAATTTGTGCGCACCAAAACAAATGACAAAACAAAAAGACTCATGACATATTTACAAAAAACAAAACAAAGCCACTACAACCATCTCTGGTATCCTGGACTCACACTATCAGTCTCCCCAGGAACCTGCACTCTGTCCTAGCCAGCACAACCATACAACCTTGATCTCCAGTACTGGCAATCTATCCTGGACTAACAGTCTACCGTAGACCCCTGCATGGGAATACATTTCCTCACTTCCAGGCCAGGCTAGGAGACTGAGGAAATGGGGGGCAAATGTTGGGACCAGAAAATCAGGCTGGTCCAGAACCCACGGTCAGGTTCAGACAGGTTCAGGATCTACAATCAGGTCCAGGATCAACAGTCAGCACCAGACTGTACAGACAGAACAAAGGTACAGGTCAGGAGAGGAAAGGATAAGATGGGCCAAGCCCAACAAAAAGAAGTGAACACTATGAGCAAAGCCCAGGAATACAGCAGCAACCCTAAGTCAAAGAGTCAACAACAACTACCTACATCCTAGGACAAGTGGAGGAAGAGTAGCAGCATTCCACTCAAAACAAGAGAGAAAGAAGGAAACCTAGTCTAATTTGCTACCTAAAAAGGAGGAAAGAAAGCTACAAGTAAGGAAAGTGACGTTGCAAACATTGAAGGCCTCCAAACATATATAAGGAGCAAGAATCAGTTGAAGACAAAGGGAGAATTTACTAACAACAATTCACTCTACAACATCATATTTTTTACTCCACAAGAATACTTATTATTTTATTTACTTGAAAACACTCTAGAAATATTTCCGTAATTTAGTCCTGTACCAGGCCTGTACCAGGCCTGTATCAGTCCTGTATCAGTTCTGTCCCAGTCCTGTAATTTCTGTCCTGTCCCAGTGCTGTAACTTTTGTCCCGTCTGTAACTTCTGGCCCAGAACTACTACAATCCTCTCCTGGCTTGGTGCCCGTGGTTTTTCCCTTAACTTTTAAGGGTTTTTCCCACGCAAACAAATCTTGCGTCATTGTTCTTTTTAGCATTATTTTTGTTCTGCTCGTATACAATTACCTTAAAACCTAAATCACATAAAAAAGGATAATACTAATCAACCCACCGAAATAACTCGACCGTGTGAGAAAATCACCTAACAATATATATATATATATATATATATATATATATATATATATATATATATATATATATATATATATATATATATATATATATATATATATATATATATATATATATATATATATATATATATATATATATATATATATATATATATATATATATTGCTTCTGCTAAGTTATCATATGTGTGTTTATGTGTTTATATGATGTATACTAAAATGATAATAACTAATAATATTTTGAGTATATTTGTTGTAGTTTAATTTAAAGCATGTTTAGTATCATTTTTATGATACACTTTAAATTGTTATTTATACGTTTTGTTTATGTTTTATGAGTTTTAAATATATATATATATATATATATATATATATATATATATATATATATATATATATATATATATATATATATATATATATATATATAAGTTTATATAGGCAAAATGACTCGAATTTCTCTCAAAGGTATTGGAATGCGCGCTGCTGACCTATTAGGACTCATACATACTGATGTGTGTGGACCTATGTCAATCAACGCTGGAGACAGCTATAGGTATTTTATCACTTTCACGGACGATTTGAGTAGATATGGTTATGTCTACTTAATGAAGCATAAAAGTGAGTCCTTTGACAAGTTCAAGGAATTCTAGAATAAGGTTGAAAACCAACTGGATAGAAAGATTAAAGCACTTCGTTCAGATCGTGGTGGCGAATATCTTTCGAATGAGTTTGATCAACACCTTAAAGACTGTGGTGTAGTACTACAGTTAACTCCACCTGGAACACCACAATTGAATGGTGTGTCCGAACGGAGAAATCGAACATTACTTGATATGGTTCGATCCATGATGAGTCACACGGTTGTATCTGACTCATTGTGGGGTTATGCTCTTTTGTCAGCTGCTCTAATACTTAACCGATGTCCGTCTAAAGCTGTAGACAAGACTCCATTTGAATTATGTAAGGGAACGGTCCCTAACTTGTCCTTTATTCGGGTTTGGGGCTGCGAGGCTTATGTCAAGTGGAGACACGAGGATAAGCTCGGCCCGCGATCGGTCAAGACATACTTTATTGGTTATCCAAAAGGGATGTTTGGTCATTACTTTTATTCGCCTACCGAACCACTACTACAAATCTGAGCAAAAACAACGGAGCAAAAACAACACAAATTGCTATGTTCGTTGTTTATAATATTATAAACAACGCAATTAAAATTTCCGTTGTAAAAACTTTAAGCGCCAAATCAAACTCACCACTAAAAACAACGAAAAAATCATTAAAAACAACGGGTGGGTTATAAAAAACGGTTTTTATTAAAAATGTATTGTTTTTGAGTTAGACTTTAAATAACGGTTTCGTAGTGGAAAACCGTTATTTTTAACAAAAAATTTTAAAAAAACGATTATTTGCAAATAACCGTTGTTTTTGATTAAATTTTAAAAAACGGTTTTTATAGTAAAAACCGTTATTTTTAATTGTTCCTTCAATTAAAAAGAATAGGAGAAGCAGGATGACCTACTCTTTCTTTCGTCCTCGTCACTCGCTTCTCTCTTTCTCCCTCCTTTGTGCTTCTCTTCACCATTCATTCAATCACCAACCATCATCCTCTTCTTTATCTCCGTTCACTCATCATCTCCATCATCATCTTCTTCGTCGTCATCTTGGGTCATCATCACAGTCACCATCTTCATCGTCTACTCTATCGCTTAGGATGTCGAAGCTCAGCAAGTTTGCTTCTTTTTGTCCTAATTCATCGAGTGATGCATAACTCGTTGTAATTTCTCGAGTTTGAGCCGCATCAATCGAGTAGTAGAAGGTACAATTCGTCCTCGCTTTTTCAACTTCGATTATCGTCATTCTTGACCTAATTTTGGGGCTTTCTGTTTTTGAGTCGATTTCTTGATTTATAAGTATTGATTAGCTAGATTTGGTGGAGAAATTGAATGTAATGTGGTTCGGTTGTAGAGTTGTAGGGGTTCCAGCGTTTTAAGGCACTACTTGGGCTCGAGTTGCGGTTTTATCCTTGAAAAGGTAAGGGCTCTCCCTTACTTAGTCTATAATTACGTGTTTTGTGCGTGAATGTGTGTGTCGGTGTAGTTATACGTGTGTTGAGCTCATGACGAGCTGCTGTGAACTGTGATTGCCTTTGCTGCCCTATTCTGATCTACTCCCGCAGATCTTGCATCCTATCGAGCCTCATTTAACTTCTTTGTTTGTCTTCGGTGTGTGTTGTGTAGTATTATATAGTCATGTGTTTGTGTATGTATGATGTGTTCGAGCTGCTAAATGATGTGACTGTTGCTGTGGTGTTCGGTGTCACCTGGTCAAGTTTGGGGTTGCTGGCCGTAGAGGATATTAATTTGATAGTATTGTATAGAGTTGTGTAGTCGAGTATGTAACGAAGGTGTATGTAGAGTGTAAAGGGGTTTGAGTTTGGATTTGTGTTTTAGCTGATGGTTGTGTGCTTTCAGGGGCTCAACAAAGTTATTTTCGCGTGTTAACGTCGACGCTAAGTCTAGATTTGCAAGTATAGTGAGGTATAAAGAAGGGGTGTGTTGAGTACAATATAAAGTGGGTATAGAAGTGGTCTAAGTGAGTGTAAATGCTTGAATTACTTGAAGTATAGCTGCTGCCCGTATTTTCTAAATCGTATATTTAGAGTGTTATGGTTTGAGTAGTTGTCGTTTAGTGATCGTAAGAAATGTTGCTTGGTAATGGTTGATTTAATATGCTTTTGTAGTGCGACAACATAAAATAAAACAAAGAGAGGTTTTGGGGTCCCCTTTCTTATTCGACCTCCTGCTCTTCTTTTCTCCTTCTTCCTTCTTCGTCTTTCATCATCACCCATCATCACCATCATCACCCATCAACGCCATCATCATCATCGTCGCCGTTGTTATGTAACCGATTCAGCACCATCCTTGTCGTTCGGCTCCTCCGTCTTTCTCGGTTGCTATTGTTGATTTCTAGCCGAAGTTGCTTCGTTTTGTCGTGTTTTGACTCAGTTGGTCGGTTTTCCTTGAGTTTTATCCCTAGTATTTGAGTATTGAAGGTATTATTCGAATTCGATCCTTTAAATTCATTTTCGTTCCTTTTAACCCTAGAATTTGGGGATTTTCGATTTGGACTCGATTTTTATAGTCCTAAGTGTCGATTGAATAGTATTATAGTGGTATTGATAGTAATCTCGTTAATTGTAGCTTGTGAACTCGTGGAAAGGGGCTTGGTGACAGTTTTCCTTCGCTTGAACTCGGTTTTGGACATCTTGCCGAGGTAAGGCCTATCCTTACTTAGTCCGGTAGTAGAATAGGTTGTGTGTGTTGTATGGTTCGCACGAGTATTGAACTTAGGCTGAGACGGGTCGAGTCATGTTGAGTGTTGAAGGCTCGGGGCTGTTATGTCATTATTTGCTGCTACTGTCACACTGTTTAAGACCGCTATTGTGGCTTGTTTCATGTTGTATTATGTTTAAATACTTGAACTTATGCCTAATGTATTGGAGAATGGGTTTGTATGTCCCGTATAGCTTTATGAGGGTTTGGAATAATTTATGAATGATTTTATAGGCGTAAAAGAAAGGTTTTATCTACTGGTCGATTTTAAACCAGGACGTATTATTGTCTTGTGCGTGAGTTAATGTTAGGCAATGGTTTCATATGGTTAATCTGGTTGACTATACACGTGGTTGTGCTACCGTTGACGTGAATGTATGCGTGTGTGCCTGTGTGTGCGCGTGTGAGTATGGTGATAAGATACGAGATAAAATGGTGTCAGGCGGGAACATTGTAAGTGATTTGAGAAATGGTTTCAGCTTGATCTTGTATTTGATTTGAGTATTGTTAAGGAGGTCTGATATGGTTTCAGGTTGGATGTCGTAATGATATGATAATTGTTTACCATTTGCATGAATTGCGGATGTAACCTGTATATCTTGATTGGTGATGAGTATTAGTATGCATTGCTATGAGAACGGAAGTGTTTAAGTTGGATATAAGTGATTTGATTGTGAGTATATACGTGTAATTTAAGGGCATAGTTGCTGCCCAGATTTTAATTTCGTGACTTTGTCTGAGTGAAACTTTTGACGTCGTGCTTTGCTTATCGTTATTGCTCTACTGTTTCACTTCGGTTGTGGAGTGCCCTTGCAGGTTTTGTAATTTGTTGTTTTGAGAAAATGATGAGGAGGTTTGAGAAAAGACGTCAAGCGCGATTATCGTAGGGTATGTGTCAAATAACCTGCTGTTTTACGATATTACTTGCTTAAATTTGCCTTAGATGTATATGTACTTTACGTTATTGCGGAGAGGAGAATTTTTTGTCCTCATATATTATAGTATATGACAGTATATCCCTTTGTGACGATGAAATGGTGCTTTCTTTTCATCCCTTTGTTTGTAAATTTAGTGAGTACATCTTCTGGTTATTGTTTTCGAGGCTAATGGTACGTGCCTGTGTAGTCTGAGTTGAGTGAGCTCGAGACGGATTTAGCACGTGCAAAGAAGGGGAAACCACCACTGAAGGATCGTGATGGAAAGCAAAAGAGAAACCTGAGCTCAGAAGCGTAAAGGACCTTGTGCCTTTTCTTCATCATTTCTGCGATTGTTATGTTATGTTTTTTGGCTGATTGTATTTTTTTGAAGTATGAATGTATGTGTTTGAAGTATGAAAATCAGTAGTTGATGTGGGGTCCGCCCGGCCTAAATGGGGGTGTTACAAATTGTATTTGGATAATTATATAAATTGTATTTGGATAATTTATATAAATTGTATTTGGAGAATTGTCGTGTAATTATAGCAATTTTGTAATTTTTTTTTTTTTAAAACATTGAGTGATCAAAAACAAGGGTTTTTAAAAAAAAAAACCGTTGTATTTGATGATCAAAAACAAGTGTTTTTTCAAAAAAAACACTTGTTTTTGATCATCAAATACAACGGTACAATAAACCGTTTTTTTAAAAATATAATAAACAACGGTTGTTTTAAAAAACCGTTTTTTAAAATATTAAAAACAACACCGTTTTTTTTAATTACTTTAAAAAACGGTTTTTTTGTTAAAAACCGTTGTATTTAATTAAAAGCGCCAAATTTTTAGCTGACGATATTTTTGATATATAAAACGGTTTCGTATATTTTTTTTGCGTTGTTTTTGATTATAAGCAACAGTTGGATTTTTTATATTAAACGGGTTTCTTGCGTTTTTTTTGCTTAATTTTGTGCTAGTGTAACATTGAGTTTTTGTTGCGGCTAGTGCGAATTCTTGGAGAAGGAGTTTCTCGAGAATAAGACAAGTAGTAGAACCTTCAATCTGTCGGAGATTCCAGAACCAACAACCGAGCAACCAATGGAGGAAACTGTTCCTTCATCATCTGTTGCGGTTAATATTCCTTTGGAACCCAGGAGGTCGGGTAGAGTCTTCATTCCTCCAGACAGATACATTGGTATGGTCGAGGAGAATGAGAGAGATGACGTTTTACTCCTGGAGAGTAACGAACCCGCTACCTATAAAGGTGTCATGACATGTTCCGACTCTAAGCTATAGCTTGAAGCCATGCAATCCGAGATGGACTCTATGTATGAGAATGATGTATGGGATCTAGTTGACTTACCTGATAAGGTTCGGCCTCTTCAGTGCAAATGGCTTTATTAAATAAAGCATTCTGTAGAAGGACAACCAGATATATACAAGGCACGACTAGTGCCAAAAGGTTTCACTCAAGTGCAAGGATTGCACTATGATGAAATTTTTGCACCCGTGGTTATGCTGCGTTCCATTCTGATAATCTTAGCGATTGCCGTTTTTCATGATTATGAAATTTGGCAAATGGATGTGAAAACCGCCTTCTTAAACGGTTATTTGGAGGAGGAGTTATACATGGTACAACCCGAAGGTTTCATTGATCATAATAATCCTTTGAAGGTATGCAAGCTTAAGCGTTCCATATATGGACTTAAGCAGGTTTCACGGAGTTGGAATCATCGTTTCGACCAGATGATAAAAGAGAATGGATTTACTCGATCAGTCTAGGAACCATGCTTATATATCAAGTCGAGTGGGAGCAAGATTCCATTCCTAAAATTGTATCTCGATGACATACTCTTGATTGGGAATGACATACCTCTCTTAACTTCGGTAAAAGTTTGGTTAAAGAACCATTTCTAGATGAAAGATCAGGGCCAAGCACAAAGAATTTTGGGGATCCGTATCTATAGAGATAGATCACGACGGATGTTATCCCTCAGTCTGGAGTCTTATATAGATAAGATTCTTAAGAGGTTCAGCATGACCAACTCCAAGAAGGGGAACCTCCCTATGATTTCTGGGACGCATTTGAGTAAAGCTCAGGCACCAAAGACAACGGAAGAGGTCCAGCGCATGAGTCGGATTCCTTATGCATCAGCTATAGGATCGATCATGTATGCCATGATATGCACACATCCAAACGTGGCATATGCATTGAGTATGACGAGTCGTTACCAAGGCAATCCAGGTGAAACACACTGATAGCTGCTAAGAATATCCTTAAGTACCTACGGAGGACAAAGGACTGGGTATTGACTTATGGAGGAGACATTTAGCTATCCGCAATCGGTTACGCAGATGCCAGCTTCCAAACGGATCGAGATGACTCGAAATCTCAGTCTGGATTTGTATTTACTCTTAATGGTGCTGCGGTCAGCTGGAAAAGCACCAAACAAAGTGTTATAGCAGATTCTACGACTGAGTCCGAGTACTATGCTGCTTCAGAGGCTGCAAAGGAAGCTATATGGATGCGCTGGCCTACGAGGACTAACCGTAGTTCCTAGTTCGGCTGACCCGATCACCATCTATTGTGATAATAGTGGTGCCATCTTCCAGGCTAAGGAGCCTAAGTCCGGCAACAAGTCTAGGCATGTACATTGGAAGGCTCACATGATCAGAGATTACGTGGAGCAAAAGGAGATAGTAATAGTCAAGATTGCTATGGATGATAACGTCGCAGATCCTCTCACTAAACCGTTGAGATATGATAAGCATGAAGGGCAGGTTATTTCCATGGGAATTAAGCGTGTTCCTGAGTTGTATTAGTTGTTTTATATATGGATTAGACACATGTATCTTTTTCATAAAACTATTAATAAAATCATCGTCTTGTTTCATATTTTGTTTTTCATGTGGGTTGTACAGACAACATTGAACACCACAAAGTGAACTGAACTACATTATATTTGTTTTGATCCGTAATCGCCTACATGAGCTGATAAATTTGACAATTATATTGTGAAGTCGATTGATGGTGGGTTCAACGAGCCATAAGTCAAATTGTTGACTGATCGATCACAGATGCGGGTTATAATGATACCTCGCAGGACATTTTGTGACAACGTTATGGAGTCCTAAATGTTTCAGTACATTAGGTGCCTGGTCGTGGATAGGACGTCCATAGTGTTCCTAGAGTCGATTCTTTTTACTATCGTCTGTCTCTTGAGATTAAGGCAGTTTTTGGGTGACTTTGGTTTCTTTCTCATGGTCGACCGTAACAGGAGGCTAAGTAGATTTTCACTGGGTCATTTCATACTGCGCTTGTATCTGAAAGATTCGAGTTGAAGAAAATATCCAACCTTTATCAGGTTATGTTATTTCTCAGGGCCACTCGAGGAGCTGTAATTGAAATGCATGGCCATGCTCGAATAAAGATTCGTTTATCAGTTAAGTTACTCTCTAGTCGAGGAAACCACTCTCGATATTGATCACTTGCAAAATACGACCTTTGTGAATACGAACTTTGCAAATTGTTTTACATTGAGTGGGAAAAATTTATTGGATATGAGAATCGGTTATCGCACATACACTTGTACGGACAAGTGGGAGATTGTTGGAGCTAGTGTCCTCCACAGTTAGTGCAATAACATAAATAAATCTCTACAGGTTCACAGGGTATACTTTGTATTATAATCAGTTGATTAACGTTTATCGATAACGTTTGGCTTGCTAGATAAGTTTGACGTTCTTGTCATACACATGGCGGTGATCAACTGGTCCCTAAAAGTCACATCTAAAGGATGTGTTTAAGAAATGTGATTATTTGAGAAAATAATCATATTGATGCCTTACTAATTGACTAAAAGGTTAGTCAGTGTTTTTGACTAAATGGTTAGTCAATGTGATGATGATACGGCCATTTAATAATGATTATATAATGTTAGCTGATAAGGTATAAGTCGTATCAACTATATCAAAATAAACCTAAATGACAACTAACAGCAGATAGCAGCAAGTAGGGATCGAATCCACAGGGAAACGGAGTAGTTCTAAGCTAAAGTCGGCAGAACAGGTCAATCTCAGGGGTGTGAAAAAGGTGTTTAGTATAAGCTATAACTAAGGCAGACAATAAAGCAGATAAATAAGATATAATAAGGGAGAGAGATTAGGGCATCGGGTTCATATATGACAATGATTCAGAAACGCAAGTTCATAAGACGGAAGAGATAAACTGTGCAACTTGACTAGGTTTGTAAAACGCTCTCTCGAGTCAATTTTAGCCTTAAGCAAATTTAGCGGGCTCTCGCAACTTACTAAATTCAACTTATCAATCTCGCGTAAGTCTAGTTTTAACTCGGCTTTCGATCTTAAATTAAAACATACTCAGGTTCAATTAAACTCAGACAACTCGTTGATCAGGCGAAATAATCCTAATTCAATTGACATAAAACGCGTAGAAAGAAATCAAGAGCACAATTTAATCAACCAATTTAATCTCAAAACATGTCCCTAAATCATATGTCACAAATCACCCTAAACCCTAATAAGGAGATTAGCTACTCATAATAAGGGCAATAACAACAATAATATTAGTAAAAGACATAATTGAATAAATAAAGCAAATAGAATAAACCTGGAATAAATACGGAGTACTGATGATTATAAAAGAGCAAATCTTGAAAAACCAATCTTGAAAACTAAACTTAAACTTGAATATTACCAAAGAGAGAAAAACTAAAACTAAAGCTAAGAAAACTAATGGAAAATAAAGCATAAGCTAATTTACGACCTAAGGCACCTTTATATAGTGTCCCAATTATTAAATCTCGGAATAAAACAAAACCCGTCAGAAAATACACTAGGGCCGGCCGGCCGGCCACCGCTGCAGACCGGCGGTCCCCAAACCATGGGCTGGCTCCTTTGCTCTTGATCTTAGCTTGGCCCAACTTGCTTTGGGCCTTATAACTCGTTTGGCCTTTTGATCTTTGGCCTTCTTTAGCTCGTAGCCTTCTTGCCTTCGGTCTTAGTCCGTCTTCCCGAGCTCCCGTGTAAGATCGAGCTTGGTCTTATCAGCTCGGTTCTCGTATTGCTCCTAACGTCCCGGGTTTTGGCTCAAAACCACCAAAACCTGCAAAATGTAAATAAAAGGCAGCAGTATCGAGAAACATAACATATAGCTCCTAAAGTCACAGTAAATACGAATAAATACGAGCTAAATGCGACTGAACCGGGGGCATAAAATGAATATAAATAGAGTGTATCAAACTCCCCCAAACCAAACCTTTGCTTGTCCTCAAGCAAACAGCGTCGGAGAAAATCAAAGTGACACGAACTAATCACGCTAGTATCTCAAAGTGGACGACCTATGCACATAAACAATGCAACCAAAGTCTATTTCACCGAAAATAGAGCACAAGTCTCAACCATTCACGCCACATTATATCACTAGCCTCTAACGCTTACGCAAAAGTAAAACTAACGACAAACCAATTCAAGCAAGGCCAACCGATCGTACCGCTAACCAACATCCAATCTTTCCAAATCATTTCCTTTTTCCTTTTTCTTTTCTGTATAATCTTTTTCTTTTTCTTCGCAAATGTGGAGCATCCCTCGTATGTAGTACCGTTTAGCTTGACGTTCACTCGGTAAAAATCGCGCTCAGGTACACATATTTCCTTAAGGGTTACGTTATTGCTCATACTCACGATCGCAGCCAAATTCATGGCCACTGTGGTTACTCAAATCAATGAGTCCCCTCCGAGAACATCGAAGCATTGCTCCCACATATATAAGATCCTTCCAAATCAACCCACAAACCAACACCAAACATTCCACAAACCAATTGCCAAACTCGAATGTCAAAGTCGAAAGTAAACAAGCGAAAAGCAGAAAGAATTAAGCAAATACAAGTAGGATAGTGTTAAGGCTCGCAATCTATTAACAGGAAACAAACCAATCGTGCAAGCTAAGACGATAGAAAGTCGACTCGGAGATACTAAAGATCAAAATAAATGCACTAATCCATTCTCCAAACTAGATAAAGCAGGACAAAGCAGACCAAAAAGACTCGTATTTTTGTAAATTTTTGAAGTTTTCGATTTTTTTGGGTTTTTTGGGTTTTTTTTATAATAAAAGCACACAAAATGAAATGCAACTAAACTAATGAACGCGAAAGTGTTTCCCTCCCCCAAACCAAATCACACATTGTCCTCAATGTGGAAAACAGCACAACCACAAAAGCAGAGGAGGACATAAATCATAAGAGGGAAGGAAAGTAAAACGAGAAAACGAGGGAAAATGGGGTAAAGAGTGCTCACAATGTAGAGTAGGAGCTCCCCCAAACCGAAGTGAAGCGTGGAGTGGGGCTTAGAATCCCCGTATATGCGTCCAATTCAGTCCAACGTCGAAGTACTTCGGCATAGCACGCAAGAATACGCAAAGCGACAGACCAAGGGGGCGGTCCAGGCCGTGACGGCCACGGCTGGCACCCCAATTTTCGATTTTTTGCGTTTTTTCCTCTGTTTCAAATTTCAGCTACGGCTCCGGTCCTGGACCGGCAGCCGGTAGGAAGGCTAAGGGCCTTCCTCGTGAGCTTTTTCAACATAACAGGGACTTAAAAGTCCATGAATACCTGCGCGTTAAAAATCATAAAGTAATACCCTCGTCCTCGCGCGCTCAATAAAATCCAAAAGTCATAAAACAAGCAAACCAAAAGTACAAATGCTAATTGAGAATACAACGTCATCGGGTTGCCTCCCGGAAGCGCTGGTTTATAGTCCCGCACGACTCTTCACAGCTTCAGAAAATCATGTATAAGCAGGCCAAGGTTGTTGGCCATTTGCAACAGCTTCACTCGGCGAAATAGCAGATGATCGCCATAGAACTTCTCCAACTCTAGGTAAAGCAGCATAGTCCATTATCGTAGGCCCTCTGTCACGAAACGGCTCGACTGTAGGCCCTCTAGCCCCATCACCCGCGTCGTAGACGTCAGTCGTCAGCAACTTTCTCTCCCCCAAACCATCCTTGCAGCTATCCTGTGAAGAACCTGCAACAAGAGAAGAGACATGCAAAACCTCCAATGTGTCTCCAGTAGTGTGAGACGGAAGTATAGAGTCAATAGAACAAACTGACTCGAGACGCATAGGGGACCGCCGAGTGTCAGAATGAGTAAACGTGAGCTTCTCACCCCCCACCTTAAAGGCTATCGTCTTACTACCCACATCTATAATCGCACTCAAGAAGTGCGTGAAGGGTCTCCCTAAAATGATAGGAATGTGGGCATCCTCAGGCATGTCAACCACTACAAAGTCTACAGGGATAAAGAACTTTCCAACCTGTACAGGGACGTCGTGTAAGATACCCAAGGGACGCTTAACTGAGCGGTCAGCCATCTGCAGGGTAATGCTAGTGGGTTCTAAAGCTGACAAGCTCATCTTTTGATACAAGGGGTAGGGGAGGACACTCACACTAGCTCCAAGGTCACATAAAGCATTCCTAACCTGAAACCTACCAATAGAGCACGGAATAGAGAATGTACCTGGATCGCTAAGCTTAGGGGGCTTACTACCCTGCAGCCTAGTACTAGCTTCCCCCACAAAGGCCACGGTTGACACGTCGTCTAACGTACGCTTACGAGCTAAAACATCTTTCAAAAATTTAGCATACGCAGGTATTTGAGTAACGAGGTCAATAAAAGGGACGTTTACCTGAAGCGCTCTAATGACGTCCACGAACTTTTTGAACTTCGCCTCGGGCTCGGCACCTCGTTGACGACCAGGAAACGGAAGCTTGACTTGAAACGGGGGCGTTGGAGTAGCATCCGAAGTTACACCCGAATCATCTTTCCTCGCAGCCACAGGTCCAGCCGGTTTGCCGACCGGCGGCCGGTCGACCGGCTGGGACCTCTTTTCCCTCGGATCAGCCACGTTTTCATCATCCTCCTCCCCCAAATGCTTAGAGCCATCATAGAACGTACCGCTCCTCAAAGTTATAGCACATGCGGTATCATGGGGAGGGTTACCTTGGGGCGGCAGGGTGCCCGGTTGACGCGTAGCTTGCGAAGCGGCCAGTTGAGCCACTTGGTTCTCTAGATTCTTAATCGCCGCGTCTTTAGCTTGCAGATCCTTTTGCATTTCTTTGCATCATGATCTCTTGCGACTTGGCCATCCGCGGCATCATGGCCTTGATTCACTCACACCAATCAACAACGGGAGCGAGTTGAGTGGTTGGACATATGGGGTCTTTGGTAGTTTGGAGGGTTTGTTGGAAATTTTTATGTGGGAATGTAAGGTTGATTTTGTGGTGGTTGGGTGGTTGGGTTTAGGACATTACAGTTACGGTAAGACAAGAGTGATCGATCGTAACCAGGTTGGTTTTGGTAGGGCGAGTTTGGGTTGTAGTTTTGATACGCAAAAACCTCGCTTCGGGGCGCAAAGATACCCGTAGTATAACCCATATCGTGCCCTGTGACAAAGATTCACGTGAGCACTAGAAGAACCACCACCGTCATCATAGAAATTTGCGCATCAAGCAAAGAACTCGACTCGTCAGCGCACTAATACTCCCCTTATCACGGTCGTCATGCGCGGACCGTGAATTCCCTCGCGGCTTACCAAACTGTGCGGAGTGAACCGCCATCTCCTCTATTAAACCCCATGCTTTGTCATCATCCGTGTTGTTGGCAAAGCGACCCTCTGCAGCTGAATCAAGAATAGCCCGACTCTCCGCATAAAGACCATTGTAGAAGGTCATGATCACCAACCAAGTATTGAGCCCGTGATGTGGGCAATCCCTAATCAGCTTCTTATACCTGTCCCACGCCTCAGCAAGCGACTCGTCGAACGTTTGTTTGAAGCCTTGAATTTGACTCCTCATTTGGTTCGTACGCTCTGGAGGATAAAATTTTGAGTAGAATGCAAGAGCCAACCCACTCCAATCTGTAATACCGGCGTCCTCCTTGTTTAGATCAGTAATCCACTCGCGGGCTCGATCTTTCAATGAGAACGGAACAAAGATTTCCGTATTTGCTCCTCGCGTAATCCCTACCGCTTAATCGTGAGAACAAGAGTCGGTAAACATCCGCATATGCCGACCAGGATCTTGATGGGATAACCACCGAATCGATTCCGCTCCACCAAATTTAAGAAAGCGGGCGAATCTCGGTTGCCTGCACCGTAGCGGGCATAGTGAATCCACTTGGAATGGACTCGGTTTAGGCACCGAGTGACTCGAAAGTTTAGGCATGGTCACTGGTGGAGGTGTTAACGGAGTATGAGGAGGTGTGTCCTCTTCGTAGGACGATTGCGTTGCACTAGATTCCGCTTGTGACGCTTCCTCAAGTTCACGTTCGTAGGTCTCAGCGATCTCTTTAAAGAAATTACGCGTACGGTGTATGGTACGCTCAGGTTCAGGATCAAAAGGGACTAAACCTGTAGGTGACCTGCGCATAAAGAACTCAAAGAAACGATGAGAACGGTCTCAAGGAACTAGGTTCCTTGAGACTAAGGAGAAAAACCTGCAACAAACACTAACTATAACTAAAACTAGCAAAGCCGTTTCCCCGGCAACGGCGCCAAAATTGATAAGGTATAAGTCGTATCGCCTATATCAAAATAAACCTAAATGACAACTAACAGCAGATAGCAGCAAGTAGGGATCGAATCCACAGGGAAACGGAGTAGTTCTAAGCTAAAGTCGGCAGAACAGGTCAATCTCAGGGGTGTGAAAAAGGTGTTTAGTATAAGCTATAACTAAGGCAGACAATAAAGCATATAAATAAGATATAATAAGGGAGAGAGATTAGGGCATCGGGTTCATATATGACAATGATTCAGAAACGCAAGTTCATAAGACGGAAGAGATAAACTGTGCAACTTGACTAGGTTTGTAAAACGCTCTCTCGAGTCAATTTTAGCCTTAAGCAAATTTAGCGGGCTCTCGCAACTTACTAAATTCAACTTATCAATCTCGCGTAAGTCTAGTTTTAACTCGGCTTTCGATCTTAAATTAAAACATACTCAGGTTCAATTAAACTCAGACAACTCGTTGATCAGGCGAAATAATCCTAATTCAATTGACATAAAACGCGTAGAAAGAAATCAAGAGCACAATTTAATCAACCAATTTAATCTCAAAACATGTCCCTAAATCATATGTCACAAATCACCCTAAACCCTAATAAGGAGATTAGCTACTCATAATAAGGGCAATAACAACAATAATATTAGTAAAAGACATAATTGAATAAATAAAGCAAATAGAATAAACCTGGAATAAATACGGAGTACTGATGATTATAAAAGAGCAAATCTTGAAAAACCAATCTTGAAAACTAAACTTAAACTTGAATATTACCAAAGAGAGAAAAACTAAAACTAAAGCTAAGAAAACTAATGGAAAATAAAGCATAAGCTAATTTACGACCTAAGGCACCTTTATATAGTGTCCCAATTATTAAATCTCGGAATAAAACAAAACCCGTCAGAAAATACACTAGGGCCGCACGCCATGCCGTTAGACCGGCCGGTCCCAAACCATGGGCCGGCTCCTTTACTCTTGATCTTAGCTTGGCCCAACTTGCTTTGGGCCTTATAACTCGTTTGGCCTTTTGATCTTTGGCCTTCTTTAGCTCGTAGCCTTCTTGCCTTCGGTCTTAGTCCGTCTTCCCGAGCTCCCGTGTGAGCTCGAGCTTGGTCTTATCAGCTCGGTTCTCGTATTGCTCCTAACGTCCCGGGTTTTGGCTCAAAACCACCAAAACCTGCAAAATGTAAATAAAAGGCAGCAGTATGGAGAAACATAACATATAGCTCCTAAAGTCACAGTAAATACGAATAAATACGAGCTAAATGCGACTGAATCGGGGGCATAAAATGAATATAAATAGAGTGTATCATTAGCTGAGTCGAATTAAATGTAATTCGTAAATTGAATATAAAATGTTATTTATATTTAATTGTTGTATATAATGTAAGCTAATTAAATATAAACCGTGATAATTAATTGGCAAATTATAAATATATGGATATTTATAACTAACGAAATATTATAGTGATGTCGGTCCATGACAAATGACACTTATAATATATATTGCATTATATTAAAAGCTAAGATGACCAAGAGTAAAAGTGTCCAGATTCACTCTGTCCAGATACACTCTTTTTCTTGGTCAATAAGTTGTTTATTTTGAGGAGAATATATCTCCCAAAATAAAATATAAGGGCCGTGTGATATAGAGAGAAGGAGAAAGAGATTTGCTTAACCTAATTCTCTAATTACTCATCATAATTCACATCACACATTAAGACAAGAAGCAGTTTCTTTTCTCAAAAGTTTTCTAGCAAAAGCTATGCCATATCTTAATCTATCTTGGGTGTTACGATCAGGAGATATCAAGCTTTTGATATTCATTCTCTAGCCATTAAAGCAAGGACTAAAGGTTATTTCTATTCTCTTGTTTAATTATGCAATTTCGTTTATGACCATTAATCATATAGCCTAATGATACACGCTATTTATATACATTATATGCCCCCGGTTCAGTCGCATTTAGCTGCATTTACTCGTGATCATTACTAGTTTTATGAGCTATTTGTTATATTTCTCGATACTGCTGCCTTTTATTTACATTTTGCAGGTTTTGAGCCAAAACCCGGGACATTTGGAGCAAGTACGAGATTTGAGACGACAAGACCAAGCTCGAGCTCACGCAGGAGCTCGGAATGCAAAAGAAGGACCAAAAGACTAAAGACCACGAGAAGGAACAAAGCCCAAAAGGAAGAAATGGGCTTGAATTGAAGGAAGAGAGCCGGCCCAACTTTAGGGTTCAAAGTCGGCCGCCAGTTGAAATGCACTACTACCGGGCCACTTTTTACACGCGTTTTTGATTTAATTCGAGATTTATTATTTGGACACTATATATATAGACTTTAGGTCGAAAGTTAGAGTTATGCTTTATTTTTACAAGTTTTCTCCTAGTTTAGTTTACTGTTATTTTACTTTCTCTCCTTTCAACTTTAAAAACTCCATAGTTTAGTTTCAAGATTGATTCAACTGTAACCGTCGGTACTCTGTAAGTTTCAGGTTTTTATTCTATTGCAATTACTCTTATTCATCATGTTTACTCTTATTGATTTAATTGTTATTGCCCTTATTATGTCTAGCTAATCTCCTTATTAGGGTTTAGGGGAATTTGTGATATTTGGATCAGAAACATGTTTTAGGATTAAATTGGTTGAATATTTTGTGCACTTGATTTCTTTCTACGCGTTTTATGTCAATTGAATTAGGATTATTTCGCCTGATCAACGAGTTGTCTGAGTTTAATTGAACCTGAGTAAGTTTTAATTTAAGATCGAAAGCCGAGTTAAAACTAGACTTACGCGAGATTGATAAGTTGAATTTAGTAAGTTGCGAGAGCCCGCTAAATTTGCTTAAGGCTAAAATTGACTCGAGAGAGCGTTTTATAAACCTACTCATTTGCACAGTTTATCACTTCCTTCTTATAAATTTGAGTTCCTGAATCATTGTCATAATGAACCCGATGCCCTAATCCTTCCCCTTATATATTTCTATTCATCTTTACTTTTGCCTTAGTTTAGTTCAAACAACTCCTTTTCATACCTTTGAGTTAGACCTGTCTACTCTGGCCCTTAGCTTAAACTACACCGCTTCTCTGTGGATACGATCCTCGCTTGCCGCTAGCTACTTGTTAGTGTTTTTGTAGGTTTATTTTGACAGGGTGATACGACTTGGTCATGTCAATTTTGGCGCCGTTCTTGGGAAACGGCTTTGCTAGTTTTAGTTATTGTTTAGTTACAGGTTTTTCTCTTTTGTCTCAAGGAACCTAGTTCCTTGAGACCGTTCTCACCGTTTCCTTTGAGTTATTTATGCGCAGGTCACCTACAGGTTTAGTCCCTTTTGATCCTGAACCTGAGCGTACCTTGCACCATACGCCAGAACTTCTTCAAGGAAATCGGCCGAGGCTTACGCAATCGAGTATGCAAAGTTGACGGAAACTAGTTTCGTAACGATCGTCCTGCGACGAGGACAATACACACATTGTTATTGATTTGGAGGAGCCAGTGACCATGCCAAAACTCTCTAGTCACTCGCTTCCTAAGACGGAGTCCATCCCGAATGGATTCACGATGCCCGCTACTCTTACGGGCAACTTTGAGATTCGCCCCGCCTTTCTTACTTTGGTGGAGCGGAATCAGTTCGGAGGCTATCCTACGGAGGATCCTGGTCGACATATGCAGGTTTTTACGGACTATTGTTCGACTATAAAGCAGGCCGGGATTACGCAGGATCAAATAAGAAAAATGCTGTTCCCTTTTTCATTAAAAGATCGAGCTCGTGAGTGGATCACGGACCTCGACAAGCTAGCTGCGGGTATTACTGATTGGAGGGGTTTAGCTCTGGCGTTCTATGCAAAGTTTTATCCTCCAGAGCGCACCAATCAAATGCGGAGTCTGATTCAGGGCTTTAAACAGACATTTGATGAGTCCTTGGCTGAAGCGTGGGAGCGGTACAAAAAGTTGATAAGGGACTGCCCTCACCATGGCCTTAACGACTGGTTGGTAATAATGACTTTTTATAATGGTCTTTATGCGGAGAGCAGAGCTATTTTGGATTCTGCTGCAGAGGGTCGCTTTGCCAACAATGTAGATGATGATAAAGCTTGGGCATTAATTGAGAAGATGGCGATACATTCGTCACAGTTTGGAAAGCCGCGAGGTAATTCACGGTCTGCGCATGATGACCGTGATAAGGGGAGTATTAGTGCGCTCACTAGTCAGGTTGCTGCGCTGACTGCGCAGATTAGTATAATGACTGGTGGTGGTTCTTCTGGTGCCCAAGTAAATGCTATTGCAGGGCACGACATGGGTTATTCTACGGTATCTTTGCGCCCGTGAGCGGTCTCCACGCTTATCAATCCTACAACCAGAACCTGCCCTACCAAAACCAACCCGGTTACGATCGCTCGCTTCTCTCATATCGTAACCAGAACGTCCTAAACCCAACCACCCAACCACCTCAAAACACCCTTTATCAACCTCCTCACAAAAACTTTCAATCACCTCCTCCTAACTACCAAAAACCCACCTATACACCACCTCCACCCACACAGGTACCTGATCCTTTGGCCGAGACTAGGGCCATGATGTCGCAAATGCAACAGGTGATGATGGGTATGCAGAAGTTGCAGGAGACAATGATGCAATACGTGCAGAAAAGCGATCAGGCTAAAGACGCAGCAATTAAGAATTTGGAGAATCAAGTGGCTCAACTAGCCACTTCACAAGCGTCGCGTCAACCAGGTTTCTTGCCATCGCAGGGTAATCCTCCTAACCCTCCTCCCGATACAGCATGTGCTATTACATTGAGGAGCGGTACGTTTTATGATGATCCGAGGACAAAGCGCAATGGCCGTCGGCCGGCCGATCGGCCGGCGGCCGTCGTCCAACCTACTGAACCTCTGTTATGAGGAAAGATGATTTGGGTGTTACCTCGGGTGTTCCTGTCACTGCTCCAACGCCCCCGATTCAGATTAAGCTACCTTCTCCGGGTCGAGTGCAAGCTGCAGGGGAGGCCAAGTTCAAGAAGTTCGTGGACGTCATAAAAGCTCTTCAGGTAAACGTCCCTTTTATTGATCTTGTGACTCAAATACCTGCGTACGCTAAGTTTTTGAAGGAAGTCTTAGCTAGGAAGCGTACGCTTGATGATGTGTCAACTGTAGCTTTCGTGGGGGAGTCTAGCACTAGGCTGCAGGGTAGTAAGCCTCCTAAGCTTAGTGACCCAGGTACCTTTTCTATCCCCTGCTCCATCGGTAAGTTTGTGGTTCGCAATGCTTTATGTGACCTTGGAGCGAGTGTGAGTGTCCTACCCTACTCCCTTTACCAAAAGATGAACTTGTCAGCTTTGGCACCCACTCATATTACTCTTCAGATGACTGACCGTTCGATTAAGCGTCCTTTGGGTATCCTACAAGACGTCCCAGTACAGGTTGGAAAGTTCTTTATCCCTCTCGACTTTATAGTGCTTGATATGCCCGAAGATGTCCACATCCCGATTATTTTGGGGAGACCCTTCCTGCACACTGCTGGTGCAGTTATTGACGTGGGCAATAAGACATTAACCTTTACGGTGGGGGGTGAGAAGTTGACCTTTACCCATTCTGATACCCCACGATCACCCATGCGTCTAGAGTTAGTTTGCTCTATTGATTCTGTACCTCCGTCTCACACTTCTGGAGACACTTTGGAGGTTTTGCATGTCTCTTCTCCTTGTGCAGGTTTATCACAGGATGGCTGCAAGGATGGTTTGGGTGAGAGGAAGCTGCTCAAAGCTGACATCTACGACGCTAGCAATGGGGATGGAGGGCCCACAGTCGAGCCATTTCGTGATCGAGGACCTACGATGATGGATTATGCTGCGCTGCCTCGAGAGGGGGGAGTTCTTTGGCGATCGGATACTGTTTCGCCGTGTGAAGCTGTCGCAAATGGCCAACGACCTTGGCCTAATTATACTTGATCTTTGGAGCATTGAAGAGTCGTGCGGGACTATAAACCAGCGCTTTCGGGAGGCAACCCGATGACGTTGTATTTTGATTGTACTTTTGTTTGGTTTGTTTTATTGACATTTTACGTTATTTGAGCGCGTGAGGACGAGGGTATTATTTTCTGATTTTAGCGCGCAGGTACTTATGGACTTTTGTCCTTGGTATTTTTGAGGAAAAACGCTCCGAGAAGGCATCCCAATGGCCAATCCGCCGTGAGCAAGGGCCGTAGCTGAAATTTGAAAGCTGGTGAAAAAACGCGAAAAATTGAAAAAATGCACCCAGCCGGCCGGCCGGCCACCGGTCTGGACCGGCTGGTGTGCTCTGCTGTTCTGTTTCGTGTGTTCTCGCGTGCTACTCCGAAGTACTACATAGCTGGACTGATTTGGACGCATATTTGTGGATTTTAGCCGCACTCCATGATTGACTTCGGTTTGGGGGAGCTCCGACTTTATAATGTGAGCACTCTTTCCCCCTTTTACCCTCCTTTCTCGTCTTTGTTTTCCGTACTCGTATGTTATATGTCCTCCTCTCGCTACGTGGTTGTCTTTGTTTTCCACATTGAGGACAATGTGTGATTTGGTTTGGGGGAGGGAAGCACTTTCGCGTTTTGCATTTTCATTTTAGTGTTAGTGTGCATTTATTTGAAAACCCAAAAAAATTGAAAAATTTCAAAAATTACAAAAATACGAGTCTTTTTGGTCTACTTTGTCACGTGTGGCGAATTGATTAGTGCGCTTACTTTGATCTTTGGCATCTCCGAGTCGACTTTCTATCGTCGTAGCTGCACTATATGTTTGTTTCCTGTTAATAGATTGCGAGTCTCAAACACTAGCCCACTTGTATTTGCTTAATTCTTATCGCTTTTCGTTTGTTTACTTTCGACTTTGACATTCGAGCTTGGCAATGGTTTGTGGAATGTTTGGTTTGTTGGTTTGCGGTATGATTGGAAAGATTTATATATGTTGGAGCAATGCTTCGATGCTCTCGGAGGGGACTCATTGATTTGAGTAACCACAGTGGCCATGAATTTGGTTGCGACCGAGAGTATGAGCAATAATGTAACCCTTAAGGAAATATGTGCACCCGAGCGTGATCTTTACCGAGTGAATGTCAAGCTAAACGGTATTACATACGAGGGATGCTCCACATTTGCGAGAAAAGAAAGAAAGAAAAAGCAAAAGAAAAAGAAAAAAAGAAGAGAAAAGAATGGGAGAATTGGTTGTTGGAAAGTGGTACGTCCGGTTGGCCTTGCTTGAATTGAAAATGTCGTCAGTTTTACTTTTGCGAAAGGATTAGAGGCTAGTGGTACGATGTGGTGTGAATGGTTGAGACTTGTGCTCTATTTCCGGTGAAATAGTCTATGGTTGTATGTTTATGTGCATAGGTCGTCCACTTCGAGATACTAGCGTGATAAGTTCGTGTCACTTTGATTTTCTCCGACGCTTTTTGCTTGAGGACAGGCAAAGGTTTGGTTTGGGGGAGTTTGATACACGCTATTTATATACATTATATGCCCCCGGTTCAGTCGCATTTAGCTGCATTTACTCGTGATCATTACTAGTTTTATGAGCTATTTGTTATATTTCTCGATACTGCTGCCTTTTATTTACATTTTGCAGGTTTTGGTGGTTTTGAGCCAAAACCCGGGACATTTGGAGCAAGTACGAGATTTGAGACGACAAGACCAAGCTCGAGCTCACGCAGGAGCTCGGAATGCAAAAGAAGGACCAAAAGACTAAAGACCACGAGAAGGAACAAAGCCCAAAAGGAAGAAATGGGCTTGAATTGAAGGAAGAGAGCCGGCCCAACTTTAGGGTTCAGGCCGGCAGCCGGCCGGCCGGCTGGGCCACTTTTTACACGCGTTTTTGATTTAATTCGAGATTTATTATTTGGACACTATATATATAGACTTTAGGTCGAAAGTTAGAGTTATGCTTTATTTTTACAAGTTTTCTCCTAGTTTAGTTTACTGTTATTTTACTTTCTCTCCTTTCAACTTTAAAAACTCCATAGTTTAGTTTCAAGATTGATTCAATCAGAATCAGCTTGCATTCGTAAGTTTCAGGTTTTTATTCTATTGCAATTACTCTTATTCATCATGTTTACTCTTATTGATTTAATTGTTATTGCCCTTATTATGTCTAGCTAATCTCCTTATTAGGGTTTAGGGGAATTTGTGATATTTGGTTCAGGAACATGTTTTAGGATTAAATTGGTTAAATATTTTGTGCACTTGATTTCTTTCTACGCGTTTTATGTCAATTGAATTAGGATTATTTCGCCTGATCAACGAGTTGTCTGAGTTTAATTGAACCTGAGTAAGTTTTGATTTAAGATCGAAAGCCGAGTTAAAACTAGACTTACGCGAGATTGATAAGTTGAATTTAGTAAGTTGCGAGAGCCCGCTAAGTTTGCTTAAGGCTAAAATTGATTCGAGAGAGCGTTTTATAAACCTACTCTTTTGCACAGTTTATCACTTCCTTCTTATAAATTTGAGTTCTTGAATCATTGTCATAATGAACCCGATGCCCTAATCCTTCCCCTTATATATTTCTATTCATCTTTACTTTTGCCTTAGTTTAGTTCAAACAACTCCTTTTCATACCTTTGAGTTAGACCTGTCTACTCCGTCCTTAGCTTAAACTACACCGTTTCTCTGTGGATACGATCCTGCTTGCCGCTAGCTACTTGTTAGTGTTTTTGTAGGTTTATTTTGACAGGGTGATACGACTTGGCTGTGTCACCTAAATTTCATTATAATCCTGGATGATTAAAGAGGATGTCTACAGATATTTTCACACACTACATCAGCACGTCTAGCAAGTCCAAGCACTATACAACTACAAGACACAAACACATTTGCAATTACACGAAGCAGTATACACGAGCACATACACTTTCCTCGGACGATAATTCCCGGCCGACATACACCTGCACCCCTCACAAGACGAAGCATCAGTACTCTTTCACGAGACCGAACAACTACAACTACACCTACGCTCCTCGGTGAGATCATGGATATACATCCTTCCTCGGCGAACTAGTACTTCTCTAGCGGATACTACACTAAGCACCTGCGCTCCTCGGCGAGACCCAACATAACAACAGCACAAGGCACAGCAACAGCACGAAGCACAGCATCAACAACGACACTACGCAACAACGACGGCATCAACAGCACTCAGCGGGCCGGCAGGCCTTCACAGTATGCACGGACCGCCATGTCTTTAAATGCGCATGTCCCGCCCCGGATAGCCCGGTTCGAAATCCTCGCCTCACCCATGGGCACATGCTTCGTTCCGCTGATAATATCGAGACTGTGATGGTCCGGATATTGTCGTGTGAGTTTGACCAGCGCTCTAGTCCGAGCTCAGTCAAACTGGGGGCTCTGTGGATACCTATATCCGTACCCTCCCAAAACAAACCCTGTGATGTAACACGGACTTTTATTACGCATGCTTTAACGTTGACTTTAACGGTTCTAACTTTGTCGAATTCATATTAAGTCGTTTGAAATGTTAAAATGAGTCGGGTCGTTTCACATCACGCTTAAATAAATGTTCATTTTGTCTATTTAGAGTCTAGCTTGGTCCGCGTCTCGCTTCATCTGACATGAGCTTCGCATTGCACTACAATTGGCCCTTTTACATTAACGAGGCCCAATTCAGCATTCCTAAATTCCTTACATTTAGGCCCGGTAGCTAAAACCGCTATTTAGCATCCTCATTTGAGAAATACGACCTCACGGGTCATCGCATTTCACAAAATCCATGCAAATACACTATTTTTACATTTTTACATTTTCAAGTCTCGGGCCCAAAATCGAGCCCAAACACATTCTTGGCCCGCTTCCCAAGGCCCAAGAATTCACACACATAACTTCTAGAAGGTCATACTCAGTCTTCTTGGAGCACAAGCAAGGAGATTGTGTCGAATATTTCAAAGATTTGGCAAACCGGATTAAGGAAATACGAAAACACGAAACTAAAACCAGCCCGACAAACCGAATTGGCTTATGCAGCTCATGGAAAAAAAACCGCATAAGGCTATGCGGTTTCCCCACCAAACCGCATAGACCTATGCGGTTTCCCTGGGTGGTTTTAGTCCCGAGTTTCCTAAACTCCCTCGGCTATTCTCCTATATATACAACCCCTTGCACGACCCCTTTCACACAAGTTTTCCACATAAGAAAAACACCCCTTCTCACAACCTTTCTTCCTAGGTTTAGTACCCATACATGGGTCCCACAAAAAATACCGTCTAGCACGGTATACAAACAAAAACACTCACAAAAGCCTCAAGCACTCAAAATCCTTGAGTTCAGCACATCATCCTGTGTTTAATTCATCCTTTTTAGTTCAAGAAGCGAAGCTCTGCCCTAATCTGAAGCGTCAGGACAAGGTAGGTACCGATCCACTTGAATCAAAGTTTTTTCTTATTTTCTATGGACTAACAAAGGGGACTACACTTTAGAGCCCCTTCCCCCACCCCCCCCCCCCCCCCCCCCCGCTTTTGGCAACCGAGCCTGCTTGCCGCCAAGTGGTCTTATCACTTCGGGGACACACCAAATCCGATGACACGCCAAAGTCGCATAAGCGACCGACCCTTTTAAAATAAACCAATGGACAATTGAACGTTTATTTTATTTGCATGCATCTTGCACCTTGTTCATTTGCATTAAAACACTTTAACAATGAATTCGACCTTTAACTGAACCGTTTTCGTTAACAAGTTAAACAAGCTAAACTGAGGGTTTTAAACAATTTTTTTGCATTTGTATTTGCATTCCTTTAGAAACCTTATCGCACTTGTATGTAGCGATAACATTAGCTCAAATATCATTTTACATGGATTGTTCAAGGCTAGTAGAGGCTATTTTCTAAATAGGCTTTTCTAAAAGGTTTTCATAAATCATTAATTGAATTAATCTTTAGTTAAGTACCCTCACCCCGAATCCAATCTGGTTTCCTACACCTAGATCTAGGGGTGTCCGCGTGCTCCAAAATTTAGGACGTGTTTTATAGCTTAAGACATGTTAGCAGGTTCCTAATTTCCGTGATAATTAGGTGGCGACTCCAAAACGGTTTAAAGGTTTTTCTAACTTAATCTTTTTAACTTTAATGCGCCCTTATGCAAGACGCCAAGTTGGGTCCCCTCGATCCCGGGTTCCACAGCTTGGAAGTTTTCTCCGAAATTATTGTATTTGTTTATTTATTACGAAAGGCTGGTGCTTGTGAGCTTTCTCCAGTCTTCACGAATTCAATGATGACATCTCGATGTTTGTTGGATTTCTCTGAAAAAGTCATCGTTTTTTTTAGCGAAAAATTGGTCCTTGAGAGCTTTCTGGATTGACTGGATGTGAAATTCATTTATATTCATTTATATTTATTGTCTGGATTGTTGGAGTATGTGTCCTCCACAATAGTGCAATTACTTAATAAATCTCAATTAAGGAATACATGGTGATAATCCTGTACTATTGTCAATTGATTAACGTAAATCAATAACGGTTGGCTGACTAGAGTTTGACGTTATTGTCGTGAGAGCGGCGGTAATCAATTGATCCTTTTAAGTCACACCTAAAGGAACATACTCCAAATATTAAAGCTAATCAATTGTATGAGATACGATTAGATTAGTGACTTGATAATTTGACTAACGGTTAGTCGGTGAATTAATTTAGAGAGAAATCGAGTTCTGAATTCGGACGATTGAATTTTATATCGATAAAATTATTAGAGGAGATGAGAATTAGTGATTAAACGTTAATTCACTAATCATGTATATTTTACTAATGAGATTAGTGAAAGTATAATTTTAATATATATGTAAGTGTACATGTATATTAAGGAAGAGTTTAATTAATTTACACTTTATTATATTAGATAATTAAGTGATAAATTATAAGTATTTGTGGGACAAATATTGAAAACAAAATGGACCCATGATAGGTCCTAATGGACCGTCCAAATGGAGAGCAAAGAGGAGAAGATTCCTTTTTGTTTTTATTCATTTTGTTTGTCTAACTTTTGCATGTACAAACACAATGATTAACATGCAAAGAATTACTCTTCACAAGACAAACTCTCTTCTCTCCTCACATGCATGTTGGCCAAAAAAATAGAGTGTTGGATACACTTCTATTTTGCTTGTTTACTTATAAAAACTCTAGGCCATAAAATGTGAGGGCATGCAATTCATTTTTCCTTCCTCTCTCACTTTTCTCTCTAAACTAATACTCACATTATTTATAATATTACTAAGAGTTAGTAATAATAATATTACATATTATCAAGTGATACTAAGTGATTTCTAGTCCAAAATCTTTAGTATCTTTAGAGTGTTCTTGGGTGCATCTTTTAGGAGGTTTCCTACTTTGGAAACTCGGGTTTTTGGAGGATCATCCTAAGCTTAAGCTTAAGAAACAAAACTAGAAAGGAGTTTTAGTTTTGTGCCCATTATTTTTCCTTTGAGAAAGGTATAACATTACAAATCTTGTAACAAAGTGAATTTGTACTACTTAGATCTTGCTAAATCAAATTAGAGTAATTTGATTTACACTAATATTTGATTAGTGAATGGGATGAGATCCCTACAAGTGGTATCAGAGCCAAGGCTTGTAGTTACAAATTTATTTTGTTAATTTTCGAGTTTTATATATTTATTGAGAATAAATATGATAAAATCCAAAAATAGTGTTAAAAATGGTTTTAACACGAGATTTTTATTACATGCAAATTTTCTGGTCTCATGAAGTTACTGGTCAAATTTCGTATTTTTTGAAATTTGTTTGCTAATTAAAATGAATTTTATACAAAACCGAGTCAAAAAGTGAGTTTTTGGCTAAAATAATTACTATAAATAGTTATAGTTGGAATCTGGTCAAGAAATTTTTACACAGTGATATCTCACATTTATACATTCTGCATGTAAATTTTTAAAGTCAGATTTTGGGTTTTGTATATTTATTCATTTACTTGTTTAAAATCGGTATATAATGCATTTTATGTCCAAACGTATAGTAAAACTTGTTTTATGGACATTAAATTTATACCAATATTTTTATACATTATGAGGATGCTCACATATAAATTTGGGATTTTTCCTCACTGTTTTAGACGTTTTCTTGATTTTATGAGATAAAATCGGTGAAATCGTATGTTATTTTATATAAAATAATTCGTAAATATTTTCTGACCAAACTTTTCTTTTCTGATATTTTGGAAGTGTTCCACAATATACAAATTTTTTTCAAAATAAAAATGATTTTATTTTATTTTATTTTGATTTTATAAAGCTTTATTCATAAATAGTTATAATTAAAGCTAGAACTAATTAGCAAATGACCAAGTTTATGAACTAAAAGCACCATGAATTAGTTGTTTCTGCCAAATTTTGTCGCGTTGACTATTTGACTCGTAAAGCGGGGTATAGCGATCTACTTGATTTAACACTTGGATTTATGTTGGATTTGGTGCGCGTAAAGGAAAAAGAGTGCGGAAAATAAAGTGCAAGAAAGTAAACGACACAAGAAGTTTTGGTGACGCGGAAAACCCAATGTGGGAAACGACCGCGGGGGGATCTGTGTCCCGCCTAATGTGCTCCACTAAATAGTTGAGATGCAAGCAACACGTTACAAAGTACACAAGTTTTGAGAGCGTAAATGGTAAATTCTGTGGGCGTTTCGGTGGAATGAAGGGTTGCCTGAGTGATTTGCGCAAGTATGACTGCTGGGATTAGTGTTGAATGATGTAACCCTGCTCAAATGCTGCTGCCTTGCCTTTTATAGGATGGGAATATAGCTGTTGGATATTTTGCACTTGCTGAGGGTCTTCTGGAGGTCTCTGCGGGTTGTTACCTGGATTCTAGGGAGCTGTTGCTGACTTCTTCCTTGTGGCTGTTGGAGATAAACTCTCCCTTGTTACCCTAGTTGCTCTAGGCCTGTTTGCGTGTTGGGCCTCTAGCCTTGTGCTACTCCTTGTTCTCGGCCTATTTGTCTTGCCTCAAGCTTCAGGCCAATTTTGGCCCAAACAATAGCCCCGGGTTTTCTTGCCTTAACGTACAGGAGAGGTGAGAAAATCCCTTCAGGACTACCCCGTGCTGCTACAAATGTTTCAGCCCCGTTGTGGAAGAGACCCTTCTTGCTGAAAAAGTGGCTTGTCTTATTGAGGAAGAACCCCTGCCCGCTGAGGAGGTGCTACCTGCTGAAGTGGAACTACCTGCTGAGGAGGAACTACCTGCTGTGGAGGAACTAGCTACTCTCTTTGCTTGGCTGTCGTCGTGCCACGTGGCGTGGTCTTAGTGGTTCCTCGAGAAGAACAAAATATAATGACTGATTTGGCTTTGAATTAAGCACCAAGTCTTGTCAAGTCCTCCTTTTAATTGTTTCATTAATTGCTCTCCCAACTCCCCTCAACTTCCCCCACGTCTCCCTCTCTCTCTCGACCATCTCCTTATAAACTCCTTTCCCCTTGATTTGTATGTTGTTTTCGAAACAAAGCCCCAAAAACACAAAGACCCTTCCATCTTCCTCTTCCATTGAGGTCCGCGGATTGTCGTTGTTTTTTCCAGGTAATTTCTTGCTTGTGCTTTTCTTATTTCTCTCCAAATGTCGTCTTCTTCGCTTCTTCCTGGGCCGGAGGCCTTCGTTCCCACCTATATCCTGAGGGGGGATGACTCGGTGCCTTGCTCCCTTTCGACGAAGTCTGAGGATGACATCGCCAAGATCTTCAACCTAGATGAGGGGGTTGAGTTCTATGTACCCCGAGGCGAGGAGAGGGCTGATTTCCACCGCAAGGGGTGGGTCTGTGTGTATGCATACCCTTTCTCCCTCGGTCTACGTTTTCCATTTCCGGTGTTTATTCAAGACTTCTTTCGTACCACCAAGATATCTCCTGCACAATTGCTTCCCCATGGTTGGAGGATCTTGTTGTGTATTAACGCTCTCCTTGAGGATCGTGGGTGGTCCATGTCGGGTTGTGACATCGGGGACGATTACTGGGTGAGGCCCACCACATGCAAACGCTTCACTCTGAGGGCCCAGGATGGGGAGGAGAGGCTTATCAAGCTCCCAAGAAAGGCGAAGGACTCGGGCTGGGCTAAGCACTATATTTTCGTGAAGATTAGCAGCCTGAACCACCTGACTGGCTACTTGCGTGATACCTGGCTCAAGCCACAAGGTAGGATGCGACGTCCGTTTCGTGCTGGCGCACCCTCGTGCTGAATCTTTCTCATTTGTCCTTTGTATCAGGTTCGCTGAAGTACCAGCCTTCGAAGAGTGGGAAGAAAGTTGTGGAGAAGCTGAAGCTGCTACCTGAGGCTGCCAGGACTTTCCCTGCGCCCCTGGAAAATAGGATTCGTGACTTGGACTTGCTGCTCGAGAGCGACGAGGAAGAGATGTCTTCTGGTAGTGGTACGTCTGTTTTGTTCGTGTTGCTTGCCTATTTAGTGGAGCTGTTGCCCTTTGTGCGTAGGCCTGATGTGTGTGTTTTGTTGTCGTAGGAACGAAGAGGATGTCCGCGAATGATGTGATTGCCTTGGAGAGGGAGAAGAAAAGGAGAATGTTGTCTGGCCTTACCAAAACTGGGGATCAAGTGCCTGTTCCTTCACCCTCTAAGCCTCCCACGTTGACTCCAGCGTCTCCATCACACTCAACTCGCAGGAAGTCACGCAGGCATCCACAACCTAAGCCGACGTGCTCCTCTCAAGGAGATGGTTGTATTATGGTGGAACTGCCTGGCTCCTATGATGGGCGCGGCGCTTTCCCTCCTCAGATTGCTAGTGGTTTGCTTCTACCTGGGTTCAGCACGCTTCTGGGATCCAAGAGTGTGGCTGAGAATGTGGATGAGTTGGTCGCCTGTTCGTTCCAGGTATGAGTTGCGAATGCTGTCGTCTACCTGTTTTGTGTGCACGTGCGAGGGCTTTTCTGACGTTTCCTGGTTGTCCTTTTACCTGCAGGGGTTTCAGAGCAGCTTGTACCTGAAAGGGGTGTGGGCCGCAGTGGAGAAGGAGCGTCAAGAGCTTTCTGCGAAGAACAAAGCGATTCTGAGAAGTGCCAACATGGTTGAAAGGTGCGAAATTTCTTTGAGGCCGAAGCTTGGGAGGCTGAGCAAGGTTGAAATTTGGTGGCCACCGCTACTCGACGACAAGGCTTTCTTGGAGGTAAAAATTTGAATGATGTGGCGAAGAAGAAGAAGGAGCAGCTGCGCAGTTCCTGTGCGTATTACTCGTGGCTGGGCAAGGTGGAATGTATGGAAGCTCATGCTCAAGGAAAGTCTTCTGCCTGGGACGCTGCGCAGGAAAGGGCTGACTTTGAGGAGTTCTTCGAAGGAAAGCCTGCGCCCCTGGACTCAGGTGTTGAGGAAGAGCTCGCCAACTTGGAGGCTGAATGTGCTTCTGCAGCCCCTGATGAGGATGCGGTGGATAGCCAGGTAGCCCATGTTGTGGAGGAGGTGGCCACTTCCGGCGGTGGCGTCCCTGAGGGTGGAGATGTTGAAACTGTGGTTCCTTGAGCTCCTTATGTTGTAGGTTAGTTGCTGTGTTGTCTCGACTTTTGCGAACATTATCCTTTTATTTTGGTAGCCCACCACAAGGGTGGTGTGGCAAGTTGTATGCATCGTACCTTGACCCTGGCGGTCTGACTTCGTTTTGTTGTCTGGATTCTGTGCCTGACTTTGGGCGTGCTGGGGGTGCTCAGTACGTCCTGCCCCTTGACTTTCCTGTTGGCGACCTGTCAACGTTTTTCAGCGGTTAGTAAGCACGTTTATATGTTGTGCGTGTATGTTCGTATGTATGCGGGTGTTCGTGTGTGTATGCATGTGTGTATGTATGTGTGTATGTATGTGTGTATGTATGTTGTGCATGCACATGTAGTAAGTTAAAATGCCGAACCATCTTAAAACTTACGTATGTAGGCGCCGTGTTGTAGCCAGGGCGAGCGGTGGGATCTCCGCACGTAGGCGCCACCGCCGCGACTCCCAAATGAGCCGACGTGTGGGCCCAACTAAATGTCGTAACCAGCTGGGTGATCAATCCAGCTGGGTGTGGCCGTGGGCCACTGTTCCATGTTGCAATCCTGCACGCAATCCTGCCTGGCCCGATTTCTTGTGGGTGGCCAGTTGGCGTTTTTGCCAACGGCCCTCCGATGCCTAAGTCAGTAAACTTGCTGGAGGAAAGGTACTTACTAAAAAAAAGGAATTACAAGTACGAAACAAAAAGGCTATGTACGAAATTAAACATGATACTTCCTGAGATGTACAGCGTTCCAAGGGCGTGGGACCATCTGGCCCTCCAGCGTCATCAGGCGGTAAGCCCCGTTTCCTGCTATGCTCTCTATTTGGTAGGGCCCTTCCCAGCTGTATGCGAACTTTCCTGCTCTGGTGTTCTGGGTGTTCTGGAACACCTTCCTGAGTACCAAATCGCCTACTTGAAAGGCCTTTATCCGGACGTTCTTGTTGTAGCTCCTGGCGACTGCCTGTTTCTGTGCGGCCAACCTGATGGCAGCCATGTCTCTGAGCTCGTCAATTGTGTCCAGGCTGCTGGATAGTTCTGCCTGATTTGATTCTGCTGTTGCACACCCGTATCGGTGTGTTGGTATCCTTACTTCTGCAGGAATGACTGCCTCTGTACCGTACACCAGGCAGAACGGGGAATGTCCTGTAGCTTCCTTCGGAGTGGTTCTGTTCGCCCAGAGTACCATTGGCAGCTCGTCTGCCCACTTGCCACCTTTTTCCTCCAGCTTCTTCTTTAGGTTGTCCATTGTGGACTTGTTAGTAGATTCTGCCTGTCCATTAGATTGTGGGTTGTGTGGGGTAGACTGCAGAAAATCTATGTTCCATCTCGCACAGAAAGCTTCCGTTTTGTGGGATATGAACTGCGACCCGTTGTCACAAATGATACGTGCAGGAATCCCGAACCGGGTAAGTATGTTCCTTTTTATGAACGAGATAACCTGCGTGTCCGTTACTTGACTGAACGCTTCCGCCTCGATCCACTTTGAAAAGTAATCCGTCATAGCGAGCATGTACACACGCTGACCTGGTGCGCAAGGCAGTCTGCCCACAATGTCCATCCCCCAGACCATGAATGGCCAAGGCGACATTACGGGGTGAAAAAATTCGGCCAGTCTTGTATTTATCTTGGGGCGTGTCTCTGGCAGGCGTCGCATTTCCTGGCGTATTCAACAGCGTCTCTTCTCATTGTAGGCCAATAGTACCCCATCCTGAGTGCTTTGTTGGACAGGCTGCGACCACCAGAGTGGTTGCCACAGTCTCCACTATGTAATTCTTCCAGAACGGCCTGAGCATGTTCAGGCTCCAGACACCTTAGGTATGGCCCTGCTGCAGACCTCCTGAACAATACTCCGTCAATGAGGAGAAATTTCGAAGCTTTCATCCTGAATCTTTTGGCCTGAAGTTTGTCTTGTGGTAGCTTTCCGTCTTGTAACCATTCGATGTAGGGGTTCGTCCACCCAGGCGCTTGCTGTTCCTGCTGTTCTTGCTGTTCCTGTTGTTCCTGTTCACCCTGTTGGCCTGCTGTGGAGGCCTCTGGATCCTCTGGAGGAGAATCCTGATTGCTGTCGGTTGTGAAAACTGGATCCGGTTTCGTAATCGCCGAATGTAGAGCGTGCAAGATTGGGATTGTTGTGATAGCGGTGGAACGGAATGTTGCTCCAAGGTTGGCTAGAGCATCGGCGTGTGCGTTCTGATCCCTCGGAATCTGTTCGATCTCAACTTCGTTGAATTTCTCTATGATCGCGTTAACAAGATCAAGGTATGCCACCATTTTCGAATCTCGAGCTGCATAAGACTTGTTCACGTGGTTAACGATAAGCAAAGAATCACAAAATATTTTGATAGATTTCACCTTTAACTCGATGGCCATGTTGAGCCCCATGATAAGGGCCTCGTACTCGGCTTCGTTGTTGGACGCTTTGAACTCGCATCGAACTGCCTGGACTATGTACTCCCCTTGTGGCGACTTTAGTACAAGCCCTACTCCTACGCCTCGTTGGTTTCTTTGCCGTGCGTATGCAGGATCCACCGGCTGTTTGCCGCTTCTGCTTTGAGCGGCGGGACCTCGCTGTCTGCACCTCCTTGTAGGCTTGGACTGAAGTCCGCCACAAAATCTGCAAGTGCCTGCGACTTGATAGCTGTCCTGGGTTCGTACCGTATGTCGTACCCACTGAGGTGGACCGACCACTTCGCCATTCGCCCTGATAACTCTGGTTTTCGCATGACTGCCTTGACAGGATAGTTAGTCCGCACAATAATGGTATGACTTTCAAAATAAGGACGTAACTTTTGCGATGCGATTACAAGCGAATAAACGAGTTTTTCAAGAGGAGTGTACCGTGTTTCTGCATCTAGCAGGCTTTTACTTACATAGTATACCGGCGGTGACTTCAGCCTTCTTCTCGTATCAAAGACAAAGACTGACGGCGTACTCGGACACGGATAGGTACAGCAGGAGAGTCTCGCCTGGTGTTGGTTTTGACAGCAGTGGAGGTTCAGCAAGGTAGATTTTTAACTCTTCAAACGCCTTGTTGTGACTTTCTGTCCAGCTGAATTCTTTGTTCTTCCTCAGGGTGTCATAGAACAGCCTGCACCTATCTGAGGACTTGGAGATGAACCTGTTCAGCGCGGCCACGCGCCCGGTGAGTTTCTGCACGTCCTTGACGGTCTTTGGTGGCTGGAGGTTGAGGATAGCCCTTATTTGTTTTGGGCTGGCCTCAATCCCCCTCTTCGTGACGATGTGGCCCAGAAACTCCCCGGACGTTACACCGAAGGAGCACTTCGTGGGGTTGAGCTTCATTTTGTAAGAGCGTAGTACGTCGAATGTTTCCTGGAGGTGTTGAACATGCTGCTCCTCCCGTTTGGATTTAACTACCATATCGTCGATGTACGCTTCCATGTGTTTTCCCAACTGGTCTTTGAACATCGATTCTGGCGTTGATACGTTGACAGCGTTTTTCAGGCCGAAAGGCATGACGTTGTAACAATAAATCCCTCTTTCGGACTGAAAAGCTGTTTTCTCTTGGTCATCTGGGTGCATTTTGATCTGGTTGTACCCACTCCAGGCGTCCAGGAAGGTGAGCATCTCATGTCCTGCTGTTGCATCTACCATGGCATCAATGTGAGGTAACGGAAACGGATCTTTTGGGCACGCCTTGTTTAAGTCCGTGAAGTCTATGCATACGCGCCATTTGCCATTCTTCTTGCTGACAACTACTACGTTGGACAACCACGTGGGGTACTTGACTTCTCTGATTTTTCCGGCTTTCAGCAGGTTTTCTACCTCCTCGTTTATTATTTTGTTTCTTTCAGGCGCAAATTTGCGACGTTTCTGCTTGACTGGTGGATGCTGTGGATCCACGCTCAACCTGTGTGTAATTACGGTAGGGTCTATGCCCTCCATGTCCTCATGGGACCAAGCAAAACAATCGAGGTTAGCTTTTAACAAATTGACGAGTTCAGTTCTAGTGTTACCTTGACAGTCTTCTCCCACGAGAACCACTGCTCTGCGGATGCTCGTGGTCTATCTGGATTTGATCTAGCTGTGGCGCGCTGGGTTCCTCGTAGACCCCCTGAACTCGGCTGCTCTGTAATTGCTATGCTGGAGGAGGAGCTGAGGTTGGCTTCAAAGCCAAGGAGTAGCAATCTTTCGCTGCTTTCTGGTCGCCCTTGATCACCTGGACTCCCCAGGGCGTAGGGAACTTCACGCACTGGTGGTATGTGGAGGGTATAGCCTTCATAGCATGCAGCCACGGCCTTCCCAAGATCACGTTGTAGGAGGACAGGTTGTCCACCACCAGGTATGTCACCTGCTGGTTTACTCCCTGGGCGTACGTTGGAATTGAGATCTCGCCTAGAGAGTGTGTTGTTTCGCCGCTGAACCCGACCAGGGGCACAGACTTTTTCTGCAGGTTCTGCTGCTTCAGCCCCATGCCTTCCAGAGTCTTGCGAGAAAGGAGGTTGACTGAGCTGCCGTTGTCTACCAGCACCCGCTTCACCAGTGCGCTTACGATCGTAAAGATATCGTGAGCATCTTCATGTTGGTCGTAGTTGTCCTGGCGTCGGAATCATCGAATGTGATCGTTGGCTCACGGATCTGGTGGACTCTGGCTCTCGTGCGGGGGTATCTGTGGTACTTTCTTTGCTCGCCTCTTGGCGGCCGAATACGTTAGTCCACAAACACTAGAACCACCAGAAATAAAAGAGATTACCCTTTCATGCGGAGGTGGAGGAGGCGGTGTGCGTTGCTCGCTGACGTGCACCTTTCGTCCTCTGGATGGCAACAGGTGATCCAGGTTCCCCTTGTCGAACAGGATCTTCACTTCTTTTCTGAGCGCCACGCGATCGCGTGAGGTGTCTGAGTCGTTGTGGAAGTCGCACCATCGCTTGGTGTCCTTGTTGGTGTTGATGCATCGACGGCTTGGGCCACCTCACCTTGCCACCTAACATTTTCAAAGCATCCATTAGTCAAGATGGCTGGTTTTAAAGTTGTACTCACTTACTCTAGGTGGCAGAGCTGGGTCATCGCGCCAGTCAGCCACAGCGTGTACACCACGGTCTGGCGGACTTGGATAAGGCTTCTGCCTCTCTTCTCTCCTGCGTTCTGCTGGTGGCCTTCTTGCAACTTGGTCACTTGAAGCGTTTGTTCTCCTGGATTCTCTGTCCTCCTCCAATCTGCCGCCGCGAGCTTTGGCTTCGCACATCCTCGAAGGTGGTGCACGGATACTTGGTGAGCTCGTTTATGCAGTGCGAGTCCTCCAGAGTCCACGCTGAAGGCCTCGATAGGCTTTGTTGGTATATCGTGCATCGTGTATTGATACTTTCTCCTTGTTGAACTGTTCGGGTAGTCTACGGTTGACTCGTCGTGCCTGCGGATGATTACGTGGAGGTCGACATGCCTTCTGCGGCTTTAATTCTTTGGCAAGGGGAGTTGAAGGCATCCACGGATCTGCGAAGGAGGAGATGGACCCTTTCGGGAGATTCACGAACCGCTGCAGGGCTGGACCCCTCAGCGTTGACCCGAACCCCATGCACATGCACGACTCCCTGTACTCCCTGGTGACTGCCACCGTCATCATCTTTTGCTTGTATTGGGCCCGCGTGATCGTAGGGATCGGTGTTCCCTCGCACAATCTCGCCGGTGGCGGCCGAACCTCTTGGGGATGTCCACCATGGCGATGGCGTCGATGAAAGGAGACTCGCATAGATGGTAGCGAAGCCTTCTCCGGGGCGCGGGGCCTTGAGGGATCTTGTCAATCCGTTCTGCGGCTCCTCGCCAGTTCGAGTGCTTTCTGCAAGAAAGAATGATCGATCACGGATCGGAACACGTGGCAGTAGGCGTTACTGTCGCGGCTGCACGTTCAGCAGCGGCGTGGGTGGTCTCTCCCTGCGGACAGAGGGTTCGCGCAGAATCCTCTGTGGGGTCTGCTGCCCTCTCAGGAGCTCTGGATGGTCCGGGGGCACCTCAGGAACGAGCTGCGCGTTGGTGTCCTCCACGGCAAAGTTGAGCGGAACGCGGGGGGTCCTCGGAGTCTCTGGCGTGTTGTGCACGACGCCATCCATGTCCAGGCGGATTGCTGTCTCCTGTACTGCTCCCCTGTGCTGGCGCCTCAAAGCGACGGAGGCTACAGACTGAATCTGGGCGTTCATCTCATACCGAGTTGGTTGTCTCCTTGGTGGGAGCTCGTGCGTTCTTTGGGCTGCTCATGCAGCTTTCATTTCCTGTTGAAGGGTGGCTAGCCGTGATGGCGAGATAAGCGAAGTCGTTGGGTGGGGCGATGCGCTGGGAGTGCGCTGGGAAGTGCGCTGGGAGTCTTCTTGTAGGTCGGCCAGGACTCATCCTCGCGTGCACGTACTCCGGTGCGATTCTTTGGGGGGCTTAAATGCGTCTTGAGGGTCCACGGCCCATTTGGTGGAGGACGAGGCCTTGGTGAGCCCTCTGGGAGTCTGGACCAAGATTTCGCGGTGCCGATCATCCGGGACGGACCGTTCTTGAGACGGTCCGGCCATTTGGCGAATCCTCGACATCTTGACTTGTTGATTGTTGGAAAAAAGAGACGTACGTTCCAAGTTGACGTGCAAAGTTAGTTCACCACTCTACCGCGTACGCCAATTGTTTCTGCCAAATTTTGTCGCGTTGACTATTTGACTCGTAAAGCGGGGTATAGCGATCTACTTGATTTAACACTTGGATTTATGTTGGATTTGGTGCGCGTAAAGGAAAAAGAGTGCGGAAGATAAAGTGCAAGAAAGTAAACGACACAAGAAGTTTTGGTGACGCGGAAAACCCAATGTGGGAAACGACCGCGGGGGGATCTGTGTCCCGCCTAATGTGCTCCACTAAATAGTTGAGATGCAAGCAACACGTTACAAAGTACACAAGTTTTGAGAGCGTAAATGGTAAATTCTGTGGGCGTTTCGGTGGAATGAAGGGTTGCCTGAGTGATTTGCGCAAGTATGACTACTGGGATTAGTGTTGAATGATGTAACCCTGCTCAAATGCTGCTGCCTTGCCTTTTATAGGATGGGAATATAGCTGTTGGATATTTTGCACTTGCTGAGGGTCTTCTGGAGGTCTCTGCGGGTTGTTACCTGGATTCTAGGGAGCTGTTGCTGACTTCTTCCTTGTGGCTGTTGGAGATAAACTCTCCCTTGTTACCCTAGTTGCTCTAGGCCTGTTTGCGTGTTGGGCCTCTAGCCTTGTGCTACTCCTTGTTCTCGGCCCATTTGTCTTGCCTCAAGCTTCAGGCCAATTTTGGCCCAAACATTAGTGAAAACTAATTTTGGGTGTTCTAAATCAGTTTAGAAGTTTTAGTTCAAGCTTAAAAGGTGTTTTAAGTATTATTGATTAATATAAGATTAATCGATTAAAAAATGGGATCGGTTTGAAACGATTTAATGCGATTATTGTTTAGGGCGATTTTGGCATGTTTTTATTTATAAGCTTTTCATTTTGCATGTTTGAATGAATGTTTATTATTGAATGAATGTTTGTTTTTACTAGTATGGCCATAGTTTGTTATTTTTTGTTTTTACTAGTATGGCCATAGTTTGTTATTTTACCGATATTACCCGTAATGTAAGGGAATATCGTGTGGGTTTGTAATTAAATGCGATCTCGTATCGCCGGTTTGTAATTTTTAATAGTTTATTTCATTTATAAATGTATAATAGGATTGCTATGTATTCATTTATAATTCATACTTGTAACTATTTGTAAAATCGAAGGCCGGCGATGGAGATCGACATGGAGCCTTAGAAGAGTTCTAAAGCTTGCAAGGAGGAGCTTGGATTAAGTCCATATGAAGAGGGACCAAAGGAGTTGGTTTCCAATTTGTAACTCCTTGTATTTTTAATTACTTTTAGGTGGCCATACTAGGTTTATGCTTGCTTGCTCATGCTTGTTTGATTGCTTATTTTCCGCACACATGCCAAAATCGCCATGCATGCCACGATATCCCACTCCGATTGTCGATTTATGTCACGATTCTTAAATTAGTTCACTTATAAAGAATTTTAATGACTAAAATTGACAAGATCACCCACATTTTTATCAAAATGAATTGAGATTAAGCCTTTCCAAATGTAGCGACTATGAACCCCATGTTCGTGAGGACCTCCGCAACGTGGAACCTTGTTACCATGGGTAAGTAGTGGGAGGAAGTCCCATGCTAATTTGGTTTGGACTCAACCAAATAAGAGTTATTTGGGGCTAAAAGATGCATTTTAAAGAAAATCATCAACCTAGTGTAGAATTAGTCAAGTGTTGACTTATCGTTTTTATATAAAAGGAAACATGAGATGTCTAATTTTATATGAAAAACGAGTCTTGGAATCATTTATATAATTTCGTGGGAGATCGTTATATAAATGAACATTTGTTTTAAAACCGTTTTAGCAAATGTTATTAATAAACGATGAATGCTTATATGTATTTCCTCATATTTGTTGTAGAATCATTTACTTCAAATCGCAATGGCATCATCATCATCAACTCCCGCGCCCATTTTGGGCAAAGATTCATGGTTGCGGACCGTGATGGATAAGTGTATCCTCAAGGATGACGGTAGCAACTTTGTCGAATGGGATTCGACGATGAGGGGCGCCGCTACATCCGACAATGTGCTCAAACACCTTACCGATCCTCACCCCGCCGAACCCACATCTCGATCCGGGGCGGCACGAGCCGCCTATGATGAGCATATGAAAGTGGACAATGACGTGAAAAACGTCTTGATTTGGTCCATGGCACCCACTCTCAAACTCCGATTTGTCACACAAAAGAGTGCATATGAGATATTCACTCGAGTGACAACCATGTTCTCCAAAGCGCCGCAAATAAGGCTTTATGAAGCCGCGGTGCGGTTTTTCGATGCAAAGCTTGAGAGGAACCATAAAGTTGGTCCTCATGTGCTCAAAATGATTGAGCAAATAGACACTCTTGAGCGTCAAGAGTGTGCTATACCGAAAGCTCTTGCGATAAACCGCATTCTTCATTCTCTTCCTAACAAGTTTGCTCATTTTAGAGTAAACTATAACATGAACAACATGGATAAGAGTTACCATGAACTTCATGCACTCTTGGTCCAAGCCGAGAGGGATATGGAAGTGAATGAGGTGGAGAGGAAAGATGTTCTCTCCATGAAAATAAAGAACATGTCTCTTGGAGTCAAGAAGGGGAAGGTGGCCAAGAAAGCGCCATCTATCAAAGGCAAGGGTAAGGGCAAGGCTATTGTGGAAGGTGTTCCACATAAGCCTAAGCCCAAGATCAACAAGGGAAAATCTTTCAATGACACTTGCAAGTATTGCAATGAAGTGGGTCATTGGAAGCGCAATTGTCCCAAATATAAGAAGGACTTGAAAGATGGATGTGCGACATCCAAAGGTATTCTTCCTTCTAATCTCTATATGATTGACATCAATCATGCTTGCATTTCTACATGGGTATTGGATACCGGATGTGGATCTCACCTTTGTAATCATTTGCAGGGGATGAGAAACGTGCGAGCTCTAGCCAAGGGTGATGTAGATATCCGCATGGGCAATGGAGCTAGAGTAGCGGCCGTTTCCGTGGGAACTTTTATACTCGCTCTTGTTAGTGGTTTAGAGTTGCATTTAAATAACTGTTATTTTGTACCAACTCTAACTAAAAACATTATCTCCGTCTCCGTGTTAGATGCGGAAGGCTTTTGTTTTATGATTAATAACAACCGTTGTACTTTTTCGTTTAATGAAATGGTTTATGGTGAAGCTATTTCAATTGGAGGTATTTATGTTTTAAATGATGTCAATGATGTTTATCATATGGAAAACAAGAGGCTCAAATCGAATGAATCAAACAAATCCTACCTTTGGCATTGTCGTTTAGGTCACATAAACGACAAACGCATAAAGAGACTTGTTGCGACCAAGCTTCTCAAACCATTTGATTACGAATCATATGGTACATGCGAATCTTGCCTCTTAGGCAAGATGACTCGTCAACCCTTTAGCGGTAAAGGGACACGAGCAAGTGAGGTTTTAGGACTCATACATACCGATGTGTGTGGTCCATTAAACATCACCGCTAGAGGAGGATATCATTACTTCATTACTTTTACCGATGACTTAAGTAGATATGGTTATGTCTACTTAATAAGGCATAAAAGTGATGCTTTTGAGAAATTTAAAGAATTTCAAAATGAGGTTGAGAACCAATTAAACAAAAGGATAAAAGCACTACGATCCGATCGTGGTGGCGAATATCTAAGTAATGAGTTTGATTCACATCTTAAGAATTGTGGTATAATATCACAATGGACTCCTCCGGGCACACCACAGTTAAATGGTGTTGCAGAAAGGAGAAACCGAACCTTGCTTGACATGGTTCGGTCTATGATGAGTCAAACTGAGCTTCCTGGTTCATTCACTACTACAAATCTGAGCAAAAACAACGGAGCAAAAACAACACAAATTAGCCTTTCCGTTGTTTATAATATTATAAACAACGCAATTAAAATTTCCGTAGTAAAAATTATAGGCGCCAAATCAAACTCATCACTAAAAACAAGGAAAAAATCATTAAAAACAACGGAAAGGCTATTAATAACGGTTTTTTATTAAAATGTGTTGTTTTTAGTTAGACTTTAAATAACGGTTTCGTAATAATAAAACCGTTTTATTTAATTAAAATTAAAAAAAACGGTTATTTGCTATAAACCGTTGTATTTGTTAATTATACAAAACGGTTTTTAAAGATTAAAACCGTTTTTTTTGGTTTTAATTAAAAACAACGGTTTTTATATTTATTTGTTGTTTTTAATGTGAACTTATAAATAACATTAATAAATTAAACCGTTTTTTTTAATTAAAAACCAAAAAAAACGAAATTTATCAATACTATTTCGTTTTAAATAACTATACTCATAATATTTATGTATTCTAATTTGTTTTTAAACATAATAATATAATCCAATACTAATTTAATACTAATTCTTTTTAAATAAATATACTCATAATATTCTTTAATTCTTTGTTATTAAAATCACTTATTATAAATTAATTTTAAAGGTTTTTTAAGGTTTTGTAATAATTTTTAAGGTTTTGTAATATTTTTAAAGGTTTTATAATTTTAAAATACTTTATATTTTCTTATTTATATTGAAATGTATTAAATTAAAGTGTATATATATATAAATTAAACCTTATTATTATAAATTATTGTATGTAGTTGTAATTATTGAATATATAATAACAACCTAAAAATATAAATAAATAGTAAAAAACAATAAATATAGAATCATTACTATAATATTTAATTTTTTCATCTATAACATAATTTTATATTTATTATTTTTTACATAAATACGTTATATTAGTCTTAGCTTCTATAGATATATACGTTATTTTAGGCCTTGTAATTTGTAATAGTAATTATTGTACAACCACCTCAAATAAATAAATTCTGAATTCAAATTTATTTTTAAAAGCTAATGTTAAAAAACGGTTTTTAAGCTATAAACCGTTTTTAAAAACAAAACAAAATGGTTTTTAAGCTAAAAACCGTTTTAAATAACCAATTGAATTATAAATAACCATTATAAAAAACGGTTTTTAAACTATTAACCGTTTTTTTACTTATTCAAAACGGTTATTATACTATTAACCGTTTCTTTTAATCTTTTTTTCTAATTTTAAGTTAGCGCTGATTTTTTTTAATGGGGAGTTTAAACGTTTTTTTCTCTATCTTCCCTTTAATTTACTTACAATTAGCCGTTACAAGCAAGGTTTATAATTTAATTCAAACTCATTTGAATTCATTTTCACTAGCTTATCTATCAATATTTCCTAAAAAATTTGATTAACTTTCAATTCCTCCCTTTATTATATTCATCAATAATATCTATCATACTTGAAAAGGTTCGTTTTTTTCTTATTATATAATTGTGTATTCGTATATATGTTATATTATATTGATTGTTGTTATGGTTATTGATTATTGATTGTTTATTTGTATATACGTATATGTATGTATATGTGTAGGTGTAGTCGATCTATGCGACATTGTATTATTGTTGTTGTTGTTATTATTGTTGTTGTTGTTGTGTATGTATGGTTATGCATGGTTATTGTTGTATGGTTAATTATGGTTATTGTATATGTTGTATGTATATGTATGTATATGTTGTATGGTCATGGTTATGGTTATTGTTGTAGTACGTATATGTGTATTGTATGTATATGTATGTATATGTTGTATGGTTATGGTTATTGTTGAAGTACACGTATATGTGTATTTGATCTTTGAAAGAAAACAGATAAATAAATTTAGTTCGGTATGTCTAATGGTTATGAAAACTGTCTCATTAAATCCGTCTCGAAAAATTAGGTGGTTTAGGCTTTTATTTCGTTAAATTCCGAGTCCGTATGACTACTTTTCGGACCTCGTAAGTTAGACCTCAAATGTTTATACGGGTTAAATTAAAATGTAAATATATATGTTGTTGTTGTTTGTAAATATTTATGTATGTATGTAAATATGTATGTGTATGTAAATATGTATGTAGCGATGTAAATAAATTAAATATGTATGTATGTAAATTAAATATGTATGTATATATGTAAATTAAATATGTATGTATGTAAATATGTTGTTAGTTGTATGTAAGATGGATTTTCCTCGCCATAAGAAATTCTCCGAGTGGACGAAAGAACAAAAAGATGGCTTAAAAGGTTTTGAGGCATACAAACGACGTCAGTCACTTCGAATAAAGCGTATGATAAGTGAACACAAGTACTTTGTGACTGATTGGAAGACGGTGGCACTCGAGACACCATTTGTCGAACGCCGAGTACCTGACTGCCTCCGCCGATGGTCCTCAAAAAGGCGAGAATACGGCTGGTCGTTTATCAGAAGCAACCCTAGTTCCATTGATGGGGTTGATGCCGGCACGCGTGAGCCTTGGGTGATAGAAATTGAGGCAAAGTTTGAGAAACTTGCTCTTCCAGAAGTATTTAAGACTTCTTTTGTAACTGGCCACTGTCTTAGAGGTGAAGTCCACGCATGGTGGGTTCGAGTACGATCCAGAAATGTCAGACGGGCTTAATATTTCATTCTTTGGGAGGAGTTCAAACTTCGCTTACGCGAAGTATTTTTTGCTGTTAAGCAGGGTTATACCTTCCTAGAGGACGCCGCCTAATGTAGTTGGTTACAATAATATTTTGAGAAAAATGAATTTGTTTAACAAATATTTCATTCGATCGTGTGCAATAATTAAAAACTATTTTTAATTAAAAACGACCGTTTATATATATTATTGTGTGTGTATGCTTAAGTTTAATTTATTGTGTGAATCTTTGATTATGTGTGTGTATGCATGTGTTTAATTTATTACGACCCTATCTATCTAGCTTTAATTTAATTTAATTTAATTTTACGACCGTATATATATGCGTGTATTTTCTCCACGTACATATATATATATATATATATATATATTTAATTAATATGTAAAAATCTAATTTGAATGTGTCAAATATATATATTTTTGTAGGAATTAAAAAATTATTATGACGACTCGAACTTGGCTGATCAGCATAAAAAGGGTGATCCAGAGTATGAGGCCGGTTTAGCTGAATTTTACGATTTCGTATCGACTCATATGGAAACTAAAGGTTCTTCTATGATTCCGTGTCCTTGTGAGAGGTGTATTAATATAAAGTATCTGAGTTTACCTTACGTTAAAATTCACCTAGAGAAGTATAAATTTAGTAATTATTACACACATTGGTATCTTCACGGGGAATCGTTAGAAGGAGACGAGGGTGGTAATAAAGTCGTCGAGCAAGCAGATGATGAGATAATAGGCCGAGGGGGCGAATACGATCACGTGATTGTCGACGAAATTGTTGATGACGTGGAAGTATCAGACGATACTAATAATACATCGTCGTCTGATGATGAAGTTGGGGTTGAGTTGAACGATGATGCTGTAAATTCCCCGGCCGGCGATGCTGATACTTTCAATCACGACAATGATTATGACGCATTATTTGGGGACTTTCAGGATATATTACTAGGTGATGCAGCAAATAATTCAAGTGCACAGGAAGAACTACTGAAAAAATTGCGTGATTCTGAAACGCCTTTGTATCCCGGTTGCAAGAAATATTCAAAGTTGTCGGCTGTGGTCAAGTTGTACAATTTGAAGGGGGCAAATAATTGGAGCGATAAGGGTTTTGGTGATCTACTTGAATGTTTGAGTGACATGTTTCCCGAAGGTAATGTCTTACCTAGTAGGACCTATGACGCCAAAAAATTAATAAGAGAGACGGGAATAAAATACGAGAAGATACATGCTTGTTCTAATGACTGCATATTGTACCGAAAGCAATACAAGGACTTATCTTATTGTCCGAAATGTAATGAATGGCGTTATAAGGGCAAGGAAGGAATTCCTGCGAAACCTATGTGGTATTTTTCGCCACTCCCAAGATTTACTCGAATATATGCGAATCCAGAAGATGCTCAGATGATGCTGTGGCATATGATTGGAAGAATGAGCGATGGAAAGTTAAGACACCGGGCTGACGGTGTTCAATGGAAGTCTTTCGACGAGATGTATCCAGATTTTGCGAAAGACCCTAGAAACGTACGCCTAGCACTTTCAACAGATGGAATGAACCCCATGGAAATATGAGTAGCCAACACAAAGACATGGCACGTAGTGTTAGCTATTTATAATTTACCCCCATCTGTTTGCATGAAGCGTAAATATCTGGCCGTTGGCGTCTATAATTTGGGTCCTAAACAACCTGGAAATGATATAGATGTTTACTTGGAGCCCCTTCGATGATCTAAAGTCATTGTGGCATCAGGGGATACAGGTGTTTGATGCTTTTAAGAAGGAGACTTTCAATTTGAGGGCAATGTTATTGTGCACTATAACTGATTTCCCGGCTTACGGTGACCTATCTGGACATACTGTGCATGGGAAAGAGGCTTGCCCGTTATGCGGCGAGGACATCGATTCCGAATATTTGAAATGTTCTCGAAAGCAGGCTTACCGTGGATTCCGCAGGTTCTTACCCCCCGATCATCGTTATCGCAGGCAACAAAAAGCGTTTAACGGAAAATCCGACCACCGTCTACCTCCTAAGATTCTGAGTGGCCATGAAATTCTAGAGAAGGTTAAAGATATCGGCATAACATACGGAAAAAAGGGTTCTAAGTTGGCGACACGTGGGTATAAGAAAAAGTCAATATTCTTCGACAAACTATCAGATCTTGGCACCACTGCCGGTGAGGCAATCGCTTAGATTCCATGCACATCGAGAGGAATGTTTGTGATACCATCACAAATACCCTTTTAAATGTTGCGGGTAGGTCAAAAGACAACAAGGGTGCTAGGGATGATATGGTCGAGATGGGTATTAGACGCGAGTTAGCACGGTAAAGAAGGGATCACGTATTTTCTTGCCCCCAAAGACTCATACACTTTCACGAAAGGAGAAAATCTCGTTTTGGAGTGTTTAAAGGGGATTAAGGTGCCGAGGGATATTCCTCAAACATCGTGACTGGTATCGATCACGAGGACTTGAAGTTGGCGGAGTTTAAAGTCACACGATCACTACACTTTGATGCAACAATTACGCCGGGTGCCCTTCGTTGTGTTTACCGAAAAAGGTACAATATGCAATTACTAGATTTTGCTTCTTCTTCCGATCCATGTGCGACAAAGTGATTGACCCGGTGAGGCTGCGACTTTACAAAAACTTCGCGTCACATCTCTTTGTCAACTTGAAATGTATTTTCCACCCTCCTTTTTCACTATCATGGTCCATCTGACCGTTCACTTAGTCAGGGAGGTGGAGTATCTTGGTCTGTATACGAGATATCGATGTCCGTTTGAGAGATTGATGAAAGTTTACAAGGGTTCTGACTCTAACAGCTACCGGCCCGAATGGGTCAATCACGAGCGTGCAATAATCGATGAAGCTCTATCGTATTGTTATGACCATCTTTCAAGAAATGAGTTAGTTGGTGTTCCTAAGCATCGTCACAGTGACTGGATGAAAGGAAAGGGGATCAGAGGACGTGTCCGTAAGGATATGAGCCGTGAAATGTTGCATACAGCTCACACATACGTTCTCCATAATGACGATGATGTCCAACCGTTCATTGATCAACACCGAACTGAAATTAAAGCTGCTCACCCAACTAAAAGCGAGATGTGGATTGCGAATGAGCAGAATCGGACTTTCAGTCAATGGTTTCTGAGAATATGCGTTAGACCAAGCATATGATGAAGAAGAGGACGAAATCATTTCTGGTCGAATGTTGCGTCTCGCCCTAGGTCCAAACACTCAAGCAACTTTTTACACAGGTTATGCTATTAATGGACATACCTTTTATACCAGCCAACAAGATGAGTCAAGTACTACTCAAAACAGTGGTGTATGCGTGGAAGCGGAGGCAATGCACTTTGCTAGTTCTAAAGACAATCGGCCTGTGTGGGGTAAAATGCACTACTATGGAGTCGTCGAAGAAATCATGGTATTAGATTATGATGATTTTGAGATTCCTTTATTCATTGCAAGTGGGTTGACAACAACAGCGGTGTGCGTAAAGACGATTTAGGTTTTACGTTGGTCAACCTTGAAAAAACCGGTTTTAAACAAGATCCTTACATTATGGCTTCACAAGCTAAGCAGGTCTTCTATGTTGTTGATCCTAGCGACAAGAAATGGTCAATTGTTTTATCTACACGTAGTAGAAATGCTAATAGAGGTGATGACGATGAGTTTGAAGAAGTTGTTTTTGACGGAATGGATCGTCGTATTGCATCTCAAATCGATGATGATGATCAAGACGAAACAATTAGAAGCGATTATGTACGAGACGACCATGACGAAGGAATATGGATTAATGAAGATACTACCGGTCCATCCAAGAAACGTCTTCGATCTTGAGTTGTTGGTGTTTTCTATGTAGTTTTTCATTTTTCGATTATTATTGTATGTATCGTTGGTTTAATTTTTTTACTAATAAACGATGTAAATTAATTGGAGATCGATTATTATAATTATTATTACTATTACTATTATTACTATTATTACATTATAATTTCAATTGATGGCCAATTACTAAAATAATTGCTTATATTTTCTTAATTAAGCTAACATTATACTATTTCCCATATATTTAAACAAAAAAAATATCAAAAAAAACGGTTTACAACCAAAACCGTTTTAAAAAACAACCAAATAAAACGGTTTTGAGTTCAAAACCGTTTTATTGGATGTTTTTTTTTTTTAAACTTATTCTAATTCTAATTATAATTCTTATACTAATTCTTATACTTATTCTAATTCTAATATATATATATATATATATATATATATATATATATATATATATATATATATATATATATATATATATATATATATATATATATATATATATATATATATATAGTAAGATATATAGTTTAAACAATATATATCCTTATATTTTTTAATAGTAAATATAATTATTTCCTAGTTTATAATAGCTTAATATATATAATGATCTCTTTCCTTATATTAATACTAATTTTACCTCTAAATTTAATTATTCTAATTCTTGTATATATTTATACTAAATAATTTATTTGCTTATATTTTCTTAATTAAGCTAACACTATACTATTTCCCATATATTTAAATTTACAAAAATCGTTTTAAACAAAAAAAATATCAAAACAAGCAGTTTTACAAGCAGAAATAGTTTTAAAAACAACCAAATAAAACGGGTTTTAGTTCAAAACCGTTTTATTTGATGTATTTTTTTTTTTAAACTTATTCTAATTCTAATTATAATTCTTATACTAATTCTTATACTTATTCTAATTCTAATTATAATTCTTATACTAATTCTTATACTTATTCTAATTCTAATTATATATATATATATATATATATATATATATATATATATATATATATTTATATATATATATATATATATATAGTAAGTTATATATTTTAAACAATATATATCCTTATATTTTTTAATAGTAAATATAATTATTTCCTAGTTTATAATAGCTTAATATATATAATGATCTCTTTCCTTATATTAATACTAATTTTACCTCTAAATTTAATTATTCTAATTCTTGTATATATTTATACTAAATAATTTATTTGCTTATATTTTCTTAATTAAGCTAACACTATACTATTTCCCATATATTTAAATTTACAAAAATTGTTTTAAACAAAAAAATATCAAAAAAAACGGTTTACAACCGAAACCGTTTTAAAAAACAACCAAATAAAACGGGTTTTAGTTCAAAACCGTTTTATTTGATGTATTTTTTTTTTTAAACTTATTCTAATTCTAATTATAATTCTTATACTAATTCTTATACTTATTCTAATTCTAATTATAATTCTTATACTAATTCTTATACTTATTCTAATTCTAATTATATATATATATATATATATATATATATATATATATATATATATATATATATATATATATATATATATATATATATATATATATAGATATATATAGTAAGTTATATATTTTAAACAATATATATCCTTATATTTTTTAATAGTAAATATAATTATTTCCTAGTTTATAATAGCTTAATATATATAATGATCTCTTTCCTTATATTAATACTAATTTTACCTCTAAATTTAATTATTCTAATTCTTGTATATATTTATACTAAATAATTTATTTGCTTATATTTTCTTAATTAAGCTAACACTATACAATTTCCCATATATTTAAATTTACAAAAATTCGTTTTAAACAAAAAAAAAGTTTAAAATAAAAGAAACGGTTTTGTTGAAAAAACCGTTTTAAATAGTTTTATTTTTGAAAACGGTTTATACATTAAACCGTTTTGAAAAATCAATAAACACAACGGTTTATTCATATAAACCGTTTTTAAAAGTTAAATTTCGAGTAAATTTAAGTTCGCGCTTAATATTTTCTTTAATACGTAGGAAGTTTAAAAGGTTTTTTCTTATTTTCATTAGTTTCATTCTTCTTCTTCATATCAACATCTGCTCTTTCAAATCAAAAAAAAAAAAAAAAAACTTTAAACAAAAACGTGCATGCTCTTCAATCTATACTACTACTCTTTCAATACAATTATATTTTTCGTTTTAGTTTTCCATAAACCCTAATTTATTCGTACTCTGTTCGACATATGCCTAAACCCTAATTTATATAGCTTATAAGAGGTTCGTTTTTCACTTTTATATCCTAATTTACATTGTTTAATTGATGTTGTTGTTGAATTTCTTTGTTTTTATGGTTTTATGTACATTGTTGTTGTTGTATTATTTCGTTGTTCTTGTTGTTCTTGTTGCATGTTGATATTGTTGTTCATGTTATTTCGTTTATATTATTTCGTTTTTCATTTTTATATTATTTCGTTTTTCACTTTTATACCCTAATTTACATTGTTGTTCATGTTGTTCATGTTATTGCTATTGATATTGTTCATGATGTACTCGTTGTTCATGTTGTTCATGTTGTTCTTGTTTAATTCACGTTTTTTACAACCTTAAGTTATTGGTGCAAGCTATAGATATGCTTTACTGAGTAATGTCTGAGTAATGTGGAGTAATGTTGTTGTTGTTGTTGTTAATGGTAGTTGTTTAGGGTTTAATTTATGGAGAGGGTGGGCATGGAGTAATACTAAATAATACGGAGCAAGGTAAGGAGTAATGCTATGTTATATGTTGTAGGTTGTATGTTGTATGTTGTATGTTATGGAGTAATAAGGCGTAAAACAAGTAATACGGATTAATTTCAGATTTGGCAGATTTGTGCGCTTGTGGTATAAAATAGTTTTAAAAATCGAAATGATCTAATTTTCGTTTGAAATTTTTTGAGGATATACTAAGCCCTCTATAGTAAGTCTCTGCAAAAAATTAAGTCGAAATTCAAAGGATAAGTTACTGAAAAAAATCTGGACATATCAGTCCGTTCAGAAAAGGCAGTTTAGAGTGATTTCACGAAAACGGCTCTATAGGATGATTTGTTAAGAGTTAGGTCTCGTGCTTTGGAGGGTATACTCTAGGCTCATAGTTCTACAACTTTTATTTTATAAGAAACCATCAGTTTGGTGCAGAAATATGAGAAAACGTTACTCAAAGTGAACCCTTTTTTCTGAAAATTAATTTAGCTGAAATTATTTACGAGATAAATTTGTTTAAAATATCAAAACACTCAAGTAACGTGATTTAAATATTTATATGCATCCTTGAGACTTTTATAATTATAGTACGAAATATGATTTGTTTATTATGCGTGCAGGTTGCTATGGACTCGACCGGTAAGCGAAAAAGAGGCAGTGATAAACCAAAAAAGGTCGAGGTAGAGGGCGTTCAATACAACCGAGGCGATAAAGCCATTCGTGATAAAAAACCGCTTCCACTAACATGGAACGAGGAATACGGAGTGCCAAATGGTAATTGGCGTCATAAGTTTTCTTCTTGGATCGGGATTGTAACAAGACAGTGGGTTCCTCTCGACATACAAAATATAAAGAGATTGAATCCCAAATTGAGGGAGCAAAATCTATCATTCTTCCAGGTATATATACACTGGTTAATTACTTCTAATAATATTGAAATTAAACAAAAAGCGTACACTAACTTTAATTTGTTTTATATTATTTCGTTATTTATCTCATAGAGAGCATACAATGTTCTAGATAAATACGAACATTATTGTATGGACAAGGTAGCCGATTTAGCTTGGCGTGGAGGAGTCTTGTCTATAAAAATACTTGATCGACAGGAGGCGAAAGAAGAATTAGATCCACTAAACCACCGGAAGATTGCCCATTTATCACACCACAAATGTGGGAGAACTATAAAAACCAACGTTTCAGCGAAGAGTTTAAGGTTTTATATATATATGTATATATAAGTTAATTAATTAATTAATTCACAAGCATGCATATATTTATTATATTTTTTTTTGTTATGATAATTTCAAGGCCTTGAGGGAGAGGAACAAAAGAAACATTGCGAAAAAAGAATATCATCACAACACCGGTCGCAAAGGTTTTTTGGAGCTCGCCGAGGAACATGTAAGACTTATATATATATTTGTATATATACAAAGTTATATATATCTTCTTTATAATATAATTTTATATTGTAAAGCGACCTTAGCTTTAATTTATACAAGTATTATATAATAAACTTACTTGTTCTTTTTTCTATGAATGTGTAGGCAGAAAGGGATGAAGATGGCGTAATAATTAATCGACATGAATTATGGAAACTAGGTCACACCCCGAAATCCGGCAAATTTGATGAAGCAACTCAAAGGGCGGTAGACAACATTGTAAGTACTACTCTTTTATTCACGTACACCTTAGTCATTATTTATTAATTTTTTTAATTATCATCGTGTTAAATTATCATATTTGAATGTCGTATTTTTTCTATCAATAGGATAAATGTGTCCAGAAGGTCAAAGAAGGGTCATGGAAACCTGAAGGCGGCCGAAAGGACATTCTAGCCGAGGCAATTCAAACACCTGAGCACGACGGTCGTGTGAAAGGCATTCCAGCCCATGTTGGAATAACCAAGGTTTTCGGGAGAGCTCCCAGAACACCAACAGAAACAAGTAGCACTAATGATCGTGAAATGGTAAACTAATTAAATTGTTAGTTCTTAGTTAATTTAAATGATGACGACGACTATCTAAATTAAATTGTTAGTTCTTAGTTCTTATTGAATTGTATATAATGTATTTGTTGCAGCTAAAAATGATGGCCAGGATGATGAAGAAAATAAACAGTGGTGGTACCACGGCGGTAGGAACTTAAAGCGATTGATGAAGTTCTTGGTGACGACGAAAAGCTGACGATCAAATGACGTCTAAGGAAGGAGGCGGTGGCGATGTGGTAATTAAATAACTTAATAAGTTATATTTTTATTGTATATATATTTTATTTATTAATTAATAAAGTGTTATATATACGTAAATAACTAAACTAACACACGTATATATTGAATAAATAAATAAAATTAAGGGCGGCAAGACAACTACCGGCCAACGCTTGAGAGAAGAAGAAGGCGGGGTCGATAAAATTGATGAGGTAAATAAAGTGTTTTTGATGTTGTTGTCGTCATTGTATTGTTGTTGTTGTTGTTGTTAATGGATGTTGTGCAATACAAGTAGAACCAACTTAATTCCGATTTTGGCAGATTTGTGCACTCGTGGAATAAAATAGTTTTAAAAATCGAAACGATCTAATTTTGGTATGAAATTTTTTGAGGATATAATAAGCCCCCTATACTATGTCTCTGTAAAAAATTAAGTCGAAATTCAAAGGATAAGTTACTGAAAAAAATCTGGACATATCAATTCGTTCAGAAAAGGCAGTTTAGAGTGATTTCACGAAAACGGCTCTACAGGATGATTTGTTAAGAGTTAGGACTCGTGCTTTGGAGGGTATACTCTAGGCTCATAGTTCTACAACTTTTATTTTATAAGAAACCATCAGTTTAGTACAGAAATTTGAGAAAACGTTACTCAAAGTGAACCCTTTTTTCTGAAAAATTATTTAGCTGAAATTTGTTTCTACATAAATTTGTTTAAAATATATATATTGTTTATTAAATTTATATTGAGTGTTGATTATAATTGGTATGGAATTTGGATGAAGGTAATTGAAGATCGGCCCCGTACGGGGGGATTTGAAACGCCGAAGCAGACTATACAGATCTTTGGCACGGTAGCGTTTTAATGTTTCTGTTTATTATATTATTTACAATTATATTCTATGTAATTGTAAATAATTTATGTTTAAAAATGTAGGGAGGAGAATATTACCTTTGCGCACTCAATCACTCAGACCTGCCGATAACGCATAATATTGAGAATAAGGTTGCGATCGGCAATGCGTACTACCGGGACACGGTCGAGAAAATATTTATTCCTGGCGCCGCTCTCCTAGATAATCACTTAAAAGTCGAAATCAAGAGGGTCTTAAATAATTTTGGAGGTGTTCGGCTACCGGTTCCGGTTAACACTGAGTTGGTCACGGTAGAGAGTGCCGTAGGTTCCTTTGTCCAGTGGCCAAGTACTCTTGTTGCTTTGTTAAGCGAGGAGCCCTAATAAGAATAAAGGTGACAAGAAGGTAATCTATTTTATTGACTCCAAATTAATATTTTTTTTTGGAATATATATTGAACTTTATCTTGTTAATATATGAAAATTGTGTTCTATATATTGTTATAGGGAAATAATGTAAATGAGAGGGGGTTGGCGAATGACGAGCAAGAAGACCAACGTCCTACAACCAAGGACAAACAAAGAATCGAGGAGGTATTTTTATTATCACTCTAATAATGACATAATAAATTGGTATTATATTTAATATTATCGACATAATTAATACACTTTTGCAGGTGAGTCAATCAGAAATTATTGGAGCGAATGAAGATTGACCTTTCAAAGAACGAGCGAAGGCGCTTTTTGATGATAAGGTTTATTATAGCTAGTTACTTCTTTAGCTCAATTATATATATCGTTAATTTAATTCCTTTGTTTTGACTCCACGTTGTATTGTTTTTTGTAGGGCGTTGCGAGTAACTTTCGAGCGTTAATGTCATGAGTACCTCGAACGTTAATGTTGCGCCCAAATTGAGTAAGCAGATGCAGAAATCACTACCTCCTGAATATACTAGTGCTAAATTTATGAAACATGTGAGTAGAACCCAAACAATGTCAAGATTGTTTGGAGAAGGGTGCACTCGCTTCCAAGATGACAGTATGATCTCTATTAAAATCCCTAAAGAAGTCGCAGGATATGAAATTACTACATTTTTGGATGCACCCTTACTACTACTCGAATGGGCTGGCCTTGAGGAAATTGATGCTCAGCATATGATCCTTTGGATGAAGTGAGTCATTTGATTAATTAGTTTTATTTCAAAAATTGCATTTATTTTGTTATGTACGTTATTATTATATAAATGCTTTATTTTTTGTTTGCTGATCGTGTAGGTACTTAGTTGATCTTATCAACGAACGTGCTGACCTTCCTTCCCACAACTGGGGTTTTATGAGCCCGTACATGTTGTCAATGGAAATTGTACAACAAGAAGAAGAAGACCGAGTCAAACACATGGCCGAACACTTGATAAAAAGCAAGAAAATAATGTTCGCCCCTTATAATGAAAACGGGTAAGTATATATATGATTCTATTATTAGAATTAAAAGTTCATGACGATTGAATTGGCGATACTGTTGAGTTTATTTCTTATATATGTGTTGTATATGTAGGAAACATTGGGTATTGATGGCATTTTGTCTCTAAACGAAAAGAGTGTATTGGTACGATTCAATTGGTGGAACCCCGTCAGACATATTTAAAGATTTGGCGAATCGGTAAGTTAATTTAAATCACATGCATTTTAGTAATTAAATGACTTTATTATTAATACTTCTATTTTATCGACATTGTTTACTCATTATTAACTAATAATATTTGACTTCTTTTTTAATTAGTGCTTTTGCCATGAGAAGGTCTCTTGATCGGTTGGCGCAAGTCATGGAAACCGCTACTAGCCCTACATTTATAACCGTGAGCGATGTATGTTAATTATAATTAATCATATCATATATAATATATATATATAAAGTGTCAAGTATTTTGTTAATAACTTGAATAATTATATTGAATGTTTGTTACTATGTTAATATTTTAGGTTCCTCGCCAACCCGATGGCAAACAATGTGGATATTATGTTTGTCGGATGATGTATGAGATGATAACCCGTAATTTAGCGGCAAAGATGTCACAAAAGGTAAGTGTTAAGTTGCATTATTAACTTTAAGCTCAAAAATTAACGGTTTTTTTTATATTATCATTGCTTTATGTACGTCCGATTCCTTATATATGCTCTTTTTTTTTTTTGTAGTACGTATTTACTAGGAGAAACGCAAAAACATACACGAATTCTGAAATCGACGAAATTCGTGATTTATGGGCAAAATATGTGCTTGAACATCCCCGTGAACCCGAGGTGTAGCTAATATATAATGAGGTATTGTGCACGGTGTATGTTGAATGTTGTAAATTGAGTTTTGTTGAAAACTTGGCTTAATGGGAATGTATTGCTTTGCATATATTATTGTATGTTGTGGATTGTGTTTTGTGCAGCAATAATATTTTGTATCGTCGTTTAGACGGGAAATATTAAATTTGAATTTATTAAAAAAAAAAAAAATTAATAAAAAAAAACGGTTTTTAAACAATAACCGTTTTAAAAATATTAAACAAACAAAACGGTTTTTTCATTAAAAACCGTTATATATTAATAAATTTAAATCAAATATAAATCCTTATTTTACTAGAAATAAAATTATAAATAACGGTTATTATGTTATAAACCGTTTGTTTTATATTATTTTAAATAACGGTTATTAATAAAAAACCGTTTGCTAAAATCATTTTCTTAAATTTAATATCAATTGATAATTTTAATATTAATAGTTATAAAAAACGGTTTTTGGCATAATAACCGTTTTTTTTTTTATATAATACACAACGGTTTTTATTAAAAACCGTTATTTAAAATATTAAAAAAAACGGTTATGTACTAAAAACCGTTTTTTTTAATCATTTTAAATAACGGTTTTTAATTAAAAACCGTTTTTTTTAGTCTTTTGCGCCAAATTTTTCGCTGACGATATTTTTGATATATAACACGGTTTCGTATATTTATTTTGCGTTGTTTTTGATTATAAACAACGGCCATGGAAACAACGGTTGGATTTTTTATTTGAAACGGGTTTCTTGCGTTTTTTTTGCTTAATTTTCGGGTAGTGATTTTGGGGCTTTGCACTGTTATCTGCTGTTTTCTCACTAAATCGAAGTCCGACTAAAGCGGCCAATAAGACTCCATATGAGATATGGACGGGAACGGTTCCCTATTTGTCATTCATGAAAATTTGGGGATGTAAGGCATTCGTCAAGAATAAAACTGACGATAAACTCGCTCCAAGGTCTGACAAATGTCTATTTGTAGGTTATCCTACGGAAACCTGTGGTTATTACTTCTACAACCCTCACGAGAACAAAGTGTTTGTGGCTCGTGATGCTGTTTTTCTAGAAAATGAGTTTATTTCTAAAAAAAGAGTGGGAGAAAATTTGAACTTGATGAAGTTCAAGAGCCACAAACCGAGACAGAAAATGAGGAAACTGTTCCCTCGTCTTCTGACACGGTGATTACCCCTAGGAGGTTAGGAAGAATTAGTCATCAACCTGACCGTTACCTCGGTAACATCGAGGAGGAGGGTGATTTGTTGTTATTCGAAGGCAACGAACCCTCAACCTACAAGGCGGCTATTAGTAGCCCCAACTCCGACCAATGGCTAGAGGCCATGAAATCCGAAATGGATTCTATGTACGAGAACCAAGTTTGGGACTTGGTAGATTTACCTGAAGGTGTGAGACCCCTTCAGTGTAAATAGATATTCAGAATCAAACTCGGCATAGATAAACATATAGATGTTTACAAAGCTAGATTGGTGGCAAAGGGCTTTTCACAAGTCCAAGGAATTCATTATGATGAAACCTTTGCACCGGTTGCTATGCTTCTATCCATAAGGATAATCTTAGCAGTTGCCGCATTTCATGACTATGAGATATGGCAAATGGATGTAAAAACCGCCTTCTTGAATGGGATTCTAGAAGAGGAAGTGTTTATGACACAACCTGAAGGTTTTATAGATACATCCAACCCTAAGAAAGTATGCAAGCTTAAGAGATCCATTTATGGTCTTAAGCAAGCATCAAGGAGTTGGAATCATAGATTCGATCATGTTATCAAACAAAAGGGATTCACTCGTAGTACCGAGGAACCTTGTTTGTACATGAAGTTTAGTGGGAGCAAGGTAACCTTCCTTGTTTTGTATGTGGATGACATACTATTGATTGGAAATGATATTCCAAGTTTGGATTCGGTAAAGGTGGAATTGTGAAACCATTTCCAAATGAAGGACTTGGGTGAGGCATAACGCATCTTGGGTATCCGGATCTATAGAGATAGATCCAAAAGGATACTAGCATTAAGTCAAGAAACTTATATTGATAAGATTCTTGATAGGTTCAATATGAAAGACTCCAAGAGAGGCTTTCTTCCGATGAGTGTAGGAATAACATTGAAGAAATCTCAATGTCCTACGACTCCTGCGGAAATTGAACGCATGAAATTGATCCCTTATGCTTCCGCTGTAGGATCAATCATGTATGCTATGATTTGCACTCGTCCCGATGTCGCATTCGCTTTGAGCATGACGAGCCGGTATCAAGCTAATCCCGGTGAGAATCACTGGATAGCTGTGAAGAACATCCTTAAGTACTTGAGAAGAACTAAGGATTCGTTTCTAGTGTTTGGAGGAGAACTTGAGCTACGTGTAAAGGGTTACACGGATGCAAGTTTCCAAACCGATGGGGATGATCTGAAATCCCAATCCGGCTATGTCTTTATGTCGAATGGAGGAGCTGTTTGTTGGAAGAGCTTCAAACAAAGTGTCACTGCGGATTCTACGACGGAAGCTGAATATTTGGCGGCATCTGAAGCTGCTAAAGAAGCTGTGTGGATTCGGCAATTCTTGGATGGACTAAGAGTAGTCCCTAGTGTCGTGGATCCTGTCACTGTTTATTGTGATAACAGTGGGGCTATTTTCCAAGCAAAGGAGCCCAAGTCTAGCAACAAGTCTAGACACGTTTTGAGGAAATACCACGTTATTAGAGATAATGTGGAAAGGAAGGAAATAGATATTTGTAAGGTTGGGACAGACGATAATATCGCTGATCCTTTAACCAAGCCTCTTTCGAGAGCTAAGCATGACGCGCACATCGCCTCCATGGGGTTGCGGCATATGCCAGATTTCCTTTAGTTTCGTAATATGTAATTGAACGATGTATCTTATTACATATATGAAAATAACATTCATTGTTTTTATCTTAAGTCATTTTGAATGCATACTTTGTTTATCCGAATATTTGTGTGACAACATTGAACGTATTCAAGTGAACGGTATAAACTAAGTATTTGGTCCCTAGTCTCTCACTTGAGGTGACGTCTCGGAGAGACTAGATTGCAAGTCGATCGATGGTGGGTTCAACACCATAGGGTCATATAAGATGACTGATCGTTTGCATAGACAGACTGTGAAACACTCTGTCGGGCAGTGACGCTTATAGAATTCCTTTTGAATGCGATTGAAACCTGGTCGTGGTGGGAATTTCTATAGTATTCCTTTGAGTCGATTCTTTGACTGGAAACTGATTGTCTGAGTCGGTGCATTTTCCGAGTGACTTTCATTTTTGTCCTAAACCATGCCGTAAAAGGGGGTTATAAGGGCATCGTTGGGGTCATGGTGATCTGCATCATACAGTACAATCGAGTGGAAGGGAAATGTCCACCCTTGTCGGGGTAAAACATCTTTGGGCCACTCGAGGAGAAGTCGCTGAAAATGCGTGGCCACGCTTGGTAAGAATCTACGGTAGATTCCGGTACGATGACTACTCTCCATATCGAGAAAACCACTCATGATATAAATCTCAGGATGCAAGTACGACCTGTAAGACACCTTGCATCGAGTGGGAGATGTGAAACGGACATGAGAATTGGTAATGCACAACTTGTCTCGGACAAGTGGGAGATTGTTGGAGTATGTGTCCTCCACAATAGTGCAATTACTTAATAAATCTCAATTAAGGAATACATGGGGATAATCCTGTATTATTGTCAATTGATTAACGTAAATCAATAACGGTTGGCTGACTAGAGTTTGACGTTATTGTCGTGAGAGCGGCGGTAATCAATTGATCCCTTTAAGTCACACCTAAAGGAACATACTTCAAATATTAAAGCTAATCAATTGTATGAGATACGATTAGATTAGTGAATTGATAATTTGACTAACGGTTAGTCGGTGAATAAATTTAGCGAGAAATCGAGTTGTGAACTCGGACGATAGAATTTTATATCGATAAAATTATTAGAGGAGATGAGAATTAGTGATTAAACGTTAATTCACTAATCATGTATATTTTATTAATGAGATTAGTGAAAGTATAATTTTAATATATATGTAAGTGTACATGTATATTAAGGAAGAGTTTAATTAATTTACACTTTATTATATTAGATAATTAAGTGATAAATTATAAGTATTTATGGGACAAATATTGAAAACAAAATGGACCCATGATAGGTCCTAATGGGCCGTCCAAATGGAGAGCAAAGAGGAGAAGATTCCTTTTTGTTTTTATTCATTTTGTTTGTCTAACTTTTGCATGTACAAACACAATGATTAACATGCAAGGAATTACTCTTCACAAGACAAACTCTCTTCTCTCCTCACATGCATGTTGGCCGAAAAAATAGAGTGTTGGATACACTTCTATTTTGCTTGTTTACTTATAAAAACTCTAGGCCATAAAATGTGAGGGCATGCAATTCATTTTTCCTTCCTCTCTCACTTTTCTCACTAAACTAATACTCACATTATTTATAATATTACTAAGAGTTAGTAATAATAATATTACATATTATCAAGTGATACTAAGTGATTTCTAGTCCAAAATCTTTAGTATCTTTAGAGTGTTCTTGGGTGCATCTTTTAGGAGGTTTCCTACTTTGGAAACTCGGGTTTTTGGAGGATCATCCTAAGCTTAAGCTCAAGAAACAAAACTAGAAAGGAGTTCTAGTTTTGTGCCCATTATTTTCCCTTTGATAAAGGTATAACATTTCTAATCTTGTAACAAAGTGAATTTGTACTACATAGATCTTGCTAAATCAAATTAGAGTAATTTGATTTACACTAATATTTGATTAGTGAATGGGATGAGATCCTGAAGGTACCGGGAAAGATGGACCTACTCGGCGCCTGCCTTGTAGCCCTCGCCCGTCTTGGCGCCAGAGCGAGAATGCGCCTCGCAGGAAAAAAGTGCGAAGTTTGTAAAAATGGGGAGATCATTGCATGGATTTGCGATCAAAAAAGAGAAGTAGAAAAATCCTTTTTGAAAATGTATTTTCGGAGTCGCCACCAAATATTAAAGGAATTTGGAACCTATTCAACGCGTCTTGAAATACAAGACACGAGTGTCTCAGATTTCAAGGTGCGTCGATACCTATCAATCTGAGGTTTGAAACCAGAGAAGGAGTTCGGAGTGAGGTTACTTTTCAAAAGTTTTGACAAAAATGTGTTTTTGAAAACTGAAATCAAAAAGCCTACGTAAGAGTAGTCTCTACTAATTTGAAAACATTTAGTTAATTTCGATATTTGGGCTAAAAGTCACGCTACGTCTGAAGTGCGAATAAACATGACTCGATTAAAATGCATAAATAATGTAAATTGTCAAAATAATGACATTTTGCTATAGGAAATGTACGTTAAATAATAATTTATTGACTAAATTATTACTATACGCGTTATTTACTGACCTCGTATTAGAATTTGTGAAAAACCCTCGGTTTTGACATGCTAAAAGACTACATGAAGCAGTACAATTTAGTGTTGGATCCGTGATTCTAGTCGTTATTTAATGCATGAATGAGGACTTGCAAAATTATAAAAGTGACGTCGGGTTGCTTTAGTGATATGGGGTCGTGTTTTATGCGATATTTGCGACGTTTAGACGGATTATGAATCAGAATTGCTCTGGCAGGTATTACGAATACGGCTTCACTAGTGCCAATATCGGGTTTGGGGTTAATGTAACCCCATTGTCCGAGTCTCAAACGTCCAGCCCGTAGGTAAAATGTTTACCTTTCGAAAGTGTAAAGACGGTATTTTTGAGTGGATTTCGTGAATAGTGTATGTGTGTTGAAAAACCGATGTTTTAAAATGAATGAAAGGGGTTGGTATTTATAGAGTTTGGGTGGTTTTTGTGGGTGCACAAAATTAAATCGCCTGTGCACTGGCGTTTAATTTTGTTTGAGTTGGATATTTTTTTAAGAAAAATCAAAAAGGCGGCTGGTACAAAACAAAAAGAAAATCGCCTGTTGACAGGCGTTTAAATTTTTAATCGCCTGTCAACTGGCGATTTTATTTTTGTTTTTTGGTAATGTTTTGAGCCGCCTTTGGTTAATGACGTATTTAGGGGGTAATGATTATGTTTTGTGATGTAATTATCTTAGTGGTTAAGTCATTTTGTTTTGGCCCGAATTTCGGTTTTCGTGTTTCGGTTTTTGTCGTGTTTTTCGGTTTTGGCTTGAAATAAAATAATATTAGGTTATATTATTTTATGGTATCGTGGAGTCTTGTTTTATGAAAATGTGACACGGGACGCACTTTGGCCCGTTTTGAGTGTTGTGTTAGTGTGCGTTTTGGGTCGTTTTTGTAAGTTTGGGCCGTTTTGTAGCTAGTTGGGCTGTTTTTGTGGCTTGGCTTATTAAGACGTTCTTGTATCGTGCTTACAATGACTAAGAGTGACATTCATTTTTATGATTATGCAAATCCAAATTAATACGCTAAAAATGACTAAAATACGTTTTAGACACTTTTGTACCGTTTCGACTCTTTTAAAAGCATGCATGAAAGTCCTTTTCATCATCGGGTTTGTTTTTGGGGGGGTACGGATACGGGTATCTACAGAACCCCCAGTTTGACTGAGCTTGGACAAAGCGTTAGTCAAACTTAAAGATAGTATCCGGACCATTACAGTCTCGATACTACCTGGCGGCGCTAAGCATGTGTCTTATGGGAGAGACGAGGACTTAGCGTCGGGAAATGCGGGGAGGGACGACATGTTTTTAAGGACATGACGGTCCTACATGTTTATGGGCATGTTGGCCTGCATGTGGCCTAAGTAGTCCCAGCTGGCGCCTTGCTTGTGTTTCCGCTTGTGCTTCTTGCTTTGCTTTGCTTGTGCTTCTGGCTTGCGCTCCTTTGCTTTGCTTGCGCTTCTGGCTTGCGCTTCTGGCTTTGCTTTGCTTGCGCTTCTGGCTTGCGCTCCTTTGCTTTGCTTTGCTTGCGCTTCTGGCTTGCGCTGGTACGGACGTCTCGTAAAGGAGGTTACGCGTTTTCGTGTTTGGTTTATAGGAATGGTTGGTGTTTTGGTGAACGTCTCGTAAGGAGGCTACGTGTTTTTCTCATAAAAGGTTAGGTTTTCATGAACGTCTCGTGAGGAGGTTACGTGTTTTTCTCATAAAAGGTTAGGTTTTCATGAACGTCTCGTGAGGAGGTTACGTGTTTTTCTCATAAAAGGTTAGGTTTTTATGAACGTCTCGTGAGGAGGCTACGTGTTTTTCTCATAAAAGGTTAAGTTTTTATGAACGTCTCTTAAGGAGGCTACGTGTTTTTGTATTTTAACGTCTCGTGAGGAGGTTACGTGTTTTTGGTTTTTCATAAAAAGGGCTAGGTTTTTATGAACGTCTCGTGAGGAGGCTACGTGTTTTTCTCATAAAAGGTTAGGTTTTTATGAACGTCTCGTGAGGAGGCTACGTGTTTTTGTCGTAAAAGGTTAGATTTTTATGAACGTCTCTTAAGGAGGCTACGCGTTTTTGTATTATAACGTCTCGTGAGGAGGTTACGTGTTTTTGGTTTTTCATAAAAAGGGCTAGGTTTTTATGAACGTCTCGTGAGGAGGCTACGTGTTTTTCTCATAAAAGGTTAGGTTTTTATGAACGTCTCTTAAGGAGGCTACGTGTTTTTTTATATTTTAATGTCACGTGAGGAGGTTACGTGTTTTTGGTTTTTCATAAAAAGGGCTAGGCTTTTATGAACGTCTCGTGAGGAGGCTACGCGTTTTTGTATTTTTCGTAAAAAGGGCTAAAATTGTGTTTGAGATGGGTTGAGAGTGTATTGGGCCGAGGAAAGCTTGACCAAAACAGTAAGCGAAACCAGAAACAAAATAAAATCGCTTGATAAAGCGGCGATTTTGTTTTTGTTTTGTGAATTTGTATAAAAATCGGGGAAGAGAAAGGAGGAGAGTTTATTTCGTTTCTAAAATAAAAACTAAATAGATAACCCTAAAACTCAATCCGGCGATTTTCTAGACCAAAATTCGATTTTCCGACTCCTACAATTCATCATGGACCAAGGTATGTAGTTAACTCACTTGGTTTTTCGGGTTTTGAAGTTTGTTTGAGTCGGTTTTAACTCGAAATACCGTTTTCTAGGGTTTAGGGTCGATTTTTGTTGGTTTGGTTCGAGTTTAGCTCTCGTCTTTGCTTGAAAACATTCGCCATGGCTAGTATAGTGCTTGGCTTGCTTGTCTTGCTGTCGTTGTGTGAAAATCCGACTCGTGGTCTCGATTTTCGTGCGTTTCGTAGTGTAGGGGCATTTTGGTCATTTTTGAAAACGTCTCGAAAATGGCTCAAAACTTCAGTGTAGCTTACCCATTAGTAGTATATCGTGTTGGTGAGTTCGGTTTGTTGAAATGGTCGCGAAAAGCGGTTCGTTTGGGTAAAAACCGTGTAAAAGGGGGTAAAGTCGGGGTTTGTGCTCTGTTTTCGTAGCGTAGGGCGATCTCGAGTGGCTTGGTTGTTTTGGTAATGTTGTAGTATGCTAGTGTGAAGGTTGGGGTGGCTTGTATGCGAAGAACGGCTCAGCGTCATTTTCGTGCGTTTTGGTATAGGGCGATTTTGGTCGAAATTTTTCGGTTTGAAACTTGCAGAATTCTGTATTGTGTTTTCATGGCTAGTATGGTACACTTTTGGTCTTGTTTTGTAGAGTGTGTATGGTTTGGAGGTGTTTTTGGAGCGTTTTGTAGTTTAGGCTAGGTTTCCAAAAATCGCTTTTCCTCGCTTTAGTGCCGGATTCATGGAATGTATGGTAATGTGTGTCATCTGTGTTGGCTAGGGGGTTGTTTTGTGGGAAGTGGGGGCTTTTTGGATTGAGTTATGGTCAAGAAAAGGCCGTTTTTGTAGTTTGTAAGCGTTTTGTAAAAGTTGTTCATTCGGGGGGTTTGGGACGTTATTTTCGCATGGAATTTTTTGCACGTGTTTATTGTGATTTATGGGTTGGGTCTGTGTCAGCAAATATGGGCTTCTGGCTTTCTTTAGCGTTTTTCCCTTTCCTGCTATTTTCGGGTTAAAAAGGTCTGCTTTCTGCTGTTTTGGCCAATTCTCTGCTGCTTTTGCGCGTGCTTGCTCTTTAACTTGACTGAGTAGGACGTATATATCGTATACGTCTCATCGACTTTGATTTTCTGTGCTTTCGCCCTGTTTTGGCCTTATCTGCAGATAACGTAGGCCTTAGTGCTTGTTTCCTGTTATTTCCGCGTGCTTCTGCTTTCCTAAGTAATTTGTTGTTGGTTATGCGAGTATGCCTTTGAATCTTGTGCAGGTGATCCCTCGCCTCGGCGCCTACTTCGATGACATGGATCGGGTATTGGTGGAGTTGACTTTCTTTATTCAGAGGCGAGCATACTCCTGCCAGGTATGCCGCGCCCTTGGAGGTTCAAGCGGTCAGTCTCGATCGGATGTAATGAGAGCCTTTGCTCGACGCGGAGAGGCTTCTACGGCGCCAGGGAGTGAGTTCGAGTATTTCTTGTGGAGTCTCTGCGCTTTTTACGCTAGTGGTGCTAGTGCTGTCAGTGCGTCGTCTGGGCCTTTTGCGAGTGGCCTGGGACGTGGTGCTGGTCCTGGTGGGCCTGAGCCGTCAGGTAGGGGTGTGGGTCGGGGCGGTGCTGCCGGGTCCCCTGGTTTTTCGGCTAATGTAATGCGCGAGAGGCCGTCGGCGGCGGACGGTCTTACGGTGATACTAGCGGTAGTGGGCCTGCCGCTGGGTCGTCTAGGTCTCCTGTTGGTGGCCGAGGTCAGGCTCAGGGTGTCGTCTCAGACTCTTTGCAGGGGCGTGGACGTGGCGCTGCTGTGGAGACGTCTGAGGCTCTGGGGAGGCCGTGGTGGAGAGTCGGGCGTAGGCTGAGGTCGCCAGCGGGCGTGGCCGTGGCGGTCTTTGGAGGGCGCTGTGGCTCCGAAGAGGCCGAGGCGGTCGCGGTCTTTGCGGCGAGGGCCCGCGAGGGCGTGGCGCGGCGTTGCCGAGGTACTGCGGTTCTGGAGGAGCGAGATTAGAAGCCGTGGTCGCGGTCGGAGGAACCCGAGGGCGCAGAAGCGCAAGGTGGATGTAACCAGTAGAGGCGTGAGAAGGCGAGACGTCGAGCTCGTCTTTGCTACGAGGTGGTGGCGGAGACGGTGAGGTCGCCGGTGTTGTTGAGAGGTTGAGCGAGGAGCTCTGTGGAGAGTCCGCGAGGCGTGGTCGTGCTCGGGGTTGAGGCCGTTACTGAGGACCGCCAGTCGGAGGAGTCTTGAGTGGCGGAGGGCTCTGGCGAGGCTGCGGTGAGGCTCTTGTCGAGGTTGAGATTCTTGAGGCTGCTGCGATCTTCTTTGCTCATTTCTTCTTGTATTTGCCGATTCTTCTTTGTTATTCTTTGCAAATTTGCTTTTGTGGTCGAGTCGAGTCCAGGCCAGGTTGAGGCGAGCTCGGGATGAGGCCGAGGCCGAGGCAGGCCGAGGGCGAGTGAGGTGGTGGCGAGGCCAGGGATGCAGTCTGGCGAGTCTTGAGGCGCGGCAGAGGTTTCATGGGGATGGTCGACGAGTTGGCGCGAGGCCTGACTATCCTCATGGTCGCGTTTGTGGTCGCGGTGGCCATGGGTGGGATGGCGTGACTACGGTTTGGAGTCCTTGGAGCACTTGTCGATCCGAGTGAAGGTCGGCTTTCAGTTAGGCTCGATGAGGACCTTCTAGGTTCGGACGGCGTTTGGCGTCTTTGAGGGTAGGCTTCGCGGGGAGGAGCGAGATATAGTGCTTGGGACAGCTTTTGGTCCCTTGGTGCAGAAATGGAGGGAGGTGCGGGGCAAGCGGGTGAACTCGCGCCTCGCTGTACTTCGGGCGTTGTTGGATAGGTTTTGGGATACGACTAACACCTTCCACATGCCTGGTTACGAGGTTGGCGTGACCCTTCTTCGTGGCGGTATCACGCGCGCCTCGTGGCGGCGTGCCAGTGGGGCGTGGCGACCTCCTATCGATAGCCCACAGTCGTGCTTTGATTAGCGGCGGGGTTAAGTGTGGGGTAGGTGAGGAGCATACGTTTGACCGGACTATTTGGTTTCTTGACTTCTTCGAGGGGAAGAGGAAGAAGCGGGTCCACTGAGCCAGCGCCGAGCGAGGGCCATTGTGGTTGTGGTGGTTCCCCGACGGCCACCCACTTTGGCGATGGGGGAAGCGAGCGTCGGCCATTTGTGTTGATGGCGTATTTGTCGGACATAGCAGCGTCTAGGTGACTTTGGTGGGTCACTCCTGCTCTGGGTCTGTTGATCCGATACTTGAGGGATGCGGTGCGTCCTGACCGGATTGACGAGAAATCAGATGTGTCGCTCGTGGGCCCTGGTCTTCTGATGGAGGTAAGGTTCGATTTTTTGTAGTTTTTTTTTATTTTTATTTTTTATTTTTTTTATTTTTTTTTTTTTTTGTTGTCTTGTTTCTGATTTTCTTCTGTAACGTGTGTTCTGATTGCCTGCAGGCTTGGTGCTATGCTCACTTCCCCTCTCTGCTCCGGACACGTTCAAGGTTGAGGCGCAGTATCCGGCTTTCCATGCCTACGCGACAGCGGATCGGAGGGGTATCGACCTGAACTATGACGCGGCTCGTGTGCGCTTCAACGGGATGACGATGGATAAGGTAAGGGTTATTGTGTTTTGTATTTTATTCCTTTGGTAGTTCATGTTTGGGTTTGTGTTTGTTTTTGTGGTTTATAATTTGGTTTTGTTTTGTAGTTCGTTCGTGACCCCTGGAGTAAGTTCTGGCGTCCCTCAAGCGATTGCGGCTCGCCCGGTCCCTTGACGGACGGCGGTGTACATCGAGACCCGATGCGGCTCGTCTTGGTACTTAGGTGGCGTCTGTCTGCGCTGAGGCGGTCGCGGCGGCTTCATCGTACTGCTCCTCGCCCTCGGTTTTGTTCGTGGAGGCGGCGCTAATGAGCGTCGTGGCGTGTATCACGGCGGTCGGAGCTCACTAGCTGCGGCGGGATGAGGATTACGTGACTTGGGCCTGGCATGCCCTTCTTGTGTTGTGATCGAGGTATGCTTGATTATCTTTTTCGCTTGTATATGTTTTGGTTCCAGGAAGCAAAAATTTACCCTATTTTTGTTTTGTAGCGACGTGATCCTGACCTTAAGTTCCAGCCTCCTCCGTCCGTTGAGGATCTGTTGGTTGTTCACAAGGGCTACTCTCATTCGATCGTCTTCGCCTTCCTGTCTGTAGTCACCGTCACGGGTCTTGAGAGGTGGGATCCGCGCGTGAGAAAGGTATTCACTTTCTTCTTTGTACAGCATGAGTATTATGTAGTATAGCCCCCAGTTTGAGTAAGATTTTATTGTAAAATCATTAGTCAAACTCTGTTGAAAAGGTTTGTGATTATAGCCCCCAGTTTGAGTAAGATTTTATTGTAAAATCATTAGTCAAACTCTGTTGAAGCAGTTTTTGATTATAGCCCCCAGTTTGAGTAAGATTTTATTGTAAAATCATTTGTCAAACTCTGTTGAAGCGGTTTTTGATTATAGCCCCCAGGTTAGAAAGCTAAATGTGTTATGCGTGTTTGTGGCAGGTGACGGCCGAGGGGCACAGGAGGCTGTGGCGGGCGGCAAACCGGTGGCGGGCTGTCGTGAATGAGAAGGTGGTTGACGCTTGCCAGGGCTCGGAGGCGGCCGATGCTCGACAGGTTAGCTGGTCGGGTGAGGAGGGAGCGAGATAAGCGTCGGTGGAGGCTGCGCATCTTAGAGGAGCTGGCGAGAGTCGAGGCGAGCTCGAGGCTCGACGCAGAGGAGGCTGGATAGAGCGCGTCTTGAGATCGACTCCTTGCGTCTTTGTTTCTGTAGCCGTGACCATTCGCGATGAGCTTGGACTGTGTACTTTGGACTTGTATTAATATTTTGCTTGTAACGGTTTATTTATCGGGACTTGTGTATGGTTGATTTTTTGGTTTTGTGGGTGTTTATGGTTTTATTTCGGTTATTTTGTCTTGTTGCGAAAAATGCATTCTTGCGTCGTAAATGGCGGAGTGCGAAATCTTTGCGTATTAAACTATAGAAGCGTACTGCAAAACATTGTTAGTAAATAAGCATATATATATGTCTCGATTGAGACTGACTTGCTAATGACCAAATCAAATGAAAAATGAAGAGTTTTGAAAAATGCCGTTTAGAAAAATATTTTAGACTCGTAAAAAAAAAAAACGTTTTTGACATAGTAAAAATGTGAGCTAAAACGACGTTTTGAGACGAAAATTGTGAATGCGAAATTCATATTTTGTGTTGTTTTTGATTTTTGTGCGATTATCGTGTTTTGTGAAAAAGAAAAATATGAAAGGCGGTGATTCACGCGAAATCGAGACGACGCGTCGGGACCGTAAGGGTCGGCTTGAGGTTGGTAAAAGGGTAAATAGGGTAATAAGTTAAAGGTTTTAGGGCATAGGTGTGTAAGAGTTGTAAGAAAATCGAATAATTTTGTCAGAAAGAAAAAGAAAATCACCTGTAAACAGGCGATTTCATTTTTAATCGCTTTGTTCTGAGCGATTAGTTTGTTTTGTGGTTTTTATTTGATTTATTTTAATCGCTTGTTCACTAGCGTTTAAGTTTTTGTGTTGTATTTTGTTTTGCAAATCTCGGCTATAAAAGGAGGGCTAAGTTAGTTCATTTCACTCATCCTCTCGTCTTCTATTCTCGATTTTCCAAAAATATTCAGAATATTTACGGAACATTAAATCGAGTTATGGAGAATTTTGAAGGAAACTTGCGTCGTTGGTGTGCGTCCTTGTCATTTGTCGAGAAGAAGCTCTTGAAAGATTGCGGGGTTGGCGTATTTAGTGGGCTAAAGCGAGTTCGAGATAGAGTGCGAGTTCTGGGCGCTTGTCTTGAGTATTGGGACCCAAGCCTTCATGTGTTCCGTTTTCCTTGCGGAGAGGTTTGCCCTTTAGTCGAGGAGTTTGGGGCCATTGGCGGGTGGACGCATATTGGCCTGCCTGTATGTGTCAGGCAGGAACTTGGCTATAAGGCGAGGTTGAATTATCTCGGATGACCGTGATGAGGTAGAAGAGTTATTTGTTGGGAACCGTGTCAACCTCTACCGTTTGTGTCAATGGTTTAGGAATAATGCGAACGGGCATATCTCTGCTGTGGCTAGGAGAAGGGCTTTGGCCTTTTGCTTGGTACACTGCTATATGTTCTCAGACTCTTGTTGGAGTATGTGTCCTCCACAATAGTGCGATTACTTAATAAATCTCAATTAAGGAATACATGGGGATAATCCTGTATTATTGTCAATTGATTAACGTAAATCAATAACGGTTGGCTGACTAGAGTTTGACGTTATTGTCGTGAGAACGGCGGTAATCAATTGATCCCTTTAAGTCACACCTATAGGAACGTACTCCAAATATTTAAGCTAATATATTGTATGAGATACGATTATATTAGTAACTTGATAAATCGACTAACGGTTAGTCAGTGTATTAATTTAGAGAGAAATCGAGTTGTGAACTCGAGTGATTTAATTTTATATCGATAAAATTATTAGAGGAGATATGAATTAGTGATTAACCGTTAATTCACTAATTATGTATATTTTACTAATGAGATTAGTAAAAGTACATTTTAAATATGTGTAAGTGTACATATATTTTGAGAGGAGATTAATTAATTTACACTTTATCATATTAGATGATTTAAGTGATAAATTATGTGTATTTGTGGGACAAATATTGAAAAACAAAATAGAACCAATTGGTCCCTAATGGACCGTCCAAATGGGAAGGAAGAGAGGAAATATTCCTCTTTGTCTTTTTCTATTTTGTTTTGTTGTGTTTTGTCAAGCATGCTTTAAACATCATGATGCCTTTGTTCTAAACAAGAAAAGGCATGCATGCATGACATGATGTTGTTCTTAACAAGAAAATTGTGCATGCAAAACACTCTTCCTCTCCTCTTGTCTTGACCGAAATTGTTTCGGGTGTAAATACGTAGGGCAAATACACTTCGAAGCTTCTATGAGATTCTATGTAATTCTGTGGGATGCGGCGTCACTCAGCCTCCTCTGACCGGATGTCCTGCACAAGTACACAAACCTAGCCTCGGGGGCGTCCGAGGAAAGCCCCTCCGATGCCTAAGTCAGCGGATAGCCAAGAGAGAAGTCAGAGGAATGCAATAATAGTCTAAGTGATACCTTTTTTTGTGGGTTGTATGAATGAATCCTTGAACGAATGATTTGCTGCTTATTTATAGGAGTTGATTTTGTCTTCTAGCATGCCATGTCAGCCCTAAGGCTGGCTATTTGTCTTCTAGTGTTGTCTTCTAGTGGTCAGGTGATGACAAGCTCTGACATGTTCCAATCTTTGTCTGAGACGGCTTGCCGACTCCATGCGGTCATCTTGGCGTGATTCATGAAGCCGCGACCACGGCCCCTTGCCATTCCTATGGGAGGGATTTTGGGCTAGGGTGGCCGGGCGGTTCATCCATAGTCCGGGCTGGCTATCCCCCATCAATATGCCCCCAGACAGCTGCTACTGGAAGTTGATGCTGTGTGACTGACTGTGGTTGATAGTCAGCCCTGTCTTCCTTGGCAAGTGTGTCGAGGAAGCTAACTTTTATTTTAAATTTTGAACTTTCTTTTTGGGCTTTCATTTTGGCGCCCAAGCTTGTGGGCTTCACTCCTTGTCTGACACGTGGGTGGTGGAGGTTGGGAGCGAACTGTTCATCTTCCTATTTTATATAACGCGAGTGGCGTGGAATATTCGTACACTGTTCACCTCCTCATCTCTATAAATACCTCTCATTTGCTTGCCATTTATCCCTTTCATTCCCTTTCTCATCCCCTCGAAATTTCTTCAAATCTCCTTTATTCTTACTGCTCTTTGTCTTTATTTCTGCCGCCACCAAGCCCTGCCGTCTGCCATTCGAACCCTAGGTAAACTCTCCGTCCTTCATCTTTTTATTTGAATATGTCCCGTGATGAAGACCCTGATTCCCCCCGAGTCCCTACGCGGGAGGAGTTATTAGACGTTTCCGATTCCGAGGTGGATGAGGGGGAGCCTTACGATCTTTGTCTTGGCCGTTGTGCTCCGCCCCAGGATCAGGTCCTCCCCGAGGCCTCTACCTCTTCTGCAGGTAAGCCCGTCCGCCTACGCGAGAAGTTAAACCCCGTGACTTACGAAGCTCCCCTTACCCAATTTCCAAATGAACGGTATCGTGACTTCTTGTTGTCGAGGGCCGGCGATGTCGTTGCCGCGGAACATTATGATTTGGGTGATGGGTGGCAATTCAGTGCTCGATCGCTATGACCTTTGTTTGCAAACCAGTGGTCATCTGCCGTCTTCACCAAACAGTTAGAGTTTGGGCTGCGTTTCCCTCTGCATCCTTTTATAGAGCAGCTAATTATCCGGGGGAACGTGGCTCTCTGTCAGATGAATCCTTTCGCTATCCGTTTAATGGTTGCGTTCACCTGGACGTGCTGTTTACGAACCTTCCAATCAGTGGGCGCCTTAGGATCATGCACTCCTTGGGGTTTGCCTCAAACAAAGATGACTCTGGGTATTTGAGCATCTTGACAGATCCTCACTACCAGACGGTCCATAAGAGGCTCTCCTCCGTCAAGGATTGGAAGGATAGATATTTTTACCTGTATAGCCCTAAGCCGTTTACTATCCCGCGGCGTTTCCGGAACTATCACCACAGTCGTTTCGAGACTGCGGCGGAATTTAAACCTGGCGTGCCGTTGGACGTAGAAAGTATCCCTCTCACTGCCGAAGTTCGGTCCGTTTTAAATTACTTCCGTCTGGGGCCGCGGGGTAAACCTGTGAACTGGCTGCCCCCTGCAGAAGTCATTTTTAATGACAATTTTCTTGGCCGGGTCGGCCTGATCCCGGCCCTGGGGCCAGGTAATCCGGGGCCGGCTCATTTTATTATTTCTTTTCTGCCTCTTCTTGTGCTTCCTGTTTCTGATACGTGATTATTATCTTCCATTTTCAGAAGCTTTCGAGGAGCTGACGGTTGAGGAACTCGGGCGAATTGGACTTGACGCTAACTTGGCGTCCGGTCGATGTCGGTTTTGACGCTCACTCTGTCCGAGGACCGTAAGAGATATTCTGCGGAAGGCAATCATGGATCTTTGAACCTTCCAAGCCCAACTTCAACCCCAACATCAAGCGCAAGACAATCCGCGGAAAGTCGGCGGGAGAGGAAGAAAAAACAAAGGGTGGAGAGGTCATTCGTCCTCCCCTCGTGATCTCCTCATCGATCTCCTCCACAACCTCCCATCCAAAAGTCGCGGTCACCTCAGCGGTGCGGTGCCCACGACAAACTGCCGCGGTGAAGACCTTCGGTTGAGGACCTCGTCTCGGCGAGGAAAAGCGAGATCCGATGCGGTTAGGACCTGCGGTCCTCCAGGTCCCTGGAAAGGTGAGCTCGAGTCTCATTGGGTGATCTTGTGTCTGGATGTAATGTTACGGATGTTCTGGCGGCGACTTGTCCGCCATCCCTATTATTAGCGACATGGATCTGAACTCGTCTTCCTTCTTTATGCGGCGTGACGATTCTTGTGGCGCGGCGACCATCCGCCACCGCGGTTTCGACCCACGCCTCGATGGGGGCCTTGAAAAAGCCCGTCTTAAAAAAGCGAGGAAAATGTCGCCGTGACTGCGTACCCTGTAACTTGATCTGAGATGATCGAGAAAGGAATCCAACTGATCATGTCTCCGCCGTCCGACATGGAGGTGACGGTTAACCAGCTGTGCAAGGCCTGTGAGAGGGCCAAGGTGGCCTTTGATGCGACCAACCGCGACTTTTCACAGCTAAAGGCTGACCACATTAAGCTTAAGAACGAGATGCGAGGGATGACCCAGAGTGTCTTGGGAGGTGGCCGCGTGACAAGCGGTGAGGAGAAACTCTGGTCGTCTCGATCGGTGACAATGGTCCAGGTCGAGGTCCGTGCCGCCAAAAGTCGCTGGAGCAAAAAGCAGCGGCGTTAGTAACGATAGCCCGATAATGGCATTGCGTCGGATGGTGGAAACGAAGCGGGAGAAAGATGAGGCCTTCTCCCGGGGTTATGAGAAAGGCTTCTCAGATGGGTATGGCGTGGCGGCGAAGGCATGAGGGTTGGTCGGCTCGTTCTCCTTACGCCGATTTTGGCCGTCACAGGGAATTTGGAGGGCGAGAGGAAGCTAAGCGGAAGGAGCTAGAGTGAGGATGGATGTCCACATCCTGGCTATGAAATTAAGTACAGCGATAAACCGGCGAAGCGAGGAGGAGGAAGAGGCAGGCGACCTGTTGAGGTCTGACCACAGCCTCCATAGGAACTCGGGCTGTCGTCATCTGGCTCTTCCTGCACCGTCTAGGAAGATTTTTGCCGTCGCCTCTACTTTTGTACTCAGTCTGGGCTCTGCTTCCTCCAAATTTGTTCTGGGTGAAGATCCTTCCACTCTTTGGGCGACAGGTTTCTTCTTAGTCTAGCATTTTACTTTCTTTGCGCTAAATTTGTCGGTAGCTGACCACTTTTGTGTGGGTGACGGCCTTGCGAGCTCTGCGTAACTTTGTACCTAGGTCTTTGTAGCTGTTTGTAACATGACTCTTTTTATGTTTTTAAATGGAATTTGCGTCTTCCCTTCTGCTACAAATCGTTTATTAAGGAAATTTCTAAGTGACCCTGCGGCCTTTTACGTTATAACTTTGTTTTTAGCTTTCCTTTTTGTCTAAGTTATAGCGCGGCACATGCTTTTCGTAGCTTCGTCTTAGCTTTCATAGTGCGTCTTAACTAAGCGGCTAGGTTTCCACGTTCGATGTTTATCAACGTTCCTCTGCCTTTTCATTTTACATTTGAAATTTGGGGCGTGTGCGTGACGGACTTATCTGACCTTAACATTAAGGTGGAGGGCCGAAATTGTCTGGGGCCTTTGTGGCGCAGAGCCGACCTTAACATTGAGTTAGAGGGAAATTTGTCTGAGCCTTGTGTAGCGCGAGCGGCTTATGCCAATCTTAACGAGTGTCGAAGGGATTTGTGTCTGAGGCCTTGTGGCCATGCAGCGAACTTATGCCTGCCTTAACATTGAGTTAGAGGCGAAATTTGTCTGCCTTTGTGGCGCATGAGCATTTCTCTGATATTAACATTGAGTTAGAAGGCCCAGAATTTGTCACAGGCACTTTGTGGCCATGAGCGGACTCTGATATAACATTGAGTTAGAAGGGAAATTGTCTGCAAACACTTGTGGCCATGGCGAACTTATGCCAATCTTAACATTGAGTTAGAAGGGAGGGCTGTCCCAGACCTTTGTAGCATGAGCGAACTTTCTGCCTGATTAACATTGAGTTAGAGGGCCAGAAATTTGTCTGAGCCTTGTGGCCGCAGCGAACTTATGCCAATCTTAACAGTGTCGAGAGGGCCAGTTTGTCTGGGCACCTGTGGCCTTGAGCGAGACTTATGCCGATCTTAACATCTACAATTTTCAAAATTTCCATGTTTTTGAATCAAATTATCTTGATTCTGGCATCGGGTAGTCCCCCTCCTTGCCCCTGGCGACTTATGTGTGACACAAGTCTAAACATATCTTTGAGCAAAAGCTTTCTTAAGTGCTTTTCATTCAGTGTGGTGTCAGCAGTGCGATCACTCATACGGTTCAAAAATAAACATCTTGCAATTTGCCTCGTTAAAACCTTTCTATGGAAAACCAGTGGGACAAAACCATAGATAAGGAAAAAGAAATCTGATGGCTTACACAAAGTATTTCTTAAAAATTTGCTCGGCGTTCGGTGGGAAAGCGACTCATGCGAATCCATGTTTGTGAGGTTGTAGGTGCTGGGCGCTTGATGTTGGTGATTTTGTATGGACCCTCCCGGTGGTGACGACTTGCCATGAATATTTCCTTTTCTGTTGCACTTGCTTTTCTTAGCACAAGGTCTCCCACTCGAATTCTCTGTGGTTGACCTGCGGTTGTACATCCGTCTCATCTGTTTTGGTAGATTGCCAAGTTTAGGCATGCTTCCTCTCTAGCCTCCTCGGCGAGTCTAAGGACTCTTTCCTCGCCTTTAGGTTGTCGGTAGCCTCGAAAGGTCGACCCTTGGACTAGGGGCTGGATTTCTCTTGGCGAGAAGGGCCTCGCGCCGTACACCAAATTGAAAGGGGTGTGGCGGTTGCCTCATCTCTGTTGTCCTCGGGGACCATAGGACACTTGGCGGTTCGTCGACCCAAGCTCCTTTCGGTCGTCGAAGCTCTTCTTCATACCGTGCAGATTCGGCATCGCTTGTTGGCGCCGCTTGACAGCGTTACTGGCTGAGGATGGGTCACGGAGGAGTAAGCTACCATGGTGCCGTTCGGCCGGCCAGTCCACTTATTTTGTCGTTGTCAAGCACTGCCGTGATCAAAGACCACCACTTTCACGCGCGAGCACCTGGTAATTACATTCGCGGACAAATTTTCTCACCGCTGCTCTGTTATACGTGGAGCGACCTGCCTTCTATCCACTTTGTGAAGTAGTCTCATCGCTGCGATGACAAATTTCACGCCCCGGTGGTGTCGGAAAAGGGTCCTAAGATGTCCATTCCCGTTGATCGAATGGGATAGGGCTCGGGGCGGTTCGCAAATCTCTGGCCGTAGTGGATGTCCGGTGCATGAACCTGGCGGTTCTGCACCGTCTTGTCGATTCCTTAGCGTCCTTAATCATCGTGGGCGAAGTACCCGGCTCTTGGGGCTTTGTGCGCCAAGAATTTCGCCCTCATGTGGTGGCCGCAGATCCGGAATGTATTTCTTCCGAATGTAGGTTGCTTGTTTGGCCCAGCGCGCCGGGGAGGGTGAGAAAAAGATCTTGATCTGACTCTCCGTTGATAATGATAAATCTTGTGGTCGCCTCGCTTCACTTTGCGACCTCAGTCTATCCTTAGGAGCTCCGTTGCTTTGTACTTGATGATTCGCGTCCGGTAGTCTCCGTCGGTTATTGCATGGACGGTGGCGCTCCTTTACGTCGCCTTACATCAACGGTCCATGTTTTTGGTTTATTGTCGGTTGTTGCGCTCGCTTGATTTGGCAAGCGTCGCCTTGTTGTTTAAATAGTGGGATGTGACGGACTTGAAAGATTTTAGCTTTGCCGTCGAGTTTTTCGCCTTGTGTAAGTATTGTGACATTAAAATGCGTCTCTCGCCTCGTATTCGCCTTTGGTGGTGGCTACGGTGAGAATCCACTTCGTGGGACCAACTTCTGCCCCCATTGCAATAGTCGGCTCGAGCGGCTGGCCAGACGGCCTCGTATGCCGTTGTTCGTCGTTGGGAAAGCAAACCTTAGAGCATGTTCAAATTCGTGTCCTTAGGTGATGATGGCGACCCACCTCCGAGCCATGTATGGTGGCGGGCCGTCGGTGTACACTTGCCGCTCTCCGTCCAGGTTGGTGCCCCATTTGGTGAGTACATTCGGCTAAGAAGTCGGCTAAGGCACTGGCTTTTATGGCGTCCGGCTAGCGTATTGTATTCCAACCACGGCGACTCTATGGCCCACTTCAGAGCCGTCCCGACTTTTCAATTTCTCTGCGCCTTTTCACGGTAGATCGATCCTACCATTTGGATGTGCGTCAAAGTAGGGCCTCGGTTCTGGTTGCTAGAACCAGCGTATCTTGCCTTCTCAATCATTGGATAATTTCTTTCGGATTGTCCCGGTAGCGTGGTGATAAAGTATATGGGTTGTTCTTCTTCCGTCTTCTCTTAATATGATCAGCGATCTTGTCTCGTCACCGCTTATATCTGACGCAGCGTCTCTCGCATCCAAGCCTTGCCAAAGTCGGTAAGGTAGTGAGATCTTTGTTTTAGGTGATCAAATGCGGTCTGCTGCTCTGCCCCAATCAAATTTCTTGTTTCCTTCAACACTTGGAAGAAAGGTGTCGACTTGTCGGTGATCGCGATATGAATCTGGATAGAGGCGACCATTCTCCGGTGAGGATTTGGATGTCTTTGATGTTCTTAGGTGACGGATCGATGATGGCTTGGACTTTTTCCGGGTTGGCGTCTATGCCTCTTGCACTTACTAGGAATCCCAAGAACTTACCAGGCCATGCGCCAAAGGTACACTTTTTAGGGTTGACCGTTTTGTATTCCACTTAGCGGCGGAATGTTTCTTCGAGGTCGTCCAGTCTTCTTTGGTCGGACACGCTCTTGACGATCGCGTCGTCCACATATACTTCCATATTCGTCCCTTTTGTTTGGTGAAGACAAAGATCCACTAATCGTTGGTAGGTTGCCGGCGTTCTTAAGTCCGACGGCATCATTCGATACATGAAGACGCAGTGGCTCGTGATAAAAGCGCCGTGTCGGTCCTCTTCGTTCGGGTAGACCTGGTGGTAACCTGAGAAAGCATCAAGGAAAGCTTCGGCGTTGAGTGGCGGCTGGTTGAGTCTACCGGTGGTCGATCCTTGAAGCGGATAACAATCTTTAGAGGCGAGCCTTGTTCAAGTTGGTGAAATCCACACACATCCGCCATGCTCCTGAAGCTTTCTTTACCATTACTACGTTAGCAAGCCACTGGGTAGTCGCGTACTTCAATGAACTTTGCCTCGGCGGCTTGTTTATTTCTTCCAGGATGGCGGCGTCCTTCTCCATGCTCATGGGTCTCGATCTTTGTTTAGCAGGTCTAAAACTTGGGTTCACATTCGGTGTGGACTATGGCCAGTGGGGTCGATTCCAGGCATCTCGTGGTGAGTATGCGAACACGTCTTTATTCTCTACGAGGGCTGATGAGCTTTTCTTGGAACAACATCTCTAAGTCTGCGCCTATAGTATTTGTCGCCAGAGACGGCTCTAGCTCCTTGTTTATTGCCGGTCGGGTGGCGTTGATCCTTTCTTCTCATTGCGTTCTTGGCCGAGGGCATTACGACCTCGACTCTGGACTGCCCTTCACCCTCTCTGCGCCATTGAGTTGCGGGGCCGCGACGCCGATCTCAGTGTAACTTGCGGCTATCCCTTCATCGATCCACGTGCGCCATGGCGAGGCCGCTTACCGATACCACGGCGTGGATCTCATCTAGGGTTACTACGCCAATCAAGGCGTTATAGGCGGATGGGGCGTCGACAACGCAGCGAAATCGGCTTGCACGTTCTGGCGCTGCCGCTTCCTATGGTCACGAGCGAGTGGCCGTTAGAAGGTTTAATCCGTTCCTCGCGAACGTAGAGGACCCAATGTATGGTTCCACGTCCTTTTGCTCGATCCCGGTTTATCGAACACCTCCTTGTAAAGAAGATTGGTGCATGCTTGGTGTCGATCATGCTGCCGTGGACTAGGTGGTGATTGATGTCAATGGCGACCACCAGGGGAGTCATCATGCGGGTAGGCGGACAGCGCTCGTAATCTTCGCGGTCGATGGACAACGTAGGTATTGGTCGCGGCTCTCGCGTGCTCGCTGAGTAAATTGCCTCAAAGGTTTCCTCTCTCTTGCTGGCCTTTCGTTTCCTTCCTGACCGGGCGTCCTTTCCGCTACCAGAAACAACGTGTATCACCGGCCGTGGTTTGGTACGCTTACTGTTATCAGCCTCTTTTTCTTCCTCGTCACCGTCTCTTCCCCTTTTTTCGCCGACGTATTTCTTCAGATGTCCCTCTTGTATCAGGCGTTCAATTTCCTTCTTCAGTGAATAGCAATTTTCGGTGTCATGTCCTTGAACTCTGTGGTATTTGCAGTACTTGTCCTTGTTCGCGCCCGGCTTTATACGACTCGGCGTGTTGAACTTTACGTCCTTTGCCGCCAATTCATAGACTTCGGCCCTCGGCCTGTTGAGTGGGGTGTATCCGTCGAACTGCGGACCTTTTCCCCTGGTTCTCCCGTCTTGAACCCGGCCCACGGCCCGGTCGGTGGCTACTTCTTCCCTTGCTTTCATTTTGCTCTTCCCTCTTTTCTCGCTTTGTCAGACTTTCTCGAACGTTCTGAGCTATTCTTCCGGATGAAACCTTGACCATCTCTCGGCTTCGATAAGTCTGGGGTGGGTTGCGAATCAAGAGGCTGCGCAGCTCCCTTCTTTGAGCCCCACGGTCGTAGCGTGGACACCAATTTTGAATCCAAGTCCCTTATCTGTTGTGACTCGCGGTCAAAGCGAATCATATAGTCTTTCAACTTCTCGTCCTTTCCCTGGACAGCGTTCGTGACTCGTGGCGATCTTTTCTCTCCGGCGGTTTCCGCGTCGTCGCTTGAAACGACTTTGTCATGTCTTCGTACCCTCGATTGTTCCTATCGGAGATTCACGAACCATGTCGTGCTGGCGGTGAGGTGGTAGGAAATACCTTGCACGGACATGATCGGTTGTATCGTACATCATCATGTGGCTTTCGTATGCGGCGGTGCTCCTCGGGGTCGATCTTCCGTCGTCTTTGGGCGATAGGCATTTTCATTTTGGTAGCGGGCACTCCGGCCTGGCGTGGCCAAGGAGACTTTATAATCACTGTCGCCCCCTGGCGATGTGCGTGGCGGCCTTTCCAACTTTGAAATGACTTGGCCAAGCGGTTCGGCCCGGTAGGTTTCATCCGATGGGTTTCATCCTCCACTTGATCTCTATCCTCAAGTTCTCTTAGTTTCTTCATTTCCAAACAAATTCTTGGGCGTGACATTCGTCCTCATTGTGAGCTCTCCGGATGTTCTATCTGGCGACTCTGTGTCCTTAGCGGCTCCTTTGCGGCGTTGATCTCATCTTCCTGAGAGCATCCACCATTCTTTTTCTTCTGGGAGTCATGGGGGTGGCGCCTTCTTGTATGGGTCTTCCTCGGCGGCCACCTTTTTTGGTATCGTATTTTGCGGTTGTTTTTCCGGGTTTCCTTCTTGTCTTGACATGATTTACATTTCTCTTCCCCATGAGGCCAGCGCCCGATTGTTTGGTGTAAATCGTAGGGCAAATACACTTGAAGCTTACTATGAGATTCTATGTAATTACGTGGGATGCGGCGTCACTCGGCCTCCTCGTAGGGATGTCTGCACAAGTACACAAACCTAGCCTCGAGGCGTCAGGAAAGCCCCTCCGATGCCTAAGTCAGCGGATAGCCAAGAGAGAAGTCAGAGGAATGCAATAATAGTCTAAGTGATACCTTTTTTTGTGGGTTGTATGAATGAATCCTTGAACGAATGATTTGCTGCTTATTTATAGGAGTTGATTTTGTCTTCTAGCATGCCATGTCAGCCCTAAGGCTGGCTATTTGTCTTCTAGTGTTGTCTTCTAGTGGTCAGGTGATGTCAAGCTCTGACATGTTCGATCTTTATGCGAGGCGGCTTGCAGAGCTCCATGCGGTCATCTTGGCGTGATTCACAGGCCGCCCGGCCACGGCCCCTTGCCATTCCTATGGGAGGGATTTTGGGCTAGGGTGGCCGGGCGGTTCATCTACAGTCCGGGCTGGCTATCCCCCATCAGAAATATTGAGTGTGTTTAACACACTTGGTTTTGCTTGTTTTTCCTATAAAACACAAGGCAAAAGAAAGATAAAATTATTCATGCATTTTCCCATCTCTCTCTAACATTTTCCTCTCTAAACTTAATACTCATATTATACTAATACTAAGAGTTAGTAATAGTAATATTACATATTATCAAGTGTCACTAAGTGATTTCTAGCTCAAGATCCTTAGTGTTTTTGGAGTGTTCTTGGGTGTATCTCAAAGGAGGTTTCCTTGTTTGGAAACTCGGTTTGGAGGATCATCCTAAGCTTGCTTTCAACAAACAAAACTAGAAAGGAGTTCTAGTTTTGTGCCCATATTTTCCTTTAAGAGAAAGGTATAAATTTCTAATCTTGTAACAAAATACTTTTGTTAACTACATAGATCTTGCTAAATCAAATTAGAGTAATTTGATTTACACTAATACTTGATTAGTGAATGGGATCCGATCCCTACAAGTGGTATCAGAGACATGGCTTGTAGTTACAAATTTATTTTGTTATTTTTGGAGTTTTATGTATTTATTGAGAATAAATGACATAAAATCCGAAAATAGTGTTAAAAATGGTTTTAACACGAGATTTTTATTGCATGCAAAGTTTCTGGTCTCATGAAGTTACTGGTCAAATTTCGTAATTTTTGAAATTTGTTTGCTAATTTAAATGATTTTTATACAAAACCGAGTCAAAAAGTGTGTTTTTGGCTAAAATAATTACTATAAATAGTTATAGTTCGAATCTGGTCACGAAATTTTTACACGGTGATATTTCATATTTATACATTCTGCATGTAAATTTTCAAAGTCAGATTTTGAGTTTTGAATATTTATTCATATTTTTGTTTAAAATCGGTATTGTTTGCATTTTATGTCCAAAAAATATAGTAAACGTTGTTTTCTGGACATGAAATTTATACCAATATTCTTATACATTATGAGGATGCTCAGTATAAATTTGGGATTTTACCTCACTGTTTTGGACGTTTTATTGATTTTATGAGATAAAATCGATGAAATCGTATGTTTATTGTTATAAATATTATAAGTAAAAGTTTTTGACCAAGCTTTTCTTTTTTGACATCTTGGAAGTGTTCCAGAATGTACAAATTTTTCCCAAAATAAAAATGGTTTTATTCTATATTATTTTGTATTTTAATGCTTTATTCATAAAGTGTTATGATTAAAGTTAAAGTAATTAGCACAATGACCACTAAAGTGAACTAAAATCACCATGAATTAGTGAAAACTAATTTTGGGTGTTCTAAATCAGTTTAGAAGTTTTAGTTCAAGCTTAAAAGGTGTTTTAAGCATTATTGATTAATATGAGATTAATCGATTAAATATGAGACCGGTTTTTAACGATATAATGCGATTATTGTTTAGGGCGATTTTGGCATGTTTTTATTTATAAGCTTTTCATTATGCATGTTTGAATGAATGTTTATTTTTGAATGAATGTTTATTCTTACTAGTATGGCCATAGTTGTTATATTTTTACCGATATTGCCCGTAATGAAAGGGAATATCGTGTGGGTTTGTAATTAAATGCGATCTCGTATCGCCGGTTTGTAATTTAATAGTTTATTTCATTTATAAATGTATAATAGGATTGCTATGTATTCATATGTAAATCATACTTGTAACTTTTTGTAAATCGAAGACCGGCGATGGAGATCGACATGGAGCCTTAGAAGTGTTCTAAAGCTAGCTAGCAAGGAGGAGCCTTGGATGAGATCCATTTGAAGAGGGACCAAAGGAGTTGGTTTCCACTTTGTAACTCCTTGTAATTTTATTTTTAGGTGGCCATACTAGGTTTATGTTTTGCTTGCATGCTTGTTTGATTGCTTATGTTTTCCGCTCACATGCCAAAATCGCCATGCATGCCACGATATCCCACTATGATTGTCGTTTTTAGGTCGCCATTCTTAAATTAGTTCACTTATAAAGAATTGAAATGACTAAAAATTGACAAGATCACCCACATTTTAACAAATGAATTGAGATTAAGCCTTTCCAAATGTAGCAACTATGAACCCCATGTTCGTGAGGACCTCATAGCGTGGAACCTTGTTACCATGGGTAAGTAGTGGGAGGAAGTCCGTGCTAATTTGGTTTGGACTCAACCGAATAAGAGTTATTTGGGGCTAATCGATGCATTTTATAGAAAATCATCAACCAAGCATTCTAGTGTAGAATTAGTCAAGTGTTGACTTATCGTTTTTATATAAAAGGAAACATGAGATGTCTAATTTTATATGGAAAACGAGTCTTGGAATCATTTATATAATTTCGTGGGAGATCATTATATAAATGGACATTTGTTTTAAAACCGTTTTAGCAAATGTTATTAATCAACAAATGAATGCTTATATATTTCCTCATATTTGTTGTAGAATTATTTATTTGAAATCGCAATGACAACTTTAACTCCCGCACCCATTTTGGGTATATATATTCATGGTTGAGAACCGTGGTGGATAAGTGTATCCTAAAGGATGACGGTAGCAACTTTGTCGAATGCGATTCTACTATAAGAAGCGCAGCTCAATCAAACAATGTGCTTAAGAACCTTCAAGAACCACCTCCCTCAGAACCAGGACTTAGGGCCACTGGCGGCGCAGCCGCCTACGATGAGCACCTAAAGGTTGACAATGACGTTAAAAATATATTGATTTGGTCAATGTCACATTCTCTCAAACTTAAACCGTTACTCACTAAAGTGCATATGAGATATTCACTAGAGTGCCGACGATGTGCTTCCACCTACAGAGCACGAAAGTGAATGAGATTGAGAGAAAAGATGTTCTTTCAATGAGATTGAAGAACATAAGTTTTGGGGTTAAAAAAAGGGAAGGGAGCTTATAAAGCTCGGTTCAAGGAAGATAAGGGTAAGGGCATACTATTGAGAATAGCAAGCCCAAACCCGGTTGTTGAAAGCGCAATTGTCCCAAATCCTTGAAGGAAAAGAATGATGGATGTGCGACATCTAAAGATATTGTTCCTTCTAGACTTTATAAGTTTGACATAAATCATGCTTGCATTTCTACATGGGTATGAGATCTAGGATGTGGATCTCACCTTTGCAATCACTTGCAAGGGATGAGAAAGCGTCTGAGCACTAGCCAAGGGTGATGTAGATCTCGCATGGGCAATGGAGCTAGAGTAGCGGCCATTTAGTGGGAATTTTTGTACTCACTCTAGCTAGTGGTTTAGAGTTGTATTTGAATAAGCGTTATTTTGTACCAACTCTAACCAAAAACATTATCTCCGTCTCCGTGTTTGATACGGAAGGCTTTTATGATTAAGAACAATCGACGTATTTTTTCATTTAATGAAATGGTTTATGGTGAAACCATTTCGATTGGAGGTATTCATGTTTTAAATAATGTCAATGATGTTTATCATATAGAGAACAAGAAGCTCAAAACGAATGAATCAAACAAATCTTACCTTTGGCATTGTCGTTTAGGTCACATAAACGATAGACGCACAAAGAGACTTGTTGAGACCAATGTTCTCAAACCATTTGATTGCGAATCATATGGTACGTGCGATGCTTGCCTTTTAAGGCAAAATGACTCGTGCACCCTTTAGTGGTAAAGGGACACGAGCAAGTGAGGTTTCTAAGACTCATACACACCGATGTGTGTGGTCCATTAAACATCACCGCTAGAGGAGGATATCATTACTTCATTACTTTTACCGATGATTTAAGTAGATATGGTTATGTCTACTTAATAAGGTATAAGAGTGATGCTTTTGAGAAATTTAAAAAAAAATTTCAAAATGAGGTTGTGAACCAGTTGGATAAGAAGATAGATGCACTACGATCGGATCGTGGTGGCGAATATCTAAGTAATGAGTTTGATTCACATCTTAAGAATTGTGATAGAGTATCACAAATTGACTCCTCAAGCACACCAGCTTTGTTAAATGGTGTTGCGAGAAGGAGAAACCGAACCTTGCTAGATATGGTTCGGTCTATGGTGAGTCAAAGTGAGCATCCTGGATCGATTTGGGGCTTTACACTATCATTTGCTGTTTTCTCACTAAATCGAAGTCCGACTAAAGCGGCTCCATATGAGATATGGACGGGAAAGGTTCCCTATTTGTAGGTTTTCCTAAGGAAACGTGTGGATTTTACTTCTACAACCCTCACGAGAACAAAGAGTTTGTGGCTCGTGATCTTTGTCTTTCTAGAAAATGAGTACATTTCTAATAGGCAGTGGGAGAAAATTTGAACTTAATGGAGTTCAAGAGCCTGGCCGAATCAGAAAATGAGGAAACGGTTCCCTCATCTTCTAACACGGTTGTAATCCCTAGGAGGTCAGGTATAATTAGTCATCAACCTGATCGCTACCTCGGTAACATCGAGGAGGAGGGTGATTTGTTGTTATTCGAAAGCAACGAACCCTCAATGTAACACCCCGTGTTAATTTAATTCTTTATTTAGCCATCGAATACTATATTCAAATTTGAAAATCTAATCTTTACTTTTAACTCTTCCTTTTTCTTACACAAGCCACCTTTCTTCATTATACATGTTAGGCCCAAATTTTCCGGCCCAGTTTGGGCCCTGTCAGCAGCAGTACCTTGCTCAGGACCCTGAGCATCGCAGGGCCCTGGGCAGGATCTAGAGTATTTCGAGGGTCAGGCGGACGCAGAACCACGACCACGCAAGACCCTCCGGGAGCCCGCTAGCCAGGACCCTGAACATTTCGGGACCACAGGCGAGGACCTGGCAGACCTTCAGGAGTCCCACCAACGGATCTATCTCAATTGTAACGGAAAGTCAAAGCAGCTGCGAGAAAGGGGGAAGCTATCCAACGGAAGGAACAATTAAAGCCTATTTAATAGGGGGCCACGACAGTTATGGAAGGGGGAATACTAGGAGCAAAATCAGGAGGTCTACAACTATAAAAGAAGAGCTAGGGTTCAAGGAGAGGGGGCACTCATTCAACTACATTCCACATTCAGCAACAGCACTACTACATTCAACACCAAATACTTACTTTACAGCATTCTAAACACACTAAACACATTTTTCAGCAATACTTAGCATTTTACAACATACTTTGTACGAAATAGTGCACTTGAGCACCGAAATCCTGTAATCCTTCTTTGAATAGTGGATAGTTGGTGGGACAAGAGCTTCCCCCCGCGGTCGTTTCCCACATCGGGTTTTCCGCGTAACCAAAAAACCTACGTGTCTTATTTCATTTTCGTCATCTCTTTTCCTTTAGTTTTCGTTACGATTCTTAGTTTGGCATACGATAAGGTCGCTTTAACCCCAACACAATAAATTAAGCTTTGGTAAATTTTTTGCCGAAACATTTGGCGCCGTCTGTGGGGAATAGCGATCATCTTTTGTAGCCAAACATCGTCCTCGTCGTTAACCGAGCATGGTGCCAAGCGTCGGTCAGGGTTCCACCAGCATGCGGCGGTTTGACAAGGCAGCTCTGTTAAGGTTCCTCGGGAGCCTCCGCAGAGCCGGATCTGGAGGTCGAGGATCCGATGGAACCTCGCGGGAGCGGATCTGGGGTCCAGGATCCGATAGGAGCATCCCAGGAGTTGGTCAGGGATAGATCTTGAAGCGCGACTCCTACTCTGGTGGCTTCTCAAGTCGAGGATCCCCATTGTCAATCCTCGCTCGACCTCGAGAGCCACCAACCACACTCGGGTTACCTTTTGTCTAACAACCTTTGTTCGGGCCGACTCATCTTTTTTGGCGGTACACTGAACCAAGCCGTCTGGCAGATCCTCCTTCGATGGGCTCAGGTTCTGTCGAGGTCCTGGTTCTGCCAGTCCTCTCGGGACCACGACATGATCTTGTCGAGCCCCTCCTGCGCTCTTTTAGCCGTTTTGCATGGCCTCCACATTCATAAATGCGGAAACCATGCAGGGGGCAAGGACATGCGACAAGACTACTAGTCGCCAGCTTGGCAATGTACCTGAAAACGGTGTTTCATTTTGAGGGCCTCGACGCCCACCTCAATATTATGTCTTCAATGGGTTTATCCATTTTACTTTTTAATCCATATTTTATTTTATTCTTTCGCTTTAAAAACTCTTTCATTCTTTTCTTAGGTTGCAAATTTTTCTTAAATTCTCCCTTAAAAACCTTTTAAGTTACCCTTTCAATCGTTTTTAAAGTTATTTTGCGCTTCGCTGCTGAGATGCCCTGCGGATCCTGAGACCTGAGGCTCCTGATGTACTCTCAGGACCCTGGCGCGCCCTCATCATTCTGAGGTACCCTCAACAGGTTTTATTGATTATTCTTCCGTGAAAATTCTTTAATCCGTTCTGAATCGTTTTTAAAGTATTTCTACAGTTTACATTTATGATTTGTTTAAAACCTTTCATCCTTTTAAGAAATCCTTATTTAAAGCTCATTCTTAAAGTGCAAATAATATTTGAATCATCTCAAAGAGCTTCCGAAGCTTCACTCCTTCATAAAGTATCGACCCCTGGGGTCACAAGGGGCGCCTCTACGTTTATCCTCCTTGAGAGGACTTCGTGCGTGTGGCAACAGGGGACAAACGTTTACTGATTCGGACATCTCGATTCGGGGACATCACAGATCCCAGGCCCACCTCAGTCACCACTAGGAGGCTCGGCAACGGGGATAAACCTGACCCCACTTGGACATTAAGACTCCAGGCCGGCACTAAGTCGACTCTAAAAGCATGCATACAAAGCGAACGGCGCTACAAGCGAACGTAAGTGAAAGCATGGTTGGCCACCATGTAAACATCATACGCCCAACTGGGACCTCCTGTCCAAGGGATCCTCCACGGAAATATTCGTCTTAAGTGACCACTACAGGCCTGAGCGCCACGTTTTAAGTTCTAAAAATATTCGTCTTAATTGACCCTCTGAGGCTTATCGCCGGGGAACCTTAACAGGAACCTAAACAGGTTCATCCCCAGAGGTATCTTGAGCAAAAGTGATCTATTCCACAGCAGCTTCCTGAAGCATGTCATCCTCAGCAACCTCGACTTCTACAGCACCCTCGCATCAGAATCCTCAAAGCCCACCAGGACGCTGAGATCTGGAGGCTGGGGAACGCAGCATGGAAGTCAGCTTCCCCTTGCTCCAAGTCAAGGGAAAATTCGCCTAATAAGCTTGATAGATTATTCACATGTTTCGAGTTGCAGTAGTTTGGTGTTTTAGCTGATCCATGTTTACATTGTCGCTTTCACCCTTGCGGTATTGTTTCCTCTGTTTCAGGTCCCTCAATCACCGCAGCATCCTCGGCAGGCGCCTCAGCTGTCCCTGGCCCATATAGTCGGGGGCATCAGAAACGACCTAAGTACCTGCAGCAGCTCTTTCGCCATATCAGCAACCTCCGTTCCGTGTCATTATTGCCTACCCAAGAAGGGAAAAGAAAAATAGTCCGCCAATCCACCAAGTATCAAGCACGAACAAAATCGAAGCAGCCGAAGTACGTCCAAAGTTGAAATATGAGGGAGTCACGCAAAGCAATCTGAGAATGAAAATTCCTGCTCAGAATTCGAGACCTCCTGAGCAGAAATTTTGGGGGCAAATGTTAGGCCCAAATTTTCCGGCCCAGTTTGGGCCTGTCGTGGCGATACCTTGCTCGGGACCACGAGCATCGCAGGCTGAGGCGAGGATCTAGAGTATTTCGAGGGTCCAGACGGCACAGAACCCTGACCACGCAAGACCCTCTAGGAGCCCCACCTAGCCCAGGACCCTGAACATTTCAGGACCACAGGCGAGACCTGGCGAGGACCTTGAGTCCCACCAGCGGATCTATCTCAATTGTAGCGGAAAGTCAAAGCGGTGCGAGAAAGGGGAAGCTATCCAGCGGAAGGAACAATTAAAGCCTATTTAATAGGGGCCCACGGCGATTATGGAAGGGGAATACTAGGAGCAAAATCGGAGGTCTACAACTATAAAAGAAGAGCTAGGGTTGAGGAGAGGGGCACTCATTCAACTACATTCCACATTCAAAGAACAAAGACTACTACATTCAACACCAAATACTTACTTTACAGCATTCTAAACACACTAAACACATTTTTCAGCAATACTTAGCATTTTACAACATACTTTGTACGAAATAGTGCACTTGGGCACCGAAATCCTGTAATCCTTCTTTGAATAGTGGATAGTTGGTGGGACAGAAACTTCCCCATGGTCGTTTCACATCGGGTTTTCCGCGTAACCAAAAAACCTACGTGTCTTATTTCATTTTCGTCATCTCTTTTCCTTTAGTTTTCGTTACGATTCTTAGTTTGGCATACGATAAGGTCGCTTTAACCCCAACACAATAAATTAAGCTTTGGTAAATTTTTTGCCGAAACAATACACCTACGTAAAAATCATCTTTGGTTATTTACTTGTAATATCTTTTAGCAAACCAACAAGAACTAAAGCAACACAATCAATCAATAATAATTATAATACAAAACAAAACAAGCACAACAACTACAAGCAAAACGTCATTTAACAAGCCACCCGTATAACTTTTTAGACCCTAACTTTCGAGGTCCGAAAAGTAGTCATACGGACTCGGAATTTAACGAAACAAAAGCCTAAACCACCTAATTTTTCGAGACGGATTTAATGGTACAGTTTTCATAACCATTAGACAGACTGAACTAAATTCTTTCTTTCTGTTTTCGTTCAAAGGTCTAATTTCATTTCTCGAAACCTCCTATTCTATTTTCGCCGACTCAGCTTTTAAAATTTTATTGACTTTCTTGACTTTAAGACTCTTGATTTCAATCTAATTAAACTTTATTTATTTTCTAATTAAATTAATTTTAAAGCCTAAACAATTTAATACTAACTATCTTCATTATTTCACATTTGCAAAATCAACATCAATTGCCCTCCAATTATGCGTGTAACCTTCACCATTTTTCTCCCTTGGATTCTCTTGCTTTTACTTCCTAATCAATCAACTTTTTATCAATTATCTCTAATCAATCATCTTTTTATCAATTATCTTTTATCAATCATCTTTTATCAATCATCTTTTATTCAATCATCTTTTCATCAATCATCCTTTATTTTCACAAGTGCAAAACATTTTTTTTGGCATTCATTTCAACCGTGCACTTCCTCCAATTTTTCTCTATATTTTTCTTTCATTTTTCCTCCTAAAACTCCTAAATTAAAACCTTAAATATTACTCTAATAATTTACTAGTATTCTAAGCTTAATCTTGGGTATTTGGAGCTCAGTTTGTTCCGGGTTTTTGAAGGTGAAGAGGGGTACTTGGGTGAAGACTTAGACTTAGATAATATCGTTGATCCGGACAACCAATAAACTTACCGATCAAGGTGACTAACTATGTCTTATATTATCTTTTTAGTAAATTAATTTGTTTTGTTATTATGATTTTATGAGTATGAAAATTATGTTAAATATGTTAAACATCACATGAGTGCACTTGTATGATTATGTGTTGTATAATAAAATGATAATAACTAATTAATATGTTAAATAGATTATTGTAGTAAAAGAATCATATGTTTAACTAATTTAATTTTGAGCTTTTTTAATTATAATTCATATGATTTTTATGTTTAGTTATGTTTTATTTAAGTAGTAATGTTATATAAAAATTATGTGAAATATTAAAAATGAGTTTAAAGTGATTAAAAATGAAAAATAGAAATTGTATGTGTATGTATATTTCACACGGCATTTTGCCCTTTTTTTTTATTTAAATTTTCACTTTTAATTTTTGTAAATAATGTGTAGTGTTAAGTTAGTATAAAATAGATATTCCTATGAAAAAAAAAACTAAATTAGGAAAACAATTTATAAATTACTAAAATTGAAAATAGTGTTCTTAACTTTATTTTGTGTTCTTCATGTTCTTGTTAAACGCATATTGATGTTCATGTGTGCTCTTCATTATTGCTCACTTGATTTTGTTTAACTTTATGTTTGTTGTTATTTATTGTTTTTATTTACTAATAAGTAATTATAATACTAAATTTATATCTTAAACACTATAAATCTTTTAGATTAAAAAGTTAGAAATTTAAAGTGTTGAAAAACACTATTCATATTTATAAATAAAAGTTTTAGTAAATTTCATTTTAGTTTAAATCATTTTAGTATAATTAGAATAATTAAAATATAAAGACTTTAAGCTAAAAACCGATAAAATCGAAAAATGAAATTTTGGAACCCTCCTAAGCTTGCTCACGGCATTAGGCCTATTTTAGGCTAAAAATTATGTTTTATCACTTTTTAGTTTAATTGTTAAAATAATTTAATTAGTAGTTAATAAATTGAATTAAGAAATTAAAAGAAATAAATCAATTTTGTCACATAAATAAAACCACACGACATTCTATATTAAATTGACTAAATTTAACCAAAATGAAATTATCACTAAGTCACTAAAGTTAAACAATAATTAGAATTGAAATTTTGTATAAACCATTTTAGTTATAAATGAAATATATTAAACCGATAAAAATGAGCAACCATTATAAAAATGAACTATATTCGTATGCTACTACCTTTGCAAATGTTGGACTGTTTAACTTGGACATACGGACTAAAATGAACCATCCACGATACTACTAGTTTAAAATGACAATCGCTAAATTTAGTAAATAGATGACTAAATTTAACTAAGTTTCAGTTTTAAAATAAATACCATTATCACTCAATACAAAACGAACTTAACAACTTTAAAACTAGAATTTTATACTTAATAAATAAAAAGGAATCTAAGTTAAACTTAGGAAAATATCTTAAGTATAAAAATACGTATAAATATAAAAATAAGAAAAAGTATAGAATACGTATAAGTATAAAAATACGTACTAGTATAAAATACGTATAAATATAAAAATACGTACAAGTATAAAAATACGTATAATAATACGAATAAAATACGGTGTATAAAAACACGAATACGTATAAAAATACGTATAAAATACGATGAATAGTGACCGATGAATAGTGAAAAGTGAATAGTGAAAAATGAATATTGAAAATTTTACTAAGTATAGAAAATTGAAAATGAATAAGTAAATGACTCAAAGTGTTTTGAAAAACACTTAAATAAAATTGGGCATATTAATAAACATTTCAATATAGAAATTTAAAAACATTAATAATTAACCACACTTCAAATAATAAACGAATGTGTTATGTGATCATATGAAACTTACAATTCAAACAAAAAGTTTGACGATGAAACTAGGAGAGTCTAGTAACATGTGATATATAAATATCAAATAAATAATAAACTTGAGTAAGTTAAATAACAGGTCAAGCTTGGGCCTCAGATATGAAAACGTCAATCGTGAGTGAAGTGGGGTTAAGATAGTCTTGTAGCGGATACCACTATCTCGGCCTTCTGGCGTTGGCTATGTCGAATAGTGTGGTTTAAGCCGGCAGAATTATTGCTTAGCATCCTGCCCATGCCTTACGCCTTAAGTCGTATTGCCTAAGCCGTACAAGATAATGAAAAATTCAACTCTTAGTGGGTCTGGCTTTAGGAAATAGTCGTTTTATCCAGAGTTAAGGTGCTCTATGATTAGCATAGCCCATTCTTAAAGTGGATATTAGTGTATGCATACTAGACTAGGGTTTTATTCCCCTATTTCGCTAAAGTTATCAGGGCAACCGTGCCGATTTGGGCGATTATAGCGGTGGTCTCCTTGCCGTGTTTCGTTCTTAGTGGGCGCGACACTAGCATTCGTTCTTACCCTGCGTAAAGATTACTTGACGAGATTATATCTGAAGTTCGAATCATTTCGAACACTAGAGGATGAGATGCAAGTATTATAGTATTCGGCGTGGTTTACGAGTCGAGTAAGCCTCTGCACTATGGAAGTGAGATGCAATCGATCAGAGTACAAGGGCCTACTCAGTGGTCAGGCTCGTAAGCAGTATGTGTTGTTTGTTGTATGTTTAATTGAGAACGAGTGTGTACCATCTTTGAAAATTAAAGACCACAAGTTTTCTGAAGTGAATCGAGTCTGCATGATGAGAATGATACGATGCATATGTCTGTTTGCGATCCGATATCGCCTTGTAATGCCATTGAATTATTGTGATACTATTGCTATGCTATTATGTGTTACTTGCCTTCATAATTGAATATCATGCTTATATGATTTATCGCTTTAAACCGCATGCTTATGATGATTTATGTGTCTTTATATGCTATATGTTTTAAGCATGTTTATGTTTTTATCATAATGTTATAGTTATAAAGCGATAGTAATAAACCAAAGTAATCGAACTCGAGGGTAAGTATGAGCGTAGCTAGTCACTGTCCGCTCAGCGGGCATCCCCCCACAGTTTATTGTGCAGGACGTTCGTGGACCAGGAGCTGGATTCTGGATGGGGCCACGAGATGTTTTATTGCTTTGTTTTTCAGTTGTTTTGAGAGATATGTAATATAATCAACGCTACTCCTTAAATTTCCGTATTTAGAGTTGTTTCATTCAACTCTTGAACGATGTTTGTAATATTTGGGTTTTATGTATAATTAATGACGCTGGTTTAAGACTTAATTTATTTCCGCCTTTGTAATTAAAGTCGACTAAAAACCAGGTTGTTCTGATTAGTATCGAGTGACTGCGTGGCCAGTAACATAAATGGCCTAATGCGATTTATGCTTACCTAACGAGAGACACCTGGGCCGGACATTCATATCGTATGTCAGGCAAGACTACTAGGATCAAATAACAAATTAGATTTTTCTTTAATTAGATCACTTAAATTATAGCTTAAAAGCGCTTTAAAGTGTGAGGATGGGTAGAAACCTTAAGGACCGACCATAGGCTTAGTGCTTTTAAATAACAAACTACTTCCCTCAAAATAAAATACACTAACTATCGTATACTTGCTACTTGCTGAAGTGACTGACTAAAGCTAACAACTATCCTCGGATATAAAATTTAAATAATAAGTCTGAGTCTCGGAGATTGAAGCGTCGAAGGAAGTACCAGGCTGCACGGAGTGAAGATACCAAATAAATTCATAACCAATTCCATAAGAATACACTCTCTATCTTTTACCTTTTACTCTCTTCCTCTGGGAATGTACTGGATACATTTCAATGGAATGAAGTATCTAAACTTCTATGCTTGCTTGCATAACTGCTGTTATTGCATTTACTTCGAATAAATTCCATCAATAATGAGCCTGCCTCCTAACGTCTCTCTATACTAATAATTTCCTTCGCTTTTAAATTCTTTCAGAATGGCTGCTCCTCCGATGACAAACGCAGAAAGGAAAATATTGGCTGAAGAATCCTTAATCCGTATAGCTGAAATAGCCACGGAAAACGCAAACCGTCAACATCAGCAAGGCGCATTCGACCGTATTTCCCGTCATCGTCCACCAACATACTCGGGTTCTAATGACCCTACCGACCTCACAAATTGGTTGGAGGAAATGAAGAAACTCATGGATCTGGCTAGAACGCCTCCAGAGGATAGAGTCAACATTGCCGCCTTTTACCTAAAGGAAGAGGCAAATGACTGGTGGAACGTGGTCAGGACCAACGAACCTGACATTACATTCACCTGGTACGAATTTATTGAGAAGATTAAGGGGAAATACTTCGGGTATGAACTCCGGTGTCAGAAAGAAGAACAGTTCATAAGTCTCAAGATGGGAGACATGACACTCCAGGAGTACACCAAGGAATTCCAAAAGCTGGCCAAGTTCGGGGCTACGGTTGCTCCCAACGAGAGGGCAATGACTCAGAGGTATCTGCGCAATATGTCTTACAGTATGCGTACCTACATGAGCACTAGCACCTACACTACTATTGCTGCAGCGTATGAACGCGCGTGTAGTGTATGGGCTTCCTTGGAGTTGGAAAAGGCTGAGAAGAAGAAGAAGGTATTTGTGCCTTCCGTATCACAATCGAGCTTCATTCAGAAGCCGAACTACCAACGCCCGAATCAGCAGAGGCCAAATTTCCAGAGGCCTGCGTTCCAAAACAGGGTCCCTGCTGGGAACAATGAGAGAGCCATGGTTGCAGGAAGGGCTCCTCAACCAAGAGTTTTGCCGGGGAATTGTCATATGTGTAACAAGGCGCGTCATGAAGGGAAACAGTGCAATGGGCAACCAATTACTTGTTACCGTTGTAAGAAGGTAGGGCACAAGGCAAATGTATGCCCTAACCTCCCGAACTCAACACCTACTGTGGGAGTACCACAATCGGTGGTGGTACAAGGTCGAGTATATGTACTCACTGAAGCTGAGGCAGAGGAGTCACCGGAGACCGACGTCATCACTGGTATTTTTCTTATAAACTCTGTGAATGCAGTTGTTTTGTTTGACACTGGGGCATCATTGTCCTTTATATCTTCTAAGTTTGTTTCAAAGGCTAATCTCACAAATTCCGAATCAATCAACGCAAATATTTCCTTACCAAACGGAAAAATTTTCAAATGCTCAAAAATTTTCAAAGAGACTCCAATCACAATTCATAAAACAATCTTTCCTTCCGACCTTATTCTGTTCGACATGCCGGAATTCGATGTCATACTGGGTATCGATTGGTTGACTAAGTACCATGCGTTGTTCGAGTGCCGAGATCGGAAAATTCGCTTGAAACATCCTACGGGGACTAGAGTCACGTATCAGAAGACTTCGCCAATTAAGGGGGCGAAAATCATCTCTGTGCTTCAACTACAACGGTTAGAAAGAAAAGGGCATCAAGTGTACCTATGCAGCGTCAACGAAGTAAAGGAAAGCGTGAACATTGAAGATATTCACGTAGTACGGGAATTCCCTGATGTCTTCCCAGATGAGCTGCCAGGCTTGCCACCTGCACGCGATGTTGAATTCTCTATCGACCTTGCGCCAGGCACGGCACCAATCTCAAAGGCACCTTACAGGATGGCACCAGTTGAACTACAAGAATTGAAGAAACAACTTGAGGAAATGATTGAAAAGGGTTTCATAAGACCAAGTGTCTCGCCTTGGGGAGCACCGGTTCTCTTTGTGAAAAAGAAGGACGGCAGTATGAGACTCTGCATCGACTACAGGGAATTGAACAAGGTTACAATTAAGAACCGCTACCCTTTGCCCAGAATCGACGATCTCTTTGATCAACTGAAAGGCGCGGGAGTGTTTTCTAAGATCGACCTGAGGTCAGGTTACCATCAGATTGCAGTGAGAGAATCAGACATCCAGAAGACTGCTTTCAGAAGCAGATACGGCCATTATGAATTCAAGGTTATGCCTTTCGGGTTGACAAATGCACCAGCAGTATTCATGGATCAAATGAACAGAACCTTCCACGAGTACTTGGACATATGCGTGGTTGTATTCATTGATGATATCCTGATTTATTCCAAGACCGGGGCGGAACACGAGGAACATCTACGTATCATTCTGGGGATACTACAGAAATATAAGTTGTATGCAAAACTATCCAAGTGCGAGTTTTGGCTTGAAAAGGTAGCATTCCTAGGTCACGTCATCTCGAAGGATGGAGTGATGGTAGATCCTGCAAAGATAGACGCAGTAAAAGAATGGAAGGCTCCCACAAATATAACCGAAATACGCAGCTTCCTTGGATTGGCAGGATACTACAGGAGGTTTGTTCCAGATTTCTCTAAGGTTGCACGACCGATGACGAAGTTGCTACAGAAGGAATCTAAGTTCATATGGAGCGAGGAATGCGAGAATGCATTCCAAGAACTCAAGACAAGGCTTACCACAGCACCCGTCTTAGCTCTCCCTACTGATGGAGACGAATATGAAGTCTACAGTGACGCCTCACTGAATGGCCTAGGTTGCGTACTGATGCAACAAGGGAAGGTCATTGCTTATGCGTCAAGGCAACTAAAGGTTCATGAACGAAACTACCCAACTCATGACCTTGAATTAGCAGCTGTGGTGTTCGCTTTAAAAATCTGGCGTCATTACCTCTACGGAGTGAGTATCAAGTTCTACACGGACCACAAAAGCCTGAAATATATCTTCACGCAGAAGGAACTCAACATGAGACAACGCCGGTGGTTAGAACTGATCAAAGACTACAAGATTGAACTACTGTACCACGAGGGTAAGGCAAACGTCGTTGCTGACGCTCTGAGTAGAAAGACAACGCATACCCTCAACAACGTTTGGGAAATTCCGGCTGGTATCGTCAGAGACTTCAAAAGGATGAATTTAGAGTTGGTTCAGTCTGATGATGCCGACTTAAACGCAATGATCGCGGAGCCGGAGTTATATCACGAGATTAGAGCCCTACAGTGGGAAGATGAAGAACTCGTGAAAATCAGAAGGGAAATTCCTTCAGGAAATCGAGAAGGGTTTGAGATTAAACCTGACGGAAGTTTGAGATTCAAAGAAATGTGGTGTGTGCCCGATGTGTCAGTGTTAAAAAGAAGGATCCTTGACGAGGCACATAGTACACGATACTCCATACATCCAGGATCCGACAAAATGTACCAGGATTTAAAGCTGAAATTTTGGTGGGTTCGAATGAAAGCAGAGATTGCTGAGTATGTTGCGAAATGCTTAATCTGCCAAAAGGTGAAATTTGAACATCAACGACCCGGAGGACTACTACAACCTCTAGATATTCCATTGGGAAAATGGGACTCCATTTCCATGGATTTCATAACGGGTTTACCCAGGACTCATAAGGGGAATAATGCAATATGGGTGATAGTGGACCGTTTAACGAAATCGGCCCATTTTCTACCAATCAAAGACACTTGGAGTCTTGAAGAGTTGACTAAGGCATATGAGAAGGAGGTGATCCGATTACACGGCGTACCGCTGGACATCATCTCGGACAGAGATCCGCGATTCACCTCCCATTTTTGGGAAAAACTCCAAGCAGCCTTGGGAAGCCAATTGAAGATGAGCACCGCTTTCCACCCTGCGACCGATGGTCAAACTGAGCGAACTATTCAAACGGTTGAAGACATGCTCAGAGCATGTGCTCTAGAATTCAACGAGAATTGGGAGAAAAGTCTGCCTTTGATTGAATTCTCCTACAACAATAGCTTCCATGCAAGTTTGGGTTGTGCTCCATTCGAGGCACTCTATGGGAGAAAGTGTCGTAGCCCAGTCTGTTGGGACGATGCTAGTGACAACGTGGGGACGGGACCACAAGTCATTCAAGACCAGATCGAAAACATCAAAATCATTCGTGAACGTCTACAAGCAGCGCAAGACCGCCAGAAGATGTATGCTAACAAGCATCGCCGACCTATTGAGTTCGAAGTCGGTGATCACGTTTTCTTGAAAGTGTCACCTATGAAGGGGGTCCGACGCTTCGGTTTGAAAGGAAAGTTGAGTCCTAAATACGTGGGACCATATGAGATAACCGACAGAATTGGTGAGGTAGCCTATCGCCTGGCACTACCCCCCAATCTCTCCAAGGTTCACAACGTGTTCCACGTTTCCCAACTGAGGAGATACAGGAGTGACCCAAGTCACATCATTACTCCTGACGTAATCGCAGTTGAGCCTAACCTACTATACTCCGAGAGGCCAGTCAAGATTCTAGCGCGAGAAACCAAGAGGTTGAGGCGGAAGACGGTTCCCTTAGTAAAGGTGCTATGGAAAGGTCAATTGACTGAACAAGCAACTTGGGAGACCGAAGCCTCCATGAAGGAGAAATACCCCGAGCTGTTTACCTCAGGTGAAAATCCTTTTCTACATTCAAGTTTCGGGACGAAACTTTTCTAAGGGGGGAGGTTTGTAACACCCCGTGTTAATTTAATTCTTTATTTAGCCATCGAATACTATATTCAAATTTGAAAATCTAATCTTTACTTTTAACTCTTCCTTTTTCTTACACAAGCCACCTTTCTTCATTATACACCTACGTAAAAATCATCTTTGGTTATTTACTTGTAATATCTTTTAGCAAACCAACAAGAACTAAAGCAACACAATCAATCAATAATAATTATAATACAAAACAAAACAAGCACAACAACTACAAGCAAAACGTCATTTAACAAGCCACCCGTATAACTTTTTAGACCCTAACTTTCGAGGTCCGAAAAGTAGTCATACGGACTCGGAATTTAACGAAACAAAAGCCTAAACCACCTAATTTTTCGAGACGGATTTAATGGTACAGTTTTCATAACCATTAGACAGACTGAACTAAATTCTTTCTTTCTGTTTTCGTTCAAAGGTCTAATTTCATTTCTCGAAACCTCCTATTCTATTTTCGCCGACTCAGCTTTTAAAATTTTATTGACTTTCTTGACTTTAAGACTCTTGATTTCAATCTAATTAAACTTTATTTATTTTCTAATTAAATTAATTTTAAAGCCTAAACAATTTAATACTAACTATCTTCATTATTTCACATTTGCAAAATCAACATCAATTGCCCTCCAATTATGCGTGTAACCTTCACCATTTTTCTCCCTTGGATTCTCTTGCTTTTACTTCCTAATCAATCATCTTTTTATCAATTATCTCTAATCAATCATCTTTTTATCAATTATCTTTTATCAATCATCTTTTATCAATCATCTTTTATTCAATCATCTTTTCATCAATCATCCTTTATTTTCACAAGTGCAAAACATTTTTTTTGGCATTCATTTCAACCGTGCACTTCCTCCAATTTTTCTCTATATTTTTCTTTCATTTTTCCTCCTAAAACTCCTAAATTAAAACCTTAAATATTACTCTAATAATTTACTAGTATTCTAAGCTTAATCTTGGGTATTTGGAGCTCACTTTGTTACGGGTTTTTGAAGGTGAAGACGGGTACTTGGGTGAAGACTTAGACTTAGATAATATCGTTGATCCGGACAACCAATAAACTTACCGATCAAGGTGACTAACTATGTCTTATATTATCTTTTTAGTAAATTAATTTGTTTTGTTATTATGATTTTATGAGTATGAAAATTATGTTAAATATGTTAAACATCACATGAGTGCACTTGTATGATTATGTGTTGTATAATAAAATGATAATAACTAATTAATATGTTAAATAGATTATTGTAGTAAAAGAATCATATGTTTAACTAATTTAATTTTGAGCTTTTTTAATTATAATTCATATGATTTTTATGTTTAGTTATGTTTTATTTAAGTAGTAATGTTATATAAAAATTATGTGAAATATTAAAAATGAGTTTAAAGTGATTAAAAATGAAAAATAGAAATTGTATGTGTATGTATATTTCACACGTCATTTTGCCCTTTTTTTTTATTTAAATTTTCACTTTTAATTTTTGTAAATAATGTGTAGTGTTAAGTTAGTATAAAATAGATATTCCTATGAAAAAAAAAACTAAATTAGGAAAACAATTTATAAATTACTAAAATTGAAAATAGTGTTCTTAACTTTATTTTGTGTTCTTCATGTTCTTGTTAAACGCATATTGATGTTCATGTGTGCTCTTCATTATTGCTCACTTGATTTTGTTTAACTTTATGTTTGTTGTTATTTATTGTTTTTATTTACTAATAAGTAATTATAATACTAAATTTATATCTTAAACACTATAAATCTTTTAGATTAAAAAGTTAGAAATTTAAAGTGTTGAAAAACACTATTCATATTTATAAATAAAAGTTTTAGTAAATTTCATTTTAGTTTAAATCATTTTAGTATAATTAGAATAATTAAAATATAAAGACTTTAACCTAAAAGCGATAAAATCGAAAAATGAAATTTTGGAACCCTCCTAAGCTTGCTCACGGCATTAGGCCTATTTTAGGCTAAAAATTATGTTTTATCACTTTTTAGTTTAATTGTTAAAATAATTTAATTAGTAGTTAATAAATTGAATTAAGAAATTAAAAGAAATAAATCAATTTTGTCACATAAATAAAACCACACGACATTCTATATTAAATTGACTAAATTTAACCAAAATGAAATTATCACTAAGTCACTAAAGTTAAACAATAATTAGAATTGAAATTTTGTATAAACCATTTTAGTTATAAATGAAATATATTAAACCGATAAAAATGAGCAACCATTATAAAAATGAACTATATTCGTATGCTACTACCTTTGCAAATGTTGGACTGTTTAACTTGGACATACGGACTAAAATGAACCATCCACGATACTACTAGTTTAAAATGACAATCGCTAAATTTAGTAAATAGATGACTAAATTTAACTAAGTTTCAGTTTTAAAATAAATACCATTATCACTCAATACAAAACGAACTTAACAACTTTAAAACTAGAATTTTATACTTAATAAATAAAAAGGAATCTAAGTTAAACTTAGGAAAATATCTTAAGTATAAAAATACGTATAAATATAAAAATAAGAAAAAGTATAGAATACGTATAAGTATAAAAATACGTACTAGTATAAAATACGTATAAATATAAAAATACGTACAAGTATAAAAATACGTATAATAATACGAATAAAATACGGTGTATAAAAACACGAATACGTATAAAAATACGTATAAAATACGATGAATAGTGACCGATGAATAGTGACCGATGAATAGTGAAAAGTGAATAGTGAAAAATGAATATTGAAAATTTTACTAAGTATAGAAAATTGAAAATGAATAAGTAAATGACTCAAAGTGTTTTGAAAAACACTTAAATAAAATTGGGCATATTAATAAACATTTCAATATAGAAATTTAAAAACATTAATAATTAACCACACTTCAAATAATAAACGAATGTGTTATGTGATCATATGAAACTTACAATTCAAACAAAAAGTTTGACGATGAAACTAGGAGAGTCTAGTAACATGTGATATATAAATATCAAATAAATAATAAACTTGAGTAAGTTAAATAACAGGTCAAGCTTGGGCCTCAGATATGAAAACGTCAATCGTGAGTGAAGTGGGGTTAAGATAGTCTTGTAGCGGATACCACTATCTCGGCCTTCTGGCGTTGGCTATGTCGAATAGTGTGGTTTAAGCCGGCAGAATTATTGCTTAGCAGCATCACGCCATGCCTTACGCCTTAAGTCGTATTGCCTAAGCCGTACAAGATAATGAAAAATTCAACTCTTAGTGGAGTGCGGCTTTAGGAAATAGTCGTTTTATCCAGAGTTAAGGTGCTCTATGATTAGCATAGCCCATTCTTAAAGTGGATATTAGTGTATGCATACTAGACTAGGGTTTTATTCCCCTATTTCGCTAAAGTTATCAGGGCAACCGTCTTGGATTGAGGCGATTATAGCGGTGGTCTCCTTAGTGTTTAGTTCTTAGTGGGTAGCGACACTAGCATTCGTTCTTACCCTGCGTAAAGATTACTTGACGAGATTGTATCTGAAGTTCGAATCATTTCGAACACTAGAGGATGAGATACAAGTATTATAGTATTCGGCGTGGTTTACGAGTCGAGTAAGCCTCTGCACTATGGAAGTGAGATGCAATCGATCAGAGTACAAGGGCCTACTCAGTGGTCAGGCTCGTAAGCAGTATGTGTTGTTTGTTGTATGTTTAATTGAGAACGAGTGTGTACCATCTTTGAAAATTAAAGACCACAAGTTTTCTGAAGTGAATCGAGTCTGCATGATGAGAATGATACGATGCATATGTCTGTTTGCGATCCGATATCGCCTTGTAATGCCATTGAATTATTGTGATACTATTGCTATGCTATTATGTGTTACTTGCCTTCATAATTGAATATCATGCTTATATGATTTATCGCTTTAAACCGCATGCTTATGATGATTTATGTGTCTTTATATGCTATATGTTTTAAGCATGTTTATGTTTTTATCATAATGTTATAGTTATAAAGTGATAGTAATAAACCAAAGTAATCGAACTCGAGGGTAAGTATGAGCGTAGCTAGTCACTGTCCGCTCAGCGGGCATCCCCCCACAGTTTATTGTGCAGGACGTTCGTGGACCAGGAGCTGGATTCTGGATGGGGCCACGAGATGTTTTATTGCTTTGTTTTTCAGTTGTTTTGAGAGATATGTAATATAATCAACGCTACTCCTTAAATTTCCGTATTTAGAGTTGTTTCATTCAACTCTTGAACGATGTTTGTAATATTTGGGTTTTATGTATAATTAATGACGCTGGTTTAAGACTTAATTTATTTCCGCCTTTGTAATTAAAGTCGACTAAAAACCAGGTTGTTACACTCAACCTACAAAGCGGCTATTAGTAGTCCTAACTCCGAACAATGGCTTGGGGCCATGAAATCTGAAATGGATTCTATGTACGAGAACCAAGTTTGGGACTTGGTAGATTTACCTGAAGGAGTGAGACCCCTTCAGTGTAAATGGATATTCAAAATCAAACTCGGCATAGATAAACATATTGATGTTTACAAAGCTAGATTGGTGGCAAAGGGCTTTACACCGGTTGCTATGCTTCGATCCATAAGGATAATCTTAGCGGTTGCCGCATTTCATGAATATGAAATATGGCAAATGGATGTAAAAACCGCCTTCTTAAATGAGATTCTAGAAGAGGAAGTGTACATGACACAACCTAAAGGTTTTGTAGATACATCTAACCCTAAGAAAGTATGCAAGCTTAAGAGATCCATTTATGGTCTTAAGCAAGCATCAAGGAGTTGGAATCACAGATTCGATCACGTTATAAAACAAAATGGATTCGCTCGAAGTGCCGAGGAACCTTGTTTATACTTGAAGTTTAGTGGGAGTAAAGTAACCTTCCTTGTTTTGTATGTGGATGACATACTACTAATTGGAAATGATGTTCCAAGTTTAAATTCGGTAAAGGTGGAATTGGGAAACCATTTCCAAATGAAGGACTTGGGAGAGGCACAACGCATCTTGGGTATCAAAATCTATAGAGATAGATCTAAAAGGATACTAGCATTAAGTCAAGAAACTTATATCGATAAGATTCTTGATAGGTTCAATATGAAAGACTCCAAGAGAGGCTTTATTCCGATGAAGTGTAGGAATAACATTGAAGAAATCTCAATGTCCTACGACTCCTGCGGAAATTGAACGCATGAAATTGATCCCTTATGCTTCCGCTGTAAGATCAATCATGTATGCTATGATGCGCACTCGTCCCGATGTCGCTTTCGCTTTGAGCATGACGAGCCGGTATCAAGCTAATCCCTGTGAGAATCACTGGATAGCTGTAAAGAACATCCTTAAGTACTTGAGAAGAACTAAGGATTCGTTTCTAGTGTTTGGAGGAGAACTTGAGCTACGTGTAAAGGGTTACACGGATGCAAGTTTCCAAACCGATGGGGATAATCTGAAATCCCAATCCGGTTATGTCTTTATGTTGAATGGTGGAGGTGTTTGCTGAAAATGTTTCAAGCAAAGTGTCACTGTGGATTCTACAACAGAAGCTGAATATTTGGCAGCTTCGGAAGCTGCTAAAGAAGCTGTATGGATTCGGCAGTTCTTGGATGGACTAAGAGTAGTCCCTAGTGCCGTAGATCCAATCACTATTTATTGAGATAATAGTAGGGCTATCTTTCGAGCAAAGGAGCCCAAATCTAGTAATAAGTCTAGACACGTTTTGAGGAAATGTCATGTTATAAGAGATAATGTGGAAATGAAGGAAATGGATATTTGTAAGGTTGGGACAGACGATGAGATCGCTGATCCTCTAACCAAGCCTCTTTCGAGGACTAAGCATGACGCTCACACCGCCTCTATGGGGTTGAGGCGTATGCCATATTTCCTTTAATTTTTGAGATATGTAATGGATAAAGTATCCTATTACATATATGAAAATAACATTCATTGTTTAGAGTATTTTTACTCTCTTAAGTCATTTTGAATGCATACTTTGTTTATCCGAATAGTTGTGTGACAACATTGAACATATTCAAGTGAACGGTATAAGCTAAGTATTTGGTCCCTAGTCTCTCATATGAGGTGACGTCTCGGAGAGACTAGATTGCAAGTCGTTCGATGGTGGGTTCAACACCATGGGGTCATAGTGATGACTGCTCGTTTGCCAGACAGCATCGTGAAACACTGGCTTCGACAGTGGACGCTTATAGAATTCCTTTTCAATGAGATTGAAACCTGGTCGTGGTGGGAATTCTATAGTATTCCTTTGAGTCGATTCTTTGGTGGGCTGATTATGCAGTCGGTGCGGTTTCAGAGTGACTTTCATTTTTGTCTAAGCCATGCAGTGAAAGGGGTTATAAGGGCATCTTTGGGGTCATGGTGACCGCATTATACAAGACAATCGAGTGGAAGGGAAATGTCCACCCTCGTCAGGGTAAAACATCTTTGGGCCACTCGAGGAGTAGTCGCCGAAAATGCGTGGCCACGCTTCGGTAAGAATCTACGGTAGATTCCCGGTCAGGCCTACTTTCTCCATATCGAGGAAACCACTCACGATATATATCTCAGGATGCAAGTACGACCTGTAAGACACCTTGCATCGAGTGGGAGATGTGAAACGGACATGAGAATTGGTAATGCACAACTTGTCTCGGACAAGTGGGAGATTGTTGGAGTATGTGTCCTCCACAATAGTGCGATTACTTAATAAATCTCAATTAAGGAATACATGGGGATAATCCTGTATTATTGTCAATTGATTAACGTAAATCAATAACGGTTGGCTGACTAGAGTTTGACGTTATTGTCGTGAGAACGGCGGTAATCAATTGATCCCTTTAAGTCACACCTATAGGAACGTACTCCAAATATTTAAGCTAATATATTGTATGAGATACGATTATATTAGTAACTTGATAAATCGACTAACGGTTAGTCAGTGTATTAATTTAGAGAGAAATCGAGTTGTGAACTCGAGTGATTTAATTTTATATCGATAAAATTATTAGAGGAGATATGAATTAGTGATTAACCGTTAATTCACTAATTATGTATATTTTACTAATGAGATTAGTAAAAGTACATTTTAAATATGTGTAAGTGTACATATATTTTGAGAGGAGATTAATTAATTTACACTTTATCATATTAGATGATTTAAGTGATAAATTATGTGTATTTGTGGGACAAATATTGAAAAACAAAATAGAACCAATTGGTCCCTAATGGACCGTCCAAATGGGAAGGAAGAGAGGAAATATTCCTCTTTGTCTTTTTCTATTTTGTTTTGTTGTGTTTTGTCAAGCATGCTTTAAACATCATGATGCCTTTGTTCTAAACAAGAAAAGGCATGCATGCATGACATGATGATGTTGTTCTTAACAAGAAAATTGAGCATGCAAAACACTCTTCCTCTCCTCTTGTCTTGACCGAAATATTGAGTGTGTTTAACACACTTGGTTTTGCTTGTTTTTCCTATAAAACACAAGGCAAAAGAAAGATAAAATTATTCATGCATTTTCCCATCTCTCTCTAACATTTTCCTCTCTAAACTTAATACTCATATTATACTAATACTAAGAGTTAGTAATAGTAATATTACATATTATCAAGTGTCACTAAGTGATTTCTAGCTCAAGATCCTTAGTGTTTTTGGAGTGTTCTTGGGTGTATCTCAAAGGAGGTTTCCTTGTTTGGAAACTCGGTTTGGAGGATCATCCTAAGCTTGCTTTCAACAAACAAAACTAGAAAGGAGTTCTAGTTTTGTGCCCATATTTTCCTTTAAGAGAAAGGTATAAATTTCTAATCTTGTAACAAAATACTTTTGTTAACTACATAGATCTTGCTAAATCAAATTAGAGTAATTTGATTTACACTAATACTTGATTAGTGAATGGGATCCGATCCCTACAACTCTGTGTCTGAGGAGTCTTTGGGAGATCCGCGTTTAATCGCTGTTGTGGAGCAGATGGAAATAGGTTGCAATCCTTCTGCTTTAATTCTGGCTGAGACGATCCTTGGGTTGGACGACCGGGCATGTAATAGGGAACATGCGTACCGAGGGTGTCCATTGATCCTCCAGGTGTGGCTGATGGAGCGTCTAAGTGTGCTGAACGACCTTGGCTTCGATGGCGAATATGTCGCAGGAGGCATTACCAACCGTTACATGCGATGGTCGAGTCCAGACGAGCGTCCTAACGACTATTTCCCCGAGTTTGTGAGGTCATGTGCTATCCGTTGGTCGGTATCATGGTGGGGGGTGGTCAGTGTGACGGCGAGTGCAGTAGGTGATGGTCCCTCTGGAGTCCTATTGTGTGGGTTTGACATGGGTGTCTACATCCATCCCCTGCGGGTGAGGCGACAGATAGGGTATGCACAGTTCATTCCTGGCCAGGACACGAAGGTACAGGACATGCTTGTGTTAAATAACCAGGTGACCGACGAGTGGGTCAATGGTTGGATCATGCGCCCTAAGTGGCTTGTAGCTGGTACTCCTGGGACGATCCGGGTGTCGAGGTCTTACGCTAAATGGACCGTGGCTCAAAGTGTTCAGGAGAGGGCTCGTCTCCGTGCCATAGAGCTTAACGAGCCTCCGCCGACGTCTGCCTATGACCCGATCCGCTTTGGACGCCATAGTGGTAGGGGTGGTGCTTCGAGCTCGGTGCCTCTCTCGGCGGCTGAATGTGTGTTTGGTCGTCGCCGTATCCCAGGGCCAGGTGCTCCGGATCGTCATGGTAACGCTGGGGGTCTCCGCAGGGGTTGAGGGTTGGTGCTCCCCTATTCAGCTGGAAGGTTTCAAGTCTGTTTTGATGGTGATAACCTGGTTTTAGCTTATGTGTGCTTTGTTAGTATTATGTTCATATTATGTTGTATTGTGTGTTGTACTATGTAATATATTACCTATCCTAAACCCGATGTACATGCCGGGACTCGTATTGTAATATATAGTGTTTGTTAGTGTATTTCTAAGGTCGTAGTTATGCTCCTACTTTTGAAAAATCCAAAATGTAACCGTTCCTTTTAAGATTAATAAAAATCAGGTTTTTTATTTACGACTTTGCCTCATTTTGCTTATTATTCTGTGTGAAATTCCTTGGCTCTAATCTCTTTTTCAAAGTTTAGAATGCAAGCGTGGTTTTTGTTCTCAGGAAATTTTTGTATTGACTATTCCCTCGACCTTTTTAAGCTTTGGGTTTGTCGTTTTGTGTTGAATATCGCCTTATGTTAACCCATTAGGTTATGAGACGGTTTTTGTGTCGACTATGTCCTCGGCTTTTTTAAGCTTTGGACGCGTCATTTTTGTGTTGAATATCGTTCCCTTTACCCTTTGGGTTGTGGAACGTTTTTGTGCTGACTATGTCCTTGGCCTTTTTAAGCTTTAGACGTGTCATTTTTGTGTTGAATATCGGTTGCGCTTTTTGCAAAGCTGCCTACGTATCCATGGAAAATGGAATCAAACCGGCGTAGTTCGGGAAATGTACGTTTAGGGGCATACCGGCCCATGAATTGTGTTTGCTTTTTTGTGGTGAATGTGCACGTTTAGGGGCATGCCGGCCCATGAATTGTGTTTGATGGATGCATGTTTAGGGGCATGCCGGCCCATGAGCATGTTTAAGGACCTGCTGGTCCATGAGCATGTTTAAGGACCTGCCGGTCCATGAATTGCTTTTGATTTTTGTGGAGAGAAAGAGCATGTTTAGGGGCATGCCGGCCCATGAGCATGTTTAAGGACCTGCCGGTCCATGAGCATGTTTAAGGACCTGCCGGTCCATGAGCATGTTTAAGGACCTGCCGGTCCATGAATTGCTTTTTAGAAAATTTCGCATTTTATAGATACATTGCAAGGCATTTCTAAGGGTAGTACTTCTTGAGCTGGTCGAGGTTTGTTGCTAGGTTAAACTCTTGACCGTCCAAGTCGGTTAGTTTCTTGCTCACTTTGTGAAGATTTCTTTGGCGGTGAGGTCCGGCCAGTTAGGCTTGAATTTTCCTCGTGGGTCAGTTGGAAGTGGTGCTCGGACTGACTTTAGTACGAGATCACCTACTTTTATGTGTCGTGGCTTAACTCGTTTGTTGAATGCTCGTTGTAGTCGGGCTTGGTACATTCGGACGGTGCTCAGGGAATGCAGTCGGCGTTCATCCAGGAGCATGAGTTGTTCGTACCGTTCACGGGCCCATTCTGCTTCCGGGATGCTACTTTCCATTAGTATGTGTAGAGGCGTATTTATTTCCACCGGTTGGGCGGCTTCCATGCCATAGGTGAGAAATAGGGGTCATACTGTAGGGGTTCGGATGGTAGTACGATATCCCCAGAGTGCATATGGTATCTTGTTGGGCCAATCTTTGCAGCTGTCGAACATTTTCTCGAGTATGGTGACGACTGTCTTGTTTGCTGCTTCAACGGCTCCATTGGTTTGGGGTCGATATGGCGAGGATTTGTGATGTTGGATGTTGTATTTTGTGAGTATAGCTTAGTCCTCGCTACCGAAAGTCACGAGCCTTGATCGCTGATGAACTCATGGGGTATGCCATATCGGCATATAATGTTTGTCTGTATGAATTTTGCGACTACTTTGGAGCCGAGGGTTCGAAAAGATGCTGCTTCTACCCATTTAGTAAAGTAGTCGATGGCCACCAGCACAAAGCAGTGACCTCCTGCTCCGATGGGGTGGACTTTTCCTATTACGTCGATGCCCCAAGTTGAAAAGTGCCAGGGTGAGGTTAGGCTGTATAATGGTGAAGGTGGTATATGTTGGACGTTGCTGAAAATTTGGCAGTTGTGGCAGTGCTTGACGTATTGGATACAGTCTGCTTCCATGGTCGTCCAATACCATCCTAGCCGTAGAATTTGTTTGCAGAGTGCTCGAGCGTTCATGTGGGGTCCGCATTCGCCATCATGGACTTGCGTGACGATTTCTTGCCCCTTCTTGTAGTCGACACATATGAGCAGCGTCCCTTGTGGTGTTTTCTTGAGTAATTGTCCCATTTCTAGCACAAATTGGGAAGCTAGGAGTCTGATAGCTCTGCATCCACGTTTATCGATTGTCGGGTGGGTAAGTATTATGCATTTTGTAGTTGATTATGGCTTGATACCAAGGCTGCATGCGCTCGGCTTCATCCAGGTCAATGGTATGGATGTATCTTTGGTTAAATCCACGCTCTTTCGGCGATGATGGGTAGTAACAATGTCACGGTGGCATGTTGAGGAGGGATGAGAGTTTTGGCAAGGTCGTCGGCAAGCGGTTTCTTCCCTTGGGAGGTGGTAGAATTCGATGCAGTCGAAGTTGGTTAGGAGTTTTTGTACTTTTGTTTGGTATTTGGTGAGGGTTTCGCTCATGATCTTCCATGCCCCGGACACTTGATTTATGATGAGGAATGAATCTCCATGCACTCGTAGGTTCTTTATTTTGAGGGCGATGGCGGCTTGCGGTAGCGTAAATGCGACTTCGTGATTCTGCGGCGTTGTTTGTAACGCTAAAGTCGAGCTTGATTGAGAGTGGAGTATGATCGCCGTTTGGGGATATTAAGAGTATTCCGACTCCATAGCGCGGTAGTTTGACGCTCGTCAAGTATAATTGCGGTACTCCGCTTTCTATGGCGAAGATCCCATCGTCAGGAAATGACATTGTATCGTTCATGGGTTGTTCGATGATGGCATTTTCTGCGGGGAAGTCCGAAACTGCGCTTCCCTTGATCACTTTCAGAGGGAGGTATTTGAGTTCATACTCGGCGAGTAGAGTCCACCTGGCCATACGTCCATTTAGGGTGGTTTTCAAACAGGTATTTGAGGGGGTCCATTAGGGAGTAGACTCTTGTTGTGCTAGTGAGTAGGTAGTGTCTGAGTTTTTTGGTTGCCCGCAAGCGAGGCGACTTTCTCGACCGGTTCATACCGAAGTTCGTAATCGTGGAACTTTCTTTGATGTAGTAGATGGCCCGTTCTTCGTTGTTGACTTCTTGGGCGAGCATGGCGCCCATAGCGTCTGGCGTGGTTGTTAAGTAGAGTGATAGTGGCAAATCCTTTTGTGGAGGTACCAGAACGGGTGGATTTGTAAGCAGGCTCTTGACTTTGTCGAATGCTTGGTGGCAGTCATCGTCCCATTTCGTGTGCTCTTCTTTCTTCAACTTTTTGTAGATTGGCTCGCAAATCATGGTGAGCTGCTGATAAAATCGGGACATATATTGACTTGTCCCAAAAAGCTCCTTATTTCGTCGATGTTGCTTGGCGGTTTCATATCCATTATTGCTTTGATTTTGGTGGGTCTATTTCGATCCAGCGTTGGCTTACTATGTGGCCTATCAACTTGTCTGACGTGCCCCCAAAGGTGCATTGCTGTGGGTTTAGTCGCATCTTATACTGCCTGATTCGGGTGAAGAATTTCCGAAGGTTTGTGACGTGGTCAGCCCTTTCTTTTGATTTTACGATCATGTCGTCGACGTATACCTCGACCTCCTTATGCATCATGCCGTGGAGCAAGGTGGTAGCGATGCGTTGGTAGGTAGCGTGGCATTTATGAGCCCGACGGCATGGCGCAGAAGAAGACGTTCCCAGGGGGTTACAAAAGTTGTTTTGGCATGTCGATGCTTTGCCATCTTGATTTGGTTGTATCCTGCATATCCATCCATGAATAGCGATGAGGCGTGGTGCTTTGTGTTGTCGATTAGGATGTCCATGTGAGGTAGTGGGAAATCATCTTTTAGGCGAGCTTTGTTCGGTCCGGAAGTCGGCACATACTCGTATTTTACCGTTTTTCTTCATAACTGGTACCATATTGGAGAACCAGTCTGAGTATTCGATGACTTGGATGAACCCGGCTTGTAGCTGCTTCTCAATCTCTTCCTTGAACATGAGGGACCATTCTGGTTTGATGCGTCGGAGCTTCTGCTTGATCGGTCTGCTACCTTGCTTGATCGGGATGCGGTGTTCAGCTATCTCGCGGTCTATGCTGGGCATGTGCTTATATGACCAGGCAAAGACGTCCTTAAACTCTGCGAGGAGCTTGGTGTATGTGGCCCTTTCTTCTGTGCTTAGAGAAGCCCCCAGCTGTAGTTCTCGAGGTTCTGCGGGTGTGCCTATGTCGATGGTTGTTGTGTCTTCAATAATGGGCTCCTGTTCGGGTTTTGAGACAATGCTTGCAATGTATCTATATAATGCAATGTCATTTAGTTTAAATTTATCGTATTCATTAGAGAATGTAGATTTTAAATGAGGCAAAGAGTAATCAAAAGCTTTCATGTTATTAATGTTATCAAAAGCGGTTACATTTGAAGATAGCTCAGACGAGGGAGCTTTGGACAACCTTAATGACTCTAGTTACTTATCGAGACTTACTATAATAGCCGTTTTTAGAAAAATGGCGTCATGACGACGCAGGATCCTAGACTCTAGGTGTAGACGCTTGAATTGGGACCTCCCGAGTCGTCGGTAGATTGGGTGGCATTTTCTTCAAGCTTCAGCTGATGGAGAGCGACCCGAAAGTCTGAGGCCTTTATAGTAATGACTTCATTGTAACAGGGAAGCTTCACTTTCTGGTGCAGAGTTGATGTGATGGCTCCGGTAGCGTGAATCCAGGTCCTTCCTAACAACATGTTATATGCCGGAGGGATATTCATGAGCTGGAACTCGGTTCGTGTTTGTGAGAACTGTCATGATGAGTAATGATATGATTCCTTCTATCTTTGCGGGATGTGCCGCAAATGCGCTCTTATCTTTGTTGGAGCAAGGGGTGACATCACTTTCCTTTAGTCCTAGCTTGAGGGCAGTTGTTAGGGGCAGGATGTTGATTGCGGAGCCGTTGTCGATGAGGGTGACAGGTAGCACCATATTACGACAATTTACGGTTATGTAGAGTGCTGGGTTGTGTGGATCTTGAAAGGATGGAAGATCTGCGTGGGAGAAAGTTATGGCACCTGGTAGCCAATCCCGGATAATGCGGTCAATGAGTTGTGCTGGGAGGACTTCCTTGGTATCTCGCCATGTTGTGTTATATGAAGGATCGTTCGTTGTGGGTGGGGTCGTCATACTTTCGATTGTGTCCTTGTTTTTGCTTTTGCTTGTGCGTTTAGGAGGGAATCCCGGTGGTATTTGTAGATCCAAAGGGGACTGATGCGGACGATGGGGGCGTGGAGCTTTATCGTGGTCGTCGGACTGTCTGAGGGGATGTTGATGAGGGATATGGGTGAAGATTCCTTTCCTGTCCTCGTGCCTTGGTTTCGTTCTTGTCCTAGCTTGGCGAATGTGATCAATGTTGCTACCGTTGATGCTGTCAAAAAGGACGTTGACCTCGTGATCGCTTGAGGGAGCCAGGAGGGGGTGATTGAGAATGGGATGAGCTCCTACGAAAATGGGGCGAGAATGGGAGGTGTCATCCTGGACCGGTGGTTTAGGAGCTATGCTTGGCTTATCGATTGTTTCATTGTCGATCATGTCTTGGATCACGTTCTTTAGGCGAACTTGATTCTCGTGTCATGTCCCTTTCCCTGTGGAACTCGCGATCTGCAGTCCTCGTGCCATGATAATGGCTTCTTATCCTCAGGTGGTACGCTAGTGGGTTTGGGAAGATGGAGGATGTTCTTCTTCACGAGCTTTCCCAACGCCTTTGAGTAGGACATGAAGAGGGGGTCGAACCTTCGTCGCTGTTGCAACGGAAATGGTCCAACTGATGATGACCTGGGTGCAGTAGGAGTGGGCTGTGTTAGGAATACTGGTTGTGCTGCTAGTGCCTTTGAGTTTACAGCGTTAAATGGTCCAGTCGTTGTTGTGGTGGGAGAAATATTGACCTGGCGGCCATGGTCTGAAGTTTTGGCCAGTTTGTATTTGTGAATTTCATCCTCCAGGGATCGGATTCTCTTGATGTGTTGAGCAGACTCTTCGGCGAACAGTCTTGCGTTTTTCTCGATTTCGATCTTTTGCATGGCGGCCAGATGTTCGAACAAAGCGGTGAGATTGGCTACCTTGTGGTCGAGCAGCCTTACGTGTTCGGTGATCGTCATTAGCGGAGGAGTCGGTGGAAGGGCAGTTTCATCATTTGCGAGGTTGAAACGGAAATTCATCCTGTGCTTGCGAGCCGGGTGTTCAGGGTTTTTCAATGAGTGGACCTGACAAAGTTTTCAAACCTTTAGTGATTCTAAAAGAGAAGGAAAAGACTCAATGAAAAATCGCATTCACGACCAAAGAAAGACACAAAAGCGTAAAAAGTGGGTGCAAGACTTGACTCGTATTTTTAGCTTTTGAAAAAGACACGGGAAGCTTTTGAGATAGAGGCGTGTTGACACGTCCTTATTCTCGAGGTAAGGAAGATTTGTATGATCATAATCTGATTAACCCAGTTCGGCGGTATGTTGCCAGGGGTTTATCATTGGATTACGATAAAAAGGATCAGACTGAAATAGCGATAGGCTAACCGATCTGGGGATGTTAAAATTGGGTAAAAGGCGATCAATTGTTCGCCCTTTACGTGTGACTCAGGGATTTAAATCAAAAATGACGACAAGTCACTCGATTTAAAGAGTAAATCAACGGGTTCGCATATGAGCGAGCCCGCGTTTTTTTGTTTTTGAGAGAAAAAGGTTAAATCGGGATGACTACAGAGTCACTCGACTTAGAGCTAAATCTAACGTTCTAAAAGCTAATTTCATTTAAAATCTCCGAAATGAATTGAAATATTCGGGTTTTCGCTTTGTGAAATGTTTTTAGCAATAAATGTATTATGACGATACGTCAGTCGCATAATTCATTTACGTTTTGAAAAAGACCTGGGATATAGTGGTTATCTTGGGTCGGTTTTAAATGCAGCGGCATTTTATTTATCAAACTCAAATGACCATAGGTCAAAGAGCCTAACGGCGTGTTTTAAAAAGTATGACCTTTTTTGAAAGAAGTTTGAAAAAGTAATTTCAAAAATGGACGTATTTTAAAAGTATAATGCCTAGGAAAAGTTTTCGTATGCAGAAAGTTTTGAAAGACGACTATAGTGAGGGTACTATAGCTTCACACTTGTACATATAAACACAGGTTTTTGGTTTATAGGGTAAGGTTCCCTCCGGCCATTCCCGTAACGTTTAGGTAGGGGCACATGAAGACTACACACGTCTTAGGTGTGAATTCAAGCCGGGCCCTAGAGCGTTCGAGTTTGACTGGTTACGATCGTTTGTACGGATGCCGTACTTGTAATCGTGGAGGGGTGAGAGAACAGTGTGTCCGGAGTTACCCCGCTTATGAAGCGAGAGTTACTGGGGGCCGTTCCTCAAAGGGTGTGGTTTGAATCAGGAGGATTCGACTCAACGTACTTTTGCCCAAATATCGAAAGCGTAAATGTTTTCAAAGTTTCAAGCTTCACTTCTTTATGTTTTTAAAATAAAAGAAAAACAAGTTTTTCAAAAATAATAAAAATCATGCTCGCCCCAAATGAGTCGCTTGAAGGTGCACCGGAAGGATGGACCTATCGACGCCTCTACGGCGCGCTCGCGCCGTCTTGGGCGCAGAAGCGAATGCCTCGCGGGAAAAAGTCACGAAGTTTGTAAAAATGGGGAGATCATTGCATGGATTTGCGATCAAAAAAGAGAAGTAGAAAAATCCTTTTTGAAAATGTATTTTCGGAGTCGCCACCAAATATTAAAGGAATTTGGAACCTATTCAACGCGTCTTGAAATACAAGACACGAGTGTCTCAGATTTCAAGATGCGTCGATACCTATCAATCTGAGGTTTGAAACCAGAGAAGGGGTTCGGAGTGAGGTTACTTTTCAAAAGTTTTGACAAAAATGTGTTTTTGAAAACTGAAATCAAAAAGCCTACGTAAGAGTAGTCTCTACTAATTTGAAAACATTTAGTTAATTTCGATATTTGGGCTAAAAAGTCACGCTACGTACAAGTGCGAATAAACATGACTCTATTAAAGTGCATAAATAATGTAAATGGTCAAAATAATGACGTATTGCTATAGGAAATGTACGTTAAATAATAATTTATTGACTAAATTATTACTATAGACGTTATTTTCCTGACCTCGTATTAGAATTTGTGAAAAACCCTCAGTTTTGACATGCTAAAAGACTCTATGAAACGGTACAATTTAGTGTTGGATCCGTGATTCTAGTCGTTATTTAATGCATGAATGAGGACTTGCATAATTATAAAAGTGACGTCGGTTTGCTTTAGTGATATGGGGTCGTTATTTATGCGATATTGGCGAGGTTTAGACGGATTATGAATCCGAATTGCTACAGCAGAAGTATTACGAATACGGCTTCGCTAGTGCCAATATCGGGTTTGGGGTTAATGTAACCCTATTGTCCGAGTCTCAAACGTCCAGCCCGTAGGTAAAATGTTTACCTTTCGAAAGTGTAAAGACGGTATTTTTGAGTGGATTTCGTGAATAGTGTATGTGTGTTGAAAAACCGATGTTTTAAAATGAATGAAAGGGGTTGGTATTTATAGAGTTTGGGTGGTTTTTGTGGGTGCACAAAATTAAATCGCCTGTGCACTGGCGTTTAATTTTGTTTAAGTTGGATATTTTTTTAAGAAAAATCAAAAAGGCGGCTGGTACAAAACAAAAAGAAAATCCCCTGTGGACGGCGGTTTAATTTTTTAATCGCCTGTCAACTGGCGATTTTATTTTTGTTTTGGTGGGCTGTTTTGAGCCGCCTTTGGTTAATGACGTATTTAGGGGGTAATGATTATGTTTTGTGATGTAATTTGGATGGTGATTCCACATCGGAAGCTTCATTGGAGGCGCTTGATTTAGAGGCTGAGGTTCCAAGTGTTTAAGGGGGCCAACCCTGGACAACGGTGGGACGAAAAGGTGAGTCTTCGATGCTACAACTTAGTCTTGATGATGTGGCCCCTGAGATTGAATATTGGTCCACGGCTGTGTACTGTTACATCCTGGGTGCGAATCCGCCAGGTGAGGTGGTCAAGGGGTTTGTCAATCGTGTGTGGGGACGTCACAAGGTGGAAAAGGTCTCATTCTTGAACAATGGGATTTTTCTGGTTAAATTTCCATCGCAGGAGCAGGTTAAGGAGGTGCTGAATGGTGGTTTTTACCTCTTTGACAACAAACCTGTGATCGTGAAGGGGTGGACACCAGATGCGAGGCTTGAAAAAGAAGCGGTGGATAAGGTACCTGTTTGGATTAAGATTCATCAGTTGGATCTTAAGTTTTGGGGGATGCAATGCTTGGAGAAAATTGCTGGTGTGGTGGGTGAGTTCATCAAAGTTGATGCTCCAACTGAACTGAAAACGAGATTGGGGTATGCGAGGATAATGATTGAAATGCAGTTAGGGCAGGAGTGTCCTAATAAGCTTCGCTTCCTTGATGAAAATGGATATGTAGTGGAGTGCTTGGTTGAATACGAGTGGCTTCCAGTACAGTGTACTAGCTGTAAAGGATTTGGTCACAAAGCTGAACAGTGTAAAAGGAAAGAAGGGGTGAAGAAGGTCTGGGTACCCAAGAAACCAGGTGTGGTTCAGAAGGCTCCTGTAGTCCCTGTACCTGCTCCTGTGTCCAATGTACCCCCTTCCTTACACGTAACTCCAGTCAAGGTGCTTAGTGGAATGAGTGCAGCTGATAGCGCTTTGAGAGGGCCTGCTAAAGGGTCTTTTCTGGAAGTGCTCACAAAGGTGGTTGAAGGTCAATCTTGTAAGGGTGGACTGTTTGATATGCCTTACTTTAGCAATGGATAGGTGTGGTTTTTGGAATGTTCGAGGTATGAATAAGCCTAATAAGCAAGTAGAGGTCAAATGGTTCCTTAATCAAAATAAAGTAGATGTGTTTGGTTTGCTTGAGACTAAAATAGCTGCTAGTTCATTGAATAAAGTGATGCCTGTGTTTAGTTCAACTTGGTCCATTTGTACCAATTCAAGTTCTCATAAAGGGGGTAGAGTATGGTTGCTTTGGAATCCTGCTAGGGTGGATGTTAACATCAAGTGGGTGGACTCTCAATGTATAGTGGCTGATGTGTGGGATAAAGGACATACCAGTGCACTACAATTGATTATGGTCTATGCTTTCAACAAAATTCAGGAGAGGACATCTTTGTGGGAGGTGCTTCACAGGTTTCGAAATTTTTCTGGTCCATGGCTCGTTTGTGGTGATTTTAACAATGTGATGCGACATACTGAAAGGCTAGGGGCTGAGGTGTCTGTGCAAGAGATTGGCCCTTTTGTGGAGTGTGTAAGGAAGTGTGGACTCAATGAACTACCTACCCAAGGTGCTTTCTTCACATGGTCTAACAAACAAACAGGAGTTGATAGAGTGTGTAGCCGGATTGATAGAGTTCTGGTGAATGACCTCTTTCTTCATGCTTATTCATCTGCTATTGCTCACTTCTTACCAGAAGGATTGTATGATCATTGCCCATGTGTCATTAGAATGAGGGTGGATGATATGATAAGGGCTCCTAGATTCAGATACTTCAATATGTGGGGCTTGACTCCTGATTTTGCAGATCTGGTACAGGATGGCTGGAGTAAAATTGTGTTGGGTACCTCTATGTATCAGGTGGTTACCAAGTTAAGGTTGCTTAAGGCCAACTTTAAGAAGCTCAATAGGGGCCAATTTTCAAATGTGGAAGGGTCTGCCGAGATTGCAATGAAGGCTCTAAGAGATGTTCAGTTTAAGCTGCAGTGCTCCCCTGCTGATGCTCAGTTGATTGATCTGGAGCGCCAATTTAGGGAGACTGCAAGAGTGCTTAATGATGCTAGGGTTGCCTTTTTAAGTCAGAAAGCTAAAACTACCTGGGTAGAGAAAGGAGATAGCAACACAGCATTCTTTCACAAAGCCAGGAGGATCCACAACAGAGTTCTCTCAGTTGCTGACATACATGGGGTGGTTCAGGACTCACCCATTGCAATACAGAAAGCTTTTGTAGACTACTACAAAGAATTACTTGGTAGTAGCAAGAGGGTTACGCCTGTACATATTCCTACAATAGGGCTGGGTCCACTAGTGAGTGAGGAGGACTGGCCTAGCTTGACTGCATTGCCTAGTAAGGAGGAAATCAGAAGTACAATTTTTGAAATACCTGATGACAAGGCCCCTGGCCCAGATGGTTACTCTAGTAAGTTTTTCAAGGATTCTTGGAAGATTATTGGGGATGATATCTGTGGAGCCATCCAGGAGTTCTTTAGGACAGGGAAATTGCTCAAACAGATCAACACTTTCATCCTCACTCTTATTCCTAAGGTGGACAGTCCCAAGTCTGTCACTGAATTTCGACCTATTGCATGTTGCAACATTATTTCAAAGAGTATATCCAAGGTGCTATGTAAGAGACTGGGGCTGGTGCTTCCTCAACTCATGAGCCCCAATCAAAGTGCATTCATTCAAGGGAGACAAATTGTTGAAAATGTCTTGATTTGTCAAGACTTGGTCAAGCTATACACAAGGAAGGCCTGTTCTCCAAGATGTCTTCTTAAAATTGATCTTAGGAAGGCATATGATTCGGTAGAATGGCAGTTTGTTGAAGAAATGTTGGTGGCTCTTAATTTCCCTAGTCATCTTATTCACTTGATCATGGTTACAGTAAGAAGCCCCTGGTATTCTCTTTCTCTAAATGGTGAGAGTTTTGGCTTTTTCAAAGGGGAAAAAGGGTTGAGACAAGGAGACCCTCTATCTCCTTTACTTTTCACAGTTTGTATGGAGTATTTATCCAGAATTTTGAAGGTGGTTTCTCTCAGTGAGGGTTTTCATTATCATCCTTTGTGTGGAAGAATGGGACTTACCCATCTCTGTTTTGCTGATGATCTTCTCTTATTCTCAAGGGGGGATGTGCAATCTGTTAGACTCATGCTTAGAGGCTTCCTTGCCTTTTCTGAAGCCTCTGGGTTATGTATGAATCAAGGGAAATCTAATTTGTATTGTAATGGTATTTCTCCAGATGTCCTGCACAAGATTCTGTGCTTTTCAAAATTCAAGCAAGGATCATTGCCCTTCAGATACCTGGGGGTGCCTATTAGTTCTAAGCGAATCACAAGTAAGGAGAGCTACATTTTGTGTGAAAGAATTTGTGCCAGGATTAGAGGGTGGGGAACAAGAAGACTCTCTTATGCTGGCAGGTTGGCCTTAGTGAACTCAGTTTTGAATAGTTTACACACGTATTGGGCTTCCATTTTTATACTACCTGTCTCAGTGATGAATAGAGTGGTGGCCATATGTAGGAACTATTTGTGGGATGGAAGTGAAGACTATCACAGGGCTCCTATGATCTCATGGGACACAGTGTGCTTGGATAAAACGCAGGGAGGCCTAGGTGTGATTGGCTGTCAGAAATGGAATGTTGCAGCCATTGGTAAATATGTTTGGTGGATTATGGACAAGAAAGATCATCTTTGGGTTAAGTGGATTAACCATGTTTATTTGAAGGGTGTTGGGTGGATGGAGTATGAACCGAGTATGTCTTCAAGCTGGGCTTGGCGACAAATTTGTAAGGTTAGAGACATCTTTCGAGCTGGCTACTCAGGAACTACATGGTGTGCAGCAGATGGAATTTATTCCATTCAGAGAGGATATTCTTGGTTGTGTGGGTCATCATCAAGGGTGCCTTGGGCACACTGTCTTTGGCACAGATTTAATCTCCCCAAATGGTCCTTTGTGGCCTGGTTAGCAAGGTGGCAGCGGCTGCTGACCTTGGCTAGGCTGCTCAAATTTGGTGCTGTGGTGGATGTTGTTTGCTATCTGTGTGGTCAGAGCAATGAGGACTGTGACCACTTGTTCTTCTGCTGTGCTTATAGCTCGCACTGTACTACTCTACTTGAGGCATGGCTGGGTTTTTGTGTTGCAGGGGAGTCTTGGAAAAGGCTGTATAGGAGAAGGAACTTGACCAGATTTCAACGTGCTGTCGGTTCTGCTGCTGTAAATGGGTTAATTTACAATATTTGGTTCCAACGCAACAAGTGTAGATTGGAATCTACTTTGATGATGCCTCAACTGATTGTCGCACAAGTTAAGAATTTGTTGCTAACTAGGATTGATGTATTGAATGTTTCTAATCTTAGTAGACGAGACAATTTGTGGTTATCTAGATTGAGAAGGTAGGAGATGTAGGACTATCCTCTTCCCTTTGTTGAAAACTTGATGTATTGACATTGGCATGTCTTGGTTTGGAATTTAATATAGCTTACTTCTTACCAAAAAATTATCTTAGTGGTTAAGTCATTTTGTTTTGGCCCGAATTTCGGTTTTCGTGTTTCGGTTTTTGTCGTGTTTTTCGGTTTTGGCTTGAAATAAAATAATATTAGGTTATATTATTTTATGGTATCGTGGAGTCTTGTTTTGTGAAAATGTGACACGGGACGCACTTTGGCCCGTTTTGAGTGTTGTGTTAGTGTGCGTTTTGGGTCGTTTTTGTAACTTTGGGCCATTTTGTAGCTAGTTGGGCTGTTTTTGTGACTTGGCTTAATAAGACGTTCCTGTATCGTGCTTACAATGACTAAGAGTGACATTCATTTTTATGATTATGCAAATCCAAATTAATACGCTAAAAATGACTAAAATACGTTTTAGACACTTTTGTACCGTTTCGACTCTTTTAAAAGCATGCATGAAAGTCGTTTTCATCATCGGGTTTGTTTTTGGGGGGGTACGGATACGGGTATCTACAGATCCCTACATGGATTGACTGAACTCAAGTAAGACTCAAGCTGCCTACGTACCCATAAAACGAGTTTGGCGTTTTACGAGATCAAGCCGACGTAGTTCCTGATTTTTTTTCGTAGTTTATCCTCGTACTAAGGAGTCTTGATCGACAGTTTAACCTCGTGCTTAGGAGCGTTTTTCGAACATTTTATCCTCGTGCTAAGGAGCTTTGATTTGCAATTTTAAGCTCGTGCTTAGGAGCGTTTATATGCAGTTTTTGACTCTTGCTTAGGAGGTCAATGTGCAGTTTAAACTCGAGTTTAGAAGCATTTTTCTTTTGAGAATTTAATGACGAAGTTGATTTTCTTCTCCGTCGGAAGTATCCTCGTCAGTAGAAGAATGTTTTTTTTCTTCGCCTTCATTTTTTGATGACCATTGTTTCATTTCTTTGTCCGACTGAAAATATGTATTTCGCCTTGCAGAGATTTTCAGGGGCGCGATACGGGTGTCGTTTATATCCTCCGTGGACTTTTCCATCTCTTGGATCGATTTTGAACGACGAAAAAGTTTCCCCCCATGACGAGTGATGGTGATCTCCATGTCATGAGCTCGTGTCGCCAACTATTGAAACGTCCTTGGCTTAATTCGTTGGAATGTATACCAAGTCCAAATTCATCCCTTGGATGCACATTTCCACCGCTGAAGGTTCGGAAAGACAGTCTTGCATTCGAAGCTTAGTGTACGCCAACGATTGATGTAATCGATGACAGACTCGCCTTTTCTTTGCTTCGTTTTGGTTAACTCGACCATGCTAACCAGACGACGGGTATTTTAGAAGCGTTGAAGAAACTCATCTTCCATTTGCCCCCAACTGTTGATCGATTGATGAGCCAAGTCGGTGTACCAGTCGAAGGCGATTCCGCTGAGGCTGCGTACGAATTGTTTCACCAGAACATCTCCTTCCGTGCCAGCATTGTTACAAGTCTCGACGAAGTGGGCTATATGTTGTCTTGGATTTTCTTTTCCATCAAATTGTTGGAATTTTGGTGGCTTGTATCCAAGAGGCATTTCCAAGTGATCGATTCTTTTCGTATACGGCTTTACGTAGTGATGACCACCTCGAGGAGTTTCGCCGAACTGCATATTTAGGGCGTTCGAAATCATTTCTTGTACGTCTTCCACGGTGAATGATCTACTCAAACCGCATTTCTTTGATTCGTTATCGCCATTGTTGGACGCGTCGTCGTCGTTGTTTTTCTCGTTATGCTTCGACGATTCCGGGCGCTCTTCTAACTTCTTTTTCAACGACGAAATTTGTGTAGATACTCGTATCCGTACCCCCCAAATACAAACCCTGTGATGAAATGAACTTTTCACAAAAAAGCATGTTTTTAACGTAATGTCAAAACGGTACATTTTGTCGAAAACATTTTAAGTCGTTTAACGCATAAATGATTTATTTGCATGTCGTGTAAAATGAGTATTCGTTTAGTCATTTTATTTAAGCCGACCCAACACAAAAACAAGCCTTTTCCCACACAAGAAAAGCCCACAAAAGCACCTAAGCACGCCTCCCGAGGCGTCAGACGCTCAAACCGAGCACACGTCTAAACACATTTCACAAAAACAATTCAATACAAAACAAAAACACTATTCGGCCCGAGACCCGAAAAACACACAAAAAGGCCCAAGCACTCGAAACGGACCAAAGCGCGTCCCGAGTCACATTCTTACAAAACAAAATCTCACAGAGTCGTAAAATAATATATTACAATATTATTTTATTTCGAGCCAAAATCGAAAAACACGACGAAAAACCGAAACACGAAACACGAAAACGGAGCCGAGAAATCAAGTCGATTCCCGGCCCCTAAAGTCAACAACCAACAAACATAAACCTGCAACACGAAACACACCCATACTCATGTACGTATGCACATACGCAAGGCACAAATACGTCACAAAAAAGCGGCAAAACAAAGGAAAAATCGCCTGTTAACTGGCGATTTAACAGAAAATCACCAGTCAACTGGCGATTTTCCTTTAAATCGCCAGTTGACTGGCGATTTTCTGGTAAATCGCTAGTTAACAGGCGATTTTCCCAGTCCTCTGCACTTTGGCGGCTCGAAATCCCTATATATACACCCCTTATTCGACTCATTTTACTCATGAATTATCATCACTCTCTTCTCTATCTATACCTTCACACTTGACTCATACGGGTTCCTGACCCGACCCGGTATTGGCATTGCGAACCCGTATTCGCAATACGGCCAGATTGATTCAGATTTCTAAATCCGTCTTAAACCTCGCCAATATCGCATAAGCAACGACACAATTAACAATGAACAAACGGACACCACTTTACATTATGCAAATTCTCATTTACGCATTAAACGACTAAACATGATTTCGACAAAATTTGTACTGTCTTCATTAGTCTTAAAGCATGCAAAACTGAGGGTTTTTAAACAAACTTTTACATACACATGAGTCGGAAAATAGCATTTAAATGATTATTCAAACAATGAATTATTGTTTTGTGCACATTTCCTATAGCAACCCGTCATAGCTTTGACGTATACATTTGCTTTTACGCATATTTATCGAGTCACATATCGCACTTGTACGTAGCGGTTTGCATTTGCTCAAACATCGAATTATACACTGTTTTCAAGCTAGTAATGGCTACTTTTACGTATGCTTTTCAATTACAGTTTTTCATAAAACATTTTGACAAACTTTTAGAGAGTACCCTCACCCCGAACCCGCTCTGGTTTCACAATTGCCTTAGACGGATAGGTATCGACGCACCTTAAACTCTAAGATTCGCGTCTTCGAGTCCAAGACGCGCCGAACGGGTCCAAATTCCCTCATAATTTGGTGGCGACTCCGAAAACGGCTTTTAAATGATTTTTCAATATTTCTTTAAAATGCTTTAAACAAATTACGCAATGACATCCCCATAGCAATTCGAGCAAGACCCGCAGAGCGCGCTTTTACGCGCCGCTCTTTCACATTATTTTTCCCGCGCCGTGCATTCCGCCCCATGACACATTTCGAGGGCGGGCGCGAGCGGGGCGTCGAGAAGGGATCCCGATCCGGTATCCTGGCCTCAGTTGGCGACTCCGCTGGGGACGAGCTGTTTTTATTTTTTTAAGAAAATTAGCTTTTTCTTTTATTTAAAAACACAAGAGGTGAAACTTGAAAACTTGAAAACAGTTTTATGTAAGTTTATATCCGTATATAGACCATTAAATTCACAGGATTATAATGAAAACTTTTATAAGATTTAAAGTCATAAATAGAAATTGCATAATAAAACAATAAGATTTAGAATTAACCTTTAATCCTAATGAATTTGGCCTAAGATCAATATCAAAAGTATGGTATCTCCTAATAATCTCACCCAAGATGTGTTCTTGATATGCCTTTGAGTTTGCTAGAATAATTAGAGAGAAAACTGGTTTTCTTTTCTTTAGGTTTTTGTGTTGTAGAAGAAGTAATGAATTAGGATGAATTAGAGAAAGATTAGGAAAGCAATTATACCCCTAATACTCCCTTGATGGCCAGCCCACATCTTCTATTTGGGGAGATTTAGTTCTCCTCAAATACTCTACTTGTTGACCAAGATACAAAGTGTATCGGGACAGAATGTATCTGGACACTTTTCTCTTGGTCATTTTAGCTTATAGTATAATGCATTTTATTACTAGTGTCATCTGAATGGACCGACTATCATATATTATAAATATCCTTATATTCAAAATTTACTAATTAATTATAACAGTTTATATTTAATTTGCTTGCATTATACACCACAATTAAATCTAACATTTTATATTCAATTCACGAATTACATTTAATTCGCCTCAGCTAAAATTATTTAATCAGTATTAAATAGCCGTACCACCATTACACTGACTAACATTTTAGTCAGTAATTTCATCACATTTGACTAACCTTTTAGTCAACAACACTGACTAACCGTTTAGTCATAAATTAAGGCATCAATATGATCATTTTTCAAATAATTATATTTCTCAAACACATCCTTTAGGTGTGACTCTTAGGGACCAGTTGATCACCGCTATCTGTATGACAATAACGTCAAACTTATCTAGCAAGCCAACCGTTATTGATAAACGTTAATCAACTGATTAAATACAAAATGTACCTTGTGTACCTTTAGAGATTTATTTATGTTATTGCACTCACTGTGGAGGACACTAACCCCAACAATCTCCCACTTGTCCGTACAAGTGTAGGTGCGATAACCGATTCTCATATCCATAATAAATTTCTCCCACTCAATGTAAACCAATTTGCGAAGTCCGTACTTTCAAAGGTCGTAGTTCACAAGTGATCAGAATCAAGAGTGGTTTCCCCGACTAGAGAGTAACTTTACTGATAAACGAATCAATATTCGAGCATGGCCATGCATTTTCAGTTACAGCTCCTCGAGTGGCCCTGAGAAAAAGTATTATAACTCGATATAAGTTGGATATTTCCCTCAACTCGAATCCTGCAGATGTAAGCGCAGCATGAAATGACCCAGTGAAAATCTACTTGGCCTCCTATTACGGTCGAGCGTGAGAAAGAAACCAAAGCCACCCAAAATCTGCCTTAATCTCAAGAGACAGTCGATAGTCAAAAGAATTGACTCTAGGAACACTATGGATGTCCTATCCACGACCCGGCACCTAATGTTCTGAAACAATTAGGACTCCATGTAGTCGTCACAAAAATTGTCCTGCGCGATTTCAGTAAACCCGCATCTGTGATCGATCAGTCAACAGTTTGACTTATGGCTCGTTGAACCCACCATCAATCGACGTCACAAAATAATCGCCAGAGCTATCAGCTCATGTAGGCGTTTACGGACCAAAACAAATATAATGTTGTCCAGTTCACTTTGAGGTGGTCAACGTTGTCTGCACAACCCTCATGAAAAACAATATATAAAAAAAAACGATGATGTTATAAATAGTATATGAAAAAGATACATTTATCCAATCCACGTCAAGTACTATTATAACCAGGAACACGTTTAATTCTCATGAAGATAACGTGCCCTTCATACTTATCATATACTGGCGTACATATACGGACTAGTTCTTTGGACTTTAGGTTACGCGGCCTGGAAGATGGCACCTCTATTAACATAATAGATGGTGATAGTGTCATTCGAACTAGGAACTACGATTAGTCCTTGTAAAAGCGACGCATCCATACGACTTCCTCGCAACTAAATAGCATAGTACTCGGACACGATCGTAGAATCTACTATGACACTATATTTTGGAACTTTGCAAATTAATCGCATCGCCATAAAGAGTAAAGACGAATCCGAGCTGAGACGTTGAGTCATCTCGATTCGTGTAGAAGTTAGCGTCTGCGCAACTGATTGCGCATAGCCTTATAGCACCTCCATAAGTCAATACCCATTTCAGATGCCACGCGTGCGCTGCGTGAGCATATTATGGCATACATGAGCGATCCTACTGCCGAAGCATAAGGAACACGACTTGGTCATACTGAATCTCTCAAGAATCTTTTCTATATAAGACTCCTGACTGAGGGATAACATCCGTCGTGATCTATCTCTATAGATACGGGTCTCCAAAATTCGGTGTGCCTCACTCGGATCTTTCATCCGGAAATGGTTACGTAACCAAACTTTACCGAAGTTAAGAGAGGTATGTCATTCCCAATCAAGAGTATGTCATCGACGTCTGATTAGGAGGACAATCTTGCTCCCTCTCGACTTGATATATAGGCATGGTTCCTCGACTGATCGAGCGAATCCATTCTCCTTTATCACTTGGTCGAAGCGATGATTCCAACTCCGTGAAGCTTGCTTAAGTCCATAGATGGAACGCTTAAGCTTGCAAACCTTCTTAGGATTTTTAGGATCCGTGTAACCTTCGGGTTGTACCATGTACAACTCCTCCTCCAAATAACCGTTTAAGAAGGCGGTTTTCACGTCCATTTGCCAAATTTCATAGTCATGAAAGACGGCAATCGGTAAGAGTATCCGAATGGAACGAAGCATGACTACGGGTGCAAAAATCTCATCATAGTGCAACCCTTGAACTTGAGTGAAACCCTTTGCCACTAGTCGTGCCTTGTATATATCTGGTTGTCCTTCTACAGATCGCTTTATCTGGTAAAGCCATTTGCACTGAAAAGGCCTAGCCTTATCAGGTAAGTCAACCAGATCCCATACATCGTTCTCGTACATAGAGTCCATCTCGGATTGCATGGCTTCTTGCCATAGCTTTGAGTCAGAACATGTCATGGCACCTTTATAGGTTACGGGTTCGTTACTCTCAAGGAGTAAAACGTCGTCTCTCCCATTCTCCTCAACCATACCGATGTATCTATCTGGAGGAATGGAGAGTCTACCCGACCTTTTAGGTTCCAAGGGAATATTAACCGCAGCAGACGAAGAAGGAACAGTTTCCTCCATTGGTTGCTTGGTTGTTGGTTCAGGAATCTCCGACAGATCGAAGGTTCTATTACTTCTCTTGTCTTCGAGAAACTCTTTCTCTAAGAACTTCGCACTAGCCGCAACAAAAACACGGTGTTCGGTAGGCGAATAGAAGTAATGACCAAACATTCCTTTTGGATAACCAATAAAGTATGTTTTGACCGATCGCGGGCCGAGCTTATCCTCGTGTCAACTACTTGACATAAGCCTCGCACCCCCAAACCCGAATAAAGGACAAGTTAGGAACCGTTCCCTTCCATAACTCGTATGGAGTCTTGTCACTTGACTTTAGCCTGGACTTCTGTAAGTATAAGAGCAGCTGACAAAAGAGCATAGCCCCATATTGAGTCAGATACAACCGTGTGACTCATCATGGATCGAACCATATCAAGTAATGTTCGATTCCTGCGTTCGGACACACCATTGATTGTGGTATTAGGGTGGAGTTAAGCGTAATACTATCCCGCGGCCTTCAGGTGTCGATCAACTTCGGTTGAAAGATATTCACCACCACGATCTGAACGTAGTGCTTTTATCTTTCTATCCAGTTGGTTCTCAACCTTATTCTGGAATTCCTTGAACTTGTCGAAGGACTCACTTTTATGCTTCATTAAGTAGACATAACCATATCTACTCAAATCGTCTGTGAAAGTGATAAAATACCTATAGCCATCTCTAGCGTTGATTGACATAGGACCACACACATCAGTATGTATGAGTCCTAATAGGTCAGCAGCGCGCATTCCAACACCTTTGAAGGAAATTCGAGACATTTTGCCTATAAGACATGATTCACATGTGCCAAAAGTTTCATAGTCAAATGGGGCGATTGTCCCATTATCAATGAGCTTTTTCACGCGTTTCTCATTTATGTGTCCTATACGGCAATGCCATAGATAGGTTTGATCTTTGTCACCAACCTTTGCTTTCTTGTTACTCACATGCATGATTTCTGTGGTTTGATCTAAAACATAAATTCCGTTCATGGAAACAGCTTTACCATAAATCATTTCATTCATAGAGAAAATACAGCTATTATTCTTTATTGAAAATGAAAATCCGTCTTTATCAAGAACGGATACAGAAATAATGTTTTTAGATAAACTAGGTACATAGTAACAGTTATTCAGAAATAACTCAAATCCACTCGGGAGTTGGATTACATATGTTCTCGAAATGGCAAAGAACTCTTGCTCCATTCCCCACTCGCACAGATGAGAACCATAACCAGTACCAAGTACCCAAGTTTCGAAACTTGCATGGTTAATCTCAATCATGTGAATAAAAGAAGACATACAAACAGGAATGACGTGGCCTGCTTTTATGTCCTCAGCATACACGGGACAGTTCCGCCTCCAATGCCCAGACTTGTGGCAATGGTGGCACTCCATGCTTTGCTTCGCTTTTGCCTTGCCTTGTGAGCTACCTCTAGACTCACCAGGCCCACTCTTCGCAACCACTGGCTTTTTAAACTTTGGCTTACCTACAGTTAGGTTAGCTGGAGCCTTACCCTTACCCCTATGCTTGTTGCCTATCATGAGAACATCTTGTATCATGCTCCCACTCAACTTCAGATCACTCTCCGTCTGTACGAGAAGTGAATGAAGTTCATGCAAACTTTTCTGCATGTCGTTCATGTAATAGTTTGCCCTAAAGAGGGCATACCCATCATGAAGAAAGTGGAGTACTCGATCAATGACGATCTTCTCATCGATCTTGCAACCAAACTCCTCCAGTTTCTCAACATTCTCGATCATGTCGAGAAGGTGTGGACCAACCGGTTGGCCCTTCTAGAGTCTTGCTTAAAAGAAACGAGTGGTATACTCGTAACTTCTGATTCTCGGCGCTTTCGAGAACTCTTAAGTTAGGGTGGTGAAAATCTTGTTTGCACCTTGGGTAATGAATCGTCTTTGCAAATTGGATTCCATTGCATTGATGAGCACGTTCCTTAACGCACCCGCCTCCATCATGAAATCACTATTAGCAACTACTTCATTTGCTCCTGCATCGGGAGCTGGTTTAGCCGGCAGTGGCTCAGTCAAGTACTTGAGCTTGCCGTCAGCTATGGCAGCATTCCGTAATGTGGCCTCCCAATCAAAAAAATTGGACCCATCACTCTTCAGTCGAGTGGACTGATTGATGCTGTCCATAAAAATTCTAAGCCATGATTCGCGTGTTAGTGTGGCACTTGGCATTGGTTAAATCGACGCGTCTGACCATTTGTTATAGTAGTTATATCTGTATATAACGAATTTGATACTGTGAAAAGAGAGAAGAAGCGAGAAGATAAGAATACATCGTTTTAAAGGTTTAAGTCGTAAGCAATAACGGTTTAATGCAATGACTCGTGCACTCATATAATCGACCTCCCTCGAGAATTATATAAGCGATCCCAAGACTCAATTTCTTTAAATTGATAAGCCAACCTCTTGGCTAATTCTACTGTTAGAATTCTTGGTCGTTAGATTTCAGTAAATCCTATCTATTAGTCCACTATAACTACGAGATATTACTCGAACAATAGTGTTGAGGTAAAATAGGTCAACACATACTACTTACCCAACGTAGAAGGGGTCATGTGGAGAGTAAGGTCCTACATGCCTACCGACGAAGAAGGGGCTCGTAGCATGCTTTTCCTATAAAGACTAATCTCAATTTTAGAATAGAGGAAGGTCCCATCATCTCATTTTAATTCATTTTAAGTGAACTAATATCTAGCATTTACGTGAATGATTAATTTGAGGTGATAGCCCTAAACGAGTGACATCCGTATGTCAATGATCTAGGATGCAACTATATGATCCATTTTCATGCATATTAGGTGGTTTGGTCTAGTTTAGGCGGAATATGATGCTACTATCTAACGTGAATGCAATGAAAACGGTAAAGAAAACGCAAAAATGAAAAACACCTAGTGTGGCCTATCCCTATGAAAATAAAGACAAATACAAATTGGAATCCATCCTTGGACCCTAAGCTTGTCTTCATTCTTCATCTCGGGCTTTAAGTGGGAGTCCATCTTGAATCTTCATCTTGAATCTTCTCAAAATTACATTTTTGGATTACAAAAATAAACCTATTTACATTCTAATTCAAAATATGCCAAAATTAAAAATATTACAAAATGGGAGATTCGAGATCTCAAAAATACAACCAAAATTATGTTTCCTTCGTTACGAAAACATAATCTTCTAAGGCCACACTAGTAAATTACAACCGTTTGTACAAAAATTAATGCGTAATATAAACCATTCATTCAAACATTCATTCACAAAAAAAACATCAACTAAACAAGAAAAAAACCAATGCATACAATAGATTGATTATCCAAACCACCTCTTTTTAAATGATTATCATTATACAACAATTCCTTAATTGTTCATAATATCTTAATCAAAACAATAATCCAAAATTTATATTATCAGTATAACATAAATTAGGTCACAAAATATCTTAAACTGCTTTAAAATATTTGGTATCAAATATTATGAACCTTTTCATAATAAAACAATATTCATTATCATTATAACAAATATAGCAAGATAATTTAATATCCAAAAATAATAAGATTTTCGGCAAAATCAAATAAAACAATAATTTCCAAAATAAACAAAGAATTTCGGCCAAATTAGAAAAAAAAATAGATCCGAATTTTTTTTTTTTTTTATTAAAATTAATTCATACGGCCAAAAATAAAAACAAGAATTTTGGAAAAGTAATTCGGCCAAAATAAAAAAAGGTGAATTAAACAGTTTTAATTCGTTTGTGCTAATAATTAGATCGATACTTATTCAATTTTAATCCGTATTAAACATTGATTTAAGAGATTCAATTTAACCTTTTAAATTAAACAACTTAAAACTGATAGATCTAAAGATTAGCAAACAATATGTTCATTAACATACAAAAATTTTGGTCCTTTTATGTTTTAATTCAATCGGTATTAAATTAAAACCTACACAAAATCATATATTATAGTTTTAACATCTTAAAACATTGATAATTATGAATCAAAAGACCAAAACATAGCCAAAAACATCACAAAAACACACGGCAAAAACAGAAAATCAATTCATTCAATTCGGCCATGTCTCAAAATTGTTTAAAATTTATACAAAATCGATTTTTATGAAAACCTTATAAAAATTTCATGTGCCCTAAGGCTTTGATACCACTTGTAAGTTTATATCCGTATATAGACCATTAAATTCACAGGATTATAATGAAAACTTTTATAAGATTTAAAGTCATAAATAGAAATTGCATAATAAAACAATAAGATTTAGAATTAACCTTTAATCCTAATGAATTTGGCCTAAGATCAATACCAAAAGTATGGTATCTCCTAATAATCTCACCCAAGATGTGTTGTTGATATGCCTTTGAGTTTGCTAGAATAATTAGAGAGAAAACTGGTTTTCTTTTCTTTAGGTTTTTGTGTTGTAGAAGAAGTAATGAATTAGGATGAATTAGAGAAAGATTAGGAAAGCAATTATACCCCTAATACTCCCTTGATGGCCGGCCCACATCTTCTATTTGGGGAGATTTAGTTCTCCTCAAATACTCTACTTGTTGACCAAGATACAAAGTGTATCGGGACAGAATGTATCTGGACACTTTTCTCTTGGTCATTTTAGCTTATAGTATAATGCATTTTATTACTAGTGTCATCTGAATGGACCGACTATCATATATTATAAATATCCTTATATTCATAATTTACTAATTAATTATAACAGTTTATATTTAATTTGCTTGCATTATACACCACAATTAAATATAACATTTTATATTCAATTCACGAATTACATTTAATTCGCCTCAGCTAAAATTATTTAATCAGTATTAAATAGCCGTACCACCATTACACTGACTAACATTTTAGTCAGTAATATCATCACATTTGACTAACCTTTTAGTCAACAACACTGACTAACCGTTTAGTCATAAATTAAGGCATCAATATGATCATTTTTCAAATAATTATATTTCTCAAACACATCCTTTAGGTGTGACTCTTAGGGACCAGTTGATCACCGCCATCTGTATGACAATAACGTCAAACTTATCTAGCAAGCCAACCGTTATTGATAAACGTTAATCAACTGATTAAATACAAAATGTACCCTGTGTACCTTTAGAGATTTATTTATGTTATTGCACTCACTGTGGAGGACACTAACCCCAACATTTTAAATTCGATGTTTGAGCACATGAAACCGTTTGAGTCGAATCCTCCTGATTCATAACCACACCCTTCGAGGGACGGCCCCAAGTAAGAACTCTCTTCCTAAGTGAGTATACTCTGGACACGTCGATCTCTCACCCTTCCACGATCACAAGTATGACATTCGTACAAGTGAATCGTAGCAGTCAAACTCGAACGCTCTAGACCCCGTATTGAATCCACACTAATGTGTGTGATCTTGCGGATAACTCTACACAAACGTTGCGGGAATGACCGGAAGGAACCTTACCCTGAAAGCCAAAAACCCGTGTCTATACGTACAAATGCGAGGCTATAGTACCCTCACTATAGCCGTCTTTCAAAATGCATCATACATACGCACTCTACAACATTGCATTTACATTTTCAAAAAGAAATGAACGAACAGTTCTTTTTTTTTTGCCACATTTGAAATAACATTTTTCAAAACCTTTCGTATAAGCCGGCTGACCTATAGTCATTTCGGCTTAGCACGACAACACAGTCTTTCAAAACGCCCGCGAATTCGTAGGGCCTTTCAAAAACGTAAACGGATTACGCGACTCACGGTCACTGTAATTCATTTATAGCAAAACATTTTCACATTGCAAAACCAGGGATTATCAACATATTCCTGCTAAACTTACTCAAAATAAACGGCCTCGGCCTTTTACAAACTTTTTCGCAAAACTCTCGTCGAGTCGATTGACCTCTAGTCACTTCGACTTGACAAACATCTCTTACAAACAAACAAAACTCGGGAATGGTCATACCCAATCCCGTCATTCTATTGAATCGACCGACCTACGCCATTTGACTCGATTCATTTACCTGAAAACACGTAAAGCGATCAAAACCGTTTTACACATTTTAACATCCCCACTCGACTAGCCTATACCGTCTCAGTCGGATTCAAAAACTTTTCATTGCAATCCAACAATGAGCCCACGACGACATGCTGTTAATATGGGCCCCTAGGATTCAAGCACAAAGCGTCTTTTACATCGAGAATGGAAACGCGTCAACGCGTTTCTAACTCAAAAGTCTTCCCAACATTTCGTCAAAACACGACGAGCTGTTTTAACAATACTCACAACTCATTTTTGAAATAAGCGTTTTTCAAAAATTTTGCAAACCGACTAACAACCATATTGGCTTTTAACCAAAACAAACAATCTTTTCAAAACAAAACCCGGGAATAATCACCAAATTCCCGTCGACATTTCAAAAGCATGAGCAGACTACATAACTCCTCGTCGTCGTAGTCCTTTTAATACAAACCTTTTTATGCAAAGCAAACTCAAGGATGACAACATGTCCTCGATGATTTTTCACGACACATTGAACGACCTATGCCCGTTTTAAGCATTTTTGAAATAACATTTTTCAAAATTCTTCAAACAAATCAGCTCACGGCCATTTCACCCAATCACACTTTTACAACTAAGCAAACACGGGAATACCCAAAAGCAATCCCTGAGCAAACACGGGAATGCCCAAAAGCAATCCCTGAGCAAACACGGGAATGCCCAAAAGCAATCCCTAAGCAAACACGGGAATGCCCAGAAGCAATCCCTAAGCAAAGCCCGGGAATGCCCAAAAGCACTCCCTCGGACTTTTCCCACGGTCATTTCGGCCTAAGCATCATTTTTACAATCAAGCAAAGCCCGGGAATGCCCAAAAGCACTCCCTCGGACTTTTCCCACGGCCATTTCAGGCCAAAGCATCATTTTTACAATCAAGCAAAGCCCGGGGAATGCCCAAAAGCAATCCCTAAGCAAACACGGGAATGCCCAAAAGCAATCCCTAATCAAAGCCCGGGAATGCCCAAAAGCACTCCCTCGGACTTTTTCCACGGCCATTTCAGGCCCAAGCATCATCTTAACAATCAAGCAAAGCCTGGGAATGCCCAAAAGCACTCCCTCGGACTTTTACAACCAAGCAAAGCCCGGGAACGCCTAAACGCACTCCCGCAGGCTTTTTCTTCGGCTATTTTAGCCCAAGGATCACTTTTACAACCAAGCAAATCCAGGAATGCCCAAGCGTAGTCCTGCGGACTTTTTCATCTAGTCTGAACGACCTATAGTCGCGCCGACTAAGCACCTTCAAAGCAAAAACGGCAGCACGTGCAGGACCGTTCTCATCGCATTTCAAGCATCTCCGACTTAACTAGCTAAACGCTCTCAAGTCGAATCCTTTTCCATGCATCTAGGCTCGAGCCCTCAACGATGAACCGTTAACATGGGCTCGACAGATACAAAGAAAACATGTTTTAACATCGAGACGAGATGCACGCACGCATTCTCGCCTCAAAAAGGCTTCCTAGGCACAACATCGTTCCTAAAGCCACACACTCTCATTTTTGAAATAAGCTCTTTTCAAAAATCTTATCACTTTTGCAAAACAAGCAACACACTCTCATTTTTGAAATAAGCTCTTTTCGAAAATATCCGTGTTTTTACAAGACAAGCAAAACTTTTGCATTTTGAAATAATCACGTTTCAAAATTCCCTCAACTTCGAAATAAACACTTTTCAAAATCCCGGGTCAAACCAAATAGTGTTTCACTATTTCGATTTGACCCACTAAGCACTCTTTACAAGTCACTCGGGAATAATCATCACATTCCCGAATCTTGTCAAAGCACAAATAGACTACATGGCCCTTGGCCATCGTAACCTATTTATCTCAAAGCATTTTCATAAAGCGAATTGAAACCCAAGAATCTCGTCAAATTCTTGGAAATTTTTCATTCTAAGCGGCCCGTGGCCCTTCACTTTTTGAAATAACATTTTTCAAAATTTCCGTGTCAAGTCAACTAGTCTGTACCTAGTTCGATTTGACCCAATCATAAATCTTTGCAACCGTCCGGGAATAATCACTACATTCCCGAGACCTTACAAAAACGTCAATGGATTACATGACTCGCGGTCATCGTATGCCATCAATTTCTAGCAAAACACTTTCACAAGCCCAAACCCAAGAATTACACAATATTCTTGTTGGACTTTATGCGGCCCCGGGCCTTCTCAACTTTTCAAATAAAGCACTTTGCAAATCTCATTGGGCCAAACGACTCAAAGTCGGCCTGATTCAATAAAACATCATCTTTTACAAGCAAGCAAAGCCCGAGAATGGCCATGCCCAATCTCGCAGTCTTTTCATTGGTTCGAATGGCCCATAACCATCTCGACCCGATTCCTCTCAAGCAAAAAGCATGTGGACATACAAACCTACCCACATCCTACTGAACTAGCTTATCGCTAACGCGGGTTCACTCCATGCAATTCTATCGCAGTCCTACGATAGGCCCACGACGACACGCCGTCAACATGCGCCAATCGGATTCAATGAAAACTCTTTAAACATCAAGTCAGAAACGTGTCAATGCGTCTCTAGCTCAAACACTTCCCGAACATTTTGTCAAAGCACGACAAGCGGTTTTCACAAAATCCTCATCACATTTTTGAAATAACAAATTTTCAAAAATCGCTCCCTCGAACCGAATGACCCATAGTCATGATGGTTTGACCCACACAAGCAATCTCTTCAAAGCATCCAAGAATAATCACTTTATTCTTGTGACATTTTCAAAACATAAATGAGCTACGTGACTCGCCGTCATAGTAACCCATTTATTACAAAGCATTTTCAAACCTGAGACTGGTAACCCATTCTCGTAGACCTCTTCTCGAAAGCAAATCAAGCGGCTCACGACCTTTTAACATCTCTTTCGAAATAAGCACTTTTCGAAATCTACGGTTCAAATGGCCTACCGCCATTTTAATCCAAACATCTCTCTTTCACGAAACAACACAACTCGGGAATGAACTAGCATCATCCCACGGTTTCTCCACAGTTAGACCAAGTGGCTCATCGTCGCTTCAATCTAACCCTCCTTCAAACAAAATGCATGAAAACGAGCATAACCTTCTTCATCGCATTTTCAAACATCCTCGATTCAATAGCCTATCGCTACTCCGAGTCGACTCACGCTTTCATCGTAATCCAACGACAAGCCCATAACGACACACCGTTAACACGGGCTTATCGGATTCAATCTCAAAACATCTTTTGCATCGAGCCAAAATGTGACCACGCATTTCCGCTCAACAAAGCATCCCGCTTTTGTCGAAAACAAAACTTTTGCAAGATCAAAGTCGTTCACGCAAGAATCAACCACATTTGAGACATGCGCTTCTCGAGCATCCAGCAAAGCATCCATCAAAGCACCAATGACGGTCTCGCGGACCACATGAAGCGGCTTGCAATGTTTTCAATACGGGTCGAGTCTTAAGCGTCGAGTCATCCCTATCGGTCTAGGACAATCGAGTCTTTGACGTACGACATTTTAACGAATCGATAAAGGAACAAGTTTGCCCACAAACTCAGCTTCTTTTTTCTTACACAAAAATCATTTTGCACCGACATACATTGCGTCCTAGGAGTAGTCATCCGAAGGAGGTCTGGACCGGATACAAAGGTCAAAGACAGCGACAATACAAGACACAAAAACAAGAAGGCTTCCGACGACTAAACACCTAAGGTTCGGTAGTGTGGATACTCATATCCGTACCCTCCCAAACAAAACCCTGTGATGTATCACGGACTTTTATTACGCACGCTTTAACGTTGACTTAAACGGTTCTAACTAATGTCGAATTCATTTTGAGTCGTTTTAAATGTTAAAATGTTTAAGGTCGCTTCACATCGCTTTAAATAAACGTTCATTTTGTCCATTTGGCGTCTAGCTAGGTCCTTCTCCCGCTTCATTTGGCATGAGCTTCGCATTTGCACTACAATTAGCCCTTTTACATTAACAAGGTCTAATTCAGCATTCCAAAATTCCTAAATTTAGGCCCGGTGGCTAAATCTTCCCTTTAGCCCCCTCTTACACGAAATACGGCTTCACGTCTTACCTTATTTCACAAAAACTATGCAAACACACCCTTTTCATTTTTCCGGGTCTCGGGCCCAAAACCGAGCCCAAACCCAGCCTTTGGCCCGCACTCCAAAGCCCTAAACATCAAAATATCTCAGAAATATCCCAGCTGTTTTCTTGAGCTACACGTTTGAGATTATCACGTAATCTTTCAAAGATATAATTCAACCGAAACTAGGAAACTAGACTAAAACCACACCTTCAAACCGCATAAGCTTATGCGGTTTGGAGAGGCAACCGCATAAGCCTATGCGGTTTGCCCTGGCAACCGCATAAGGCTATGCGGTTCCTAGGCCTGGTTCTATCCCCGGATTTCCTAATTTCTCCGAAGTCTTTAGTATATATACACCCCTATACCCCGACCTCAAATACACAATTCACAACCAGAATACATCTTACATACAGTTTCTCACATCATACACACTTCAAAACCCTCACAAAGCCTCAAGCACTCAAATCCTTGAGTTCAACACACCATCCCGTGTTGAATTCATCCTCCTTTTAAGTTCAAGAAGCGAAGCTCTGCCCAGATCTGAAGCGTCAGGACAAGGTAGGTACCGATCCACTTGGATCAAAGCTTTTTCTTATTTTCTATGGACTAACCAAGGGGTCTACACTTTAGCGCCCGCCGCTTTGGCACCCAGCGCGCTTGCAATCCAAGTGTTCTATTTACTTCGGGTACACTCCATATCCGATGACACGCCAAAGTCGCATAAGCAACCGACCTTATAAAATAAACCAATGGACAATTGAACTTTATTTTATTTGCATGCATCTTGCACCTTCTTATTTTGCATTAAATCAACTTAAACAATGAATTCGACCTTTAACTGAACCGTATTCGTTAACAAGTTAAACATGCTAAACTGAGGGTTTTAATCAATCTTTTTGCATCTACATCTGCATTCTTTTAAAAACTTATCGCACTTGTACGTAGCGATAAAATTAGCTCAAATATCATCTTACAAGGATTGTTCTAGGTCAGTAGAGGCTATTTTTACATAGGCTTTTCTAAAAGGTTTTCATAAATCGTTATTTGAATTAACTCTTTTTCTAAAGTACCCTACTTGAATCCAACTGGTTTCACAGCCTTAGATCTAGGGGTGTCGGCGTGCTCCAAAATCTAGGACATGGTTTTAACTTAGAACATGGTAGCAGGTTCCTAATTTCCGCGATAATTAGGTGGGGACTCCATGTGATTCTTAAAGGTTTTTCCAACTTAATCTTTTTTAACTTTAAAATCCGCCCTTAAGCAAGACGCCGAGTTGGGTCCCTCGACGCGGTTCCCGGGTTCCACAGTTTGGCGACTCCGCTGGGGAAAATTTTATTTTTAAAACTTAAAACTAGCTTTTTCTTTTTAAAAATAAAGAGGTGAAACTTGAAAGTCTTGAACAATCCAAGTATACATATTTGAGTTATGCACATTCGTTTAGAGTCCATTCCTTTCGGAATCTAGGCACCCTTTGCACCCTCGAGAGGTAGTTCCCACATGCAGGCTTGTCCACTCGATAAAGCACATGCCGGACTAGCTTTCCTTTCGCCCCTCCACGGCTTGCCGTAAACGGCTATCTCGACCGCCCCAGTGCTCCCTTCAGAAAACCTATCGCCCCGGCGTAAGGAAATGAAGGGGTTAAGTATCTGCCAAAGCGTACTCGAGGTAGTTGGAGGTGTACCCGACTGACTCATTTTCACCCCTTTTGAGTCATACGTACAAGTTCGAGGCTATGCACTCCATGGTCTTTTTCAAAACGAGCATTTGCATTCATATCTTCGAAAACTCGCTTAAAACGTTTCAAAGATAAATGAACCTAACAAACTAACACTTTTCAAACAAAACTATCGCGAATTTTTGAAACAAGCTTTCTTGAAATTCTCCCTTTTCACTAACAAGCAAAAACCCGAGCAAGGATTAAAACCCGAGCTCGTGGATTTCAATCCTCTAGGTCACATGGCCTAGACTCTGTTTTAACATCCTCGACTCGACTTGCTCGAGCTGAATCCTTCTTCTTTACACATCCGACTCGAGCTCACCTCGGCAAATCACCGATACTAGTTCGATGGATGCAAAGCAAAATCTTTTAACATCGAAGCGAGATGTGCGCACACATCCTCGTTTCAAAAGCTTCCTTTAGCCAAAACCTTTTTCAAAATCTTCTCTTTTCAAAACAAAAAAGGTCTTTCTAAACAAAGAAACGAGCTAAAATGAATGCATAAAAATGAATGTGAGTCTAGTGGGTCGAGTCGTGTCACTAATATGCAAAGTGAAATGCAGGCCTCAGCTGGATACTCGCCGTACCAAACAACGTGTAATAATCCCCTACAAGAAACGAACCTACACCCGCAAAATGGCCGGCAACAACGAAGAAGTCAACGCACTCCGTGATCAAGTTGCAAAGCTGACCGATGACCTTGAGGGCCTTTTGACCCACCATACCGTCGAGGTGGAACGAATGGAACTCAAGAGTAAGGAAGAAGCCGATAGGCATGCTAAGAAGCTCCAAGCTATGGAGGAGAGGCTCTACGTCTCGAGCACTTACTCCATCCACAAAGAGAATGAGAACGTGCCTACTAGCATTAAGGATGAGCTCCCAAACAAGCTCGCCCTTAGTGATCTTCCTATCTTCAAAGGACATGAGAGCCCGATCATTCACATCCGAGCTTTCAAGTCCCAAATGGCCATCAAAGGGGTCGACGCTAAGCATTGGCTAACTCTCTTCCCGCACTCTCTAGCAGCAGTGCCGAAGACATGGTTCTACTCACTAGACCCACAACGGGTCCCTACCTTCGAAGAACTCACAGTCGAGTTCGACCGACAGTACCGAGACAATGAAGACACTCAAGTCTCAATTCGCACCTTAGAAGTCCTATCTCAAAAGGACAATGAAGGCTTCACCGACTATATCACTCGTTGGAAGAAGCTAAGTGCTCAAATCCCCAACCGTCCCCGCGAGGACGAGCTCGTACCGAAGTTCATAAATAACCTGCGACCCGTGTATCAATTCTACATGAGGTACAGCAACATTCAGAACTTCAAAGAACTAACTAAGGTCGGTACTCAAATCGAAGATGACCTTAGGACTGGCACCATGGCTAAATACACCGGCCACGCTTATCAGGGGAGCTCCTCTAAGTCCTCCCGCGCGGTCAAGAACGACGAAAATCGCACCGTCGGTAACCTTGACGACGACACCCTCGACCCCTTTGCAACTACCTTCTCGCCACCTCCTAAGGCCAAGAGAAACTTCGACCCTCTCTTTATGTCTTACTCCAAGGCATTTTAAAGGTTGGTCGAGAGGAACTACCTGCAACCAATCGGGCCTACTAGCGAGCCGCCCGAAGACAAAAAGCCTAAATCTTGGAACCCCAATGCCTTCTGTGCATACCACCGAGGCAAGGGGTATGACACCGAGAACTGCTTTAGGCTCAAGAACGCTACCCAAGATCTGATCGATCAAGGAAAGCTCAGCAAACCATCTCAACCCACCAAGCCATCAAATAATGACAACCCACTCGGCAACCACGCCATCTTCGTAGGATCAATCCCTATACTAGATTGCTCTTACCTAATCACACCCTCCGACGACCAAATTAATGCTGTTTGGTCTAGTGATGACGAAGACGACGAGTACTGGCTACCCACTAACGAGGTGATAAGCCACATCAATCAACTTGCAAAAGACATCAATCACCTAAAAACTCTACATCGCACCGCAGTCGAGCGTTTGGAACGTCGCGTCCAAAAAGAACTTAGCAACCCAGTCTCGCTCGACACCCTCGAAGCTTTTCGTCAGAAGGACAATGAAGGCTTCGTCAAACATCTTGTACAGTGGAGAAAACTACTTTCCCGAGTGCCGGATCACCCACACGAAGATGAACTCATATTCACTTTCCTCTTCAGCTTGCGACCCGCCTGGCGATACTACTTTCACTTCTGCCACGCTCAGAACTTCGAACATCTCATCGAAATTGGCACTCGCATCGAAAAGGACCTCACGTCTAGCTACGAAGATCCCGCCTACCAAAGTACCCTTCGAGAACGCACTCTTAAAGGACGAAAAATACACAACTCGCATGGCTCTGCAAGGAACTTCGACAGACTCTATATGCCCTACGCTGTGGCATTACAAAAATTAGTTGAAAGAGACTACCTCACGCCAATTGGACCTATTAACGAGCCACCCATGAGAAAGAAATTAAAATCATGGGACCCAACGCCTTCTGTGCATACCACCGGGGCATGGGGCATAGCACCGAGAGTTGTCTTAAACTCAAACATGCCATCCAAGATCTTATCGACCAAGGAAGAATCAAGAAACCTCGGAGGAAAACCACACCTTCCTCCAGCAACAACGCAATCTACATCACAACTCAAGCAACTCAAGCAACTCAAGCAACTCAAGCAGTTCCTCCAGCGGCACAGAAGACGATGAAGAAGAAGAAGAGATTCCTTTAGCTTCAAATGCTCTTAGTGTCGGGTCATCTGTCGACCCATCTATCCTAGACTCTAGCTTTAGTTTAGATTTCCTTTTTACGGAGGCTAGCTCCAAGCAATTTTCTGATTTGTCGAATAATTCTCTTCAAAATAATGAAATGAATAAATTTGCTTACGTCTTGTCTCAAGCTAAAACAAACAACAAAATACAAACAAACACAAATCAGCAAACAACAAACAAAACACAAAATACAAAAGACACTAACTCATGCGAAAATGAACAAACAAATCAATCATTAAACAAATACATTGCAAACCTTGTCTCTCCCGAAACACAGGACCCAATCATCGAGGAAACCATAACCATAAACGTGGGAACCCCCGAAGAACCAAGGGAACTACAACTAGGAGCCTCACTAGACGAACACGAGCGCACCCAATTCACACAACTCTTAAGCGAATTCAAGGACGTATTCGCTTGGTCATACAAAGACATGCCCGGCATCGAACGAAGCATCGCCGAGCACCGCATCCCCATTAAACCCGGTTACAAACCCATCAAGCAAAAGCTAAGAAGACTACGTCCCGAATGGTCCCTTATGGTCAAGGAAGAAATCGAAAAACAACTACAAGCCGGTTTCATCCAAGTCATCGAGTATCCTGAATGGTCTCAAACATGGTCCCAGTCTTGAAAAAGAATGGCAAAATTCGAGTATGCGTTGACTTTCGCGACTTGAACAAAGCTAGTCCCAAAGATGACTTCCCATTACCCCATGTGGACGTCCTAGTCGACAACACCACCGATCACGCCCTCCTATCATTCATGGACGGCTACGCAGGCTATAACCAAATCAAAATGTCACTCGAAGACATGGCAAAGACGGCCTTCATTACACCGTGGGGCACATACTGCTTACACGGTCATGTCTTTCGGCCTAATCAATGCCGGTGCTACATACCAACGCACCGCCACAACCCTTTTACATGACATGATGCACAAAGAAGTCGAAGTTTACGTCGACGATATGATCGTAAAGTCAAAGGAGAGAAGTGGCCATATCACTAACCTCCACAAGTTCTTCACGCGCCTACGACAATACAAAATGCGCCTCAATCCCCAAAAATGTACTTTTGGAGTCAAGTCCGGTAAACTACTAGGACACGTAGTGAGCCAGAGAGGCATCGAGGTCGACCCCTCAAAAGTCAAAGCAATTCTTGAAATGCGACCCCCGGAGAACCTCGACGAAATTCGAAGTTTCTTGGGCCAAATCCAATACATCTCACGCTTCATTAGCAAACTCACCATGATATGTGAACCAGTTTTCAAGAAATTCAAGAAAACCGACCACGTTGAATGGGACGAAGAATGTCAAAAAGCATTTGACAAGGTCAAAGAATTGCTAACTAACCCACCAGTTCTACGACCACCCCAAAAGGATTTACCACTGTCCTTATACCTTACAACAACACCTACCGCCATGGGCGTCATGCTCGCTCAAGAAATAAACGGCGAAGAACATGCAATCTACTACATTAGCAAGAAATTTCTCGATTACGAAACTCGATATTCACCCGTCGAGAAGAACTGTCTAGCATTGGTATGGTCATCCAAAAAACTCCGTCACTATATGCTAGCACACCAGACGAAGGTCTATTCCAAAATGGACCCCGTAAAGTACCTTTTCGAGAAACCTGTGCCTAACGGACGAATGGCCAGATGGACATTGCTCCTAGCCGAATTCGACCTTAAGTACGTACCCCTCAAAGCAATCAAGGGACGAGCAGTCTCTCATTTCCTAGCCGAAAATGCAATCAACGAAGAGCCAATCATTGACACAACATCCCTTCCAGACGATGGGATTTACAACATCAACCAAGAACAATGGGAGTTATACTTCGATGGCTCCTCCACCTATCGAGGATGTGGAGTAGGAATACTTCTCATATTCCCGAATGGCGAACACACCCCCTAATCCATCAAACTGGATTTTGACGTTACAAACAACGCCGCAGAATACGAAGCGTGCTTGCACGGTCTCCAAGCAGCGCTTGTACTCAACGCCCGCAATATAAGAGTCTATGGGGACTCCTCCCTCATAATCTGTTGGGGTTAGTGTGCTACACAGTGAGTGCAATAACATAAATAAATCTCTAAAGGTACACAGGGTACATTTTGTATTTAATCAGTTGATTAACGTTTATCAATAACGGTTGGCTTGCTAGATAAGTTTGACGTTATTGTCATACAGATGGCGGTGATCAACTGGTCCCTAAGAGTCACACCTAAAGGATGTGTTTGAGAGATATGATTATTTGAGAAAATTGTCATATTGATGCCTTATTTAATGACTAAACGGTTAGTCAGTGTTGTTGACTAAAAGGTTAGTCAAATGTGACTAAAATGTTAGTCAAGTGTGATGATGTTACTGACTAAAATGTTAGTCAGTGTAATGTTGGTACGGCTATTTAATACTGATTAAATAATTTTAGCTGATGCGAATTAAATGTAATTCGTGAATTGAATATAAACTATTATATTTAATTATTGTGTATAATGCAAGCTAATTTAATATAAACCGTTATAATTAATTAGCAAATTATAAATATAAGGATATTTATAATATATTATAGTCGGTCCATTCAGATGACACTAGTAATAAAATGCATTATACTATAAGCTAAAATGATCATAAGAAAAGTGTCCAGATACTTCATAGTCTAGATACGTTTTCTTGATCAACAAGTTATAGTGTTTGAGGAGAATAAAATCTCCCCAAAAGACCTAAAAGAGGCCGGCCACTTAGGGGGTAGAGTAGTATATTAGTTTTCCTAATTCTACTCTAATCAATCCCTAATTAATTATCATAACTAAAACACTTAAAACCTTGAGAGAAAAATCAGTTTTTCCTCCATAATTCTTCTAGCAAATCAAGGGCATATCTTAGACTATCTTGGGTGTTTCAATTAGGAGATACCATACTTTTGGTATTGTTCTTAGGCCTAATTCATAAGGATTAAAAGGTTAATTCTTATTCTATTCTTTATGTTATGCAATTTCTTTTATGACTTTAAAATCTTATAAAGTTTTTCATTATAATCCTGTGGATTTTAAGGTCTATATACGGATATAAACCTACAAGTAATATCAGAGACTTAGGGCACATGAAATTTTTATAAGGTTTTCATAAAAATCGATTTTGTATAATTTTAAAACCAAGTTTTGAGATGGCCGAATTATTTTTTTGTTTGTGCCGTGATGTTTTGCCTTGATTTGGTTTTGTTTTGGTCCGTTTGATTCATAATTATTGATGTTTTAAGAAGTTAAATCGATCACATATGAATTTGTATAAGTTTTGATTTAATACTGATTGAATTAAAACATAAAAGGACCAAATTTATGTATGTTAATGAACATATCTTGATGTTTATCATTAGATCTATCAGTTTAAGATGTTTAATCTAAAAGGTTAGTTTGAATCTCTTAAATCAATGTTTAATACGGATTAAAATTGAGTTATGATTGATCTAATTATTAGCATATTCGAATTAAATTAGTTTAATTCATTTAATTTTTTTTATCATGGCCGAATTAAAATTGTATTTTTGGTTTTTTTTTTTTTTTTGTTTAGTTGGCCGTGAAGTTTTATTTTTATAAAAAAAAAAAAAAAAATTTTATTTCGGAAATTTTTAATGTTGGCCGAAAATTATTGTTAATTTTTTGAAATTTTATCTTCCACAAACTTTTATATTTTGTGATATTATGAAGAAGTTCATAATAATTATGATACCTAATATTTTAAAGAAGTTTAAAATATTATTGTGATCTAATTTATGTTATAAGGATAATATAAATTGTTTTGGGATTATATTTTGATTATAAGATATTATGAACAATTAAGGAATTGTTGCATAATTTTAATCATTTAAAAAGGGTGGTTTGGATTTAATCAATTTGTATGCATTGATATAATTATGTTTAGTTGATGCTATTTATTTATGCTTGTGAATGAATGTTTGAATAAATGGTTTATATTACGCATTAATTTTTGTACAAACGGTTGTAATTTACTAGTGTGGCCTTAGAAAGTTGTGTTTTCGTAATGAAGGAAACACAATTTTGGTTGTATTTTGAGATCTCGAATCTCCAATTTTGTAATATTTTTAATTTTGGCATATATTTTGAACTAGAATGTAAATAGGTTTATTTTTGTAATTCAAATATGTAATTTTAAGAAGATTCAAGTTGAAGATTCAAGATGGACTCCCACTTAAAGCCCAAGATGAAGAATGAAGACAGCTTAGGGTCCATGGATGGATTCCACTTTGTAATTGTCTTTATTTTCATAGGGATAGGCCACACTAGGTGTTTTTCATTTTTGCGTTTTACTTTACCGTTTTTATTGCATTCACGTTAGATAGTAGCATCATATTCCGCCTGAACTAAACCAAACCACCTAATATGCATGAAAATGGATCATATAGTTGCATTCCTTTTCATAGACATACGGATGTCATTCGTTTAGGGCTATCACCTCAAATTAATCATTCACGTAAAATGCTAGATTTTTGTTCACTTTCAATGAATTAAAATGAATTGATGGGACCTTCCTCTAAAACGAAAATTGAGATTAGTCTTTATAGGAAAAGCATGCTATGAGCCCCTTCTTCGTCGGTAGGCATGTAGGACCTTACTCTCCACATGACCCCTTCTACGTTGGGTAAGTAGTATGCGTTGACCTATTTTACCTCAACACTATAGTTCGAGTAATATCTCGTAGTTATAGTGGACTAATAGATAGGATTTACTGAAATCTATCGACCAAGAATTCTAACAGTAGAATTAGCCAAGAGGTTGGCTTATCAATTTAAAGAAATTGAGTCTTGGGATCGCTTATGTAATTCTCGAGGGAGGTCGATTATATGAGTGCACGAGTCATTGCATTAAATCGTTATTGCTTTATGACTTAAACTTTTAAAACCATGATTTCTTATCTTTTCTCTCCTTCTTCTTTCTTTTTCACAGTTTCGAATACGTTATATACAGATATAACTACTATAACAAATGGTCGTCCAGATCGATTTAACCAATGCCAAGTGCCACACTAATGCGCGAATCATGGCTTAGAATTTTCATGGGCAGCATGAATCAGTCTACTCGACTGAAGAATGATGGGTCCAACTTTTCTGATTGGGAGGCCGCATTACGGAATGCTGCCATCGCTGACGGTAAGCTCAAGTACTTGACTGAGCCACCGCCGGCTCTACCAGCTCCCGATGCAGAAGAAGCTGAAATCTTTGCTTATAACGATTTCATGATGGAGGCGGGTGCGTTACAGAACGTACTCATCTATGCAATGGAATCCAATTTGCAAAGACGTTACATTACCCAAGGTGCAAACAAGATTTTCACCACCCTGACCAAAGAATTCTCGAAAGCACCGAGAATTAAGAGTTACGAGTATACTACTCGTTTCTTTGAGGCTAGACTCCAGAAGGCCCAACCGGTTAGTCCACACCTTCTCGACATGATCAAGAATGTTGAGAAACTGGATGAGCTTGGTTGCAAAATCGATGAGAAGATCGTTGTTGATCGAGTGCTCCACTCTCTTCATGATGGGTATGCCCTCTTTAGGGCAAACTATTACATGAATGACATGCGAGAAAAGTGCGCATGAGCTTCACTCACTCGCATGCACGGAGAGTGATCTGAAGTTAAGTGGGAGCATGAAACAAGATGTTCTCATGATAGGCAACAAGCGTAAGGGTAATGGTAAGGCTCCGGCTAACCTAACTGTAGGAAAGCCAAAGTTTAAGAAGCCAGTGATTACGAAGAGTGGGCCTGGTGAGTCTAGCGGTAGCTCACAAGGTAAGGCAAAAGCAAAGCAGAGCATGGAGTGCCACCATTGCCACAAGTCTGGGCATTGGAGGCGTACCTGTCCCGTGTATGCTGAGGACATAAAATCAGGCCGCGTCGCTCCTGTTGGTATGTCTTCTTTTATTCATATGATTGAGATTAACCATGCAAGTTTCGGAACTTGGGTACTTGATACTGGATGTGGTTCTCATCTGTGCAATCATTTGTAGGGCCTAAGAAGCATCAGAACTACGGCAAGAGGTGATGTAAACTGCGAGTGGGGAATGGAGCAAGAGTTGCCGCTTTCAAAGAGGGACATATGTAATCCAACTCCCAAGTGGATTTGAGTTATTTACGAATAATCATACTATGTACCTAGTTTATCGAAAAACATTATTTACGTATCCGTTCTTGATAAAGAAGGATTTTCATTTTTAATAAAGAATAATAGCTGTATTTTCTCTTTAAATGAAATGATTTATGGTAAAGCTGTTTCCATAAACGGAATTTATGTTTTAGATCAAACCACAGAAATCATGCATGTGAGTAACAAGAAAGCAAAGGTTGGTGACAAAGATCAAACGTATTTATGGCATTGCCGTATGGGGCACATAAATGAGAAACGCGTGAAAAAGCTCATTGATAATGGGACTATCGCCCCATTTGACTATGAAACTTTTGGCACGTGTGAATCATGTCTTATAGGCAAAATGTCTCGAATTTCCTTCAAAGGTGTTGGAATGCGCGCTGCTGACCTATTAGGACTCATACATACTGATGTGTGCGGACCTATGTCAATCAACGCTAGAGATGGCTATAGGTATTTTATCACTTTCACGGACGATTTGAGTAGATATGGACATGTCTACTTAATGAAGCATAAAAGTGAGTCCTTTGACAAGTTCAAGGAATTCCAGAATAAGGTTGAGAACCAACTGGATAGAAAGATAAAAGCACTACGTTCAGATCGTGGTGGCGAATATCTTTCAAATGAGTTTGATCAGCACCTGAAAGACCGCGGGATAGTATTACAGTTAACTCCACCCGGAACACCACAACTGAATGGTGTGTCCGAACGCAGGAATCGAACATTACTTGATATGGTTCGATCCATGATGAGTCACACGGTAGTACCTGACTCATTGTGGGGCTATGCTCTTTTGTCAGCTGCTCTTATAGTTAATCAAGTCCGCCTAAAGTCAGTAGACAAGACTCCATACGAGTTATGGAAGGGATCGGTCCCTAACTTGTCCTTTATTCGGGTTTGGGGGTGCGAGGCTTATGTCAAGTGGAGACACGAGGATAAGCTTGGCCCGCGATCGGTCAAGACATAGTTTATTGGTTATCCAAAAGGAATGTTTGGTCATTACTTCTATTCGCCAACCGAACAACGCGTTTTTGTTGCGGCTTAGTGCGAAGTTCTTAGAGAAAGAGTTTCGAAGACAAGAGAGGTAATAGAACCTTCGACCGTCGGAGATTCTGAACCAACAACCGAGCAACCAATGGAGGAAGTCGTTCCTTCTACGTCTGCTGCGGTTAATGTCCCTTTGGAACCCAGGAGGTCGGGTAGACTCTCCATTCCTCCGCATCGATATATCGGTATAGTCGAGGAGAATGGGAGAGACGACATTTTACTCCTTGTGAGTAACGAACCCGTAACCTATAAAGGTGCCATGGCGTGTTCCGACTCAAAGCTATGGCAAGAAGCCATGCAATCCGAGTTGGACTCGATGTACGAGAACAATGTATGGGATCTGGTTGACTTACCTGATAAGGCTAGGCCTCTTCAGTGCAAATGGCTTTACAAGATAAAGCGATCTGTAGAAGGACAACCAGATATATACAAGGCACGACTAGTTGCAAAGGGTTTCACTCAAGTGCAAGGGTTGCACTATGATGAGATTTTTGCACCCGTAGTCATGCTTCGTTCCATTCGGATTCTCTTAGCGATCGCCGCATTTCATGACTATGAAATTTGGCAAATGGATGTGAAAACCGCCTTCTTAAACGGTTATTTGGAGGAGGAGTTGTACATGGTACAGCCCGAAGGTTACATTGATCCAGAAAATCCTAAGAAAGTTTGTAAGCTTAAGCGTTCCATCTATGGACTTAAGCAAGCTTCACGGAGTTGTAATCATCACTTCGACCAAGTGATAAAGGAGAATGGATTCACTCGATCGGTCGAGGAACCATGCCTATATATCAAGTCGAGTGGGAGCAAGATTGTCTTCCTAATACTGTACGTCGATGACATACTCTTGATTGGGAATGACATACCTCTCTTAACTTCGGTAAAAGTATGGTTAAAGAACCATTTCCGGATGAAATATCTGGGTGAGGCACAGCGTATTTTGGGGCTCCGTATCTATAGAGATAGATCACGACGGATGTTATCCCTCAGTCAGGAGTCTTATATAGATAAGATTCTTGAGAGGTTCAGCATGACCAACTCCAAGAAGGGGAACCTTCCAATGATCTCAGGGGTGCATTTGAGTAAAGCTCAAGCACCAAAGACATCGGAAGAGGTCGAGCGCATGAGTCGGATTCCATATGCTTCGGCAATAAGATCGATCATGTATGCCATGATATGCACACGTCCGGACGTGGCATATGCATTGAGTATGACGAGCCGATACCAAGGCAATCCAGGTGAAGCACACTGGATGGCCGTAAAGAACATTCTTAAGTACCTACGGAGGACTAAAGATTGGGTATTGACTTATGGAGGAGACACTGAGCTATGCGCAATCGATTACGCAGATGCTAGTTTCCAAACGGATCGAGATGACTCGAAGTCTCAATCTGGATTCGTTTTTACTCTTAATGGCGCTGCGGTCAGCTGGAAAAGCTCCAAACAAACTGTTATAGCAGATTCAACGACTGGGGCCGAGTACTATCTCGCTTGAGAGGTCGCGAAGGAAGCTATATGGATGCGTCAGTTCTTATAAGGACTAACTGTAGTTCCTAGTTCGAATGACCCGATCACCATCTATTGTGACAATAGTGGTGCCATCTTCCAAGCGAAGGAGCCTAAGTCCAGCAACAAGTCTCGGCACGTGCAAAGGAAGGCTCACATGATCCGGGATTACGTGGAGCAGAAGGAGATAGTGATTGACAAGATTGCTACGGATGACAACATAGCAGATCCTCTCACTAAGCCGTTGAGACAAGATGATATCTCATATATTTACTCATAATTAGCCCCTGCTTCACGAGCCTTTCTCTGCGTTTCCTGTGCTATTATACGCGTTTTAGCTCCTATTTCTCCCCGTTTTGGCACTACTGCGTTTTTGTGTCCATTCTGCAGGTACACACGCATATTTGGAGTATAGGATGCTTGTTGAGAGGTTTCGTGAAGTTTCATAAAGTTTCGTGAAGATCCGAGTTGGTTTCATGCCGATTCGCTCGCACGCGAGCCGCTGCTTTGACGCTTTGAAGGCGTCCGGGACCATGGGGCGGAGCACGGAGCTCAATTATTCACTTTAGACCCGTCCCTACCCTTTGGGATGATCCACGCCTTGTCCCTAGGCCTTGGGTCAACATACACGACAAGTTAGGACCAAGATCAAGGTCAAAGTCAAGTCAAGGTGAACTAAAGCCGACGCAAGGTCAACTTCAAATGGTTATATCTCAAGTTTTAGACCTCCAATGGATTCAAGACCAAGTGGAGATGATAGTTCGTCTCGATAGCTTTCCAACGGCAGGTCACACGCTTAATTCCGCCAAGAAACGAGTGAGTTACGAAGCTGAAAAAGACTGAACCCTCCGGGATGACCCTGTCCCGGACGGGATGACTATGTCCCGGACGGGACCACCCTTGTCCCGGTCGGGACGGCCCTGTGACTCCTCGTTGGCTCAAAATACTTCGTCTATTTGAAGGCCTAAACATTATAATTTCGGATCATTCTTTCTCCAGCATTTTTACAACACTTTTAAGTTTATTCTCAAGAAAACTTAGGTTTAAATAATTTGATCTCTTGTACTTTCAATTCCCGACTCGGATTGCTCTAGTTTTATCGTCTATTTGGTTTTTGTTGTCGAATTCATCCTTTGTTTCATCAAATTTCTGATTGGTATTATCAATTTCTTCTCCTATTTTCATTGTGATTTCATTTTATATTGTTTGTAATCATGTCTTCGTCTTTCTCTATTGCTTTTGTTATCATTTCCGCTTTGCTTGAGTAGTTCTTATTCTAGGGAAGAAGGGTGAATCATGGGTGCATGCTTGGGTTGTTTTTGATGATGTTTTGAGTTAGGTTTTCGCGCTCGTTTTGATTGTCTCGTTTTGTATGCGTTTGTTGATCCTTTGGCCAAGGATTTGTGAGCGTTTGTCACCCTTAAACTTAAGACCGAAAGCCTAGTTTAGGGTAGGACACGAGACCAATCATTAGGACCCTCACTTGTAAGTTGCGAGAGCCCGCATTTGAGACCTAAAGGAGCTTAAGACCGAGAGGCCTAGCTTACCCTTAGCGAGAGCGTTTTCCTACTCATTTCTGTCACCATCCTTTGACCTAGCATTCCCCGTGCCTAACCCGATTCCCTAGACCTTTTTCCTCTAAGTTTTAAACCCTTATTCTCCGCTATAGCTTTAGTAACCTCGACCCTTCGAACCAAGACTAGAATCACTAAAAATAACCAACTTAAGCGACCATCTCCCTGTGGATATCGACCCGACTTACCCTTGCTACCTATTAGAGTGAGTTTGGACTTATTTTTGATTAGGAGACGCGACTAAATCCTATCAAATTTTGGCGCCGTTGCCGGGGAGACGGCTTTGTTTTTCGTTGTTTATTTGGTTCTTTTCTTATTTGTTACTCTTGTCTCAAGGAGCCTCGCTTCCTTGAGGCCGCTACTTATCGTTACCTCTAGTGTTTTTGTATGCCCAGGCAAACGCGTACGTCTCAAAAGGGTTTAGCAATCGAATTTGACCCGGAACCGGAGCGTACATTCTTGAGGCGCAAGAACTTGCTCAAAGACTTGGAGGCTACTTCCTCTTCTCCATCATCCAACAAAGAAGCTCACATTGAACCGACGCCCGAGCTAAAGAAAATGGTTAAGCTATCGGATCACTCGAGGCCTACCGCGGATCAAGTTCCTACGGGCAATGCTATGCCCAACATTGCCGCCAACAATTTTGAAGTCAAGCGCGTTTATCAATCTCATTGAGCGCACTTTTCGGTTTGGAGGGAGTCGCGGCGAGGACCCTACCTTGCACATCCAAAACTTTTGTGATTATTGCTCCACTATTAAGCAAACGGGGGGCACTCAAGACCAAATTAGGGAGATGCTCTTCCCTTTTTCACTCCGAGACTAAGCCAAGGTGTGGCTTAACTCATTGAACCGGGTTGCGCATGCTATCCCCGATTGGATCCCCTTAGTCTTGGCATTCTATCAAAAATATTTTCGGCCTGAAAAGACCGCCATGCTAAGAAGCCAAATCACGAAGCCCGCCAACGAGGGGATGAGGCGTTGTATGATGCGTGGGAAGCGATACAAAGACCTTCAACGCCAATGCCCTCACCACGGTATGGATAAATGGTTTATTGTCATGCGCTTTATAACGGTCTTTACAACGAGTCACGCCAAGTGCTTGACTCATGGCGAATGGACGCTTTGACAATATTGATGTGGAGGAGGCCATCGATACGATCGAGGCAATGGCGATTCACAACGCGCGCAATATGGGAGCTCTAGGAATGTGCCTAGGATTGGAGGTAAGACCGATGGTGATATGGTAGCCATGCTTTCCGCAAAAATGGATGCTATGACCGCGATGATTATGAGTCAAATGCAAGCGGGTAGTAGTTCCTCGAGTGCAAGTGGACAAACGGTAGCGGCTTTGCACACTTCTTATGATGTACCTTGCAATACATGTGGCGTTTCCGGTCACACTTCAATGGAATGCCGAGGTATGAACACACAATCTCATCATGTGCATGCTTTACATTCTCAAAACAGCCCCTACTCGAACTATTACAACGAGGGCTACAAGAACCATCCGAATTTGTCTTACAAGAGCCAAAATGTCTTGAATCCACCTCCCCAACAACAAAACTTCAGCCCACAACTACCACAATACCAAAACAGTCCACAAAATTTCAGCTACGACAATGCTCCTCGACCTTATAACCCTCCGGGCTTCAATCGCCCCAATTTTCAACAACAAAATGCCCCACCACCCGTTGTTCCCGCTCCGGTTCCCGATCGAATGGATGCCATGCAAGCCATGATGATGCAAATGGCTAAAAATCAAGAAACAATGATGGCTCAAATGCAAAAGAGCGATCAAGCTAAAGACGCCGCCATCAAGATGCTTGAAACACAAATGGCTCAACTTGCTTCTTCAAGTTCTCAATCGGAAACCGGGTTACCTTCCATCGCAAGGCACTCAACCTCCACAACGTGAGTCGTTCAACGCCATTTCTTTAAGGAGTGGCACGAGCTATGATGGTCCACCCATGCCTACGGTGGTAAGTGAGGTAAACCCTCCTCTTTCTCCTAACGATATGCATGTTTCTAGTGATAGTTTTGCAGGAGCAGGTACGAAGAGCAATGGAGCAAGCACGCAGTGGAGCGGGCAAGGAAATGGGGCAGCCTTGCCCCAAGGAGAACAGCCGTGGATGGTGGTGGTGTGCGGTGGCGAGAACGTGGAGCCCAAGGAAGCGGAGAAAGCTAAGCTGTCGAGCCGCCAATTCAGATTAAATTACCATTCCCGAGCCGAGTAGTAAAATCTAAGCTCGATAGTCAATTTGGTAAGTTCATGGAGGTCGTCAAGGACTTGAAGGTAACAGTCCCCTTTCTTGAACTAGTCACTCAAGTCCCCGTGATATGCTAAATTCCTCAAAGACATACTTACTCGTAAACGATCGCTCGGTGAGGTTGAGGCGTGGCTTTCACCGCCGAGTGTAGTGCACTTTTACAAAACCAGTCTCCTCCTAAATTGAAAGATCAGGGTAGCTTCTCGATCCCTTGCACTATTGGAACTACTTTCATTGATAAAGCCTTGTGTGATTTAGGTGCAAGCGTGAGTGTCATGCCTTACTCGGTGTGCGAAGCTCCACATGGGCGAAGTTGAAAGTAACTAATATCACTCTTGGATGGCGGATCGCTCGTCAAACGCCCACTCGGTGTTTTGGAGGACGTTCAGTCAAGGTTAGTAAGTTCTTCATTCCAGTCGATTTCATTGTTCTTGACATGGCCGAGGACTCCCAAATTCCAATTATATTGGGTCGGCCTTTCTTGCACACTTCTTTGGTGCTATCATTGACGCCAAGAACGGAAATTGACGTTGGATATAGGAGGTGATAAAGTTACTTTCAACCTTTCTAACGCTTTAAAGCGTCCCATGTTAGAGGAGACTGTCTTTTCTGTTGACGTTATAGATGATTGCGTGGATGAGTACTTACCGCAAGTCCTCGAGAGGGGCCCTCTTGAGGCCGTGCTTTGATGTGACATGATTGCGAGTGCAGCTAGGGAGGTTGGATGCGGGTAGAAGTGTAATCAAAGACGATGTGCGGTGTTCTTCTTTGTTGGCGAATTGATCTTTGGTTTTGGCCGAGATGATGGTGCTGTGGATGATGACGTTGGATACGATGATGAAGAAGACGATGGTAGTGGGGTCGTTTATGACGAGGCCCATGGTTGGTGGTACTTCCCGTACCCTGCTGCGCCCCCCGTTTGAAGCTGGTTTGGGGGGGACGATTTCATTTGTATATAAATTGTATGTACTTTGCTTTCTTTTAAGACTTTCTTTGCTCTTTTTTCTCCCTTGTTTTACGGGTCCCCGTGTTGATGTGCTTTAGGACACATTGGGGACAATGTGTCGTTCGGTTTGGGGGGAGAAACGCTTTGCTTTCCGCTTTGCTTTATTTTTCCGTTTTCTTTTTCGTTTTTCATTTTTCAAAAAATTCAGAAAAATACAAAAAAATCAGAAAATTTCACAAAAATACCAAAAATACGTATCCCGAGCGTTGTTTGCGAGCTTGTTTTTACCTTTTTCTTTCCCGACATCCCTTCCCTTGTGTGCTTTGAGCTTTGGCATGATTTATATTGTTGGATTAGCACTTTCGGGGATGTTGAGACGTGTTGCAGATGATGGCGTGCTTTTACTGTTGGCTTTATTATTTCATGGACTTGAGTTACTATTTTGTGAGGTTTTTAGCCTCCTGCTACGGTGACATCTATCCGGTCCCCGTGCTTTATTGAGAGTAGTTCTCCTCGTGGGGTGCGTAATATCAACGCGCATAAGTGTGGCCCCTATCCCGTGCTTCCCATGATTCTGTCACTTGTTTTTGGTATATGAGGCTTTAGTTGATTGCTTATGATTCACCATGTTCATGCATTGCTTTTATCCTCTCTTATACGATCCCTTTACCCTTTACCCACATGAGTTTGTTAGCTACTTGCCTAAATAGCCTACCCTAGCCTTGCTAGTTACCGCTTTGCTTACTCTTGTGCTTGTCCGATGGGTTGTGATCTTTGTTTTGCTACGACTTGCTGACGTCGTTGGCTTTGAGAGTGATGGTGAATATGAGTCGGGATTGCCGCTTCCCCGACCTTTTAATGAGGTATTTCCGCAACTTGTGAGTGTGCTCTTTTGCTCAAGAAAGAAAAATTCAAACAAAAATCTGAAAAAAATCAAACACAACACAAAAATTCAAAAAGAAGAAGAAAGTGTGTGCACAAAATGAAGAAGTTGTTGTTGTTTTACATGAGCGAGCACTTGAAATTTGTTGCTATTGTTGCGTTGACGTGTAAAGGAGACCGATATGCTGTTTTCGGTCCGCTTTCATGGGAGTTGGGTCCTTTGTTGGTTGGCCGAGCACTTGAGTAGTACGAGTGGTTTCTAGTGGCTTAGCTCCACGATTCCATAATCATTTGTTCCACCTTATCACCCTTAACCTCTCTTTGGCCTTTACACCCTCATTTCCTATGTAAGCCCTCATGTTTGGTTCGTTTTTGTGACATTATTGTGTACGGGAATGCGAGATTTGGTCCACATTAGATTGCGGGCGTGCTTCCACTAGTCGAGTAGGTGAGTGTCATCAAATATATCGCCCTGTTCATCATGTGTGCTAGAGTGGAAACCGCGAGAGGTCCATGATTTGATTGCTAGAGAGCCTATGTTTAAGCCATGCTATTCATCCTGCGCCGTCTTGTAATTCTCAGCCGTTAGCTTGCTATTTCCTTGCGTCCAATGCTGCTTCGGGATTGATTGCCTTTCGCTTGAGCTACTTGCGGTTTGGCGTTTGTTTGGGAAGTTTTCTTTTGCTCGCCTTGTCCTCTGTTTTCTTTCACGCTTGTTGCTTGAGGACAAGCAACGGTTCGGTTTGGGGGGATTTGATATCTCATATATTTACTCATAATTAGCCCCTGCTTCACGAGCCTTTCTCTGCGTTTCCTGTGCTATTATACGCGTTTTAGCTCCTATTTCTCCCCGTTTTGGCACTACTGCGTTTTTGTGTCCATTCTGCAGGTACACACGCATATTTGGAGTATAGGATGCTTGTTGAGAGGTTTCGTGAAGTTTCATAAAGTTTCGTGAAGATCCGAGTTGGTTTCATGCCGATTCGCTCGCGTACGAGCCGCGTTTTGACGTTTGAAGGCGTCCCGGGACCATGGGACGGAGCACGGAGCTCAATTATTCACTTTAGACCCCGTCCCTACCCTTTGGGATGATCCACGCCTTGTCCCTAGGCCTTGGGTCAACATACGACAAGTTAGGACCAAGATCAAGGTCAAAGTCAAGTCAAGGTGAACTAAAGCCGACGCAAGGTCAACTTCAAATGGTTATATCTCAAGTTTTAGACCTCCAATGGATTCAAGACCAAGTGGAGATGATAGTTCGTCTCGATAGCTTTCCAACGGCAGGTCACACGCTTAATTCCGCCAAGAAACGAGTGAGTTACGAAGCTGAAAAAGACTGAACCCTCCGGGATGACCCTGTCCCGGACGGGATGACTATGTCCCGGACGGGACCACCCTTGTCCCGGTCGGGACGGCCCTGTGACTCCTCGTTGGCTCAAAATACTTCGTCTATTTGAAGGCCTAAACATTATAATTTCGGATCATTCTTTCTCCAGCATTTTTACAACACTTTTAAGTTTATTCTCAAGAAAACTTAGGTTTAAATAATTTGATCTCTTGTACTTTCAATTCCCGACTCGGATTGCTCTAGTTTTATCGTCTATTTGGTTTTTGTTGTCGAATTCATCCTTTGTTTCATCAAATTTCCGATTGGTATTATCAATTTCTTCTCCTATTTTCATTGTGATTTCATTTTATATTGTTTGTAATCATGTCTTCGTCTTTCTCTATTGCTTTTGTTATCATTTCCGCTATGCTTGAGTAGTTCTTATTCTAGGGAAGAAGGGTGAATCATGGGTGCATGCTTGGGTTGTTTTTGATGATGTTTTGAGTTAGGTTTTCGCGCTCGTTTTGATTGTCTCGTTTTGTATGCGTTTGTTGATCCTTTGGCCAAGGATTTGTGAGCGTTTGTCACCCTTAAACTTAAGACCGAAAGCCTAGTTTAGGGTAGGACACGAGACCAATCATTAGGACCCTCACTTGTAAGTTGCGAGAGCCCGCAATTGAGACCTAAAGGAGCTTAAGACCGAGAGGCCTAGCTTACCCTTAGCGAGAGCGTTTTCCTACTCATTTCTGTCACCATCCTTTGACCTAGCATTCCCCGTGCCTAACCCGATTCCCTAGACCTTTTTCCTCTAAGTTTTAAACCCTTATTCTCCGCTATAGCTTTAGTAACCTCGACCCTTCGAACCAAGACTAGAATCACTAAAAATAACCAACTTAAGCGACCATCTCCCTGTGGATATCGACCCGACTTACCCTTGCTACCTATTAGAGTGAGTTTGGACTTATTTTTGATTAGGAGACGCGACTAAATCCTATCACAAGATAAGCATGAAGGGCACGTTAAATCCATGGGAATTAAGCGTGTTCCTGAGTTGTATTAGTTGTTTTGTATGGACTTAACACTTGTATTTCCTAAAACTTCTAATAAAATCATTGTTTTGTTATATATATTGTTTTTCATGAGGGTTGTGCAGACAACGTTGAACACCTCAAAGTGAACTGAATTGCTATATATTTTGTTTTGGTCCGTGGTCGCCTACACGAGCTGATAACTCTGGCAATCATTTTGTGACGTCGATTGATGGTGGGTTCAACGAGCCATAAGTCAAACTGTTGTTGATCGATCACAGATCTTGGGTTTCTTGAAATCGCGCGGGACATGTTTGTGGCGACAACATGGAGTCCTAAATGTTTCGTAACATTAGGTGCCTGGTCGTGGATAGGACATCCATAGTGTTCCTAGAGTCGATTCTTTTGACTATCGACCGCCTCTTGAGATTAAGGCGATTTTGGGTGACTTTGGTTTCTTTCTCACGGTCGTAGTAACAGGGAGGCCAAGCAGATTTTGACTGGTCATTTCATGCCGCGCTTTACATCTGCAGGATTCGAGTTGCGGAAATATCCAAACTTCTATCGAGTTATAATATTTATTCTCGGGGCCACTGAGGAGTCAGAATCGAAAATGCATGGCCATGCTCGAATATTGATTCGTTTATCAGTTAAGTTACTCTCTAGTCGGGGAAACCACTCTTAATCCTGATCGCTTGTGAACTACGACCTTTGAAATTACGGACTTTGCAAATTGGTTTACATTGAGTGGGAGAAATTTATTATGGATATGAGAATCGGTTATCGCACCTACACTTGTACGGACAAGTGGGAGATTGTTGGGGTTAGTGTCCTCCACAGTGAGTGCAATAACATAAATAAATCTCTAAAGGTACACAGGGTACATTTTGTATTTAATCAGTTGATTAACGTTTATCAATAACGGTTGGCTTGCAAGATAAGTTTGACGTTATTGTCATACAGATGGCGGTGATCAACTGGTCCCTAAGAGTCACACCTAAAGGATGTGTTTGAGAGATATGATTATTTGAGAAAATTGTCATATTGATGCCTTATTTAATGACTAAACGGTTAGTCAGTGTTGATGACTAAAAGGTTAGTCAAAAGTGACTAAAATGTTAGTCAAGTGTGAAGATGTTACCGACTAAAATGTTAGTCATTGTAATGTTGGTACGGCTATTTAATCTTGATTAAATAATTTTAGTCGATCTTGAATTAAATGTAATTCGTGAATTGAATATAAACTGTTATATTTAATTATTGTGTATAATGCAAGCTAATTTAATATAAACCGTTATAATTAATTAGCAAATTATAAATATAAGGATATTTATAATATATTATAGTCGGTCCATTCAGATGACACTAGTAATAAAATGCATTATACTATAAGCTAAAATGATCATAAGAAAAGTGTCCAGATACTTCCTAGTCTAGATACGTTTTCTTGATCAACAAGTTATAGTGTTTGAGGATAATAAAATCTCCCCAAAAGACCTAAAAGAGGCCGGCCACTTAGGGGGTAGAGTAGTATATTAGTTTTCCTAATTCTACTCTAATCAATCCCTAATTAATTATCATAACTAAAACACTTAAAACCTTGAGAGAAAAATCAGTTTTTCCTCCATAATTCTTCTAGCAAATCAAGGGCATATCTTAGACTATCTTAGGTGTTTCAATTAGGAGATACCATACTTTTGGTATTGTTCTTAGGCCTAATTCATAAGGATTAAAAGGTTAATTCTTATTCTATTCTTTATGTTATGCAATTTCTTTTATGACTTTAAAATCTTATAAAGTTTTTCATTATAATCCTGTGGATTTTAAGGTCTATATACGGATATAAACCTACATAATCAACCAAGTATCCGGAGCATGGAAGATACTTAATGAAAACCTGGCATTATACCAAAACAAAATACAAGAGCTCATAAACGAATTCTATCACGTAGAATTCATACACCTCCCACGCGAAGAAAACCAATTCGCCGACGCGTTATCCAAACTCGCGTCACTAATCAACATACCCCCAAGAATGGAAACGCTACCTATTGTCGTGGAACGACGGAATGAACCCGCCGACATCTGCGACATTGAAACCGAGGAAGAACAAACCGACCCTTGGTACCAAGCAATCATCAACTACAAAACAAACGGTGAATACCCACCGAACACTGACAAACGGGCCAAGCGAGCCCTACGCCTATTATCATCACAATTCGTGATGGAAATGGGCAAACTACTCAAAAAGACGCCTCAAGGCATACTACTCTTGTGCGTCGACCACAAAAAGGGACACGAAATCATGTCCCAAGTACACGATGGCGAGTGCGGACCACACATGAACGCACGAGCCATGTGCAAACAAATCATAAGGCTAGGATGGTACTGGACCACCATGGAAGCCGACTGCGCAAAACATGTCAAACATTGCCATAATTGTCAAATTTTTGCAAACGTACAACACATCCCTCCTTCACCACTATACAGTTTGACCTCGCCATGGCCCTTCTCAACCTGGGGAATCGACGTCATAGGCAAAGTTCAACCCGTGGGAGCAGGAGGACACTGCTTCATCCTCGTGGCCATCGACTATTTCACCAAATGGGTCGAAGCCGCATCATACCGCAAACTAGGCACAAAAGAGGTTGCAAAATTCATACAAAACAACATCATTTGTCGCTACTAAGATACCCCACGAATTCATAAGCGACCAAGGCACACACTTCCAAGGAGAGGTCGAACCACTTCTCCTCAAATATAAGATACAACGACACAATTCATCACCCTACCGTCCACAAACTAACGGCGCGGTCGAGGCAAAGAACAAACCGTCGATCAATCCTCAAAAAGATGATCGACACCGCCACGACCGCCCAACAAAATCCCATTTGCATTATGGGGATACCGCACAACCATCTGCACACCCACAGGCATGACACCCTATTTCCTAACCTACGGGATGGAAGCCGTTCAACCTGTAGAAATCGAGATGCAATCCCTTCGAATTCTCATGGAAGCGAGACATTCCTGGCCGAAGATGGCACGCGAGCGTCTGAACAACTCATCCTCTTAGGCGAAAGGCGGTTACATTCACTAAATGCACCGAATGTACCAATCTCGCCTACAACGCGCCTACAACAAACGGGTCAAGCCACGAAACATCAAAGTGGGTGACCTAGTACTCAAATCAGTCCGAGCACCATTACCAGTCGACCCAAGAGGAAAATTCAAACCCAATTGGGCCGGACCGTACTTGGTCAAGGAAATCCTTCCTGGAGGAGCCGTGAAACTAACTGACCTCGACGGTCAGGACTTCCGTTTACCAACAAATCTTGATCAACTCAAGAAATACTACCCCTAAACACAAACAATTTTTGCAATGTATTTCAAAAACAGAACTCACTCTCGCATGGGTGAACTACGCTCGGTTTGATTCCACGCACTGTGGATACGTAGGCAGCTTTGCAAAGAGCTCAACCGAATCACACGAACTACGCCGGTTTGATTCCGTAAAACGCGGATACGTAGGCAGCTTGTCAAAAGCACAACCGAACTTCCTAACACGCACGCCCAAAGCTTAAAAAGGTCAAAGGCGATGCACTCACAAAAAGACACGCTCAAAGCTTAAAAAAGTCGAGAGCACAGTGAACACGAAACAAAACAAAAATCCAAGTCCAAAGCTTAAAAAGGTCGAGGACTTAAGGACAAGACAAATCAAACAGACAAGTCCAAAGCTTAAAAAAAAAAAGTCGAGGATTTTAAAAACAAATACGAATGTTCGAAGCTTAAAAAGGTCGAGAACATTTCAAAGCAAAACAAAAGAAAGCAACGAGACAAGGCAAAAGCAAATTAATTCTATTTTATTACTTTATTTAGAATTTTTCGCAATTTAGAAATAAGCTAGGAACAAGCCTCCTTAGCCCTTTATTTGAATCTAAAACATGCATTTAAATAAAGGAAATTTTCTAAACAAAACAAAGCAAACTACACAAGTCATCTTCTGACGCTTCGGATTAGCCTCTTCATCTTCAAGGGGCCGATCCGCCACAATTTTCGAACTAAGAACGGGAACAGACCTCTCAAAACCTGGGGGCTTGATCGGATCCTCGTCCTGCTCGATTGGGGGCTCCTTGATCCTCGACCCTAGGCGATCTTTAACGGTCACCTTCGGTCCAAGCCTTTCCCGTGCCGGTCTCGAAGTAGAAGCATCTGCACTAACAGCTCAAAGATCACCATAGTCCCTCCTTTCGCGCACCACCTCATACGCCAAGGAGGGCCTTGGCCCATTCTTTTCCCTCCTCCTCTGATTCTCCCGTTCCTGAGGATCATTGGATCGGTACCATCGTGTATAGAAGTCCGTAACACGACTAGACTCTATATGCTCCGGAACAGTCCAAGTAACACGGTCCGACCACCCTCGGATCCAAGCATCGATCGTTTGGTTGTTTAGCATAACAACCCCTCCAACCTGAGTATCCTGCTCGGGTATGGTCTGAGCAAGCCCGATTTGCCTCTTCAAGCGAAGAGGATGAATCCACACTCCTCGTCCAAACCCGCACAACATCAAACCACACGACGCATTCGCAACAGACGGCGCCGTAATCGCCGTAATACCCCACCAAGACACATACCAACGAATGGTGCTCTCCTTCACAAACCCCCGGTAGTAGTTTAGCGAACGCTCCCGAAGGTCAGCCCACTCCATCTTCCGCGACGTCGTCGCCGCAGCCTTGAAGACACTTCCAAGGGGAAGAGCTTTATACACACTTAGCCTCTCCATGAGCCAAATGTTGAGAATCCTAGCGCAACCCCTGTACGAGCTCAGACGATTAGCACAACGGTCGTCTAAGCCCAGTATGGTCTCCGCTAGGATCAACGCAGAAGGATCATATCCCGTTTCCATCTCTTCGACAACACGAGTATACCTCGCGCTCCCGAACACTCCATCTGGCATGGACCCCGCAAAAGCGTAACGATGAACCAAACAAAAAGCAAGGGCCCTCCTCCTAGAACGGTCCGAAATACTAGTATCAACTTTATTCATGTATCGTTGACACAAGAGAAGCATGTTTACCTTGCCTCCCTCAAACAAACCTGCAGCATGAGCATTTGTCATCCCAAGGAAGTTTCGCAACATCCCGTTATAGCAAAGCTCACTTCTTACAACCACAGGAGTAGTCCGTTTCGACCACCCAGCAATGGCCGCAAACTCCTCTATCAAAGGACACACCTCTCCCCCGGGAAACCTAAACACATGCAAGCTAGGATCCCAATAATCTGAGCACACATCCAGGAAGTCTAGATCGACTTTCATTTGGCGAAAGCCAATAAAAACACCCGCACCATCATCATACACCGCCCTCTTCATCGCCGGACTTAATGAGGAAGTCCACCTCTTCAAAAGAGCATCAAAATGCTCCACCATTTTCTTGGATACAGAAAACTTTTATAAATGTACCTAATATATTTATGAGAGCAAAAATTGGTATTAAGAGAGAAGAAGAGAAATAATTGTGAATGAGGATTATAGCACGCACCCCCCCTCCTTATATACAAAACATCTTAAGGAATATGGAAACACGGCGTTAACAGCCAAGCCGCCAAAGCGCATAGCCTTATGCGGTTTGCCCACCAAACCGCATAAGCCTATGCGGTTTGACCCCTGAACCGCATAAGTCTATGCGGTTCAAGGGGCGGGTTTTCTCGCAACTTTCCTAATTTCGTCTTTCTTAAAACACTACAACCTACATTAGGCTACGACATTCTCTCGTTGTTCCCCATACAACAGCATTACACTTCACTTTAGCAACAACGATTCTTACCACGAGTCAACGCATAACATTTTCGGCATTCATGCAAGCTCATTTCGCATTTAAAATGAACTTTTTGCAAACGCATTTCCACAATTTACAATCAACATCAATGCATCCCACTCGGGAATCATTTCATTTTTCAAACAAGCTTACCAAACAGGTTCACGACTACAACCAAGTTCAAGTTCAAGCTACAACGACATGTATACAAAGGTTCATACAATCTTTATTACACAAGTTCACTCGGGATGACGACGACGATACTCGTCAAACTCACGCCGAATCTGCGCCTCGGCCGGCTCGACACAACCGAAAGCGACTGCTTTCAAGCCATCCTCCACCTGTTGGCTATCCGCCATAGCTTCTTATGAGCCTCCTTGGCCACCTGTGATACACAACACAAAAACATTTCACATCTTTCTCCATTTTGCCTTAATTTCACTCAAATTAAGCCAAACTTAGGGGGTAAATTCAAAAACAAAGCGCATTCTCTCCATTTTGCCTTAATTTCACTCAAATTACGTCAAACTTCGGGGGGAAATTTCAAAACAAAAGCCGCCAACCCCACTTTGCCTTAATTTCACTCAAATTAAGTCAAACTCGAGGGGGTAACACAAAAACACGACTCTCACAAGTTTGATCGTCGCTATAATTCATACCTCGATCAAACTGGGGGCTCACACACATATACAAGACAAAGATACATACCTTTTTCACCCTACCCGTCCAGCTGTCCATGCCCGCGTCAGTGGTCACCGGCAAGTACGATGGCAAAGTGAAAGTACGACGCACACCCGACTCGTCATACTCAACTGTGGTAGGGAAGTCACCAGGCTGCTCCGCCATCTCGGGATCAAATTCCTACAAAACAAGTACAAAACGCACACGTCAGGAAATTTTTCACTTTGAATATTACCTTACGCACCCTCAAAAGACGCAAGCATACCTCAATCGGCCCACAAGCAAGCCGAGACTCAGCAAACTGGCCGTAGTCTTCCCCAGGACAGAGAAGACTCACCGACTCTCCTTCCCCGTACAACGCCATCCGATCCTGAGCAGAAACCCCTCGCTCAAACAGGACCCTCGGCGGATCCCTAGGCACCACCGGAGCTGGCCACCCTGCCTGAAAGACCAAACGCTCTCCAAGGTACCAAACCGGCCCATACGCAAGGCCGCCAGGTACAGCGCTGGTCTCTCGTGATCGCAAACCGCGCCCCGATGCCCTCAGGAATATCCCTATACTGGCCCCACGGGAACGGCACGAACTACAAAAAAAAAAAAAAAAAAACACAAAACACTCATAAATACAATACAATCATTTTAAGTACAATCTATTTAAAATGGTTCAAGCACAAACCTCATCAAATCGCATCCGGTTCAGACGGTCCCGAACCTCGTCATACGACCAGTTAAACGCAGCACGGTTACACGTACCCCAAGTACGTACCGCCGGGTACTCCCTCACGATCCTCGTAGCATGCGAGGGGAGCAGAAAAGGAAAATGGCTAAGAATCCACGACTGCACACACAAGAAACAAAAACACGTTACAGAAACAACAAAAACAAACAACAATGCACCTAAAACAAAAACAAAATCAACACGTACCTTCATCAAGAATCCAGGTGAGACTAAGGACAGTCGCGATCCTCGATCCATGACCCGTGGTCTCACGGCATCCATGCAGAAGCGAATGCACAGACCCAGAGACGGCGTCACCCAGTCAAACGTCCCAATTGCATTCCAATCCAGGAGATGCATAAGGACCGACGTCGACGCCCGCTCACCCTTATCGCCGAAGTACACGGCGCTGACAAACCACCAGCGACCCACATACCAGCATTCCGCTCGTCACTCCACTCCGAGGGGCCATACTCGGTTTTCCCCTCAAAGTACTCCAAGATGTAGCTCGTCTTGAAAGTGTAAGGTGGAGCACCCTCACAAATCACCTCCAAACCACCGCTAATCGCGTGAATACAACCTCGTCCACAGCGGACGGCGCAAGAAATCAAAACTCATGTCACGGCCCCTCAATCCAGAACCCCGTCATGACAAAGATACTCAGACAAGGTAATGCGGCCTCGGCCGGGCATATGGAAACGTCGTCGTGGTGTCCCGATGCCCATCGGAAGGCCACGATCAACATCGGGTTCGCCGTCCGCTTCTTCCCTCGCAATCTCCCTCGATGGCCGAGCCAACGGGCCAAAAGCACTACGCGAAGACTAAGCTTGCGCTCTCGGCGAAAGCTTCTCCTCAAAACCACACATTACGGACGAGACGCCCGAGAAAGTCCTCATCGAGCCTTTCTCCCAACCCATCGTCGCTCGATAGGAAACGTGTCTCTACGGAGCAAGTAGAAGGTTACGGCCATCCCAACCCTTGGCAAAGGCCCTGTTCACGCGCGACCTTCGCGGCCTAGAGCTACTCGCTCTAGGCGCAGCCTCCTCGGCCTCCTCAGCCTCCTCCTCAACAACATCCATCTCGGCTTCCAGCTCATCCACTAGCTCTTGAGCAAGCTCATCCTCAGGATCAGGCACAGGGACATTCCTCCCACGACCTCAACCTCGTGACTGACCACGTCTCGTGCGCAAGTCACGAGGGTCAGCATCCCTCTCACTACGCGTACGCCTCAAACCACTCGAGCTAGAGGCTCCCTTGGTCCTCGAACTAGCACTCCTACGGGATTTCGATCTCGTAACACGACTAGAATCCTCCCCTGCAACCAAACACAACCAATACATACAGCTATAATACATGCAAGCATACAACTTGGCATACACATACACAAATACACACAAATAATACGCACATAATACATATACATCCCTTAACACATTACACTATACACCCTGCAGAGCACTTTTAGGCCTAATTCATAATTAAGCCAAAAACCGTTCTCTACACTACAAAATTACGACTTTATGGTTTCTATGCGCCATAATAGTCCCCAACAACAACCCATTACAAGCAATTGCATTTTGGTCACTCCGATCAAAAACCCCCAATTCGCCTTAATTACTCCGTATAACTACGATTTAAGACGGCGATTTGAAAGCCTTAACTCGACATTTTCGCAAAACTAACGCTATAGGCATGCTATACGCACTATGGGCATCCTACACCGAAGTTTAATTGAAATTCCGGGTCGGAAAATCCGGGTTCGTTTTCGGGCCCGAAACCTAGTTTGGACGTTTTTCACTCAAAGACGGTCCAAATCTCAATCAATTCACACATACATGCTAGCATGGCATAATGCAACACAATGACGTCAATTTCAAGCATTCAAACGGCAAATTTCAAGCAAAACTCGGGTTTTCATGCAAAACCCGTCTTTTCAACATTTCAAGGCAAAACTAGCTAATTACAACAACAAATAACATGAAAGCAAGTTAAAATGGAGCATTACCTGGTTCCATAGCAAGGCAACGCTAGAAAAACGAGCAAAAACGGTTGAGAAATCGAAAAATGGTGTTTTTAGAGTATGAAAACCGAAAAAGAATGAAATGGCAAACTTACGGTGCCCTCGTGCCTTTATAGCCCCCTACAGCCACTAAGGCAAACCGCATAGCCTTATGCGGTTTGCCCCATGAACCGCATAAGGCTATGCGGTTTCAGCCCTTGGTTTTTCTCGGATTTTTCTCGTTTTGCGCCTACTTTACGATTCCTAATTCATCCTGGCCCTAATACAACTCCAAGTACGCCCCGTGCTTGGGTTAAGGCGTCACCTACAGTCCGCCATACGCGTATATTAAGCATTTAATATACGATGCGATGTAAGCTGCGAACGCTCTTCACGAGCATTACATCATTTTCTTCTCAACGGAAGGCAATCATATGCAATTACGACTACATAGACACTCCTCGGCGAGCCCAAGCACGAGCACTCTGCAATATACACCTAACTCCAAGCATTTTACTCTGCATGGACGCTCCTCGGCGAGTTCAAGCACAAGTATTTCGCGAAACACATTCAAACACAAGCATTACACGGACGCTCTTTCACGAGACCTACACTAACACCTACATGAACAACCCCTGCTCAATTATACACCTCACGCATACCCAAACATCTTACAAGCACATGCACCCCTGCACTTTAGCTCCTTTTACACATGCAATACAAAGACATTACAAGCACCAGCACCAGGCATCTGACGATACCAAGCACATACAAAGACACCAACAAAGACAACGACAACAAGCACGACGAAGAAATTCAGCAGGCCGGCAGGCCCTTATAGCATGCACGGACCGCCAAGTCCTTAAAATGCGCACGCCCCTCCCCGTTTAGCCCGGTTCGAAGTCCTCGTCTCACCCGTAGACACATGCTTCGTTCCGCCGATCATATCGAGACTGTAATGGTCCGGATATGGTCGTGGAGTTTGACTTTCGCTCTAATCCGAGCTCAGTCAAACTGGGGGCTCTGTGGATACCCATATCCGTACCCTCCCAAACAAAACCCTGTGATGTATCACGGACTTTTATTACGCACGCTTTAACGTTGACTTAAACGGTTCTAACTAATGTCGAATTCATTTTGAGTCGTTTTAAATGTTAAAATGTTTAAGGTCGCTTCACATCGCTTTAAATAAACGTTCATTTTGTCCATTTGGAGTCTAGCTAGGTCCTTGTCCCGCTTCATTTGGCATGAGCTTCGCATTTGCACTACAATTAGCCCTTTTGTTGGAGTATGTGTCCTCCACAATAGTGCGATTACTTAATAAATCTCAATTAAGGAATACATGGGGATAATCCTGAATTATTGTCAATTGATTAACGTAAATCAATAACGGTTGGCTGACTAGAGTTTGACGTTATTGTCGTGAGAACGGCGGTAATCAATTGATCCCTTTAAGTCACACCTATAGGAACGTACTCCAAACATTTAAGCTAATTAATTGTATGAGATACGATTATATTAGTGACTTGATAATTTGATTAACGGTTAGTCAGAGTATTGATTTAGAGAGAAATCGAGTTGTGAACTCGGACGTTTGAATTTTATATCGATAAAATAATTAGAGGAGACGAGAATTAGTGATTAAGTGTTAATTCACTAATTGTGTATATTTTACTAATGAGATTAGTAAAAGTACATTTTAATATATGTGTAAGTGTACATGTATATTAAGGAAGAGTTTAATTAATTTACACTTTATTATATTAGATAATTAAGTGATAAATTATATCTTTTGTGGGACAAATATTGAAAACAAAATGGACCCAAATGGGGTCACTTGGACCGTCCAAATAGAGCAAGTGGAAGAGCTTCCATTTGTTTTTATTTGTTTTGTTTTCTTGTATTTGTAAATGCATGTCAAACATAATCATCACATTGCATGCTATTTTTCTACCCAAGACAAAGACTTCTTCTCTCCTCTCTTGACCATAGGGGCCGGCCACTTTGAGTGTCTTGGACACTTCAATTTTTGCTTGTTCCATTATATTATCATGTGATAAAGAGAGCAAAGTCATTCATTCATTGTTTTACTTATCTCTCAAAACTATTCTCTCTAAATATTCATCCTAATATTATACTAAGAGTTAGTAATAATATATCACATATTATCAAGTGATACTAAGTTATTTCTAGATCAAAATACTGAGTATTTTTGGAGTGTTCTTGGGTGCATCTTTTAGGAGGTTTTCTACTTTGAAAACTCGGGTTTTTGGAGGATCATCCTAAGCTAAAACTCAAGAAACAAAACTAGAAAGGAGTTCTAGTTTTGTGCCCATTTTTTCTTTTTGAGAAAGGCATAACTTACTAATCTTGTTAACAAAGTGAATTTGTACTACATAGATCTTGCTAAATCAAATTAGAGTAATTTGATTTACACTAATACTTGATTAGTGAATGGGATCCGATCCCTACAAGTGGTATCAGAGACAGGGCTTGTAGTTACAAATTTATTTTGTTAATTTTGGGGTTTTATATATTTATTGAGAATAAATATGATAAAATCCGAAAATGGTGTTAAAAGTGGTTTTAACACGAGATTTTTATTGCATGCAAAGTTTCCGGTCTCATGAAGTTACTGGTCAAATTTCGTAATTTTTGGAATTTGTTTGCTAATTAAAATGATTTTTATACAAAACCGAGTCAAAAAGTGTGTTTTTGGCTAAAATAATTACTATAAATAGTTATATTTGGAATCTGCTCACGAAATTTTTATACAGTGATATTTCATATTTATACTTTCTGCATGTAAATTTTCAAAGTCAGATCTTGAGTTTTGAATATTTATTCATTTATTTGATAAAAATCGGTATAAAATGAATGTTAATGTCGAAAATATTGTAATATTTGTTTTCTGGACATAAATTTTATACCACTGTTTTTATATATTAAAAGGATGCTAAGGTATAAATTTGGGATTTTTCCTCACTGTTTTGGACGTTTTATTGATTTTGTGAGATGAAATTGATGAAACCGTATGTTATTTGTTATAAAATAAATTCGTAAATTTTTCTGACCAAACTTTTCTTTTCTGATATTTTGGAAGTGTTCCAGAATATACAAAATTTTGTCAAAATAAAAATGGTTTTATTTTAATTTATTTTGATTTTATTAAGCTTTATTCATAAAAGGGTTATGATTAAAGTACATCTAATTAGCAAATGACCAAGTTTATGAACTAAAATCACCATAAGTTAGTATGAACTAATTTTGGGTGTTCTAAATCAGTTTAGAAGTTTTAGTTCAAGCTTAAAAGGTGTTTTAAGCATTATTGATTAATATGAGATTAATCGATTAAAAATGAGATCGGTTTGAAACGATTTAATGCGATTATTGTTTAGGGCGATTTTGGCATGTTTTTATTCATAAGCTTTACATTATGCATGTTTGGATGAATGTTTATTATTGAATGAATGTTTATTCTTACTAGTATGGCCATAGTTTGTTATATTTTTACCGATATTACCCGTAATGTAAGGGAATATCGTGTGGGTTTGTAATTAAACGCGATCTCGTATCGCCGGTTTGTAATTTAATAGTTTACTTCATTTATAAATGTATAATAGGATTGCTATGTATTCATTTGTAAATCATACTTGTAACTATTTGTAAATTGAAGACCGGTGATGGAGATCGACTTGGAGCCTTAGAAGTGTTCTAAAGCTTGCAAGGAGGAGCTTGGATGAAGTCCATATGAAGAGGGACCAAAGGAGTTGGTTTCCAATTTGTAACTCCTTGTATTTTTTAATTACTTTTAGGTGGCCATACTAGGTTTATGCTTGCTTTATCATGCTTGTTTGTTTGCTTATTTATTCCGCACACATGCCAAAATCGCCATGCATGCCACGATATCCCACTCCGATTGTCGTTTTTAGGTCGCCATTCTTAAATTAGTTCACTTATAAAGAATTTAAATGACTAAAAATTGACAAGATCACCCACATTTTAACAAATGAATTGAGATTAAGCCTTTCCAAATGTAGCGACTATGAACCCCATGTTCGTGAGGACCTCCGCAACGTGGAACCTTATAACCATGGGTAAGTAGTGGGAGGAAGTCCCATGTTAATTTGGTTTGGACTCAACCGAATAAGAGTTATTTGGGGCTAATCGATGCATTTTAATGAAAATCATCAACCAAGCATTCTAGTTTAGAATTAGTCAAGTGTTGACTTATCGTTTTTATATAAAATGAAACATGAGATGTCTAATTTTATATGAAAAACGAGTCTTGGAATTATTTATATAATTTCGTGGGAGATCCTTATATAAATGGACGTTTGTTTTAAAAGTGTTTTAGCAAATGTCATTAATGAACAATGAATGCTTATATATTTCCTCATATTTATTGTAGAATCGTTTATCGCAATGGCATCATCATCATCAACTCCCGCGCCCATTTTGGGCAAAGATTCATGGTTGCGAACCGTGATGGATAAGTGTATCCTCAAGGATGACGGTAGCAACTTCGTCGAATGGGATTCGACAATGAAGGGCGCCGCGACATCCGACAATGTGCTCAAGCACCTTACCGATCAACCACCTTGAACCCACTTCTCGAGCCGGCGGCGGCTCGTGCGCCTATGATGAGTATGTGAAAGTGGACAATGGCGTGAAAAAGCGTCTGATTTGGTCCATGTCACCCGCTCTCAAACTCCGATTTGTCACACAAAAAGTGCATATGCGATATTCACTGAGTGACAACCATGTTCTCCAAAGCACCACAAATAAGGCTTTATGAAGCCGCGGTTCGATTTTTCGACGAAAGCTTGAGAGGAACCAAAAGTTGGTCCTCATGTGCTCAAAATGATTGAGCAAATAGACACTCTTGAGCGTCAAGAGTGTGCTATCTGCAAAGCTCTTGCGATTAACCGCATTCTTCATTCTCTTCCTAACAAGTTTGCTCATTTTCGAGTAAACTATAACATGAACGACATGGATAAGAGTTACCATGAACTTCATGCACTCTTGGTCCAAGCCGAGAGGGATATGGAAGTGAATGAGGTGGAGAAGAAAGATGTTCTCTCCATGAAAATGAAGAACATGAACTTGGGAGTGAAGAAGGGGAAGGTAGCCAAGAAGGGGCCATCTTACATAGGCAAGGGTAAGGGAAAGGCTATTGTGGAAGGTGTTCCACATAAGCCTAAGCCCAAGATCAACAAGGGAAGACCCCTTAAAGACACTTGCAAATATTGCAATGAAGTGGGTCATTGGATGCGCAATTGTCCCAAGTATAAGAAGGATCTCAAAAATGGATGTGCGACATCCAAAGGTATTCCTTCTAATCTCTATATGATTGACATCAATCATGCTTGCATTTCTACATGGGTATTGGATACCGGATGTGGATCTCACCTTTGTAATCATTTGCAGGGGATGAGAAACGTGCGAGCTCTAGCCAAGGGTGATGTAGATCTAACAAATCCTACCTTTGGCATTGTCGTTTAGGTCACATAAACGATAGACGCATAAAGAGACTTGTTGAGACCAAGGTTCTCAAAACATTTGATTGCGAATCATATGGTACATGCGAAGCTTGCCTTTTAGGCAAGATGACTCGTCAACCCTTTAGCGGTAAAGGGACACGAGCAAGTGAGGTTTTAGGACTCATACATACCGATGTGTGTGGTCCATTAAACATCACCGCTAGAGGAGGATATCATTACTTCATTACTTTTACCGATGACTTAAGTAGATATGGTTATGTCCACTTAATAAGGCATAAAAGTGATGCTTTTGAGAAATTTAAAGAATTTCAAAATGAGGTTGAGAACCAATTAAACAAAAGGATAAAAGCACTACGATCGGATCGTGGTGGCGAATATCTAAGTAATGAGTTTGATTCACATCTTAAGAATTGTGGTATAATATCACAATGGACTCCTACGGGCACACCACAATTGAATGGTGTTGCAGAAAGGAGAAACCGAACTTTGCTAGACATGGTTCGGTCTATGATGAGTCAAACTGAGCTTCCTGGATCATTTTGGGGCTTTGCACTGTTATCTGCTGTTTTCTCACTATATCGAAGTCCGACTGAAGCGCCCAATAAGCCTCCAGATGAGAAGTGGGCGGAGCAGTTCCCTATTTGTCATTCATGAGAATTTGGGGATGTGAGGCATTCGTCAAGAATAAAACTGACGATAAACTCGCTCCAAGGTCTGACAAATGTCTATTTGTAGGTTATCCTAAGGAAACCTGTGGTTATTACTTCTACAACCCTCACGAGAACAAAGTGTTTGTGGCTCGTGATGCTGTTTTTCTAGAAAATGAATTTATTTCTAAAAAATAGAGTGGGAGAAAATTTGAACTTAATGAAGTTCAAGAGCCACAAACCGACGCAGAAAACGAGGAAAGCGTTCCCTCATCTTCTGACACGGTTAACATCCCTAGGAGGTCAGGAAGAATTAGTCATCAACCTGACCGTTACCTCGGTAACATCGAGGAGGAGGGTGATTTGTTGCTATTCGAAAGCAACGAACCCTCAACCTACAAGGCGGCTATTAGTAGCTGACTCGAACAATGGCTTGAGGCCATGAAATCCGAAATGGATTCTATGTACGAGAACCAAGTTTGGGACTTGGTAGATTTACCTGAAGGAGTGAGACCCCTTCAGTGTAAGTGGATATTCAAAATCAAACTCGGCATAGATAAACATATTGATGTTTACAAAGCTAGATTGGTGGCAAAGGGCTTTTCACAAGTCCAAGGTATTCATTATGATGAAACCTTTGCACCGGTTGCTATGCTTCGATCCATAAGGATAATCTAAGCGGTTGCGCATTTCATGACTATGAAATATGGCAAATGGATGTAAAACCGCCTTCTTGAATGGGATTCTAGAAGAGGAAGTGTTTATGACACAACCTGAAGGTTTTGTAGATACATCCAACCCTAAGAAAGTATGCAAGCTTAAGAGATCCATTTATGGTCTTAAGCAAGCATCGAGGAGTTGGAATCACAGATTCGATCATGTTATCAAACAACATGGATTCGCTCGGAGTGCCGAGGAACCTTGTTTGTACATGAAGTTTAGTGGGAGCAAGGTAACCTTCCTTGTTTTGTATGTGGATGACATACTACTGATTGGAAATGATATTCCAAGTCTAAACTCGGTAAAGGTGGAATTGGGAAACCATTTCCAAATGAAGAACTTGGGAGAGGCACAACGCATCTTGGGTATCCGGATCTATAGAGATTGATCTAAAAGGATACTAGCATTAAGTCAAGAAACTTATATCGATAAGATTCTTGATAGGTTCAATATGAAAGACTCAAAGAGAGGCTTTCCTCCGATGAGTGTAGGAATAACATTGAAGAAATCTCAATGTCCTACGACTCCTGCGGAAATTGAACGCATGAAATTGATCCCTTATGCTTCCGCTGTAGGATCAATCATGTATGCTATGATGTGCACTCGTCCCGATGTCGCTTTCGCTTTGAGCATGACGAGCCGGTATCAAGCTAATCCCGGTGAGAGTCACTGGATAGCTGTGAAGAACATCCTTAAGTACTTGAGAAGGACTAAGTATTCGTTTCTAGTGTTTGGAGGAGAACTTGAGCTACGTGTAAAGGGTTATACGGATGCAAGTTTCCAAACCGATGGGGATGATCTGAAATCCCAATCCGGCTATGTCTTTATGTTGAATGGAGGAGCTGTTTGTTGGAAGAGCTTCAAACAGAGTGTCACTGCGGATTCTACGACGGAAGCTGAGTATTTGGCAGCATCTGAAGCTGCTAAAGAAGCTGTGTGGATTCGGCAATTCTTGGATGGACTAAGAGTAGTCCCTAGTGCCGTGGATCCAGTCACTGTTTATTGTGATAACAGTGGGGCCATCTTTCAAGCAAAGGAGCCCAAGTCTAGTAACAAGTCTAGACACGTTTTGAGGAAATACCACGTTATTAGAGATAATGTGGAGAGGAAGGAAATCGATATTTGTAAGGTTGGGACAGACGATAATATCGTTGATCCTTTAACCAAGCCTCTTTCGAGGGCTAAGCATGACGCGCACACCGCCTCCATGGGGTTGCGGCGTATGCCAGATTTCCTTTAGTTTCGTAATATGTAATTGAATGATGTATCCTATTACATATATGAAAATAACATTCATTGTTTTATCTTAAGTCATTATTGAATGCATACTTTGTTTATCCGAATATTTGTGTGACAACTTTGAACATATTCAAGTGAACGGTATAAACTAAGTATTTGGTCCCTAGTCTCTCATATGAGGTGACGTCTCCGAAAGACTAGATTGCAAGTCGATCGATGGTGGGTTCAACACCATAGGGTCATATGTGATGGTGATCGTTTGCATAGACGGTGTGAGACACTCTGTCGAGGCGGTGGCGCTTATAGAATTCCTTTTCAATGAGATTGAAACCTGGTCGTGGTGGGAATTCTATAGTATTCCTTTAGTCGATTCTTTGGCTGGGCCGATTATGCAGTCGGTGCGGTTCAGAGTGACTTTCATTTTTGTCCTAAACCATGCCAGTGAAAGGGGTTATAAGGGCATCTTTGGGGTCATGGTGATCTGCATTATACTGATCTGTCAGTGGAAGGGAAATGTCCACCCTCGTCGGGTAAAACATCTTTGGGCCACTCGAGGAGTAGTCATTTGAAAATGCGTGGCCCACGCTCGGTAAGAATCTACGGTAGATTCCGGTCAGGCAATTACTCTCCTTATCGAGGAAACCACTCACGATATATATCTCGGATGCAAGTACGACTGTAAGACACCTTGCATCGAGTGAGAGATGTGAAAGCGGACATGAGAATTGGTAATGCACAACTTGTCTCGGACAAGTGGGAGATTGTTGGAGTATGTATCCTCCACGATAGTGCGATTACTTAATAAATCTCAATTAAGGAATACATGGGGATAATCTGAATTATTGTCAATTGATTAACGTAAATCAATAACGGTTGGTGACTAGAGTTTGGCGTTATTGTCGTGAGAACGGCGGTAATCAATTGATCCCTTTAAGTCACACCTATAGGAACGTACTCCAAACATTTAAGCTAATTAATTGTATGAGATACGATTATATTAGTGACTTGATAATTTGACTAACGGTTAGTCAGTGTATTGATTTAGAGAGAAATCGAGTTGTGAACTCGGACGTTTGAATTTTATATCGATAAAATAATTAGAGGAGACGAGAATTAGTGATTAAGTGTTAATTCACTAATTGTGTATATTTTACAAATGAGATTAGTAAAAGTACATTTTAATATATGTGTAAGTGTACATGTATATTAAGGAAGAGTTTAATTAATTTACACTTTATTATATTAGATAATTAAGTGATAAATTATATCTTTTGTGGGACAAATATTGAAAACAAAATGGACCCAAATGGGGTCACTTGGACCGTCCAAATAGAGCAAGTGGAAGAGCTTCCATTTGTTTTTATTTGTTTTGTTTTCTTGTATTTGTAAATGCATGTCAAACATAATCATCACATTGCACGCTATTTTTCTACCCAAGACAAAGACTTCTTCTCTCCTCTCTTGACCATAGGGGCCGGCCACTTTGAGTGTCTTGGACACTTCAATTGTTGCTTGTTCCATTATATTATCATGTGATAAAGAGAGCAAAGTCATTCATTCATTGTTTTACTTATCTCTCAAAACTATTCTCTCTAAATATTCATCTAAGAGTTAGTAATAATATATCACATATTATCAAGTGATACTAAGTTATTTCTAGATCAAAATACTGAGTATTTTTGGAGTGTTCTTGGGTGCATCTTTTAGGAGGTTTTCTACTTTGAAAACTCGGGTTTTTGGAGGATCATCCTAAGCTAAAACTCAAGAAACAAAACTAGAAAGGAGTTCTAGTTTTGTGCCCATTTTTCCTTTTTGAGAAAGGTATAACTTACTAATCTTGTTAACAAAGTGAATTTGTACTACATAGATCTTGCTAAATCAAATTAGAGTAATTTGATTTACACTAATACTTGATTAGTGAATGGGATCCGATCCCTACACCTTTTACATTAACTAGGTCTAATTCAGCATTCCTAAATTCCTAAATTTAGGCCCGGTGGCTAAATTTTCCCTTTAGCCCCCTCTTACACGAAATACGGCTTCACGTCTTACCTTATTTCACAAAAACTATGCGAACACACCCTTTTCATTTTTCCGGGTCTCGGGCCCAAACTGAGCCAAACCTGACCTTTGGCCCGCACTCCAAAGCCCTAAACATCAAAATATCTCAGAAATATCCCAGCTGTTTTCTTGAGCTACACGTTTGAGATTATCACGTAATCTTTCAAAGATATAATTCAACCGAAATTAGGAAACTAGGCTAAAACCACACCTTCAAACCGCATAAGCTTATGCGGTTTGGAGAGGCAACCGCATAAGCTTATGCGGTTTGCCCTGGCAACCGCATAAGCCTATGCGGTTTGCCCTGGCAACCGCATAAGGTTATGCGGTTCCTAGGCCTGGTTCTATCCCCGGATTTCCTAATTTCTCCGAGGTCTTTAGTATATATACACCCTATACAGGCCTCAAACACCTGATTCACAAACGAATACATCTTACATACAATTTCTCACATCATACACACTACAAAACCCTCACAAAGCCTCAAGCACTCAAATCCTTGAGTCCAACACACCATTCCGTGTTGAATTCATCCTCTTTTTAAGTTCAAGAAGCGAAGCTCTGCCCAGATCTGAAGCGACAGGACAAGGTAAGTCTGCAGATCCACTTGGATCAAAGTTTTCTTATTTTCTATGGACTAACAAAGGGGTCTACATTTTAGCGCCCCACCCACGGCTTTGGCACCCAGTAGCGATCAAGTGTTCTATTTACTTGGTACACTCCATATCCGATGACACGCCAAAGTCGCATAAGCAACCGACCTTATAAAATAAACCAATGGACAATTGAACTTTATTTTATTTGCATGCATCTTGCACCTTCTTATTTTGCATTAAATCAACTTAAACAATGAATTCGACCTTTAATCAAGCAGTATTCGTTAACAAGTTAAACATGCTAAGCGAGGGTTTTAATCAATCTTTTGCATCTACATCGGCATTCTTTTACAAACTTATCGCACTTATGCGTGGCGATAACATTAGCTCAAATATCATCTTACAAGGATTGTTCTAGGTCGAGAGGCTATTTTTACATAGGCTTTTCTAAAAGGTTTTCATAAATCGTTATTTGAATTAACTCTTTTTCTAAAGTACCTCACTTTAGAATCCAATCTGGTTTCACAGCCTTAGATCTAGGGGTATCGGCGTGCTCCAAAATCTAGGACATGTTTTTAACTTAGAACATGGTAGCAGGTTCCTAATTTCCGCGATAATTAGGTGGCGACTCCATAACAGTTCTTAAATGTTTTTCCAACTTAATCTTTTTTAACTTTAAAATCCGCCCTTAAGCAAGACGCCGAGTTGGGTCCCTCGACGCGGTTCCCGGGTTCCACAGGTAGTCAACTTTTGATCTACTACTCCACTGCTTTTGGAGGAGGATCCATTAATTTGGAGCTCCACAGTGATCATGAATTTGATCATGACCAAAAGTACGAGTATTCCTGGATCGCCCTCCGCGTACTCGATCGCGTGCCTAATAAGCAAACGAACTTGTCAAAGGAGTCCGGCGTGATAGACATACGATCACAAGCGACCACCGAACCGCAGGGTCTAGCAAAGTCGAACCACAAGCCCAGGCCACAAAAGGCGTGACATATTCTCAAGTACAAACGAGAAAACAAAAGGCAAGAATGTCTCGAAGCTCTGAAGTAAGAGACAAAGCAAAAACACAAAAAGCAAATATATCTCGAAGCTCTGAAGTGAGAGACAAAAATAAAAAAAAATAAAAAAAAAAAAAAAAAAAAAAAAAAAAAAAGCAAAAATGTCTCGAAGCTCTGAAGCAAGAGACAAAGATACAAAAAGCAAAAAAGTCTCAAAGCTCTAAAGCAGAGGACAAAGCAAAAAACACTAAAAAGCCCTCTAGCAAGTGGCGAAGCAAGGAAAAGGCATGAAGCATTGAAGCCCACAAACAAGTGGTATAGTCTTTGAAATTTCCAAATCGAAGACTCGGCAGAAACAACAAGCGGCCTAGATCAACTAAGGAGAACCTACCCTTAGGATGCAATGTATCGAGGTTAAACACATAACACATTTCGCGGACCGGCATGTCCTTAAACATGCACCTTTTTACAAACACAATCACGGACCGGCATGTCCTTAAACATGCACCTTTTTTACAAACACAATTTTACGGGCCGGCATGCCCTTAAACATGCACCCTTTACAAACACAACTCTCGGACCGGCATGTCCTTAAACGTGCACCTTTTACAAATACATTCTGCGGGCCGGCATGCCCCTAAACATGCACTTTCAAATTCTCCACAAAAACAAACACAATTCAACGGGCCGGCATGCCCCTAAACATGCACTTTCAAACTTTATACAAAAAAAAGCAAACACAACTCTTGGGCCGGCATGCCCTTAAACACGCACCACCCGAACTATGCTGGTTTGATTCCACAATCGTGGATACGTAGGCCGCTCACCCGAGCTCAACCAACCCTTTACAAAAATCTGCAAAACATTCTTCCGTTTAAAGCTCATTAAGCTAAAGACGTGTCCACATCAAAATCACAACCCAAAAAGCGAGTCGTTCCTTTATCGAGGCGTACGTCTAAAACAAGTACGTCGAGGCAAAGTTGTCCTAGACCTAGGAGTAGAACTCTGCTTTTTAGTCTAACACTGTTTTGCAGGAATAACAACATCCTACCGCAGACAAGCAAACACCACTGGGGGCTCTAACAACGCACGTGTTCCCAAATGTGAGATTCATGCAACCGTCGAGTCTCGAGTCACGCATACGATTCGTCTTTGTCTTTCAAAGTTTTCGGCATCCCAAGCATTCCATGAACATCGACTCATACATCGAGTCGATTCTCTTCCAATCAACACGCAATTTTGGCATCAAAAACAATTTGGCGACATTCCAACCGCCTTTTTCAAAACTTTTCAGTTTTCAAAACGCTATCACGGGTTGGCATGCCCTTAAACATGCACGAGGCAACACGTCCTTCAAACAGCTCGTCATCATTTTCAAAAGCATTTTTCAAAAATTAACTCAACGCTCGGGTTAATACATTTTGAACAAAAGCATTTTCAAAAACACTTTGCATTTTCGAACGACTCTTTTTGAAAAACACAGTTCAGATATAGTCTTTTCTTGAGCACTAACACTGCAGGTACAATGCAAAAGGCAAAGTTGACATGAGTAAGCATCCACGACGCTCAAAACGCAGTCAAGTGCAATGACTACACACAACAGCACAAGACACACTCTACCTAGCGCTACTGGAAGCACCCTACTCAAAACACAACTAGATACACCTCTTCAACCACAACCGCCAACGCAACCGCAGCCATTCAAGCTTCACAAACACAACGGGACGCATCCTCCTCTCACCTACAAAACGAAGGCAAAACACAAATTCCCGTCAAACGGAAGCACACCTACGATATCTAAATTGACACCCCTACTTGCCTAAGCTAGGAACCCCTTCCTAAGCGGGAAAGCTACATCACCACTTACTCACCCACAAAAAACAACAGTCAACCAGAGCACCATAATGCAACATACACCTCCAAACCCACAAAAACAGGGGGCTAGTACCTCACCTTAGATCACATGCAAACACGACAAAATAGATGTTCCTCGCAAACATCCCAAAACAAAAACAAGATGCCTACCTCGATAGGCCTGCAAAATAGATGTTCCTCGCAAACATCCCAAAACAAAAACAAAAGCCCTACTTCAATAGGCAAACAAAAACAAATGTTCCTCACGAACACTCTAAACAAACAAAAAGCAAAAGCCCTACTTCAATAGGCAAACAAAAACAAATTTTCCTCACGAACACCCTAAACAAACAAAAGCAAAAGCCCTACCTCGATTGGCCCAGAAACAAATTTTCATTACTAACACTGTACAACAACAAAAACAAAAGCCCTACTTCAATAGGCCAACAAAAAGATGTTCTCACGAACATCCCAAAACTCCACAATAACAAAACACGAGCAAAAGCCCTATCTTAATAGGCCCGCAACCAGACATCTCTACACAAAAATCTCGCAATCATCATCCAAACAGGAGCTTGTACGACGGACCGACATGTCCTTAAACATGTACGACGGACCGACATGTCCCTAAACATGTACGACGGACCGACATGTCCTTAAACTTAAACGACGGACAAACATGTCCTTAAACATGCACGGGGTAGCATGCCTCTAAAATACAACCAAAACTACACCGGTTTGATTCCATAAGCATTCATACACGTAGACGTCTTTACGGTGTTCAACACAAGAACGACACGCCTGAAACTTACAGGGTCAAAGGCATAGTCAACACAAAAACGACACGCCCAAAAGCTAAATTTAGTCAAGGGCACAGTCGACACAACATTTTCCCAAAAGATATCAAAAACACCTTGCAACACAAAACAATACACAAACAACAACAAAACACAAAAGCAAAATCAAAAAGCAAGAATACAGCTCAATCCACGGGCTGCATTCAAAAGCAAAGGCACACACGCAGCCACTACAAGTTTGACTAACGTTTTAACATCAAAAACTAACTCAAACTGGGGGCTAACCTTTGAAGCAAATATCACAAGTTTGACTAACGTTTTAACATCAAAAACTATCTCAAACTGGGGGCTAACTTTTGAAGCAAACATCGCAAGTTTGACTAACGTTTTAACATCAAAAACTAACTCAAACTGGGGGCTAACTTTAAAAGCAAAACCACAAAGTTTTTCCTCTGAACAGCACAAACATTCACGGTTCAGGCGTCTCCTACAGACCGCCGTTAACCTTTCCACATACAAGCACGCAAAATACCAGCAAGATTCGAGCCTTCAAAATACAACACGCAAAAACATTCCCTTCTCATGAGGATACGTCCTAGCATACATCTCAAGCGGATTTACAACACAAAACTCAGAAGAAAAACACAAACAACTACCTCCCAAGCAGACATACGCCTACAAAACAACAAGCAACCACAAACACATACATCCAAGTCCGATTATACAGAACCTCACACATACATAACACCACTAACAGATGTGCACGAAGCAACAACACGAGCTGCAGCACCGATGACAAACATAGCAACAAACCTCAGCAAAGCTCGTTACGCACACTTCACAATTAGACACAAATACGCACATGCACTTTAAAAAGCAACAGAACGCGAGCACCAAAAGGCAAATCCCGAACATGAGGTTCAAACGAGAAAACAAGCTCTCTCCACGGCAAGACATCTAACAAAAAGTATTAGCAGAGCTAATTCAAAACTAGTTTCAGCTCAACTTTCTCCCGAAGGCAAGACAAGCTACACACCTGATAGCACAAACCAACATAACATAAAAAAAACGCACCACACAATCACACTACAACATGAACAAATCACCTCACACAGAAACGGTTTAGCAAAACCTCAAATTGCCTCACACAAAAACGGTTTAGCAACACCTCAAACTGCCTCACGCAAAAACGATTTAGCAACACCCCAAAGCTGCCTCACGCAAAAACGGTTTAGCAACACCTCAAACTGCCTCACCCAAAAACGGTTTAGCAACACCTCAAACTGCCTCACGTAAAAACGGTTTTACAATACCTTACACTGCTGCACGCAAAAACAGGTTCTACAATACCTTAAAACCGCCTCATGCAAAACATTGGGCATCACCTTCAAAACCAGCGTAAGCACAGACACAAACACAAACATAAGCACTAGCATAATTGCGGAAACGACTGAACACTCCGACACGAGAAAAACACGCATCTCAAGACATAAACACAAACACTCAACAACAACATCAAGCGCAAGACATTCAAACGTAAAAATGATCGAGAACGCCAAAAAACATGAGCCAATCATATACACTCTTTACGAGTCAAATCACATACACTCTTTACAAGACAAAACTATTACACTCTTTCACGAGTCAAGACAAATACACCATTTACAAGTCAAATTACATACACTCTTTACGAGTTAAAACATTTACACCCTCTTTACAAATCAAGACAAAATGCCCCTTCATGGATCAAAACGCTCTTATACGAGTCAGCGACACTCCTCCACGAGTCGGAAGCAAGCACATACTCATCGAAAACAAATCGAGCACCTAAGCATTTACACTTTTTACAAGTTAAACACCTAAACACATACACACCTTAACACAAACATTCTCTTAAACACCTAAACACATACATTCGCTTACAAGCCAAACATCCACACATCTACACTCTTTTACGAGTCAAACACCTAAGATACATCTACACTCTTTTACGAGTCAAACACAAGCACGTACCTCTTCTACGAGTCATACACCAAACACATACACTCTATTACGAGCCAAATATCCAGGCATTTACACTCTTTTACGAGTCAAAAACCTTAAAAATGAACCTCTTTTACGAGTCAAACTCTATACACGAAACCTCTTTTATGAGGCAAAAACAACCCACCTCTTTTACGAGTCAAAAACAACCCAACACGTACCTCTTTTACGAGTCAAACACTGAACACGTACCTCTTTTACGAGTCAAACACCAAACACGAGCCTCTTTTACGAGTCAAGCACCTTAAACACATACCTCTTTTACGAGTCAAACACAAACACATGCCTCTATCTTTTACAAGTCAAACACAAAAGCACATTAACACTCTTTACGAGTCAAACAACTAAACCGCCATACACTCTTTACGAGTCAAAAATCAAAAATACGTACACTCCTCACGAATCGAATACGTATAGTTCTCAAACAAATACACTCTTTTACGAGTCAAAAGCAACTACGCACTTTTACGAGCCAAACATCGAGCACTTACACATGAGCACCAAGGCATAAACACTCTTTTACGAGTCAAATACGTACACTCCCTTACGAGTTAAGCACGTAAACACGCACCCTCTTTCGCAAATCATACATCCAAGCATTACTCTCTTTACGAGATAATATCAAAACACAAGCACTCATACATGAACACAAGCAATCATACATGAGCACAAGCGCAAGCACGCGGGTGACATTCACAAAACACAAAGCTCGGCTAGACTACAAAACGCTATCAAGAAGCATCCGACATCAGCAGACGGCTCAAAGACACCAGACGTCAACAGGCAGGCACGCCTTTAAACATGCACGGACCGTCATGTCCTAAAACATGTTGTCCCGCCCCGCATTTCCCGGCACTAAGTCCTCGTCTCTCCCTCGAGACACATGCTTAGCGCCGCCAGGTGGTATCGAGACTGTAATGGTCCGGATACTATCATTAAGTTTGACTAGCGCTTTAGTCCAAGCTCAGTCAAACTGGGGGCTCTGTAGATACCCGTATCCGTACCCCCCAAATACAAACCCTGTGATGAAATGGACTTTTCACAAAAAAGCATGTTTTTAACGTAATGTCAAAACGGTACATTTTGTCGAAAACATTTTAAGTCGTTTAACGCATAAATGATTTATTTGCATGTCGTGTAAAATGAGTATTCGTTTAGTCATTTTATTTAAGTCGACCTAACACAAAAACAAGCCTTTTCCCACGCAAGAAAAGCCCACAAAAGCACCTAAGCACGCCTCCCGAGGCGTCAGACGCTCAAACCGAGCACACGTCTAAACACATTTCACAAAAACAATTCAATACAAAACAAAAACACTTTTCGGCCCGAGACTCAAAAAACACACAAAAAGGCCCAAGCACTCGAAACGGACCAAAGCGCGTCCCGAGTCACATTCTTACAAAACAAAATCTCACAGAGTCGTAAAATAATATATTACAATATTATTTTATTTCGAGCCAAAATCGAAAAATACGACGAAAAACCGAAACACGAAACACGAAAACGGAGCCGAGAAATCAAGTTGATTCCCGGCCCCTAAAGTCAACAACCAACAAACATAAACCTGCAACACGAAACACACCCATACTCATGTACGTATGCACATACCCAAGGCACAAATACGTCACAAAAAAGCGGCAAAATAAAGGAAAAATCGCCTGTTAACTGGCGATTTTCTGGTAAATCGCCAGTTAACAGGCGATTTTCCCAGTCCTCTGCACTTTGGCGGCTCGAAATCCCTATATATACACCCCTTATTCGACTCATTTTACTCATGAATTATCATCACTCTCTTCTCTATCTGTACATTCACACTTGACTCATACGGGTTCCTGACCCGACCCGGTATTGGCATTGCGAACCCGTATTCGCAATACGATTGTAGCGATTCGGATTTCTAAATCCGTCTTAAACCTCGCCAATATCGCATAAGCAACGACACAATTGACAATGAACAAACGGACACCACTTTACATTATGCAAATTCTCATTTACGCATTAAACGACTAAACATGATTTCGACAAAATTTGTACTGTCTTCATTAGTCTTAAAGCATGCAAAACTGAGGGTTTTTAAACAAACTTTTACATACACATGAGTCGGAAAATAGCATTTAAATGATTATTCAAACAATGAATTATTGTTTTGTGCACATTTCCTATAGCAACCCGTCATAGCTTTGACGTATACATTTGCTTTTACGCATATTTATCGAGTTACATATCGCACTTGTACGTAGCGGTTTGCATTTGCTCAAACATCGAATTATACACTGTTTTCAAGCTAGTAATGACTACTTTTACGTAGGCTTTTCAATTACAGTTTTTCATAAAACATTTTGACAAACTTTTGGAGAGTACCCTCACCCCGAACCCGCTCTGGTTTCACAATTGCCTTAGACGAATAGGTATCGACGCACCTTGAACTCTAAGATTTGCGTCTTCGAGTCCAAGACGCGCCGAACGGTTGATATCTCATATATTTATGTACTTATAGCCCCCTGTCGCTTGCGTTTCTTTGCGTTTCCTGTGCTTTTACTTGCGTTTCAGCTCCTATTTCTCTCCGTTTTGGCACTGCTGCGTTTTTGTGTCCATTTTGCAGGTACAAGCGCATATTTGGAGTTTAGGATGCTTGTCGAGAGGTTTCGTGAATTTTTGTGAAGTTTCGTGAAGTTTGAAGGTGATTAGAGTTGGTTTCGTTGCGTTTCGCTTGCGCACGAGCCTCGTTTCTACCAATGAATGTGTCCCGGGACCATGGGACGGGATTTCAAACTCACATTATCATCCGAGACCTTGTCCCTACTCATGAGCAAAGTACATTAGCCTTGGGACAACAAGAAGAAAGGAAGTTGGCTTTGCTGCAAGCCAAAAGAAGCAAAAACAAGAAAAAAAACTAAGTACAAAAGAAGCACAAAAGAGGACTTGAACTGAAGGCTCCGGGATGACCTTGTCCCGTCCGGGGTGCACTTGTCCCGTCCGGGATGGCCCCTGTCCCGTCCGGGACCACCTAGGGACAGCTGAGACGCTTCGTTAGCTTGAAATGTTTCGTCTATTTGAGGGGGCAAAACATATTATTTTCGCACGAAATTTTGAGGGGATCTTCCTAACACTTTAAACTACTTTCTATCAAAAATTTAGGGTTAGATTAATTTTTCTTCTTGTACTTTGAATTCTCGACTCGGATTGCTTGTTTGATCGTCCTATTTCGGTATTGTTGACTTTGTTCTTCTCTTTCTCTTTGAATTTCTGATTGGTTTTTGTTATACTTCTCTCCTTTGTTTATCATTTCATCGTATATCATTGTTGATCATGTTTTCATCCATTGTTATTGCTTTTGTTGTTGTTTTCATCATGAGTGAGTAGTCCTTTATCTAGGGAGAAAGGGTGATCATGGGTGAGTAGTCTAGGTCGATTTTGGTGATGTTTTGATGAGGGTTTTGCTTTTGATTTTGGTTGTCTTGTTTTGTTTGTGTTTGTTGATCCTTTGGCCAAGGATTAGTGAGCCTTTGCTACCCTTAAACTTAAGAGCGAAAGCCTAGTTTGAGGTAGGGCACGAGACTAACCATTAGGACCCTCATTTGTAAGTTGCGAGAGCCCGCACTTGAGACCTAGAGGACGCTTAGAACCGAGAGGTCGAGCCTATTCCTTAGCACATGCGATTCCCGACTCTTTTCTATCACCATCGTTCATCCTAGCTTTGCCTATGCTATCCCCGATTCCCTAGACTTTTTCCTTATCGTTTAAATCCCTTTTCCTTGCGCTCTAGCTCTAGTTTACCAACCTACACTCGAACCGAGACTAGAATCACCCAAAATAACCAACATAAGCGACTTTCTCCCTGTGGATTCGACCCCGACTTACCCTTGCTACCCATTAGTGTTTGTCCGGTCCATTTTTGATTAGGAGAGTGCGACTAATCCTTTCAAATTTTGGCGCCGTTGCCGGGGAGACGGCTTTTGTCTTTGTTGTTATTTGGTTCTTTTCTCATTGTTACTCTTCGTCTCAAGGAACCTCAATTCCTTAAGGCCGTTACTTATAGCTTCCTCTAGTGTTTTGCATGCCCAGGAACACGCGTACGTCTCAAAAAGGCTTGGCAATTCAGTTTGATCCGGAGCCGGAGCGTACATTCTTGAGGCGCAAGAACTTACTGAAAGACTTGGAGGCTACTTCCTCTTCTACTCTTTCCACCGACGAAGCTCACGTTGAATTTGAACCTCCACCGCCTAAAGTCATGGTGAAGCTCTCGGATCACTCTAAGCCAACCGCGGCTCAACTACCTACCGGCAATGCTATGCCGCTATCATGACCAACAATTTTGAGATAAAGCGGCTTTCATTAGCTTGATTGGCGTAATCAATTTGGGGAAGCCAGGGAGGATCCTAACCTCCATGTCCAGAATTTTTGTGATTATTGCTCAACGATTAAGCAAGCGGAGTCACCCAAGAGCAGAATCGTGAAATGCTTTTCCGTTCTCACTTAAGGACAAAGCAAAGCTATGGCTCAATTCTTTGAATCGGGTTGCTCACGGGGTGACCGATTGGAGCACTCTTGCATTGGCCTTCTATCAAAAATACTTCCCACCGGAGAAGACGGCAATGCTTAGGAGTCAAATAACTAGCTTCCGACAACGAGGAGATGAGTCCTTGTTTGATGCGTGGGAACGCTACAAGGAGCTTCAACGCCAATGTCCTCATCACGGCCTCGACAAATGGTTTTTGGTTATGCAATTCTACAATGGATTGTACAATGAGTCTCGCCAAGTGCTTGACTCGGCCGCAAGTGGACGCTTTGATAACATTGATGTCGAGGAGGCCTTTGACACGATAGAGGCTATGGCTATCCATGATGCTCAATACGGTAATGCTAGGAATGTTCTAGGAAGCGGTGGTAAGCATGGCGTGAACGCGGTGACCTTGCTTACGGCGAAAGTGGATGCAATGACCGCTATGATGATGAGCCAAATGCAAGCTGGTTCCTCCCAAGCTCGAGGACAATCGGTAGCCGCTATGCACACTACTTATGAGCCATTGTGTGACTCATGTGGAGCTTCCGGTCATGTTTCAATGGAATGCCGAGGTATGAATTCTCAATCTAATCTCCACCATGTACATGCTTTTCAATCACAAAACAATCCCTACTCAAACTATTACAATGAAGGTTATAGAAATCATCCTAACCTTTCATACAAAAGCCAAAATGTCCTCAATCCGCAACCACCACAACCACAACAAAACAGCCCACAAAACTACACTCCTTATAACGCTCCTAGACCCTTTAACCCACCCGGTTTTGCTAGACCACAATATCAACCACCGGTTGCTCCTCCTCCCGTCTCCGATCCCATGGCCGAGATGAAAGCCATGATGCTCGCTATGCAAAAGAATCAAGAGGCCATGATGGCCAAAATGGAGAAGGAGGCTCAAGCTAAAGACGCAACTATTCAATCTTTGGTTGCTCACAACAAGGCCATGGATACTCAATTGGCTCAATTGGCGTCTTCTAGCAACACGAGGGCACCCGGAACGCTTCCGGCTCAGCCCAAGCAACCTCATGAGACCGCCAACGCTATCTCCCTACGAAGTGGAACGAGCTACGATGGGCCACCTATGCCCAATGTTGATGTACCTCCCGTAAAGGTAAGTAAGGTAAATTCTAATGTTTCCACTAATGATTTGCATGTTGAGAATGGCGTGAGTGCAGGTGGTGGTGGTGTGCAGGTGGCCGAGAAAGAGAAGGAGAAAGAGCAAGCGACAGCTAAGCCGCAGGAACCACCGATTCAAATTCGTTTGCCATTCCCGAGCCGAGTGGTAAAGCCTAAACTTGATGCTCAATTTGGTAAGTTCATGGAGGTTGTCAAGGACCTCAAGGTAACGGTTCCTTTTACTGATTTGGTCACTCAAATCCCGGCTTATGCTAAGTTTTTAAAAGACATCCTCACCCGTAAAAGGTCGTTCAATGAGGTCGAGACCGTGGCTTTCACTGCGGAATGTAGTGCACTTCTACAAAATAGGTCTCCTCCTAAATTGAAAGACCCGGGTAGCTTCTCGATTCCTTGCACCATTGGTACTGTTTTAATTGATAATGCGTTGTGTGATTTAGGTGCAAGCGTGAGCGTCATGCCGTACTCGGTGTGCGAGAAGCTGAACATGGGGCCTTTAAAGGTCACAAATATCACTCTCGGATGGCGGATCGATTACGTAAAACGTCCTTTGGGCGTTCTAGAGGACGTCCCCGTCCGTGTCGGTAAGTTTTTCATCCCTGTCGATTTCATAGTTCTTAACATGGTCGAAGATTCCCAAATTCCTATCATATTGGGTCGACCCTTCTTGCACACTGCTGGTGCAATTATTGATGTCAAGAACGGTAAATTGACATTGGATGTAGGAGGTGATACTATAACCTTTAACTTGTCTAGTGCCTTAAAGCGCCCCATGCTCGAGGAGTCTGTTTGCTCTGTTGATATTGTGGATGACTGTGTTGTGGAGAACTTACCTAGAGTCCTTGCTCGGGACCCTCTAGAGAGTGTGCTTTGTTGTGATTCGTTTGCAGGTGGCATAGGAGGGACAGAAGCAGGATGTGATGTGACTAAAGACGCATTGAGCGTAGACGGAGTTGGCTTTGCTGCAAGCCAACTTGTTGGAGCCGTGAGTGATGATGGCCGAGCTGTTGATGATGATGGATACGACGACGAAGAGGACGATGGTAGTGGGATCGTTTATGACGAGACCCACGGTTGGTGGTACTTCCCGTACCCTGCTAAGCCCCCCGTTTAAAGCTGGTTTGGGGGAGGCACTTCATTTTGTAAATATCATTGTATGTACTTTGTTCCTTTGAGACTTTTTATCGTTTTTCTCCCTTATTTTACGGGTCCCTGGTTGATGTGCTTTAGGACACATTGGGGACAATGTGTCGTCTGGTTTGGGGGGAGGAACGCTCTGCTTTTCGCTCTGCTTTATTTTTGCTTTTTCTTTTTCGTTTTTCGCTTTTCCAAAAAAATCACAAAAATCCAAAAAATCAAAAAATTTCAGAAAATACCATAAAAATCAGAAAAATTCCAAATAATCTAAAAATACGTATCCCGTTCCGTTGTTTTGAGCTTGTTTTTACCTTATTCTTTCCCGACATCCCTTCCCTTGTATGCTTTGAGCTTTGGCATGTTTTATATTGTTGGTTTAGCGCTTTCGGGGATGTTGAGACGTGTTTGCAGATGATGGCATGTGCTTTTACTGTTGGCTTTATCATTTCATGGACTATAGCTACTTATATTGTGAGGTTTTGAGCCTCCTGCGGCCGGTTCATCTATCCCGGTCCCCGTGCTTATATTAAGAGTAGTTCTCCTCGTGGGGTGCGTAATTTCAACACGCATAAGTGTGGCCCCTATCCCGTGTTTCCCACGATTTTGTCGCTTGTTATTGCATATGAGGCTTTAGTTGATTGCTTATTATTCACCTTGATCATACATTGCTTTTATCCTCTCATTTTTGATCCTATTACCCTTTACCCACTTGAGTTTGCTAGCTACATGCCAAATAGCCTACCCTAGCCTTGCTAGTTACCGCTTTGCTTACTCTTGTGCTTGTCTTACGGGTTGTGATCATGCTACGACTTGCTGATGTTGTTAGCCTTGAGAGTGTTGGTGAATTGGAGTCGGGATTGCTGTTTCCCCGACCCTTGATGAGGTATTTTCCGCAACATGTGAGTGTGCTCTTTTTGCTCAAGAAAAGAAAAAAAATCAAACACAAAAATCTGAAAAATAAACACAACACACAAAAAAAAATCAAAAGAAAAGAAAGTGTGTGCACAAAAATGCAAAAGTTGTTGTTGTTTTACATGAGTGAGCACTTGTACTTTATTCTTATGTTGCGTTGATGCGTAAAGGAGACCGTTATGCTGTTTTCGGTCCGTTTATTATGAGAGTTGGGTTACGTTTTGGTTGGATGAGCACTTGAGTAGTATTAGTGGTTTCTAGTGGCTTAGCTCCACGATTCCATAATCATTTGATCCACCTTTTTACCCTTATCCTCTCTATGGCCTTTACACCCTCATATCCTATGTAAGCCCTCATGTTTGCTTCGTTTTTGTGACATTATTGTGTACGGGAATGCGAGATTTGGTCCACATTAGATTGCGGGCGTGCTTCCACTAGTCGAGTAGGTGAGTGTCACTATATACTTCACCTTGATCATCATTTGAGTAGAGTGGAAACCGCGAGAGGTCCGTGATTTGATTGCTAGAGAGCCTAAGTCTAATCCATCTTTGTTCATTCTGCTACCGCCTTGTAATTCTCATCCGTTAGCTTGCTCTTTCCATGCGTCCCATGTTGATTCGGGATTGATTGCCGTATGCTCATGCTACTTGCGGTTAGGTGATTGTTGGGAAGTCTTCTTATGCTCGCCTTGTCCTCTATTTTCTGTCATGCTTGGTTGCTTGAGGACAAGCAACGGTTCGGTTTGGGGGAGTTTGATATCTCATATATTTATGTACTTATAGCCCCCTGTCGCTTGCGTTTCTTTGCGTTTCCTGTGCTTTTACTTGCGTTTCAGCTCCTATTTCTCTCCGTTTTGGCACTGCTGCGTTTTTGTGTCCATTTTGCAGGTACAAGCGCATATTTGGAGTTTAGGATGCTTGTCGAGAGGTTTCGTGAAGTTTCATGAAGTTTCGTGAAGTTTGAAGGTGATTAGAGTTGGTTTCGTTGCGTTTCGCTTGCGCACGTGCCTCGTTTCTACCAATGAATGTGTCCCGGGACCATGGGACGGGATTTCAAACTCACATTATCATCCGAGACCTCGTCCCTACTCATGAGCAAAGTACATTAGCCTTGGGACAACAAGAAGAAAGGAAGTTGGCTTTGCTGCAAGCCAAAAGAAGCAAAAACAAGAAAAAAAACTAAGTACAAAAGAAGCACAAAAGAGGACTTGAACTGAAGGCTCCGGGATGACCTTGTCCCGTCCGGGGTGCACTTGTCCCGTCCGGGATGGCGCCCATCCGTCCGGGACCACCTAGGGACAGTGAGACGCCGTTAGCTTAAAATGTTTCGTCTATTTGAGGGGGCAAAACATATTATTTTCGCACGAAATTTTGAGGGGATCTTCCTAACACTTTAAACTACTTTCTATCAAAAATTTAGGGTTAGATTAATTTTTATTCTTGTACTTTGAATTCTCGACTCGGATTGCTTGTTTGATCGTCCTATTTCGGTATTGTTGACTTTGTTCTTCTCTTTCTCTTTGAATTTCTGATTGGTTTTTGTTATACTTCTCTCCTTTGTTTATCATTTCATCGTATATCATTGTTGATCATGTTTTCATCCATTGTTATTGCTTTTGTTGTTGTTTTCATCATGAGTGAGTAGTCCTTTATCTAGGGAGAAAGGGTGATCATGGGTGAGTAGTCTAGGTCGATTTTGGTGATGTTTTGATGAGGGTTTTGCTTGTGATTTTGGTTGTCTTGTTTTGTTTGTGTTTGTTGATCCTTTGGATTAGTGAGCCTTTGCTACCCTTAAACTTAAGAACGAAAGCCTAGTTTGAGGTAGGGCACGAGACTAACCATTAGGACCCTCATTTGTAAGTTGCGAGAGCCCGCACTTGAGACCTAGAGGACGCTTAGAACCGAGAGGTCGAGCCTATTCCTTAGCACATGCGACTCAGGCTCTTTTCTATCACCATCGTTCATCCTAGCTTTGCCTATGCTATCCCCGATTCCCTAGACTTTTTCCTTATCGTTTAAATCCCTTTTCCTTGCGCTCTAGCTCTAGTTTACCAACCTACACTCGAACCGAGACTAGAATCACCCAAAATAACCAACATAAGCGACTTTCTCCCTGTGGATTCGACCCCGACTTACCCTTGCTACCCATTAGTGTTTGTCCGGTCTATTTTTTATTAGGAGAGTGCGACTAATCCTTTCAACGGGTCCAAATTCCCTCATAATTTGGTGGCGACTCCGAAAACGGCTTTTAAATGATTTTTCAATATTTCTTTAAAATGCTTTAAACAAATTACGCAATGACATCCCCCATAGCAATTCGAGCAAGACCCGCAGAGCGCGCTTTTACGCGCCGCTCTTTCACATTATTTTTCCCGCGCCGTGCATTCCGCCCCATGACACATTTCGAGGGTGGGCGCGAGCGGGGCGTCGAGAAGGGATCCCGATCCGGTATCCTCAATTTGTTTGCTTTTTTCTTCGTTCTCTTGCTTGAGTTCCTCGAGCATTACCTTCATTTGAGCAAATTCTTCCTCGACAGTTAGGGCGTGCGTCGTCATAACGGGAGCAATAATCGAGTACGATGACTGACTTAACAATTCTTCGCTTTCGTCAGGCGATAGCGGTATCACTTGATCATCTTCCGTCACACAAGGCTCGAATAACGGACATGTGTAAATTGTCATTTTCTCGAGCGTTTCCTCCATGTCTTCGACTCGGATATGAGGCGTAACGTCAAAAATATGACAATCAAGTGCTCTTGTCACGTCGTTTAAGCTTTCGTTCACATCGGCGACAACAACTTCTGGCTTGTGATGACGCGCCTTCGAGGAAACGGACACAGATCCAAGTCTTGCGGCTGGAGCGTCAATGAGAGCGAATCTCGCGTGTCTTCTCTTTAGAATCTCATTCGATTGACGACCATGGGAGGCGCTAAGGGCGGCCAAACTTTCTTCGTTAGGGGCGGACCTAGCGACACCTTAGGGCATGTTAAAAACCTTCCTTGGCGCCATCGGGTCGATTTTTTTTTTTTCAAAAACTTATCGTGGAAAAGGAGATAAGTGGTAGAATTTGGTCCCACCGGGCGTGCCAAATTTGTAAACACAAATTTTACAAATTTTGTAATTTGCAAAATAAATTAACAAATACAAAATAAATGCGAACAAAATAACAATTTTATTAATTTAAAATTTTGGGTTACAATTTCATGTATCCACTGATTCGATTTCTACACTACTCTTGAATTCGAGTTGACTGCGAAAGAGGGTCTTGAAAGACTTGGTTCTCCTTCTTCTGTCTTCTTTCTTCTTCTCCTTTAAAACTTGACTGCACTTGCTTGACGCCGTGGTTTAGAAAGGATGAATTTACTCTTTTAATTGTGAGAATTAAAAGAGATTTTGGTTTTCTCTTTAAAAAGAGAGTTGTTTAGTTTATTTTGAGAGGTTTTGAACTTGAAAGAAATTTGTTTCAGAGAGTTTTCTAAGTTTCTATTTTTTATAGAGGTTTTTTGATTTTTGTATCTCTAACATTTTCAAATGAGTGAGGAGAGGTATATTTATAGGAAAATGTGGGCTTTGAAGGCTTGGGCTATGAGCTTTTATTTTATTTATTATGTCTTTCAAGAAATGACCCACTATAAAATGGTGCTCCATTTATCTTCATTAAATTGGTCGGGTTTGACTTTGACCAAAAATAAATAATTTATATTAGGCAAAATTGCAAATAACTACCTTTTAAAACCACTTTGTTTCAAATAACTACCTTTTATAATATTTTTTTTCAAATCACTACCTTAAAACGTATTTTTGTTTTCAAATCAATACCTGTTCCCCGGAAAACGTCATATTTTATCAAATTTCGACCACTTTGAAAATTTTTGTTGCCTTTTATTTGAAAGACCCATGTCAAATACCCATTCTACCCATTCTACCCTTCTACCCTTTTCTAACCTTTCTTCCTCTATTTAACTTAACCTCTTCATTTCATCCTCTTTACCTCTTTACCTAAAATTTCTTCCATTGTTTTTAATTTTTTCTCTCATATTAATTTTTTCTCTCATATTATTCAATCAAAAAAGTAAAAGTATATAACTCATGCGAAAGGGTTTACACTAATCTTATTGTATTAGCATCGCATATATGAATTTGTGATTATTAAATACATACATAGATTATGCCTAAAAAACAATTAATGGTATCCTCGAACTTTGTGAAATTACACATGGTACCCAATGTCTGAGGTTTGTTCATATAGTACTCCTAAACTTAGTATTTATGTGCCCAATATGTCTTTTTTCTAACCAAAAATTTGATTGTTGGACATTATATTAACACACTTACTTACACTTGGCTGGTAGACGCTTCCTCGACTCTTGGTTAGAAAAAGGGCATATTGGCGTCTTCTTCATAAAAACTAACGCCGCCAAGTTTTTTGCTAGAAAAAGGACATATAAGGCATATAAACATCAAGTTTAGGGGCCACTATATGAACAAACCTCGGACATGGGGTACAATATGTAATTTGACAAAGTTCGAGGGTAATATGTGAAATATCCCCAAAAAAATTTGGATCGAAGTTTGTAATTAGTAAATCAACATATTAAATCTGCTTCCTCCGGCCGTTTCTGTGAATTATTTACAATTTTCTCATTATGTGAGGGAAATGAGGAAAGTGTAAACAAACGACTGAGACAAAGTTAGTATAATTACGGGCATGCAATTCGGAAATATAAGGCTCGCCAAGAAGAGAATAATTATTACAAGAATGATGAAATTAAAAACAAGAAGAAATTAGAGAAGATTTGTGGTTAATGTTGGATGTAAATAGTGGAAAGAAGACGTGAAGGAAGAATTTCATCATCTACTACCATTTTTTTCCTTCATTTTTTTAGTTCATTTTAACCATATTACTCGTGTAATAATTACCTCCATTTTAACCGAACCCAAAAAAAAAAATTAAATAAATAAATTATAAATGGACAAATTGAAATGGGCAAGTATAACATATAAGAATATAAAGAGATGTAAGGCACGTTGGCTATATTGCGTAGTTAATTTCACATTCACACATAAGAGACAATTGATAGTACTAGAGATGTATATATATAACTTCCAAACATAGACCCCATTTTTAGCTAAAAGCACATAACATTTCATTTACTGTCTTTTTCAGTGCACCTAATTCTTAGTTATTCCAACCATTCCTTGAAAATTACACTTTTGCTTCTTTATGCATTATTATTTGCTCCATCTCTTCTTTTCTTCGTGGAGCCGATGGAGGAATGTTGATTCATACCTCGTTTTCGGTGTAAATATTTCGATTTGGATGCGAGTTTGAAACTTTTGACATAATTGTTATGTTTAAAAAAAAAAAAAAAAAAAAAAGAAAAACATTGTTGTAAGTTTCGACAGATCGATAACATTCAAATTCTGACAAATAAATCATAAAAAGGAAAATTTAACACCAATAATCCATCCTTCGGACGGTCTTCCAAAAATAAAACGTTCTTTGCTTAATCTCACAATAAACTCCTCTATGACTCTTATCTTCTTTTAAAAAACTCTTTTACCGGTTACCTATTCAACAGGTCGTGCTATTACTTAAAAGATTCAAATAAGTTGCCACTAATGGCGCCAATCCTCGAAAACCCACATACTCGTCGAAACAACCCCATGGGCGCCTCCGTTCTCGTCCTTTCTTTCTCCCCCAACTAAAGACAACCTCGCTTATCTCTTCTGAGGCAAAACACCACTTTATGAAGATATATACTCCGTATATTGTTGATTTCAGTACTTTCGTTTATCAGAATGCTCATATTCACCCCTTTCGTTTGCCTTTTCTCATGAAAATAATGATGGCAAGAGTTTGTCACCGACATTAAAACAACACTGAACTTCAAGTTCAGAAGTTCCAAATCACAACATACAATCTCAGCAAACAATATACAAAACAAACCTCCGACTTTCATTCGACTACATTACGCTCAAAGAACTACAATTCAATATACAATCAAATTCAACCTAAAAACTAGCTAGAAACATACATAAAATCAACAAATAACCTTAAACCTAAAGGAAAAAAAATCATCATCAAAATCAAAATCAAACATCAATAAAACGAAACCAAAATTCAATCTCAGTAATTTCCGGTAACGAAGTTCATCACCAGTGTCGTGCACTCGTGCTACTCACAACCCCTCTCTCTCCTCGGTCCATCACCTTCACCGTGGTTCCTCCTCTCTTCTTTCTCGCCGTCATTGCCGTACATCACCGATGCCACCTCGCAGGAGCCTCTGTCCGACACCAGAGTCGTCTTCCCTATCTTCCCCTTCTCTCTCTTTCCTTGTGGTAAGTTGGCTAGATATATGTGATTGATGATTATTATTTATTTGAAGAATAAAGTGGAGCACAAATAAGGAAGGAGCAGGGATGAGGAGAGGTTGAAGAAAGAGTTGATGTGGCTTGATAGAGATGGTCATATGGATGAAGAGGAATAGCGTGACCTGATATTATAGGTCACCAACAGGTAATATTTGAGATGAGTTTATCGAGGGGAAGGTATTGTTATAGGTGGGTTTATTGGGATTTGGATTCCCTACATTTGAAAATTCCTGCATTTGGTGAATTTTACCCCATATAGTACATAAATTTTATTTCTTTCCAATTTTATGTGTTCAAATCTAACTCAAACATATTTTCCTTCCCAATAATAGTAAACTTCACCAAATGCATGACATTTCAAATGCATGGGATCCAAACCCAGGTTTATTGTGAGATTTAAGTAAAGAAGGATTTATTTTTGGAAGATCGTCGAAAAGATGGATTATTAGTGTTAATTTTTCCTAATAAAAATGATACATGTATATAAAACCCATCTTTTAATCTGATTATTTAGAAGCCCCATTTTATAGCTTAACACAGCATTGGAGCATACACAACGCAGAGGTCCCAAGATCAAATCTTGGGAGTCTATAACTACAAGTGACCTGTTTTATCAACTCAATTACAAAACTTGAACTACTCTGTAATTGCTAAACATACTCACGCTTCATGTTAAATCAAATTGTTGTCGGTTTGAGTGTGTTGAATATGAACGTTCTAAATTTTATAACAAGAAATTTAGCGTTTAAGGAAAACTAATACGGAGTACAAGTTAATCTGGGTTCAATGGAGATGTTCATTTTGGTCACTTAATCAGCCGTCATGGGTCGTCATAGAGAAACCTTGCCCCAAAAAAAAAAAAAAAAAAAAAAAAAAAAAAGTGCCATATTCGAGAGATCATCACGAGCCCATAGTGAAGTACTATAGACTATAGTACGGATGCACGCACTCGCAACTCGTGTTGTCACCATGACTCATCGTCATGTGCTAATAAAACAACAGTGAAATTAACTACCACTGAGTTTCATATGAGACAGTACGACTAAAATTACGGTTACTAATATTTACACCGCAGTTGACAAGAAAGAGTACCGTCTGGAAAGGGAGAAGAAACGGAAACGGGACGCGAAAGAGAAGAAGCCAAAGAAAGGCAGGCATAGAGTCTTAAATGTAGAAGCAAAAACCAAACAAAAGAAGATAGAATCGAATGACTGTTTTCTGACACAAAATTAAACTCACCTGGTTCACATATGTTGTAATCATATTCAGTACATGCAAACATCATTCACCACCATAATCAAAATCTAATACAACTACGGAGTATTTATAACAGTATAAAATATAAAGAGTATTCTTACCCTATACAACACAAATACCATCACTTAAAACTGAAAAGTGTGAACTTAATAGTACCATGAAAATCCACATGCATTTGTTGGACATCAACATCAATATCACATGATCCTTTTCGCAGGATTTGACCTACAACAACTTTACTCTGACGGCTCATTAGCGGAGTAAAAAAGGTCCGATAATGAAAATAACGTCTAGAATTACATCGGCAGAGAACTACTTCACAGTATGAACGCAACAACAACTTAATAAGCCATAAAAATGAATCATAAAGGTAAATTTGATGCCGACGAGTTTTAAACTTAGACCAAGGATGTCATCAGTCACTCAATGAGTTTTTAGTGCTAATTGCTAAACAAGCTGACGTATACAGAAATAGTTGCGAGTATTTGATTCAAATCGGAAACCAAAAGAATTTTTTTTTCCCGAATGACTCCATAGTGCATACGTAAAAACAAGTAGACCACAGAAACCATAGAAGAAATAGAACATATGCTGAGACAACACCGCGTATACTTCACTAGCAAATGTTGTAAGGAATATGAATCTGCTTGTACACCTGTTTTCATAGGACACCATATATTGCACAAAAGCATAATCTGATAACTTTTCGTTTCAACGATTGTGTGCGCAATGCAAGCAAAACTCAACCAACGAAAACAAAATCAACCTTAGACAAAGAATCAATGATAAAATGGTATGACACACGAACACAGAAATGTTATATAGAGAGGAAAGACGATGAAAATGGTATTGGTAAATCTAACCCCCCTTGTATTGAATTTATTAAAATGTTGTCTGTCTACACAATAACAACTGTCGAAACTGTTTGCATGGTTAAATAGGAAGAAATATTCAATTGAACCCCGAGCGAACTCGGAAATTTCTCCCTAAAGAAAACGAAAAATAAAGAAAAAGAAAAAAAAAAGCGGTAATGAAATTACCCCTGGGCGAGAATTCTCACGGCTCATGAATAGTCAATGGTAGCGCCAAACTCGAACCAATCAGCAACCCATTACTGCACAATTATAGACAAAGCTGCCCGACTGCTTCCTTCCCAACAAGCGCCATTCTGGGGGGCCTTCACTCGGTACCCAAGAGTTAACCTCGATGACACCTTCACCTTGACCTCTCGGTCCACCAATAACAATGAGCCGCTCACCACATGCCCTAAATGCGAGCCCCCAGCCATTCATCGAGCCAAAGACGCTCGGGCAACCTCCCCACGGTCACCCACACACGACCCTCTTTCTTGTATTTCTTGAGTTCCATGTTAGCATAGTCAGCGGCATACAGTTCATTATTTACAACTGCAACGAGCGGTGGAGCCTCAGCTGGTGCCGGCATGCCGTTCTCGGGGGGAGAGCCATGGTTCCCCGGAGACATGTCGGGGATCTCTCTCCAAGTTCTCGTCTTGAGATCAAATTCTTCACCGCAAGACAAAACCCTGGCATCACTTCCCCCAATACCACCGATCACATAGAACTTCCCATCCATAAAAACGCCCGAGCACATCTTCCTAGGTTTGTTCATGCTAGGAAGAGTCACCCATGTTTGCTTCTCAGAATCATAAAGTTCTGCGGAGCTAAGAATGTTGCCTCGGGAATCGCAACCACCAGCAAGGATTGCAATCTCACCGAGGCTTGCAGACCCGAATAAACACCTAGGAGCGTTCATGCTCATCCCAGACGACCACGAATTGGTTAGTATGCTATACTTATATATCACATGGGACATCAAGTCCTTCCCGAAAACAAGAAGTTCGGTGCCAACAGCCAAGGACTCCTTATCAGAGCACATAAAACATTCATTTGAATTCATGCGAGGCAATTGCATCCAACATTGGGTAACCGGGTCAAACGCCACCCACTCAAGGAGACGGCAAGAAAAATACACCCAATGCTCAATCACTTTGTTCTGCCTCCTTATTCTATAGATTTCACCGCTTTTAACCAACGACTGGAAACTCCGGTTCAAAGAGGCAATTGAGCCATAGTCGGCCCTCGAGCAATGGAGAAGGCAATTAATGGTTAGGTCACGACCTATAGGGTTTATTAAACAATCATTGTCAGACTGATCACCAGATTGACGTTGGTTGTTAGCATGATCAATTGGGGCAGCCAGGGTCAAGGAAAGCCTATCAAACTGAGCTCGGGAGAGGGTTTCCTCGTTGTTGAACACCTTGGTTGATTTCCTTAAACCCCCGTCCTCTTCGATATCGAGATCGAGCTCAAACCGACGTTTCCCATTAGAAATCTCGACCCCGACACGATAAGTCATGAAATTCCACTTAGTTTCTTGCTCACAGGAACTAAGTAATGCCCTTGAAATCAAGCAGGCATTGTCCTTCAACATTATCTAAAGCTTATACAACCCAAATTTAGGGTAACAGCTCAATAATTTACAACTCACTAAAATCCCAATATAATTTAATTAAATCAATTTCCCCAAAAAAATAAAACCAAAACCCTTTGATTTCCCCCCTTTCTATACCTCTATACAATCAAATCAATGAGAAAAAAAAAAAAAAAGACGGCAAATTGAGGCCTCCAACTTCACAAATATACCTATTAAATCAACAGATTTCGTCACAAATAAGTTCTTATAGTTCTACACTTTATTTTGCTTTGATCGATACATGAACTGAGTATAGAAAAAATTAAGGATTAAATAAATAAGGAAGGAAAAATTACCGATCCAAAATAAATAAACCCCTTAAATGATTGATTGCTTCAACCAAATTAACCTGCAAAACAAATAAAAACGAATAAAAATCAATTCTTTTGGGTTAATATAACCTAGAAATTACCCTGTTTCATGGATGAATCTTAAGAAAAAAACTTATAAATCTATTAACCACCCTCCAAAATTAAATGAAACCAAATGCAGATACCCAGAAAGCAAATTAAAAATTTAAACCAAAAAAATAAAAATCGAAAACAACGACAGATCTCTCAAATTCAGATTAAAAAAAATCACGAAAACAATGAGCAAAATCCCAAATTTAATTTCACAACAAATATGAAAAATTTGCAATTTTTTTCCTGGGCAATAGATCTGCCCACACAAAAAGAATGAATAAAAATTAGAAATCAATAAGATGAATAGAGAATGAAAAATGGGACTTACAAAATTTGGATTGAAGAGAGAGAAAAAGAATGAAACTTTTATGATTTTCTCATCTATTTTCTAATATAAATTTCATTGAACATGGGATTTCATTTTTATGAATGAATTAAGAAATGCGAACAATGAAGAAGACGAAGAAGAAACTGAAAAATAAAAGAAATGTAACCCCTGTTTTTTCAATTACTTACTTTATTAAATATAACAAATATAATAATAATTATTATTATATTTATTATTATTATTATTATTATAATAATAGTGCTTATTGAGGAAATATATATAGGAGAAAGTATTTGTTTGAGTGTATTTTTTTTTCTGATTATTGATTTGTGGGTTTGTGTGTGTATGATTTTATTGGGTGTGTGTGGAGTTTAAGTAGGAGTTGTTCTTGGGAGTTTATGTATGAATGTATCACACTTTTCTCCTTCCTTTCCTCTCTTCTCAACCAAAAAAAAAAAAAAAAAAAAAAAAAAAAAAAAAAAAAATTAAAGAGAAGAGATGTGAGAAAAGAAGGGTGGAAGTTGGCTTGATTAAGGTTGTACTTTAGATTCTATGGGCAACTATGATTTTTTTCTATTTTTAATTTTTAAATTTTTTTTTTTTTTTTTTCCAAATTACTCTTCGCAATGATAACATTACCTTAATAGTCTGATTACAGTCGCCGATTTCTAATTATTTGAGCATTGAACGTATATCGTCATTGGATTAACCATATTTTATCACCTGTTGGAGTTGCTTTCACGCTCTGCTTGTATAAATGGCGTATGTTTAATGCGATTACAGTCGTCGATTTATGAGTGTAAATCACCATCTGATTCGACATATTTTTCACCTTTTGGAGTTGTTTGCAGATTGCGTCTGTGTAAATGTCGAATGTTTAGCCTCCTTTAAACATCACCTGACTGATATTGTTTCTGTAGCCGTGGAGATCTGTCAGTCACTCGTCTCTTGCTAATAGCAAGAACGTGTGTTTGCTCTCGTTTTTCTAGCACTGTGAAGATTTGTTGCTTCTTTATTGTTAAATCAGTCCAAGGAAATGTAAGTGGATTTCCATGGATGAAGATTGTACAATTTATGAAAAATTATTCATGTATTGGGAGAAATAGAGTATACAGCTAAAAAGAAATATGAAGTACTTTTTCAGACTTATCATTCTATATCATATGTTGAATTCCAATTTTTTTTTTTTTTTTTTTTTTTTTTGGCAGAGCAATTCATCGCATACGATTATTTGATTTTTGGGATGGTTTAGTTAGTTGCCTATTTAAAGTCTGACATTATCAATATTTAAACTTCGTCTACAAAATTGTTTTTTTTATATTTGTCGTTGATTTCGTTGGGTACGACAGAGCAACATATTCAATACTACCAATGTCTCTCCAACACTTCCATTAGCTTTTTTATCATCGCATTCACTCTACACTTTATTAGAAAACTAAATCCAATTTGATATATGCATGCGCATATGACGATTGACATTTCCAAAAGTACGATTATTTTGAATGACAATAAACAATAAAAGCAACTAACAAATTTTTTTATAATAAATAAGAACTTATAATATTAAACAAACATGTTTTTTAAATCTCAAATATGTTTAGTAGTTTTCAGTAATATGTGGTGTTATTCGAGAGGTTGTTCGGGTCGAGTACCCCATTGAACAAGTTCATGTGATAAGTTCAATTTCCTGGTACTTAAAAGGGTTAAAAGTACTACTTATGCCTTGTTTTTTTCAGCTTAATTTCAGCTCTTATAAGTTCAGCCCAGCCCTTATAAGTTTAGGTTAGCTCTAATTAGTTCAGCTCTTATAAGCCTCATCAGGCTTTAATTTCAACTGACTTTAGCTCCTATAAGTTTAGCTCTTATAAGTTCAGCTCCTCTAAGTTTAGCTCCTATAAGTTCAACTCTTATAAGCCGAAAAGAATAGAGCCTTAAACCTACAAAATACTTCTTCATTTATGGTGGCTCATCTTAAAAAGTCTTTAGTTAAGCGTTCTTAATGGAGAGCAATCTTAGGATAAGTAACCTCCTGGGAAGTTTTCCAAAATACGCACGAGTAAGGGCAAAGTGCGTTGGGTGAGCGATGTACGGAGCCTGATGAGCTACCGTGGGTGACGTTTCGGCCTTTAAATTGGGTCAAACTAATTGTAATAACCCATGAGGTTTAAAGTCCCGCATCGGGGAAGAAAAGTTGATTTGATATATGTATAAGGGATTTTACCCACCATCTTAGTAACGAGGCCTTATGTTTTCTGGTTTAAGTGAGGACATTGAACCCAAAGGTGTGCATCTCGCTCTTAAGTGTGGTGTATTGCGACAGTGGTGGGTCGAACTGTTATAAATGGTATCTAATTGATCCTGCTTATCTGCATTGAGTTTGGTGGTTATGTGGACACCAATCACCCACCTAGTAGGGGAGGATTTTATGTGTGGTTGCGGCTAGCTCTGTGAAGCACAACAAGGAGGTTATGTTCTCTAAGTGGGGGAATTGGTAACACCCCATGAGGCTAAATCCCACATTGGCGAAGAAAAGTTGATTTGATATATTTATTGTGAATTACACCCCATATCTTAGTAACGAGAACTTGTATTTTTGTGCTTAAGTGAGGACATTGAGCCCAAAGGTATGCATCTCACAATTAAGTGGGGTGTATTACGACGGTTGTGGGCCGGACTGTGATACAAATGGTATCAGAGCAACCCTGCAACCGTGTGAAGATCATTTGTTTTGTTGGCTAGGTACGCACCTAATAAGGGAGGATTCTAGCGGGATGCTATAGTGCGAGTAACTACAAGGCGCAACAAGGGCGTTGATAATCTCAATTGACGGGTGCTTAAAAGGGTTAAAAGTACACAAAGTGCTATGAAAAGGATCCGTTTTGATTTGTGGGCGATGTACGCATCCTGGGTGACGTTTCAGCCTTTAGTTATATCAAGGGTGTTACTTTTTCACTTTAAAATTAATAAGTATATTAAAATAAGTAGTCTATTCAATTAAGATCGATATCTTGATTTAGTAACACGATCTATAAATTTATTATTCTTTTTAGTATGGGTAATTTAATAACTCCCACTTTTTATAACCACATCATTAAAATCTCCTACCTTTTTTTTTTTTTATCAAGTCTCACACCTTTTTCTAACCAACTTGTTGACAAACCTCATCTCTAAAATCTTTCACATTTTATGAGAACTTTATTTAAAAATGGCACTATTTTGAAACTTTGGTGATTTAATCGAATTTTTTTTTTTATTAAATAAGTCATACCAAACGCCAAACTATAAATTCACTTTGCAAATAAAAATTTATGACCATGATTTGTTCAATTGAATAAATTTAGGGTTTATTTTGTTTGATAGAGAATAAATTTATTGTGGAAACTGTTTATAGTTGTACAACTACGATTTAAAATGACAAAATGGAAATTGAATATAAAAAAATTCACAGTGAAATTCAAAATTGGATAAATTTGACTTTTTTTTTTGCACTAGAGCCAATTTAATGTGACTTTTGTCAACAAGCTGATTAAAAAAGGTGGAGTATATAAAAAATTTATACTCTCTCCGTTTCAGTTAATTGTTTACATTTTAATTTATTTTTTTGTGAGGTGATTTGAGAGAACTATAAACAAATGACTAAAACAGAAGGAGTACAAGATAATAGATTTAAGAACTGTTTAGAAAAGGTATAGAAGTTTACAATTCATCATTCAATTTAGAAGTGGCAAACGGGTCATTTCGATATGTTTCAGATCAGTTTATTTCGGATCGATTTTATTTGGTTTATCGGTGTTTTCGATCGATTTCAATCCAGTTCAATTTAGTTTGGTTCGATTACAAGTTTCAAACGATTATAGATAATTTTGGTTTAATACAGGTTCAAGTCGCACTAATGTCAGATCAGTTGATAATCGAGTCGAGTTATGTTCAAATCAAATATTATTTGAATTGTGTCACGTACGGATAAGATATGAAAGAGTTGTATCCTCAATTTTGAATTCACTTTTGTGCTTCTCAATTTTCCGCATGTAAAAATTATGTGAAATAAAAAAATGTTACAAAATAGGGAATAGAAGTTTAAGTCTTACATTTTATATTATATTATTTTATGGATTCCTTGTTTTGATGAGTTTATCGGTCTCTTGTTAAATTATAAGATTGCTTTTAGAATATGACTATAACTTGTAATACTCTTGTTTTATTGTTTGTCTCACATCAAAAGAATATGTAAATGTGGTGAATTTCTTTTGTATAAAAGTGATATTATGGTTATAAATAGTAGTCATCTTCATTATATTATTTTAAACACTTAACTAGTGGTGTGCCCCGTGGAATCCACGGACCGAGTCGCTCACATTTTAATATGCATTTTTTGTGGGTTGTCAATTGTGTTTGTGCATGTAAATATTATAATCACTAATAATTATTAATTTACATCTAAAATTTCAAAATAATCTCTTAAATGGATAGACATAATATGAGTTACAGGCGAAAAACATCGAAAATGTTACATATTATGCCGACTGCATAATACATACTATGTACTACACAATCATACAATTAATGAAATCATAAATTCTCCGCAAAGGAGCAACTGCGCCTTTGAGGCTAAGATTAGCGCAAATCCCATGTTAGGTTTTCCCATGTTAGGTTTTTCTGGGGAGGGTTGTTGTAGATGAGGTTTGTTTTGTGTTCGGCTATTTTTTTCGCCTCGAGTTCATCATGTTGATCAGTTTGCTCGTGGGCCACTATCTTGACTTCTCTTTGTATGTCATCCCTGTAAATTTGGCGATTTTATTAGTTGGTTGAAGTACTGTGGTTTTTAGAAGGTGGTTAATTTCATTTTTGGGTTGTTTTGACCTCTCCATGATTTGGTTTGGCTCGGGTATGTTTAAGTTGAAGTACACCTTTGTGGCATATGTGGACTGTAGTTGGTTTGCACCGGTACATTAATGATTTGGTGACGTAGAAGGTTGGTCATAGTCACGTATAATTGTTTTGATATGAAAAGGGTCGACTATCCCTCGTGCTATATGAGATATTGCGTGTTTGTTCACACGTATATCTTTATTGAATTGATCATGATTAATGCAATATATAACGATCGAAATGTATCAAGTTTTATATATCATGTTGTTTACTTTATATGAAATTGCTATGAGTTATGCTTAAAATATGATTTGAAATGTTTTACGTTTTAATAATCACGTATTCTTTAGATACTTTATATGTGTAATGCTATAATTACACATGTATATGATAATGCTACTTCGTATATGTTTATTGTTATGGGTTTATAAGGCTTAGCGTGTGCGAGATGAAATCCAGTCTTACGGGTTATACGTAGGTACTCTGAGGTTAATTGACGATGAATACCAGAGGATTGAAGGTCTTATTTTGCATTTTGAGTGATGGTAAATTAGTAACCATGTTTATCTATAACCCTGATTATGTATTTTGAGTTGTAAGACGATTACAGCTGATTTTGTAATACAAAGTACTTAATTAATATTTCCACCTTAGTTTAATTAAGTCACGAAAAACCGGTTTGTTACAATATTAGTTAAGAATAAAGATCAAACATATTGGGTACATTCGAATAAAAGATACAATTTTTTATAGTCACGTATAATGGTGGATACATTTATTTTTTATATAATACTAAAATGATTCCGAAGAAGTTTTCAAACTTTTTTGAGAAATTCATCGAGTGCTTTTCACATTTTAAAAGGTATACGTTCAGTTTAGTTTATAACTTATTTCATAATAATCCTCCTCAAACTTTGTAATTTTGAGAATAGTTCTGAACACATATAAAATAAATAGTTACTATTGTAACTTAATGTAAATTCTCGAAACCAAATAAAAACATGAAATTAATAACGCAAAAGCATTTAAAAATAAAGGGATGAGAAATAATGATTTTATTTTTTCATAACCATTGAAATTTTTTAATTCTCACACCAACTAAATTAATGCATTAATTTTCTAAATGAATGATTCTTATATTTTGATTCTTTTATTTTAATTAATTTGTTAAAATAAAATAAATAAAAATTAAATTAAGGGAAAAAATAAATTATTCTTAGATGATGACTTACATTTTAGTTAAAAGAAAGTTAATTAAATTAAAAATAATGACAATATTTTTTTTTTTTGGCTCAAGTGTAAATTTATGATATTGTAAATATATAATTTTAAAACAATTACTATAAAAATCACATTAAAACACTACAATTTCTCATAGATTTTTGACTGTGTAGAAATAACAATATAATTTAAATGAATATATTTACTTTATTCATCTCCTTTCAAACTATAAAACCTTGATAAAAAAAAATACTTCACAATTATATTTTTACACCCTTCTCAAACATCATCTTGATATATTAAAAGTTAATAATTAAAGTCAAAGATGAATGAAACAAATATCAAATAATCCGCCTTGTATTTATCCCTTCATTCAAAAATAATTAACCAAAAATTAGCAACACATCGATTATACCTTGGTAAGTGTGGATTTTTTTTATTTACCGATTTGTTCCTGTAAAGATAAAAATTAGTTAACATTGTACTATATATAACGTTAGAGGAAAAAAAAGAATCAAAGCCACAAAATCAAAAGCAAAATGTATCTAAATATTAAATTTTAAACATTATGAAAATAAATGATGCATGACTTATAAACTTTTGGAAACTCTAAAATAATAAATTTGATCCACATTGTATTTATCTCCTCATTAAAAAGTAATTATCAAAATTTTCCTCAAAAATAAAATTAAATAAAATTAAATAAATTAATAGAATAATCGACACATAAATTATACATTGATAATTATTGTGAGCTTTGTTATTTCCGATTCATTCCTGCAAATATAAAAAATAGTTAATATTGTACTATAAAACAACATTATGGGAGGAAAAAAAATCAAAGCTATAAAATCAAAAGTCGAATGTGTCTAAATATAAATTTATAAAATTATTGAAATAATTTCTACATGACTTTGAAAGTTTTGGAATTTCTAATATAATATAAATGATGCATGATTTTATAAGGTAATAGCTTATATCTTTTGGTTTTCTTTATATTAATTGGTGGACACAAAACAATTAATTAAAAAAAATAAGAATGTAATGAGAAATAAAAGACGATAGCTGTAGTTGAAAACTTTGACTCTTTATTTACAACTATTAAAATATTTGTGTTATTACATCTATTTGATGAATATTTTTTAGTTTCATTTGTATTGTTTCAACTTTGCATTTTATATTAGTAAGTACATACCAATGAAGTGGTCTATTTTTCAGTTCCATCTGTTTGTCGGGCACTCTAAATGTTGTACGTCGTGAATGGTGAAAATGAAAGCCGGAGAAGAAAAAGGACCATGTTGAGATAAGAGTTGTTTAACACGGACAATTGATTGCGAGATTGAATGTTGGTCTTCAATGAGACTCTTTTCAAATCCTCAAAATAATTATAGGTGAAAGATGAAAAGACGAGGAAGTTGAAAAAACAAAGGTAAGACGATTTGGAGCGATATTTGACCTGGGAAGTCTAGTTTGACGTGGAACACAATGGATGAGGTGACGGAATAAGGACTCAATTAGTGTGCCGGGTCGGTCACATTATAAAACGAATTCCATGTGGGTTGTCAATTTTGTTTGTGCGTGTAAATATTATAATCACTAATAATTATTTATTTTCATCTAAAATTTCAAAATAATCTGTTAAATGGATAGACATAATATGAGTTCTACGCGAAAAATATCAAAATGTTACATACGCCGGGTCTCGTATAATTATCGGTGAAAGATGAAAAGACGAGGAAGTTGAAACAACAAAGGTAAGACGATTTGGAGCGAAATTTGACCTGGGAAGTATAGTTTGACGTGGAACACAATGGATGACGTGACGGAATAAGGACGCAATAAGTGTGCCAGTCGGTCACATTTTAATACACATTCCTTGTGGGTTGTCAATTTTGTTTGTGCGTGTAAATATTAAAGTCACTAATAATCATTTATTTCCATCTAAAATTTCAAAATAATCTGTTAAATGGATAGACATAATATGAGTTCTACGCGAAAAACATCAAAATGTTACATACGCCGGGTCTCGTATGGCTTAGCGAAAATTAATTGCGAGCGATTGAATGATGATGATCAATGCTGGTCTTCAATAATGGCCTTTTCAAGTTCTCAAAACAATAAAGATAAGGATTTGGTGGCAAAAATTAATTGCGAGCAATGCAATTAATATTGGTGATTAGTGCTCGTTTTCAATGATGACCTTTTCAAATTTGCAAAACAATAAAGATGAAGGATTTGGAGGGGTATTTGACCCGGGAGGTCAATGATGACGTGGTGCGCAGGAGATGACGTGGCGGAATACGGAGGAAAAAAGTGCTTGTTTTTGAGGGTTTTTCCATGAAAACATTTATGGGGGATTATATAGTAATTTGATCAACGAAGATGGTGATGGTTTAAGTATGTGATATTTGAATTGATTGAAGCAATTAATTGGTGAATTGAATATTGAGATTTTCGTCTTCCGTGACTTTTGAGTGGAGCAATTAAGTTGGGAATTAAACGGTGTCAACGTGACTTCTTAGATTTTATGTTGTTGACGTGGCAAGTGTTGTTGACGTGGCGCAAGGAGGATGCAAGTTTTGGTTGATTTTGAAAGTTGTGAATTAGGATTCTCTTTTAATAGATTATATAGATATAGATATAGGTTAAAAAGTTAACAAGTTAATTTTGAACGAGTATGACCCTTGTCATATAAAGTAGCCATTAATATATATTTACATATGAACTAAATATTCTTTTGGTTTGGGTTTAATTGATTTTTTTCGGTTCAATTATTGTCTTCGGGTTCGAGTGAAATAAATTCGGATTCAAAACAGTTCAATTTTATTCATCCATGGTTTTTTTCAAATATGTGTTGAGTTTCGTTTAGTTTCAGTACAGTTCAAGTAATATCAGGCTACGAATTAAGTTTAAGTTAAATTTTTCAGATGTTCGATTAGATGTCAATTCCATCAAGTTCAGTCGGTTTATAGGGTTTAATTTCATTTTACCAGGTCTAATTCTATTTGTTTTCATTAAACTATTTTGTCTTACGTATTCCGTATAAGTTTGATTTACAAGGAATGAACTTGGTACTTAATTGTAATTGCAACTAACACGTGATCTTCTTCAAAGATTATCATGGAGTATTAATTATTTGTGTTTCCGTTACTTGTGTAGTTGTGTTTACACCAAAACACCATTATTGTTAAGAGTAATTTTTTTTTTGTTTTTAGGTTTTACATTCACGTTGCTCTTTACTTGGCACCAACTTTGTCTCTCGTCAACAATTGCGTGAAATTGAATAACCTAAATACAATATTGAAGTACGACAACAATTTATAAAAACTTAATTAAAGAGTGCGATTGATAGAAGCAGAAGCAGTAGGATTAATTGGACTTAGTGTAAATCAATCAATTTAATTGGACTTAGTGTAAATCAATCTATAAAACAATCAATTTAATTGGACTATGGTAAATCAATCAATTTAGCTAAATTAATCATTGTTGATTTAATGTCAAATTTATACTTTAACATGATTTATCGCACAAATAATCGTTGAGACTTGAACTAAACAATTTTAAATACGTATTTCAGTTACACAAATTCTCATATGAAATGATTAAATAATAAGATTATTGTGACACCTCTTGTATGAGATGATTAGTTTCATTTTTGATTAAATGGTTTTGCTCCGTTATTCTAGGTGTCATGTGAGATAAGACCTATTGTTCTACTCAAATGTTTGGAAAAAGGAGGTAAATGATCAGAGCCGCCTCGACGAGCCCTCAGAATTAAATCGATCAAGCTCGGCTCGAGCTCGGTCAAACTAATCTCGAGCCGCTTAAGCTCGGATTTGATCTCGTTTTCATTTACTATATAATTTAGTTTATGTATATACATTATATTTTGCTACAAGTCTATTTTTTTCTTTGTAATATCATTTGATCGATTTTTTAATAAAATATTTTATTAAAATTGTTATATACTCCGTGGATATTTATTTTAATTGATATTAAAAAAAGCGTTAAAAAATAATATCCATCTAAGCTCGAATTGGCTCGAGTTGAGCTCGAGACTTCTTATGAGTCGATTCCGAGCTTTGAATTTTTGAGTTCGATAAATTCAGAGCTGATTCCGAGCTCGAGAAATTTTTTTCGAGCCGATTCCGAGCTCACATGAACTCAATATTAGATCGGCTCAGTTACACTCTTATAAATAACCAAAGTGGTTTAGTGAGTATTATGATTTATGCTTGCATAGTAACTGTCGGCCTAGTTTTCAAAACAATTGGCTGAGTTTCCATGAATTTTGATAAAGAAATTTCTTTTTCCCTAACATTTAAGAGTGTATTCAAAGCATAACGGCTGACACACATGATACATAACATTACTTGTGCGTATTGATCACTTTTTTTTTTTTTTTTTTTTTTTTTTTTTTTTTTTAATTTTTTTTAATTTTTTTATACTTGATAAAACCAATCTCATATATTGTAATAAAATTGATCTGACGTTTGAATCAGGGGTATAAATGATTTGAGCCGACTAGACGAGGCCACGAAATCAAATTGGTCAAAATTCGGTTCGAGCTCAGTCAAACTAATCTCGAGACCAAACCCAAGCCAACGTAAGGTAATTCTGAGCCGAGCCCGAGCTTAATAAAGCTCAGATCGGAAGCTTGGATTTGGGCTCGTTTTTATTTTTCTGTATAATTTATTCTATGTATAATATTCTGTATTGAGTTTTGTGATAAAAAGCTATTGTTTTATGTACTTGATATCGTTTGATCTATTTTTTATAATAACATTTTATATATAATATTTTTATCAAAAAAAATTATTTTAATCTATATTTAAAAAAGTGGAAAATAAATATTGAAGAAAGCTCGAGTCGAGCATGAATTGAGCTCGAGACTTTTTTCGAGCCGATTTCAAGCTTCGATTTTTTGAGCTTGGTGAAGTCCGTGCTGATTCCAAGCTCGAGAAATATTTTCGAGCCGATTTCGATCTCACTCGAGCTCGCTATCAGATCGACTCGGTTACACCTAATCTGAAAATTGTAATTTAAATTTGACTTAAACCAAGGTGACTCTGACCTGACCCAAAATTGAACAGAAATCCAAAATGATCTGAGAATCCGATTGATCCAACTCAAAAGAAATTAACCTGACTTAAATTTGTCCCAAGTGAATTAAGACGACGTAAACAGACAGACTTGATAAGGAAATAGAAGTGTAAAGTATATAATTTAACATGAAAAATTGTAATGCCCTTAGTATTATCAGTTGATAAGGAAATTGAAGTGTAAAGTATATAATCTAAAAAGATGAGTATTATGAAATTGAAGAAGAAAATAACATTTACGAGTGTAGTTATCAAAGTGAAATATTTGGTACTAAGGAAACAGATAGAAAATGATGGTTAAATCCGATGAAGAAGCTTTGATCGATTATCATAGTAGTAGAACGAGAAATCCTCAAGTTCGATATGTCTATGTCGATACATGATCTCACTTAACGTCCTTACTCCCCCTACCTGCATCCAGAATAAACATATGATCTAGTGGTCAGAATCTTAATCCCACCACTTCATACAACTACTCATGCATATTAGGACATACATCCACAATAGCCAATATCGCACGATCAAATCCTTAAGACTTCTACCCATTACCCTCACTCGGTCACTTAATTCATTTTAAGTTATTTACCTAATGAGAGTTGGGATCGTATTCGCTCTGATACCAACTGTAACAACCCGAATTTTTCAATAAAATAAAATAAAACGAAATAAATTAAACGAAGTAAGGTATAAAAAGGGCCACGGTGGCGGAAACGCCGTGGTATCCGGATCGTCACAGAACTCAAACAACTAAAGCGGGACTACAGTCTAAAATGTGGACCAAAATAAAAAAAGGTTTTATGCTCGAAAAGATAAATGACAAAGTGGTTCAATTCCTAATATACGGTCTAGCGTGTGTTCCTCACTCGTCCCAACCCAAGCATACATGTACAAAAAGACAGCAACAACCACAATCAGTGGGGAGTAACCAGCTACTCCCAGTCATACTTTAACATAACCGACTTAACAAACCACCACAAGCTTACCTAGCCTACGGCCTATACTCGGAGTACAATCAACCAAACAAGCATATAATTCATACAACTAGAATCACCTAAACCCTATGGTAGGAAAACAACTGGAAGTCCCAAACAACTGCCTAAATTTGGCCAAATCCCACCGAACAACTGGAACAGTGACGACATAATAACAAACCATAGACTCTAACGGAACAACTAGAACGGCCGAGTACCCAGATGAGCTCTCGCTGAGCAACTGGAACAACCGAGGGTCCAAAGGGCGATATCCGTCCAAAATAGGACGTTGTAGCTCTTCACGCACGTGCCAAAACAATACCCGTACGCAAACATCACTCAAGCATTCAAAAAAGCCAGTTTAACGTCAACTGAACTCAGGATAATCATCATCTTAACCATCCCTTACTCATCAATACCAATATAACATCCTTCTTAAACTTATTAACATTATAATGATCAAACTCTAGATGGAACATGCTCAACAACAAATAATTATACGATTCGTCATGAGAAATAAACGAAAATATAGTTCAGAACTTAAAAACAACGCCATTTCCTCATACGAACTCCAATTCAGGTGATTTAAAAGGCTAAGCAGCGTATTGTTTCGACGCCGTCGCATCAGTGAAGTTTTTAGGACACAAAGTTTATGTCCCATTCGGGACGGGTGTCTCAGTTGTAACAACTCGGATTATTTAAATAAAACAAAATACGAATAAAAGGTTTTATAAAAGCAAAAGTAAAAGAAAAGTGAGCCACGGTGGCGGAATCATCGTGGAATCTAGGTCATCACGGAACTCAAAAGGTTTAGACTTCAAAGTCTAAACAAGCGGAAATAAATACCTTACAAATAAGACCAAACATTGATCTAACAAACTACAACAGGTCCAATGAAAAGGAAACAGTCTAATCAAAATCCAAGCTGGCTACAGGGTCATCTCACACAGGTCCTCACACATCACCCATCCCCGTGCATAGACCTGTCAAACAGGTCGGTCGGGCGGGTTTCGGGTTCGGATAACCAGAAACCGGGTAACATACGGGTCGGGTGTATTTTGGGTTCGGGTAATATACGGGTCGGGTGTATACGGGTTCCAGGTCGGGCTAGGGTCAAAATACGGGTTAATTAACGCCCCTTTATCGATATTTTCTTTTTTCGTTTTTTGTATAATGGTTTAGTTTTCACTAAGAAAAAATACTTTAATTGATGATACAATATAAAAAAAATAAAAAATTGAATTATAAATTAAAAATTGATAATATTTCAAAATAAGTATATATAGACGGGTAATTATTAAGTCAATATTTACGTATAACATACAGAGTATTAATTTTAAGCTGATGTGGATATTAAATACTTTAAATTATAAAGTAAAACAATAAAATATAACAATGAAGATTTTGATCTGTACTTATAGAATCCAAGTTGTGTCTTCAAATTCTAAAATTTTACCCTGAATTACCGACTTATAGTATCATATTTTTTTTCCACATTTTTTCACTTATTCTCCACATGTAATTTTGTTTCAAAATTTCGTAAATAGTGATTTAAGATGTCTCAAATCATAATTCGCAATGTCCAATGCAACTAACAAACATCATTACTACGGAGTATGATTGTTAATATAATTATTAAATAATAAATATTATATTTAAGTCAAAATTGTCAATTATGAATAGTTTGGTCAGTGTGAAATGTTTAAAATTAATTTAAAATAAAAAGTTTCATGTGAAAAAAAAAAAATTATATTGACATTTTCTATCTTGGAACGTAAATTTCTTAACTTAACGGGTTAACCCGCTACGGGTCGGGTTATGACCCATTTTTTTCGGGTCGTTTCGGGTTCGGGTCATTTTTGGCTTCGGGTAAAAAAAGCAGGTTTATTTCGGGTTATTTTCAAGTCGGTTTCGGGCGGTTTACCGGGTCGGGTCAGATTTTGACAGCTCTACCCGTGCATAGGGTTGTTCATTAACGGTTCGGTGCACCGAACCATTAATTTTTACGGTTCGTGCATGGTTCGGTTCGGGGTGTTACAGTCTCACCCCATAAAAAGAAGTTTCGTCCTCGAAACTTGAGAACTAGGAAATGCCTGAAATGAAAAGGAACGCATACTTCTCGCGCATAGAAGCTTCGGTCTCCCATGTAGCTTCATCGTACTTCTGACTCCTCTAAAGCACCTTGTAGATACCCGTATCCGAACCCCCCCAAAAACAAACCCGATGACGAAAAGGACTTTTCATGCATATTTTAAAAATAAGACGAAACGGTACAAAAGTGTCTAAAACATTTTAGTCATTTTTAATGTATTAATTTGAATTTGCATACTTCGTAAAAATAAATATTAATTTAGTCATTTTTAATCGTAAGTCGACACGTTATGCACAAACGCGACACAAAAACGCCTCACAAAAATGGCCCAAGAACACAAAAACGATCCAAACACACAAAAACGGCCCAAAACACGCAAAAAGGCCCAAGCACCCGAAACGGACCAAAGCGCGTCCCGGGTCACATTTTTACAAAATAAAACTTCACAATATCGTAAAATAATATATTACAATATTATTTTATTTCAAGCCAAAATCGAAAAACACGACGAAAAACCGAAACACGAAACACGAAAACGGAGCCGAGAAATCAACTGACTCAAGTTGATTCTCGACCCCTAAAGTCAACAACAAACAAACACAATCATAACGTACCTACGAAAACATGTCATACGAAATACGGCACTACAAAATCAATCACAAAACAGCCATAAAATCGCCTGTGCACAGGCGATTTTCTCTGCCATCTTGCGCATGGCGATTTCTTGTTAATTCTTTGGTTCATTTGGCGATTTTCTGAGCAACTATACATGAAACACGAGGCAATTGCTATAAATAGCAGCCCTTATTCGACATAATCCATCATCAACTTTCATAATCAATCCTAACAACAATCAACACATACAACATCATTTTTTCAATATACACATACAAAGCCTCTCGCACTTATAAATTTCCACTCTAAAAACTGTCTTTGCATTTTAAGGTTAAAAACTTTACCTTCGGATTGGACGTTTGAGACTTGGACAAAAAGGGTTACCCTAACCCACCTCGATATTGGCTTTAACGAACCCGTATTCGCAATACGGTTGTAGTAATTCGAATTGAAAAATTCGTCTAAACCTTGCCAATATCGCATAAATAAACGACTCAAAATCACTAAATTAAACACCACTTTTACATTATGCAAATTCTCGCTTCATGCATTAAATTACGACTAAAACACGGATTCGACATTAAATTGTACCGTTTCAACTAGTCTTTTAAACATGCAAAAACCGAGGATTTTTACAAAATCTTTGAACTGAATACAAGTCGGAAAATAACATTTATTTGGTAATTCAAATACGATGAATTATTAATCTTACGTATATTTCTATAGCAAATCGTCATAGCTTTGACGGCTTACATTCATTTTACATATTTGTCGAGTCACATATTTACATTTGTACGTAGCGTCCTATTAGCCCAAATATCGAAATTAAAGCATTTGTTTTCAAATTAGTAAAGACAATTTTTACGTAGGCTTTTTGATTACAGTTTTTATAATAAATTTTGTCAAAACTTTTGAAAAGTAACCTCACTCCGAATCCTCTTTGGTTTCACAATAACCTCAGAAGGATAGGTATCGACGCACCTTGAAATCTGAGACCCCCGTGTCTTATGATTTAAGACGCGCTGAAGAGGTTCCAAATTCCTTTAATATTTGGTGGTGACTCCGAAAATACATTTCAAAAGGATTTTGTATATTTCTTTTGTCACAATTTCATGCAATGACATTCCCCCATAGCAAAAGAATCTCGAGCGAGAAGGCCTCCTACGAGTGCGCATGCATATTATACATTTTTCCCACGCCGTGCATTCCGCCCCATACAAAGCTTTCGAGGGCGGGCGCGCGCGGGGCGTCGAGAGGTGGCACAGCACATCCGGTACCTAGCTTCACATCTTTACCAATGGAACCACTTTATTCCTTAGCCTCTTCTCCTTCCTATCAACGATACGAATGGACCTCTCTTCATACATCAATTTCGGTTCCACTTCTGTCACATCAGCTTACACCACATGCGAAGGATCACTACGGTACCTCCTCAACTGGGACACGTGAAACACGTCGTGCACCTTAGAAAAGTTCGGTGGTAAAGCCAACCTATAAGCCACCTCACCTATCCTCTCCAACACTTCATACGGTCCAACGAACTTAGGACTCAACTTGCCCTTAATCGCAAACCGCTTAACTCCCTTCATATGCGACACCTTAAAAAACATCTTATCGCCCACTTCAAACTCGATCGGCCTACGACGCAAGTTGGCATAAGACTTTTATCGTGTAGCCTTCAATTTTTCACGAATGATTCTCACTTGCTCAATGGACTCTTGCACCATCTCGGGACCAAGCACTGCAGCTTTTGACACGTCGTCCCAACATATAGGACTTTGACATTTCCTACCATACAAAGCCTCAAATGGAGCCATCTTGATACTCGCCTGAAATCTATTGTTGTAAGAGAACTCAACCAAAGGTAAGCTCTTCTCCCAACCAACATGAAACTCCAAAACACAAGGTTCAACATATCTTCCAACGTCTGAATGGTCCTCTCAGTCTGACCATCTGTAGCGGTAAGAAATGCCGTACTCATCTTTAACTCACTACTCAAAGCAACTTGCAGCTTCTTCCAAAACTGAGAACAAAACATTAGCTAATCCATTTTAATTATTTAAGCTCAACACTGTCAACAACTAGATGACAAACAACAACACAACAAGCGCAAGAGTAGGAACAGAGCATCGGGTGAGACAACTAGAATCACCTCGGATGAAACAACTAGAATCATCCAAACCCTATGGTAGGACAACAACTGGAAGTCCCAAACAATTTTCTATATTTTGCCAAATCCCACCAAACAGCTGGAACGGTGACGACATAATAATCAAAACCATAGACTCTAATCGAACAACTAGAATGGCCGAGTACCCAGAGGAGCTCTAAACTTGAACAATTAGAACAACCGAGGGTCCAAAGGCTTGTATCCCTCCAAAAGAGGACGTTGTAGCTCTTCACGCACGTGCCAGAACAGTACCCGTACGCAAACTTAACTCAAGCATACAAACAAGCCAGTTTAACATGAACTGAACCCATAATAATAATTATCTTAACCATCCTTTACTTGTCAAAACCAATATAGCATCCATCTTAGACATATTAACATTATAATGATCAAACTGTAGATAAAACATGCTTAATACAAAATAATTATTATTATAACTCAATAATAATTATAGCAACATCACTAAATCAACTCAAAACTCTCACCTTTAGGTGACTTAACAACAACATAACCAATTATTAGGCAAACAAAACATCCTAGTACATGATACTAGACTCATAGGTATGAGGCCGACTCCAAATCATTCAAATATCGCAACTTGTCATCACAAACATCCAAAGATCACACCTTTAACAATATACAACCAAACAAATCATCATAGACAAACTCTATGGCCTCACACATGTCGAAATATGGCTAGGGCTACATCTAATTACCTTATCAAAGCACCAAAATAAGCCTAGCTTTAATTTCTTCCTCATCGATGTAGATAGTATTCTCTTCGTTAAGCTCTTTTTCGCCTTGAAGATTGATCACAAAACATACATAAAATATAAGAAACAAACCCTAACATAAAGAATAATAATACTACCAAAACTATATTAAAATTATATAAAAATGAGGGATTACCGAAGGAAGAATGAAGGAATAAGGATAAGGACGAATTAGGGCGAAAAGCTTGAGAATTGAATGTGTTTTAATGAGGAATTTATGAGAGATTGATGAGAAATAAGAGAGAGATGAGAGGTTTTAGAAGTATTAGGGTGAGTGAATGAGAGTTTATGATCAATTAGGGCAAAGAAATAAGCTGAAAACTGTTTTTAAATAAACTCAGAAAGCTAACGAAACATGCAGACTCCGCAAGCACTGCTCGCACCCTACTCGCGGCTCAGTTGCGCCTCACTCGCGGGCTGGTCGCCTCTTGCTCGCTTCCCACTCGCGACTTCTATTCTTATTATCTCGGCTGCACTCTTTTCTTTCCGCGATCCTCACGCGACCACCACTTCTCACGTGTCGCTCTCGAAGACTCTCTAGACAGCTCTAAACCCCCTTCTAACCACCTACTCAACCTTACTAACTTGATTCTAACCTCGATATACTCAACACCCGACTACTAACATACTACGCAAGCTTAGAAAACGACTTTCTCGAAACGAAAATGTGAAAATCATACGAAATGAATCATAAATATATGTGGAATGAGTCGGGGTGTTACACCAGTGGCTGGGGACGGTCGTCCCGATGCATCAAGATGACTATCCCGGATGGGATAGACAGTTTTTCCCCGTGCTTCAGCTAGAAACCCACGGAAATCCGTGATACTCCAAAATTCTTATGCCAAAGAACCCCAACACACATACAACATTAACGCAACAAATTTTACATGATATTTTAAAAGACTCGACAAGGTGAGACCGACATGACTCAATAAACAACACAACTGATCATCCAAAACATCAAGATTCATATCAAGTTCGTCTCCTTCACAATCAAGCAACAATCAAACATCCCTAATGACTCTACTCGGTTTCACACATGCTAAAGTACGAATAGGGCTACACCCAGTTACCTTTTTCGCAAAAATCCTGGGCCTACTCTTCATCCTCCACGTGGAAGGTGTCCTCTTCTCAAGGTCGTCTACCTCTTTTGATCAAAATCGATAAAAGGCAAGAATATATAAGATAAAACCCTATTTTAATCAAGATGATTAGGATTATGACATAGGTACTACTAATAACTAAAAGAATGAAACTCTTACCGATCAACGGTGAGAAAAACGATAATATGATTGATCTTAATTGAAAATGAGAGAACCTTGATGAAGAATTTGATAGAATTTGAATAACATGAAGGAGAGGGAAGAGATGCAGTGTTTTCATGATGCAGAGATTTAAAACTAATTAAGGCGGGAGGGTTTAATGACTAATGAGGATATATTAGTTTAAGTTTAATGAATCGGGCCGAAACAACTAACCCAAAGACGTGCTCCACTCGACCCAAGAGACCCACGACCCGTTTTTGAACCCGATTTAAGCTACGATCATGATTATCCCGAATTAAAAAGGAAAATTCCGAATAATATATACTCCCTTTGTTTCAGTCGTTTGTTTACACTAGGGCTGAGCAAAACCGTATATACGATACGGATACGATACGGTTTCCGTATATACGGTTTTCAAAAAAGAAATTTTTTGATACGGATACGATACGAAACAAACCGTATATACGGTTTTCGTATATACGGATTTTTAAATTATCTAACCGTATATACTGATTATCTGATTTATATTTTTTTAATTGTTTAATTTTTTTTACATTTCCAAATTTATTTTTACCAAAAACACAGAAATTAAAATAAAACAAAAAATACAGAAATAAAATCGAAAATTAAAAAAAATATATTAAAAAAAACGAAAATACAAAAAAAAACCCATAAAAAAAAAGAAGTTAAATAAATAAATTTAAAAAAACGAAAATAAACAGGAAAAAAAAAACGAAAATTAAAAATTTAAATCCAAAAATTTTAAAAAAAAGAAAAAAAAGTGGGGAAATTCACAATTGACATAAAATCAAATTATTGAATTCAAACATACCAAAGAAAAAGTATTTAAAATTTTAAATCGATCTAAAAATTGATATACATGAAAAAATACAATAAAACAGTTTAATAAAAGTCTTGATGAGGAAGAGAAGATTAGTAGAGATTTGGTTTTTTATTAGATCTAAAATTTTTTGCGGGAGAGAGAGTTGGAAACTTTATTTTTAGGGTTTTGTGTGTTAATGTGTTATGTGTGACAGTGTGAATGTGCTGCGTGACTTAATTTTTTTTAATATTTTTTTTCGTATCAAACCGTATATCTGGTGTAAAATTACCAAATCACGGATACGATCACGGTTTAAAGCTGTATATCTGATTAGTGATATCTGAAACAAGCCTGATACGAAAATTCGTATATTTAAAACCGTATACCGTATCGTATTCGTATTTTAAAACCGTATCGTATCATTTTGCTCAGCCCTAGTTTACACTTCTCTCAAATCCCCCTCACCAAAAAGTCAAAGTGTAAACAATTCACTAGAACGGACGAAGTATTTAATTTAAATTAAAGGAGTTGGGGTCTTACAGTCTCACCCCCTAAGAAAAAGTTTCGTCCTCGAAACTTGAGAACTAAGAATACCAAGACATGCAAAAAAGTCTTACCTCCTACGATCACTATGATGAAAATCACCAACTTTACTTATGTCGATGACGAGGGCATAAGCCAATGTAACGACACTTAGAATAGCTCGAAGTAACTAATTGCCTGAGTGTTGATCAACTCATTCCTATAACATTCTATACCATAGATAATCATAAGCTCGACAAGCCCAAATTGGATATACTAGCCTTCCAAGACTATTTCAACTCAACCAAACATCCCACTTACCAAGTCTTACCAAAACCTGAAACGTGTTTTAACCCAAAAGGACACCATAACTGAGGTTAAGAATACGAGCTAATGCACAAGCTAATCCTCAAATCAATGCTAAAGATAAGCCTCATATCCTCAATTATATTGTTACCGAAGCTCAAACCTATGACGCTCACCATATCTTGCAACACTTTCCTCCACAATTAACCATTAACACATCACATCATACCATCTCATCTTATATCAAACATTTAATATCATGTAGTTATCAAAATGCGCCCTTAAAAAACTTATTATTCCCACAATCTACTATTCATAAAAATTGTCCCAAAGTTCTTTAGAGTTCAACTTAGCACCTAAGCGAAGGACGAACCTCAATATCCTAACCTATAACCTCGAATAACTAGTAATAGCCTATGCGACAAGGGTACTCATCACATATGCTCATGTATTCATTATTACATACTAATCTCTAACCATATTTGCCATCACATACGTGTCGCCACGCCTAATATTATCATACAGAAGCTCATCCACTATTTATTCAAACTTTAATCTATCGTATGTACTGACCTCGAAGTCTCCTATTCAATTAACAAATTCCTTCATACTCAACACACATACAAGACCATAAAATGCATACTATTCATTCCTATATTATCCTTTAAGCAATAACCCCTAAGTTCTATCGTGCTCATGTAGATACCCGTATCCGTACCCCCCAAAAACAAGCCCAATGACGAAAAGGACTTTTGACGCATGTTTTATAAATAAGACGAAACGGTACAAAAGCGTCTAAAACATTTTAGTCATTTTTAACGTATTAATTTAATTTTGCTTACTTCGTAAAAATGAGTATTAAGTTAGTCATTTTTAGTCTTAAGTCGACACAATACACACAAGCATAACACAAAAACGCCTCACAAAAACGGCCCTAAAACACAAAACGGCCCAAAATCACAAAAACGGCCCAAAACACGCAAAAAAGCCCAAACACCCGAAACGGACCAAAGCACGTCCCAGGTCACATTTTCATTAAACAAAACTCCACAACGTCGTAAAATAATATATTACAATATAATTTTATTTCGAGCCAAAGCCGAAAAATACAACAAAAACCGAAACACGAAACGCGAAAACGGAGCCGAGAAATCAACTTGACCCAAGTTGATTCCCCGACAAAGTCAACAACAACAGCAAAACACTCAAGTACGCTGTAAAACTTGTGTCATACAAAATACGGCGGCCCAAGTCCAATCAACAGCACACAAAACAGCCAAAAAATCGCCTGTGCACAGGCGATTTTTCAAACAGGAGATTTTCTTCTCTACTATATACACTCTGGCGATTTTTCCTTTAGTCGCTGGTTAACTGGCGATTTTCTGAGCAACCATACATAAAACACGAAGCCACTACTATAAATAGCAGCCCCCATACACACATTTACATATATATTTTTACAACGCATTAACTTAACACAACTTACACACATTACATTACATTACACATCCGAATCATCACTCTCGCACTTATAAATTTCCACTCTAAAAATCGTTTTTGCATTTTAAGGTAAAAACTTTACCTTCGGATTAGACGTTTGAGACTCGGACAAAAGGGTTACTTTAACACAACTTGATATTGGCTTTAACGAACCCGTATTCGCAATACGGTTGTAGTATTTCGAATTCAAAATCCGTCTAAACCTCGCCAATATCGCAAAAATAAACGACTCAAAATCACTAAATTAAACAACAGTTTTACATTATGCAAATTCTCGATTCATGCATTAAATCACGACTAAAACACGGATTCGACATTAAATTATACTATTTCAACTAGTCTTTTTAAACATGCAAAGCCGAGGGTTTTTATAAAATCTTAGAATTGAATACGAGTCGGAAAATAACGTTTATTTAGTAATTCAAATACAATGAATTATTATTTTTACGTATATTTCCTAGAACAAAACGTCATAGCTTTGACGACCTACGTTTATTTTACATATTTACCGAGTCATACATTCGCATTTGTACGTAGCGTCCTATTAGCCCAAATATCGAAATTATGCATTTATTTTCAAATTAGTAAAGATTACTTTTACGTAGGCTTTTTTATTGCAGTTTTCATCATACATTTTGTCAAAACTTTCGAAAAGTAACCTCACTCCGAATCCTCTTTGGTTTCACAATAACCTCAGAAGGATAGGTATCGACGCACCTTGAAATCTGAGACCCCCGCGTCTTGTGATTTAAGACGCGTCGAAAAGGTTCCAAATTCTTTTAATATTTGGTGGCGACTCCAAAAACAAATTTCAAAAGAATTTTCTACATTTCTTTTTTCAAAAATTCATGCAATGACATTCCCCCATAGCAAATCGAGCAACTTTCGAGCGCACTTTTACGTGCCTTTTTACATCTTTCCCGCGAGGCGCATTCCGCCCCAAACATATCGAGGGCGGGCGCGCACGGGGCGTCGAGAGGGATCCCGATCCGGTACCTTCAGCTCACTATGACCTTTTTGCTATACTCCAAATTACTTAAACCTTGATATCACTTTTCGATTCTTTCTAACCCATGATTGTTGTACACCATATACCAACATAACTAAGGCCTCAAGATATTCCTTAGGTGGTTACCACAATTTTCTTTACTCTCACTCACCACATAATAAACTTTTACCTCCAAAGGGCATAACTTATAAATAGCATTAAACTGTAACCATTAACCCAATCTAGTGCACTAGCTAAAACTTATGAAACTATGAACCCAAAAAGCTATGACAACCAACCAAGCGCACCATGCCTAAAAGTCATCCATACCATTGGTAATCCATTAACTAAGCTCCATCACCTAAGACTTCAACAATAATGGCATGCCTAATGATCATACCTCAAGCAAGTGAAAGATGCATTACCCTAAGCCTAGCTGACATAACTTATTATTTGAGAAACTTATCAATGATAAGCTTGATATCTATACCTCAGAAGGATATATGAAATTGAAAGTGCGATTAGTTATGAAAATGGAAGGGATAGAAGATCGACATTTTAAAAGTCAGTTTAAAGTTAAGAGGAGTGGTTAAATAATGCAAAACAAAAAAACGAGATAACATAAGTTACGATCGAGTTAGAGTTCAAAAGAATATTCAAGTAGATAGGAAAAACTTTTATTGGTGGTATAGTAAAGGGTGTGTAACAAAGTTGTGCAAGAGATTTCGCTTAAGAAGCAAATCAAAGTTGATGTAGTTAAAGGAACGCTTACTAAAATAGAAGCGTACCCGAAATTTGATAAAATTAGAGTTAGCATATAATCAAATCAGGTCTTGGAGTTGGTGATCTTTAGACTCATTAGGAACACAATGTAAAAGTGAAATAGATTATGATGTAAAATAAAGAAAGGAAGAGATCAAATTAAATAAAATTACGACATATTAAACCTTTCGCTTGAAAATGTTTAACGACCACTTCTTCGATAAAAAGAAATTAAAGAGTTCTTTAAGATTTCACAAATAAATGCATGAAACTCGTTTCAAACAAAAAAACTCAACAAATAAAAAGTATGGTTGGAAATAACAATTGGAAAAAGACGAGTCATAAAGATGAGGTTTTGTTTTAGAAGAATGCCACCCATTACTAAGGTGATAACGCTGCTAAATTATCAAACAAGATAAACAACATCATAAATAGATTCTTCTTATTATGCATTAGCATGATACAATGAATTCGACTTTAACTAACTATTTTTGTTAAACATCGTTAAAACATGCTAAAACTGAGGGTTTTAAACAATCAAAACAAATGTTTTTGCATCCTGCATCGTGAGCCGCCTTAGCACCTGGGGTTTGCTAACAAATCTGCCAGTACTAAGGGGTTTGTCGTGGAAACCGCATTGCACCAAGCGGTTTCCTCCTCTTCTTTTTGCATAAATCTTTTACAACAATATCGCATGTGCACGTAGCGAATAAATTAAGCTCAAATATACATTAATGGATTGTTCCCGAGCTAGTTGTGGCTATTTTCTAAATAGGCTTTTCAAAATGGTTTTTTCCATAACAATTGATTTAATCTTTTCGAGATTACCCTCTGACACAGCTAAGTCGTATCACCCTGTCAAAGTAAACCTACAAAAACACTAACAAGTAGCTAGCGGCAAGCAGGATCGTATCCACAGAGAAACGATGTAGTTTTAAGTTAAAGTCGGAGTAAACAGGTCTAACTCAAAGGTATGAAAAGGAGTTTGTTTGAACTAAACTAAGGCAAAAGTAAAGATGAATAGAAATATATAAGGAGGAAGATTAGGGCATCGGGTTCATTATGACAATGATTCAGGAACTCAAATTTATAAGAAGGAAGCGATAAACTGTGCAAATGAGTAGGTTTATAAAACGCTCTCTCGAGTCAATTTTAGCCTTAAGCAAATTTAGCGGGCTCTCGCAACTTACTAAATTCAACTTATCAATCTCGCGTAAGTCTAGTTTTAACTCGGCTTTCGATCTTAAATCAAAACTTACTCAGGTTCAATTAAACTCAGACAAATCGTTGATCAGGCGAAATAATCCTAATTTAATTGGCATAAAACGCGTAGAAAGAAATCAAGTGCACAAATTATTCAACCAATTTAATCCTAAAACATGTTCCTGAACCAAATATCACAAATTCCCCTAAACCCTAATTGGGAAATTAGCTAGTCATGATAAGGGCAAAACAACTACAATAATAAAAGCAAGACATAGCAATTGAATGATTAAAGCAATTAAAATAAACCTGGAATAAATACGGAGTACTGACGGTTACAGTTGAATCAATCTTGAAAAGTAATCTATAGAGTTTTAAAGTTTGAGAGAACTCAAGAAAGCAGTAACTAAAACTAGGAAAATAAAGCATAAGATAGTTAGTTTTCGTCCTAAGGTCTTATATATAGTTTCCAAATTATAAATCTCGAATTAAATAAAAAACCGACAGAATATGCCCACGGTAGTAGTGCTTGGTCTGTGACCGACCAACTTAGTTGGGCCGGCTCCTTCTTTTTCTATTCTTGGGCCCAAGCTTTCCTTTGGGCTTGATCTTGCTTCTTGGGCCTTATAACTCGTGTCCTTCTTTATTCTTTGGTCTTTTGGCTCGTGTTCCCGAGCTCCTGTGCGCGCTCGAGCTTGGTCCTGTCGTCATGAATCTCGAAATGCTCCTAACGTCTCGGGTTTTGGCTCAAAATCACCAAAACCTGCAAAATATAAATAAAAGGCAGCAGTATCGAGAAATATAGCAAATAGCTTATAAAACTAGTAACGAACTCGAATAAATGCAGCTAAATGCGACAGAACCGGGGGCATAAAGTGTATATAAATAACACGTATCAAACTCCCCCAAACCAAACCTTTGCTTGTCCTCAAGCAAACAGCGTCGGAGAAAATCAAAGTGACAAGAACTAATCACGCTAGTATCTCGAAGTGGACGACGTATGCACATAAACATACAACCATAGACTGTTTCACCGAAAATAGAGCACAAGTCTCAACCATTCACACCACACTATACCACTAGCCTCTAACGCTTTCGCAAAAGTAAAACTGACGACATTTTCAATTCAAGCAAGGCCAACCGAACGTACCACTTTCCATCAACCAAAACTTTCCACAGCATTTCCTTGTTCTCTTTCCTCTTGCTTTTGTTTCTTTTTTTCTTTTTCGCAAATGTGGAGCATCCCTCGTATGCAATACCGTTTAGCTTGACATTCACTCGGTAAAGATCGTGCTCGGGTATACATTTTTCCTTAAGGGTTACATTATTGCTCATACTCTCGGTCGCAACCAAATTCATGGCCACTGTGGTTACTCAAGTCAATGAGTCCCCTCCGAGAGCATCGAAGCATTGCTCCAACATAAATAAATCTTTCCAATCAAACCACAAACCAACAAACCAAACATTCCACAAACCATTGCCAAGCTCGAATGTCAAAGTCGAAAGTCAACAAACGAAAAGCGATAAGAATTAAGCAAATACAAGTGGGCTAGTGTTTGAGGCTCGCAATCTATTAATAGGAAACAAACATATAGTGCAACTACGACGATAGAAAGTCGACTCGGAGATACTAAAGATCAAAATTAATGCACTAATCAATTCTCCAAACTGGACAAAGCAGACCAAAAAGACTCGTATTTTTGTGATTTTTTGAATTTTTGAATTTTTGAATTTTTTTTTTTTATTTTATATGAATGCACACTAACACTAAAATGAAAATGCAAAGCGCGAAAGTGCTTCCCTCCCCCAAACCAAATCCCACATTGTCCTCAATGTGGAAAACAGCACAACCACAGAAGAAGAGGAGGACATATAACATACGGGGGAAGGAAAATGAAAACGAGAAAGGAGGGTAAAAGGGGTAAAGAGTGCTCACATTATAAGGTCGGAGCTCCCCCAAACCGAAGTCAATCATGGAGTGCGGCTTAGAATCCACAAATATGCGTCCAAATCAGTCCAACGACGAAGTACTTCGGCATAGCACGCAAGAAGAAACGAAACAGAAAGCGTACAGGGGTGGTCCAGGCCGTGGGCCGTGGCCGACTCAGTTATTATTATTATTATTATTTTTTTTTTTTTTTTTTTTTTTTTTTTTTTCGATTTTTTTTTCGATTTTTTTCCTGCTTTTCCTTCTGCTTCAAATTTCAGCTACGGTGCATCCTCGTAGCGTCTTCCCAAAAATACTAAGGACAAAAGTCCGAAAGTACCTGCGCGCTAAAATCACATATAAAACCCTCGTCCTCACGTGCTCAAAATAAAACCAGAAAATGTCAACAAACCAAAGTACAAGTGCAAATAAAATACAACGTCATCGGGTTGCCTCCCGGAAGCGCTGGTTTATAGTCCCGCACGACTCTTTAAAGCTCCACAATCAAGTATAATTAGGCCAAGGTCGTTGGCCATTTCACGGCATGAACCGCTCGAAAGCGACATCAGATTCGCCAAAGAACTCCTCCCTCTCGAGGCAAAGCAGCGTAGTCCATCATGCAAGGGATTCCATCTCTAAATGGCTCTCCATACCTCCCTCGTGCTCCAAGCGGCTGAACCGTAGGCCATCCTCCATCACTAGCGTCAAACAAGTCGGTACATGGCGGTTTCCTCTCCCAAACCAACCTTGCAAATTTATCCTCAGAATGAACACGCACACGGGGAGACAACGAAGCGGCCTCCAAAGTGTCTCAGGTAGAGTGAGGCGGAGGTATAGCATTAAACAGGCAGGCTCAAGACGCATGGGTGACCGCGGGGTATCAGAATAGGTAAAGGTCAACTTTTCACCCCCCACCGTAAAGGCTATCGTCTTATTGCCCACGTCAATAACTGCACCAGCAGTGTGCAGGAAGGGTCTCTCCAAAATGATAGGAATGTGGACATCCTCGGGCATATCAACCACTACAAAGTCTACAGGGATAAAGAACTTTCCAACCTGTACTGGGACGTCTTGTAGGATTCCCAAGGGACGCTTAATCGAACGGTCAGCCATTTGTAAGGTAATGTGAGTGGGTTGCAAAGCTGACAAGCTCATCTTTTGGTAAAGAGAGTAGGGTAGGACACTTACACTTGCTCCAAGGACACATAAGGCATTGCGAACCACAAACTTACCAATAGAGCAGGGGATAGAAAATGTCCCTGGGTCACTAAGCTTGGGGGGCTTACTACCCTGCAGCCTAGTACTAGCCTCCCCCACAAAAGCGACAGTCGACACATCCTCTAACGTACGCTTCCTAGCTAAGACCTCCTTCAAAAATTTAGCGTGGCGAATTTGAGTAACAAGGTCAAGGAAGGAACATTTACGAAGCGTTTTAATGGCGTCGGCGAACTTCTTAAACTTGGCCTCGGACTGCGTGCGTTGTCGACCGGAAATGGGAGCTTAATGCGAGGCAAGGCGTTGGAGTAGCAACAGGAACACGAATTAACACCCAAATCATCTTTCCTCGCGGCGAGTTCGGTTAGGTTAGACGGCCATTTCTGTCGGAGTCGGCATTTGCAGCGCCTTTAACCTCGGATCATCATAAAGCGTACCGGCTCCTCAGCGTGTCGCACCGCCTTGATGTCGGGAGGAGGGTTAGGAGGTTGGCCCTGCGATGGCAAGAAACCTGGTTGACGCGCAGCTTGCGAAGTGGCGAGTTGAGCCACTTGATTCTCCAAATTCTTAATTACTGCGTCTTTAGCCTGATCGCTTTTCTGCACGTATTGCATCATTGTCTCCTGCGACTTCTGCAAACCCATCATCACCTGTTGCATTTGCGACATCATGGCCCTAGTCTCGGCCAAAGGATCGGGTACCTGTGTGGGTGGAGGTGGTGTATAGGTGGGTTTGTGGTAGTTAGGAGGAGGTGGTTGAAAGTTTTTGTGAGGAGGTTGATAAGGGGCGTTTTGAGGTGGTTGGGTGGTTGGGTTTAGGACGTTCTGGTTACGATATGAGAGAAGCGAGCGATCGTAACCGGGTTGGTTTTGGTAGGGCAGGTTTTGGTTGTAAGATTGATAAGCGTAAACCTGCTCTTGGGGCGCAGCATACCCCGTAGAATAACCCAAGTCGTGCCCTGCAATAGCATTTACATGGGCACCAGAAGAACCACCACCCTGCATCATACTAATCAATGCGGTCGGTAGCAACAAGAAGAACTCGACTAGTAGCGCACTAATACTCCCTTATCCACGGTCATCATGCGCCAGACCAGTGAATTACCTCGCGACTTCCCGAATCGCGACGAATGTATCGCCATCTCCTCAATCAATGCCCAAGCTTTATCATCGTCTACATTGTTGGCAAAACGACCCTCTCCTGCAGAATCCAAGATAGTACGACTCTCCGCATATAGACCGTTATAGAAGGTCATAATCACGAGCCATTCGTTCAACCCGTGGTGAGGACAGTCCCGAATCAGCTTCTTATACCTTTCCCAAGCTTCAGCTAAAGTCTCATCGTATGTCTGCTTGAAGCCCTGAATCTGACTGCGCATCTGATTTGTGCGCTCTGGAGGATAAAATTTTGAATAGAACGCGAGAGCCAAACTCCTCCAATCAGTAATACCGGCGGCTAGTTTGTCGAGGTCCGTGATCCACTCACGAGCTCGATCCTTTAAAGAAAAAGGGAACAGCATCTCCCTTATTTGCTCCTGCGTGATCCCGGCCTGCTTGATAGTCGAACAATAGTCCGTAAAAACCTGCATATGTCGACCAGGATCCTCCGTAGGATAGCCTCCGAATTGATTCCGCTCCACCAAAGTAAGAAAGGCGGGGCGAATCTCAAAGTTGCCCTGCAGAGTAGCGGGCATCGTGAATCCATTCGGGATGGACTCCGTCTTAGGAAGCGAGTGACTAGAGAGTTTTGGCATGGTCACTGGCTCCTCCAAATCAATAACAATGTGTGTATTGTCCTCGTCGCAGGACGATCGTTCTGAGCGAGTTTCCGCGTCTGAACTTTGCACACTCTCAGTTGCGTAAGCCTCAGCGATTTCCTTGAAGAAGTTACGCGTACGGTGCAAGGTACGCTCAGGTTCAGGATCAAAAGGGACTAAACCTGTAGGTGACCTGCGCATAAATAACTCAAAGGAAACGGTGAGAACGGTCTCAGGGAACTAGGTTCCTTGAGACAAAAGAGAAAAACCTGTAACAACTAACAATAACTGAAACTAACAAAGTCGTCTCCCCGGCAACGGCGCCAAAATTGACACAGCTAAGTCGTATCACCCTGTCAAAGTAAACCTACAAAAACACTAACAAGTAGCTAGCGGCAAGCAGGATCGTATCCATAGAGAAACGGTGTAGTTTTAAGTTAAAGTCGGAGAAAACAGGTCTAACTCAAAGGTATGAAAAGGAGTTTGTTTGAACTAAACTAAGGCAAAAGTAAAGATGAATAGAAATATATAAGGAGGAAGATTAGGGCATCGGGTTCATTATGACAATGATTCAGGAACTCAAATTTATAAGAAGGAAGCGATAAACTGTGCAAATGAGTAGGTTTATAAAACGCTCTCTCGAGTCAATTTTAGCCTTAAGCAAATTTAGCGGGCTCTCGCAACTTACTAAATTCAACTTATCAATCTCGCGTAAGTCTAGTTTTAACTCGGCTTTCGATCTTAAATCAAAACTTACTCAGGTTCAATTAAACTCAGACAAATCGTTGATCAGGCGAAATAATCCTAATTTAATTGGCATAAAACGCGTAGAAAGAAATCAAGTGCACAAATTATTCAACCAATTTAATCCTAAAACATGTTCCTGAACCAAATATCACAAATTCCCCTAAACCCTAATTGGGAAATTAGCTAGTCATGATAAGGGCAAAACAACTACAATAATAAAAGCAAGACATAGCAATTGAATGATTAAAGCAATTAAAATAAACCTGGAATAAATACGGAGTACTGACGGTTACAGTTGAATCAATCTTGAAAAGTAATCTATAGAGTTTTAAAGTTTGAGAGAACTCAAGAAAGCAGTAACTAAAACTAGGAAAATAAAGCATAAGATAGTTAGTTTTCGTCCTAAGGTCTTATATATAGTTTCCAAATTATAAATCTCGAATTAAATAAAAAACCGACAGAATATGCCCACCAGCCGGCCGGCCGGCTGCCGGTCTGGCAGACCGGCCTGACCAACTTAGTTGGGCCGGCTCCTTCTTTTTCTATTCTTGGGCCCAAGCTTTCCTTTGGGCTTGATCTTGCTTCTTGGGCCTTATAACTCGTGTCCTTCTTTATTCTTTGGTCTTTTGGCTCGTGTTCCCGAGCTCCTGTGCGCGCTCGAGCTTGGTCCTGTCGTCATGAATCTCGAAATGCTCCTAACGTCTCGGGTTTTGGCTCAAAATCACCAAAACCTGCAAAATATAAATAAAAGGCAGCAGTATCGAGAAATATAGCAAATAGCTTATAAAACTAGTAACGAACTCGAATAAATGCAGCTAAATGCGACAGAACTGGGGGCATAAAGTGTATATAAATAACACGTATCACCCTCACCCCGAATCCGAATTTGGTTTCACAATAATCTTAGACGGATGGATTTCAACGTGCCTTGAACTCTAAGACATGTCTTGGAGCATCAAGGTGCATAGGCGGGTTCCTAGTTACCGCATTAACTTTGTAGCGACTCCAAAATAGTTTTAAAGGTTGATCTTACTTAATCTTTTAAACCTGAAGCACTGATAGGCTCTGTCGCACTCACCTAATCAAAAGTAATCCTGACAAACCTAAGGGTAGCTAGGGTAAGTCGGGGTCGAATCCACAAGGAGAGGGTTGCAATTGTAGGTTACTTATGGAGCGTTTCAAGTCTCGTCGGTTCGAATGTTGTTGGGTTACTAAAGCTAGAGCAAGGAAAGGGTTTAACTTATATGGAGAAAGGTCTAGGAAGTCGGGTTAGGCAAGGGTAGGGTTAGGTCAAGGAATGATGATCGGGTTGAGTAGGTAATCGCACTTGCTAAGGATAAAGCTCGTCCTCTCGGTCTTAAGCTTCCTCTAGGTCTCAAAAGCGGGCTCTCGCAACTTACAATTGAGGTCCTAATGATTATCTCGCCTCTCCTCGAACTAGGCTTTCGATCTTAAGTTCAAGGGTGCTAAAAGTTTGCTAAAACGTGATCAAGGAATCAACAAACACAATCAAGCAAAGACAATCAAAGCGAGCACAAAAACCTAACTCAAATGATCACAAACATCAACCAAAACCAACACCCATGATTCACCCTTCTCCCTAGATGATAAGACTACTCAAACATGATAAAAACGATAATCAAAGCAAGGGGAAAGGATGAAAACATGATCAACAACAATATAAAATGAAATAGCAATGAAAAGAGGAGAAGAAGTTCAATACCAAAATCAGAAAATCCAAAAGCAAAGATGATGAACAAGAACAACAAAACCAAAATAGATGATCAAACAACGTACTCGAGTAGGAATTTGCAATTACAAAAGTATAAAAGTAGGAACCCTAAGTCTTGGAGAGGATAAACTTTGAAATGTCTAAAATATGCTGTAAAAAGTTCAGAGCAAAACAATAAGCGACACCCCTTTAACATAGGCGATCAGATGAAGCACACGAGGAGTCGGGACCGTCCCAAGGGTAGGGATGGCCATCCCGTCGGGCACAAGGGTGGTGCCGACCGGGACAAGTCTGTCCCGTAGTGTTCAGAAAAATTCAGCTTTTGTTCCTCTTTTTGGCACTTCTTTTACTTAGCTTTTTCTTGCTTCTTTGTCGTCCCAAGGCTAAGGGACGAGGCCTAGGAGTAGGGACGAGTCTTAGGATGATTATGGGAGCTTCAAATCCCGTCCCGAGGTCCCGGGACACCTTCATTGGTTGAAACGAGGCTCGTGCGCAACCGAAACGCAACGAAACCAACTCGAATCACCTCGAAACTTCACGAAACTTTACGAAACTTCACGAAACCTCCCGAATAGCCTCCTAAACTCCAAATAGCTGCTTTAACCTACAAAATAAACACAAAAACACTGCAGAGCCAAAACGGAGCGAAATAGGAAGCGAAACGCATGTAAAAGCACGAGAAACACAAAGTAAAGCTCGCGAACAAGGGGCTATATATATGTAAATATATGACACATCAAACTCCCCCAAACCGAACCGTTGCTTGTCCTCAAGCAACCAAGCGTGACAGAAAATAGAGGACAAAGCGAGACAAGAAGACTTCCCCAACAATCACCAAACCGCAAGCAGCTAAAGCAAATGGCAATCGATCCCGAAACAGCATGGGACGTATGGAAATAGCAAGCTAACGGATGAGAATTACAAGACGGCACAGAATGAATAGCATGGCTTAGACTATGGCTCTCTAGCAATCAAATCACGGACCTCTCGCGGTTCCACTCTAGCGCACATGATGAACAAGGTGATATATGTGATGACACTCACCTACTCGACTGGTGGAAGCACGCCCGCAATCTAATGTGGACCAAATCTCGTATTCCCGTACACAAATAATGTCACAAAAGCGAAGCAAACATGAGGGCTTACATAGGAAATGAGGAGTGTATAGGCCAAAGAGAGGGTAAGGGTAAGAAGGTGGACAGATAGATTATGGATTCGTGGAGCTAAGCCACTAGAAACCACTCGTACTATTCAAGTGCTCGTCCAACCAAAACGGAACCCAACTCTCAATAAAAGCGGACCGAAAGCAGCATATCGGTCTCCTCTACACATCATCGCAACATAGAAATCGACTACAAGTGCTCACTCATGTAACAACAACAACTTTCTCATTTTGTGCACACATTTTCTCTTTCTTTTTGTATTTTTGTGTTGTGTTTGTTTTTTTCTCAGATTTTTGTTTCTTTTTTTGAGCAAAAGAGCACACTCACTTAGTATAGTTGCGGAAATACCTCATAAAAGGTCGGGGAAACAGCAATCCCGACTCAAATTCACCAACACTCTCCAAGCAAACGACATCAGCAAGTCGTAGCATGATCAAAACCCGAAGACAAGCACAAGAGTAAGCAAAAACGGTCACTAGCTTGGCTAGGGTAGGCTATTTGGCAATGTAGCTAGCAAACTCATGTGTATAAGGGTAATAGGATCATATATGAGAGGAATAAGCCAATGTATGATCAAGGTGAATAATAAGCAATCGACTAACGCCTCATATGCATACAAGTGACAAAATCGCGGGGAAAAACGGGATAGGGGCCACACTTATGCGTGTTGATATTACGTACCCCACGAGGAGAACTACTCACAATAAAGCACGGGGACCGGGATAGATGAACCGGCCGCAGGAGGCTAAAAACCTCACAATATAAGTAGCTATAGTCCGTGAACTGATAAAGCCAACAGTAAAAGCACGCCATCATCTACAAACGCGTCAAAACATCCCCGAAAGTGCTAAACCAACAATGAAAAACATGCCAAAGCTCAAAGCAAACAAGGGAAGGGATGTCGGGAAAGAATAAGATCAAAACAAGCTCGCAACAACGATTCAGGATACGTATTTTTGGAATTTTTTGAAATTTTCTGATTTTTTTGTATTTTTTGGAATTTTCAGATGTTTGAAAAACGAAAAGAAAAAAGCAAAAATAAAGCAGAGCGGAAAGCAAAGCGTTTCTCCCCCCAAACCAAACGACACATTGTCCCCAATGTGTCCTAAAGCACATCAACCAGGGACCTTAAAATAAGGGAGAAAAACAGAAACTAGGGAAAAGCGCATTTACAATATTTACAAAAGAGGCACCCCCCAAACCGGCCTTCAAAATGGGGGCGCAAAGACGGCCGCAGACGCGAACCTGCTACCGTTACCAACATCATCCAATCGGCGATCACTAATCGATTGGCTTGCAGCAAAGCCAACCATTATTGCGACGAAAGCTCGTAGTAGCCGATCAAAAACCTGCTCATGTGCTAAACAAAGGCAAATGTAGCACCAAAATGAAACATATTTATAGAAAATCACAGCTAATGATCGACTCAACAAGTAAATGAGTCTATGAAAATTGTTCTGGAGCACTTTGGCAACATTTACAATACATCCGCTCACAACAGAGGGACCCAAAAACTCATCAAAGCCTTCAAAAGGGGACAACAGCGTGACATCCATATGGTGAACCGCGGGAGCATACGAGTCTTTCCCTCGACTTGTTGTGTCCGTGGGAATGGAAGCCTTGTCTTCATGTGCATATAAGAGCGCTTCCAACTCATCGACTTCAGCACTCCACGACGACCTTGAGTCACCTGCGTCATTCTCAATACACGGTAAGACCGCCAAAGGATCCTCGGACAAGGATCCAATGGAAACAGACTCAATAGACGCATCAACAAGGGGACAAGTCGGTTCAGGTTCAGGAGTGTCATTCACAATTACCTCAAGCGAATTAGGCGATTCACAATCATAAGCACGCTCATAACCATCGTCATCAAACAAATCATCATCACACAAGGACGCATGTGAACTAGTTAAAGCACAAGTTTGAGACAAATAGGTATAGTCACAAGGAGCGGGGGAACATTCATAAGACTCACAATCATCTTTCATTTCCTCGACTAATTTCATGTACGTAACAAGAACCTCGTGAAAGTCAGCTTTAATCTCGGAAATAAGAGCTTGACGCGTGATATCCCAAAAGAGGTCCCAAATCTCATATTCAGGCATATACGAAATTCTACCATTAGTCACGTAGTGAATGAAGTTGTGAGACTCATAGTTCATACCCGTGCTGATAATATAAACTTTCTCCCAATCAGAGCAATAAAGACCAAACGAACCAATATAACTGTTAAACCGAACAATGTACTTATGAAATGGTTCATCATGGTATTGCGGAAAATCAAAAATTGTCATGACGTGGGAAAGAAAGAAAGTGACATATGGAAAAACAAAAGACTAGAAACAAGTAACAAACAAAAACAAAAGCCGTCTCCCCGGCAACGGCGCCAAAATTTGATAGGCTCGGTCGCACTCACCTAATCAAAAGTAATCCTGACAAACCTAAGGGTAGCTAGGGTAAGTCGGGGTCGAATCCACAAGGAGAGGGTTGCAATTGTAGGTTACTTATGGAGCGTTTCAAGTCTCGTCGGTTCGAATGTTGTTGGGTTACTAAAGCTAGAGCAAGGAAAGGGTTTAACTTATATGGAGAAAGGTCTAGGAAGTCGGGTTAGGCAAGGGTAGGGTTAGGTCAAGGAATGATGATCGGGTTGAGTAGGTAATCGCACTTGCTAAGGATAAAGCTCGTCCTCTCGGTCTTAAGCTTCCTCTAGGTCTCAAAAGCGGGCTCTCGCAACTTACAATTGAGGGTCCTAATGATTATCTCGCGCCTCTCCTCGAACTAGGCTTTCGATCTTAAGTTCAAGGGTGCTAAAAGTTTGCTAAAACGTGATCAAGGAATCAAAAAACACAATCAAGCAAAGACAATCAAAGCGAGCACAAAAACCTAACTCAAATGATCACAAACATCAACCAAAACCAACACCCATGATTCACCCTTCTCCCTAGATGATAAGACTACTCAAACATGATAAAAACGATAATCAAAGAAGGGGAAAGGATGAAAACATGATCAACAACAATATAAAATGAAATAGCAATGAAAAGAGGAGAAGAAGTTCAATACCAAAATCAGAAAATCCAAAAGCAAAGATGATGAACAAGAATAACAAAACCAAAATAGATGATCAAACAACGTACTCGAGTCGGAAATTTGAAATGACAAAAGTATAAAAGTAGGAACCCTAAGTCTTGGAGAGAATAAACTTTGAAATGTCTAAAAAATGCTGTAAAAAGTTCAGAGCAAAACAATAAGCGAAACCCCTTTAAAATAGACGATCAAATGAAGCACACGAGGAGTCGGGACCCGTCCCAAGGGTCCGGGATGGCCATCCCGTCCGGGACAAGGGTGGTGCCGACCGGGACAAGTCTGTCCCGTAGTGTTCAGAAAAATTCAGCTTTTGTTCCTCTTTTTGGCACTTCTTTTACTTAGCTTTTTCTTGCTTCTTTGTCGTCCCAAGGCTAAGGGACGAGGCCTAGGAGTAGGGAAGAGTCTTAGGATGATTATGGGAGCTTCAAATCCCGTCCCGAGGTCCCGGGACACCTTCATTGGTTGAAACGAGGCTTGTGCGCAACCGAAACGCAACGAAACCAACTCGAATCACCTCGAAACTTCACGAAACTTTACGAAACTTCACGAAACCTCCCGAATAGCCTCCTAAACTCCAAATAGCTGCTTTAGCCTACAAAATAAACACAAAAACGCAGCAGAGCCAAAATGGAGCGAAATAGGAAGCGAAACGCATGTAAAAGCACGGGAAACACAAAGTAAAGCTCGCGAACAAGGGGCTATATATATGTAAATATATGACACATCAAGCACCTCCTATTGATTCGCCAGATCACCTAGTACAGGACGTCGAGTGGTCCGCCGTGCAGACCCGGTACCCACAGGATCAAAAGCCTTAATCAACTCCTTGGCATCATCATTAGGTTTAACTTTATCGAGCTAATAGCCTTCTATCTGTGCCTTCATCACCTACACGTTCATTTATACCCTGAGCTCTTCGATGATCTCCTTGCCTGAACTAGGTTCTCTTACCACTTCTTTAGCTCGGCCTCCAACTTGGGCAGCATCTCAGCCACTACGATCTTCTCAAACTTTGTGGGTACCAGGCCAGTGACCTCTTAATGCCTCACTTAGTGTTTTGGCGAAATAAAGGTTTTTTAAGTTAAAAACATTTACTTTAAGAAAAACATTTAAAACTGCTTAGGTGTACAAGGTCCCTAGATTTTCTACAAGGGAGAGTCAAGATGACCACCCAAAATAGCCTAAACATAACAGGAAATGTACTCCTCAGACAAACCAAAATTTAGAAAATACATTCGAGTACAAACAGCAAGCATAATTTTCCTAACTAAAGATTCAATTGAGGTGGGCCGATTGCTGAAAATTCGAGAATTCATTTCTTACCATATGAAATAAATGGCAGATGAGATGGTGTAATGTTTCCTTACACTGAGCCAAATCTACAACGAACATGACGAATAAACCACCATGTTTCCAGAGCGAGAGAACCAGAAGAATGAGAGATATTCAACCAAAGCATAAGATGCTCCCAAACAGACCTCGAATATGAACACTTGAAGAGAAGGTGAGAAAGAGATTCACCGGCCGAGCGGCACAGAACACACCAATTAATAAAGGGGAGACCCCTATGCTGAATATTATCTAAAGTCGCCAAACAGTTACTAATTACCAAATAGGCGATGAAGGCATGTTTGGGAATAACAGCAGGGTCCCATACAACTCTAAACCAAGGGGTTTACATACCTCGAGTACGAAAAATATCATAAAGAGGCAAGGAAAGGAAACCATCATGGTGAAGACCGAAAATCTCACAAGCAACAGAAATGGACACCGTCTTATCAATCAATTCGTCTCGCAGCTGAACAATATTCTGCCAATGCCACAAGAAAGAGCATGAGTCACGCAAAGCCCAGAAATCTCATTGTTGTATAACATAAGCACGAATCCACCGGCTCCACAGATACTCATGTCCCGATAAAAACTTCCAAATCCACTTAGAATGAACGGATTTATTCCAACTAAGAACCTCCTTAATACCTACACCACCCTCAGACTTAGGGAAATAGAGAGTTCCAACTTTTGAAAACCATTCTCCTAGTATCACGCGAATTCCATAAAAATTGACAACAAATCTGATGAATCCGCTTTACAGCACCCTTTGGCAGAATTATTTAACTGAATCTTACCTGCATACGACAGCAAATGATTCACCCAGTGCTCAATTTTCAATTGAATTTTATTGAGCAGAGGTTGAAAATGGGCCTTAGTGAGTCTAGATGAATGCAACGGAAGACCAAGATAACGGAAAGGGAATTCACCTTTAGTGAATCTTGAGCTTTCTATTTATGATCGTCATGAATTAAATTATAATCAAATTGCTCTGGGTCGTTTACCAATATCAACAATGGATGATTACACAATTCGAACTATTTTGAATTCACCTCAAACAAAAGAAAAATCTCATGATTAAAAAACACTTCCTAATTATTTATTATTAAATGACTAAATTCTTAATGTTCCTTTATTTACTTTTTAAATCAGTTTTAAAACAAGAAATTAAATTTTAATTCATTATTTAGATTTTATATTGACTTAAAATTCAAAAGGTTTCTTGTTTTTTTTTCTTGGTCAATAAATTTAAATCCCAACTATTCGATATTAGTGAACTGTGGACATGAAAATATTGTTTTGGACTAACAAATCCACTCCACCAAAGTAGATGTTAGTTTTGGTAGGATTTGCAGTTAAACCAGAATATCTAACAATAACAACAACAACAACAACAACAACAACAACAACAACAACAACAACAATAGTAATAATAATATCATTTTATTGCAAGATATTATGTCGTATTTCTGCTGCAATTCTATTATCTACGCTAGTATGGCTTCCGTTTTATTTTCTTTGTTGGTCTAATTTGTTGGGGTTTGCCTGACTCGAACCAAAGATACTTGATCGAGTGGCACACGTCGCTTAATTTATGCCAAATATATATATATATATATATATATATATATATATATAGAATTAGGCTAAACTAAGTCCACCCTAATCTATTAAGTCCTTAAGTCCCAATCCTAACCCTTGGATCAAAATAAATAAAGGGTCAAGATTAAACTAATTAGAATGATGAGATTGGAAGATCAAAACCCTAATTCCTCCCCATTTCAGCTATTTTCTCACCTCTCTCTAAACAAACCCCTCAAACACACTCTCTCTCTCTAAACAATCAGTCACCACCACCTTAAAAACCATTACCCACCAGACTACACCGTCACTCCCACCACCGCATCCACGCAACCACCGCATTCAGTCCTACCCTCGTGCCACCGCCGCCGTCGCCACCTTAGCGTGTACGCCACCACCACCACTGCCTTCTGCCGCCGCCCACCACCACGTCGTCGCCGCCACTACAACCACCACCAGATCTGCAACTTATTGTGTCCACCGCCCACCATCGACTCATCTTTTTTCAATTTCAAAACATCTGAGATTTGAATTTTCCAGGTTTGAAAAAATCAGATCTAAAACTCTTTTTTCAAAAATCTTACTCGAAATCTTTTGATTTTGTCATTTATGTGATTATTTTTCTAAAATCTTACATTTTTTTCCAGATCTAATTTTTGAAAAAAAAAAAAAAAGCGGTGGTGGCAGAGCTGGTTGGTGAGGGTGGTGGTGTGATGGCGACAGAAACTAGGTGGTATGAGCGGTGGTGAGAACGGCGGGGAAGGGAAGGGGGGGAGGGTCGAGTAAGTGAGGGTGGTGGTTTAGTCATACAATAGTTATATTTTAATTTTTTTTTTATTTTTTTTTTTTCAGATCTGGTTTTTTTTAAGATTTATTTTTCAAATCTCGGTGTTCAAGTATGTTGGAGGCGGTGGCGTTTTGGTGGCGGCGGTGGCGTTTTGGTGGCGGTGGTGGAGTCGAATGTATTGAAGTTACACTTTTATCGGACTGAAGTTACACTTTTATCGTACTAAAGTTACAAACTTACCATGTAAAGTTACATATTCATCCGAATAAAGTTAGAATAAAGTTATAACTGCCACTTTAAAAATTCCATATTCAACAATTGAAATTCAATAGATTTACCTTAGAACAAATGGATACACCCGCCAAGTCCTAAAGTTTCGTTTGTAATAGGCTAAAGTTACATTCTTAAAAAGTTTTAAATTACATAAATGTGTTATAAAATTACTTTAAATCACATTTAATTATTAAAAAACCCATTTATAGTTAATGTTACAAAATTAATGGTAACAGTGACAAAATTAATGGTAACAGTTACAAAATTAATTTACGTAATTCGAGAAAAACTCTTTATTTTTTTCATATCGTATTTTTATAGATGTAACTTTACTCTTTTACAATTGTAATTTTAACCATTACCTTTTTAAATTTACACAAGAATTTCAATTTTTAATATAAAATTTTTAGTTTATGTAATTTTAGATTAGTAATGTTGGACTTTTTATAAATGTAACCATAATGTTTTACGAGTGTAACTTTTGTATGTTACGAACGTAATTGCTATTTTAATTTATATAATTTTTGTATTTAATTAAGTCCGTAATTTGAAAAGATCCAACCACCACAGATCTGGTCCAACTACCCACTGACCATTCAACCACTATGAAACTTTATGACCAACATCGAACCTATTCAACCACCACCACCCTCACCTACTTGTGTCGCCGGCGCCACCAACACCGTGACCCACTCCACCACCGTCATATACCCACCCCAAAAACCGCCACTCTCACCACCAGTTACCACCGCCACACCGAAAAATCAGATCTAAAAAAATAATGTAAAATTTAAAACAAATAAAAAGACTTTCAGTTAAAATTTTTAAAACAAAATAGACGGCAGATCTGGTGGTTGGTGATGGTGTTAATGGCGGCGGTGGTTGTATGACGGTGAGGCGGCATATCTGATGGTTAGTGGTGGTGGTATGACCAAATGAGGCGTTGACGGTTGCGGTGGGGCTGGTGGTGGCACGGCGGCGACAAGAAGAGACGGGTGGTGAGCAGGCGGCGGCGAGTGGTGGTTCAAGCGGCGGTGGTGGTGCTACGGCGGTGGAGCAATGTTGCGGTGGAATGGTAGTGTCGTGGTGTGGTGATGGTGGAAAGTGGTGGTATAAAAATATTGGTGGTTGATTTAGAGTAGAAAGAGAGAAAAAAGGTTTTAGAGAGAGATGAAGATTGTGTAGAGAGATGGGAGAGTGGCTGAAAAATGAGGAGGTTGTAGGGTTTTTTTTTGGTTTTAATCTCAGCCTCCCATTTAGTTAAATCTTGACCATTGATCTATTTTGATTCAATGGTCTAGATGGGGACTTAAGGACTCAAATATTTGGTGGGACTTAATATAACTCTTCACTATATATATATATATATATATATATATATATATATATATATATATATATATATATATATAGAATGAGGTTCAAGCAAGTCAGGTAAATATTTTGAGTCATCAAGTCAGGATTCTAGTTTTTGGATTTTAACCAAAAAAAATTGGATTTTAACCAAAAATTTTTGCATTTCAAAAAAAATGGATTTTAACAAAATTTTGCATTTTAACTGGCCGGTTAAAATGCAAAATTTTTGTTGAAATCTAATTTTTTTGAAATGCAAATTTTTTTTGTTAAAATCCAATTTTTTTTGGTTAAAATCCAAAAACTGGATTCTGACTTGATGACTAATAGTGACATTTATGTTTTACTTGATTTTAATGTCTTTTTATTTTTTATTTTTTAGGTGTACACAACACTATCAAATTTATATAGCTACCTTCATTAAATATCACACATGATGCAAACAACTAGAAGGACATGTTCTATTTGTCTTATATTCTTTGAAATTCCAATTAAGTCTAAAGTTTTTAGCAGAAACTTTTGATGTTTAGGTATACTTTAGCATAAACATACTACGTAGTAAATGTTGTTTAAAGATATCCAAATTCTTATGAAAGTATATGAAGAAATTATTTTAACCATTACATGAGTTCATCTGGTTAATTTCAATCAAATTTAATTTCAATACTACGTAGTAATATCATTCGTTTCATATGTTTTTCCCGCTTTTCTTTCTGGGACCATTTTTATTTGCTTATACCAATTTGAATCTTATATATGTGGTTCTTGTTTTCTAAATTCACATCCATACTTTCTTAATTTTTTCCGAAAAACAAAAATGGGAAGATCATTAAAAATAGGAAGGAGAACATTACGAAAAAAAAAAAAAAGTCTTACTTTTTTATTGTTGGTTCTTTTACCATGTTTTATTAACAACTAAACTTGTAAAAACCCTAGGTCCCACTCTTTCTCTAAAAAACAAAAAAATTATCTTCAACTAGGACTATTATCATCACTTGTGATGATAATATGTAAGTCCTAAAATTCGTCTAGCTAAATCGTTTATAATATTAATTAGTATTATTAATATAATTAAAATAAATCGATTATCTCATAACGATACAATAGAGGCCGTACATTTTATTACTTGAGATCTTTGTTTTAAAGAGAAGAAATTCCTTTTGATTGTTATAATATTATGTTTTCGGTTAAGTTTGTTATCATTTGTATGTGTTATATGATTTATTATTGCTGAAATTAATTTTTCTCTCAAAAAGGTTAAAAAATGTTATTTTTATATAATAAATAAGTATTGCATATATAATAAACACTACACACGCACGCATTCGAATCCCGTGAATGACGCAGGAAACAAAGACTAATTTTACGTTATAAAGAGGTAGTTTTGAGTCTGATCGAATATTTGCATTTTTCTAATATCCATATTTGATCAAATATCTCAAAAAATTTAAATTTGAATTCAATTCAAAACTTAATTTTTTGGATCGATTATCTATAAAATCAAATGAAATATAAATTGAGCGGAATATTTGAATATGAGTAATGCTTACATAAACTGTTGCGGATATGGGTTTTGTGAAACGGATTTTACTTGACCCTAAATTGATATACAAATATGGGGGAGTGCATTAATGTGTGCTTTTTGATTAGTTGAAAATATTGAGAGTTGTAGAGTCCAAAGAAATGCTAGATTTAAGAAATTAAGAAAAAAACCACATTCATCTCTTAATTTTCACAATATTTACATATAATTCCAATTTTACCCTTTGCTACTAATATGGGTGGGAGGGTAGAAGAGTAGCAACAAAAAAAAGACTTGCATTTCTTGAACTTCAGCAAATACATATTTCCACATTAAGTGACCTAAGGGTAATTTAGTCATTTTTCCAAAGGGGACAATTAAATTGGGATTTTTCAAAACCCAAAAAGGGACCAATTAGTCTCTTGTGAGACGGGTCAACCCGTCTCACAAGAGAAACGGGTCGGATTTTTTTAGGGTTGCTTAAATAGAGCTCTCCTCTCCTCTTTCCTCCTCTCTGCTGCCTCTCTTCATCATTTTGTTTTTTTTTTTTTTTTTCCTCTCTCTCTCTTCTATTTCATTTCTCTTCCTCTCTTCCATTTCTTTTTAATTTCATTTGTTTCTCTCCTCTCCTCTCCTCGCCATTTTTGTTGCTGTTGAAGTTGAAGTGAAAAAGGAAGGTGACGGTGGTGGTGGCTTTCGCCATTTTTGTGTTGTTGATGTCGCCATTTTTGTGGTGGTTGTCGTGCCATTGTTGTTGTTGTTGTATTTGTTTTTTTTTTTTTATTATTATTATTACGAATTTTTTGTTTAAATAGGGTCAGTTTAGTACAACAATGGTGGGTTTTGGTCAACAATGGTGGGTTTTGGAAAGTGTTGTTGTATTTGTTTTTCTCGTTTTTTTGTTTTTTTTTTTTTTTTTTTTTTGCTGAGATTTGGGGAAGAAGAAAGTGGTAAAATTTGATGGTAACATTATTGTTGTAAATGGTAACATTTTTGTTGTAAATGGTAACATTATTTGTGATCTGATGGATTTAAATTAAATCTGATGGTAACATTATTGTTGTAAATGGTGACTTGTTTGCATAAATGGGTAACATTTTCTTTCAAGTAAAACAAACCCATGGAATAGCTGAGAAATAAAATGGTAACATTATTTTTCTAAAGGGTGACATGTTTGTATAAAAGGGCAACATTTTCTTTCAAGGAAAACAAACCCATTGAAACTGAAAAATGAGATGGAGAAATAAAATGGTAACATTGTTTCTTTAAAGGGTGACCTGTTTGTATAAAAGGGCAACATTTTCTTTCAAGGAAAACAAAACCATTGAAAGGCGAAAAATGAGATGGTAACATTGTTGTATTAAAGGGTGACCTGTATATATAAAAGGACAACATTATGTTTTAAGGAATACAAACACTGAAAGCTAACATGGTAACATTATTATACTAAATGGTTACCTGTTTGTAGAAAAGGACAACATTATCTTTTAAAGAAAACAAACCCATGAAAACTGAGGTCTCATAATATGTTACCAATATAATATAATATGTTACCATTTTTGTCTACTTTGTTACCATTTTTAATTACCCTATAAAAACGATTTTCGATAAAAGATAAAAAAAAACAAAATTTTGGTCTTAAAAAAAATTTCAAAAAAAAAAAAAAAAAAAAAAGAAAAAAGAAAAAAACGAAGTATTCAAAATTCAAACAAAAAAAAAAAAAAAAAAAAAAAAAAAAAAGAGAAAAATGGGTCTAACCCGACCCGTTTCTAGCTTGAAACGGATATCGCCGTCTCAAACGAGAATTTGTGAAAAGGGACAAGTAAATTGGGATGGAGGGAGTATTATATTTTTTTTCTAACCTGTAAACCTTCTAAATTTCTCTTTTAATTCATGTTGTTCTAAGACCTCCAAAACTTTCTCTTAACCATTTCCAAAAACGGTAAAAATGTTGGCAGCTTATCACATAATGTAGCTAGTTTGTTATATAGTTGTCAAATGTTATTGATTTGTTGATCAGTTTGTCAAGAAATGTCGCCAGTTATTAAATAATGTGATTAGCTTATCATATAATTATTGTATTTTTATGAGTTTGTAATCCATTTATCAAGAAATGTGGATAGTTTATCACATAGTCGTCCTTTCTACTTCATGATCGAATGTAGCTATTGACTTCATTATTTGAGTGTCTTGTTTTGTTGTTTTTTTAATCAGTTTATCATGAAATGTAGGTTGGAAATGGAAGCTTGTATTATATATAGGTAACTTTGCTTTAGGATTTATCATTTCTTTTGTTTCTTGTTTTTGTGACAAGTTTATCATGAAATGTAACCGGTTTAGGTACAATGTCGTTTATTATCCCATTGAACTATATAAGTACGTGAGATTTTTGAATATTTATGGTATTTTAAGACAAGGGAATGAAAAAATTATGGAAAGTGATCTAAGCATGAGGAAGGATGCTCATCGTTGGCTGTAAATGAAAAGATATCAGGTAAATTATAACATTGTTCAATTACACTCAAGTTTTACTCTGTTTTACCCTTATTTGTCATAAAATTTTCAACCTTTGCCCTTCTTTTTACTCTACTTTATTAATTACACTTTTGTAATTAATGTTTCATGAATTAAACTTTTGTAATTACGGTTAAATGTATTAAATTATTGTACTTAGGGTTTGAAGGTGGTGATGTGGTGGTTGTCATGGTGGCGGGGGGGGCAAGAAACGATCAGGGAAGGAGAGACATGGTTTGTGCGGGGCAAAGGTCGCCCATGGGAGGGCGGTGAAGATGGCATGTAGGTAGGGGTTGTTGGTGGTGGACAGAGTGATTAAGGGAAGTCGATGCAAGGCAGGGCAGGGGAAGGGCACTGAATGGGAGGGTGGTAGAGGAGCGAGGACGCTGACTGTCATGGTGTCAGGTGTAACACCCCGTCCTTTTAAATAATATTATATTTAGTTACGTAATTTTATATTCTTATTTATTTATATAAAAAATATTTTTATTTTATAAGTTTGTATAATTCTTACGTTTATACGTTCTTTCGAGCTTATACTCGTATAAGTTAGTCTTCTTTTTTTTTTTTGGGAAAATGTAAGTATATTAATAATAAAAACCCGGTTACAACTTGATAGTTAAAGTGTACATCACACTCATTACAAGTTACTCAACCAACTACGATCATACAATGACAATATGGACTTGTTTTTCGCCTTGAATCTAATAAGGACATCTTCTAAGGCACGTTTAACCAACCAACTAGGCTGAGGCACCACTTGATCAATTCGAGCCGTATTCCTCGTACTCCAGATGCTGTAAATAACTGTCACCACACACGCAGCCAGAATTGTACACCCAACAAACGACGCAACTCTGACCAGCACAATGTGGCAAATGTACAATCTTGGAACAAATGGACATGAGTTTCCAGAGCAAAACCACACAGCACACACTTATCATCTCCAACATATCCCATCTTCTTGAGTCTATCATAGGTGAATAATCTCCCAAGCTTATATTCCCAAAATATGAATGAACACCGAGGAATATTCAAAGAATTCCAATAAACAAACCTCCAAGCTACCTTCTGCTTCTCACCTCTTAACCATTGGTAAGCATCCATAACAGAGTAATCTTCATTAAAAATAGGAGAAGACATACCTGAACTAAACGTCTTCATATAATGAGCAATCTTTTTCCATGACCAAGCACAATCCAAGGGGGGAGAGTATGAGTTCCAGTGAATCCCTTTCATATAGACATGGTTAATCCACTTCACCCGTAGATGATCTTGTTTATTCTCAATCCACCAAATGTACTTTCCTAGCAAGGCTTTATTCCAATCTTTAGAGCTCCTCAACCCCAGCAATCCTACTTCCTTTGGATAACAACACTCATCCTAACTAACATTAGGGGCATGATAATAAGTGTCCTTGCCAAGCCACAAGTAGTTCCTACAAATACTCTCAATTCTCTTAATTATACCAGCAGGTATCAAGAAAACTGTCATCCAGTATGTGTGCAAACAAGTAAGTACAGACTGAGTAAGAACCAGTCTACCAAAGTATGACAAATGAGAAGCACCCCAACTCCTTATTCTGCTTGTGATCTTGTCAATAAGCTTCATGCCATCAGCCAAGCTAAGCTTCTTGGCTGAAATAGGGATGCCAAGATATCTAAAGGGAAACTGACCTTTTCTAAAACCAGACACCTGCATTATATCATCCATATCCCTTGTCCTCATACTATTAAAATAGATATCAGACTTCTCCCTGTTCAGATGAAGGCCATATGCCACTGAGAAAGAAGAGAATGCTTGTAATAGCAACATGATAGACTGGACATCTCCTTTACAGAAAAGCAACAGATCATCTGCAAACATCAGGTGATTCAGTTTCAAGCTTTTACACATAGGATGGAACCTAAACTCTGACATCCCTCCAACAGCTCCAAGTATTCTTGTTAAATACTCCATACATATGGTAAACAATAGTGGAGAAAGAGGATATCCTTGCCTTAAACCTCTTCTTCCTTGAAAAAAGCTAAATGAGCTTCCATTAATTGCCAAAGTAAAAGTAGGACTTGTAACACATTCAGTTATCCAGCCAATGAAGACCTGAGGGAATCCCAGACCATTCATCATTTGAAATAAAAAGGCCCATTCAACAGAGTCATAGGCTTTCCTCAAATCAATTTTTATCAAGCATCTTGGGGAAGCTGATTTCCTTGTGTACAATCTCACCAAGTCTTGACAAATCAATATATTCTCTGCTATATTCCCCTCTTTAATAAAGCCACATTGATTTACACTTATGATATCAGGCAAGATTTCTCCAAGTCTAGAACACAACAACTTTGCTATACACTTATATATAGTGTTGTAACAAGCTATAGGACGAAATTCCAAGACAGAGCTAGGACATTGCACTTTAGGGATGAGGCTGATTATTGTGGTATTTAGTTGCTTTAGAAGCTTACCATGAAGAAAGAAATCCTTTATGGCTGTATATATCTCCTCACCCACCACATTCCAAGCATCTTTAAAGAACTGAGAATTGTACCCATCAGGGCCCGGAGCCGTATTAGGAGGTATAGAAAATAAGCCATCCTTGATTTCCTTATCAGATACAGGCCTCAACAGGTATAAGTTAGTCTTATACGTTTAAAATTCGTATATTTTTATATAAACGAGTATTTGCTTATAAATTCTAAAAGTATGAGTTTTACATTCTTACGAAGTATATTTATAATTATTTTGGTCTTAAACGTTTTTCTCTGAGATTCTTACTCAAAACGTCCTTATAATACTAATTCTTTAATTAATCTTCTGAGTCTTATATTTTCTTATTACTTATATTAATCTTAATTTATACTCCTATTTTAATTAATTATGGAGTATTCTTATTATTAAACTTAAAAGCGAGTAATAAAAATAAGACTCGATGTTTTGGAGTCGGTGTAACCCGACACATGTCCTTTCCTATGGACTAAGTAACACGGAGTATATCATACGCACTTAATTCCTTTTTATTTTCATTTCTTCCTCCTAAGACAAAAAAAACTACAGGAAACTTCAAACCCCAAACCCTAACCCTTTTTTTTTTTTTTATCATCCATGCCCTAATTCGACCGTTTCGTCCATTTTTCTTCAATTAAGATCATTCCTATCAATATCCTCTCGTTATTTGGAGTATTTGAGTAAGTTTTATCTTAGTTTTCATTTTCAATTTTAGGATTTTGAGATCATTTGATCTTAAAATCTTTTTGGTCTTAAATTGGATGTTCTAGGATTTAGTTTGTACTTATAAGCTATTTGTGTTGTTTGGGTATTAGACGGTACGGACGAGCTTAAGGAGGAGGACACTATCTTAGTCGAGCTCGAGGACTAAGTTTATACCGAGTTTTGTAAAGGTAACTAGTGTAATTGATTCTGTTAATATGAATTGTTGAGTTTGGATGATTGAATTTGGAGTTTCGTGTTGGTGTATGTATTTGAGTATTGTATATAGTAAATGGGGGTTATATGAAAATGAAGATGGTGAGTATAATTGTATACGATGTTAAGGAAACAAATTACCCACCAACTTAGTCATGGACAGAATAACAAAATCCATTCTATCCTTCCTTAATTGATTGCCATATTTTATAATTGAATGTAATTAGCCTAAGTATAAGATGTACTGCCTTTTTATTTTACAAATCATTCGCATGATTGTAGGAATTACTTTAGGACTAATTCTAGTATACAAATCAAGCATGTAACTCTAGTATAGTACGTATTGTGGTAAGACAGATAATATTGTATAGTAACAGTGGAAATATATGATGTGAAAATGTAAAATATTGATTAAATTATAGTACATAGAATGTTCTTGGTGATTAATAAAAGATGATATAAAATGGTCTTATGAGTTTATAATCCTTCCGTTTGAGCAGAAATGGTCTTATGATAGTCTATACTCGCTATGTTCGGGTTTAATCAGAGGCAGTGGTCATACGCTCTGATCCCCGTGTGTCGTTCGGTGTACGGTAATGTCACTGAGAGTCTGGCCAGGTTTTAGACATATAGGCAGTGGTTATACGCTATACATAGTATTGTGGAGACAGTGGTTATACGCTCCACCCCGGTGGAGGCAGTGGTTATACGCTCCATCAACTAGAGGCAGTGGTTATACGCTCTGGTAATTAGAGGCAGTGGTTATACGCTCTAACAATGTTCGTTCTATTCGCTATAGTTCAGTGTTAATTTTATACCTTTTGTTACGTCGAGTATTTGGGGGTCGAGGTTGAGCTGTTTTGGGATTGTTTAGTTTGGTCTTTGTCACCTGGTGATAATTGTTATATTATTACAATGTTATTATACTTTCCTTTAGACTTAATTTATATAAATCTCGCTTCTAAACCTTTTTATTTTCTTTATGTATTGTTTTATGTACTTCTGTTATTATACTAGTTACTCAACGTTGCTAATGATACTACATGTTTTGGGTTGTTCCCCCTCTGGAACCTGTACTCTTTATATGTTGGGTACAGTTTCAGGTACCTTTGGATGATACATGCTGAATGTGGTTGGTTGTACGCGGGGCTGGGATTTTGAGTGAAGATGACGTGGTCTGTTTTGTTTTGTGGGCCCTTGTTTTATGCCCCGTGTCTATTGTATGTATATTTTTTTTTTAAACCAACTCTATTTTTACCATACAGATGTTATGTATATAGTTACCGTTGAGTTTTGTTTAGTCACTTCAGTAATTTCCCGGGTACAGACTCGGTATTTCCGCTACCGAGTCGCGATAGTCATTCTTGACTTGACTATCCAAAAATTTTGTTTTAAAAAAAACTCTGATATTATATTAAATTATTATATTTTAGCTGTATTATTTACTCGGGAGGTTACAGTAGGCATCAGAGCTTAACGCTCCCAACTTTTTTTTTTTAGGTTTCAAATAACTAAAACAAATTAGATCGCGTGAGAGGTAAATGGGGTAGAAACCAGTAGGGGGGTCTCGTTTTCTGTGCTATTTGTTTATTTTATTATCTGTTTTCCAATTTTGTGGTTAGTTTTAACGCCACTTGTCTATTTTCTTATTAAAGATGGAGAGACCCAATCACGATTTCGCACGACGGGAAGCTGATGATCTAGTTCGTATGAGGCGGCTATAAGACGCAGTGATCACATTAGTTGATAATGCTAATCAAGCGTGGGTCAACAACAACAGCCAACAATATTTGATAAATTCGCTCGACATCATCCGCCGACTTATGACGGCATTTGTAATCCGGTGTTAATGGAGTCCTGGATACGGGAAATGGAGAAGCTATTTATAGCTACTCTGTGTCCCGAAGACCAGAAGGTGGGAATAGGCTCGTATTACTTACAGCAGGAGGCCGATAACTGGTGGTCCATTTCTAATGCCGTGATTCAGGCACAGCCTGGATTCGGTTGGGGTCGTTTCTGTGAGGCGTTAAAGGGGCGGTTTTATCCAGAGGAGTTACGGTGGCAGAAGGAGCACGAGTTCCTTCAACTGGAGCAGGGGAATATGTCGGTTCAGGCCTATGTTGACAAATTCATGGAATTATCGAGGTTTGCAACCATGATAATCCCTAACGAAGGTTCGAGAGTTAGGCGGTTCGAGAAGAACCTAACTCCGAAGGTCAGAACTGTTGTGGCCGGGATTCCGTCTGCTACGTTTCAGCAGGCGTATGATCAAGCCCTGAGTGTATACGCGTCGGTTAAGGCAGAGGAGACCGAGACCGTTAACAGAGGTTACAATAGGCCGTTTGTTCCCCAGTCTTCTTACCAGGGGGCCAAAAGGCCTAAGTTCGTTATGAGGCAGTTGCCGTCAGGTGATCGTCCTTATGGACCACCTAAAGCGTTATGTATGAAGTGTCGCAAGTCTTATCACCCTGGTAAGAATTGTGACGGCACTCCTCTGTTGTGTTTTATCTGCAAGGAACTGGGGCATAAGGCGTATGAATGCCCTAAGAAGTTCCCTGTCGCGAGGAGTCCTGGTTCTCCTTCTGGTCCGGGTGCTGGTTCGAGCTCTGGTCCGCGTCCTCAGGCCCAGAAGGGCCGTATTTTTGTGATGACTCAGCCAGAAGCGGAGAATCATCCAGAAGTCATTACTGGTACCTTTCCGGTTAACTCTGTACCTGCGTTTATTATTTTCGATACGGGTGCTTCTATGTCCTTTATATCGCCTTCCTTAATCGAGGAAGCTCAGGATATCCCTTCTGATCCCGTGGATACGTTTATTTCTCTTCCTACGGGACAAATTGTGTCCTGTTCTTTCGTATTCCAAGATGTGCCTATCGCTATCGGAGAGGCCGTCTTTCCAGCTCATCGTACAAAATTCAATCTTTCTGAGTTTGATGTGATTCTGGGAATGGACTGGTTGGCAATGTATAGTGCCCAGTTCATTTGCCGAGATCAGAAGATTCGACTCCGGAGTCCCTCTAGAATACGAGTCTCGTATCGAGGCCTGACGTCGAAGCCTGGAGTACGTTGGATTTCGTCTTTGAAGATGGAGAAGTTATTGAGGAAGGGACACCAGGCATTCCTGTGCCTTGTAAAGGATGTCTCGAAGGAGGTAAAACTCGAGGAGATTCCTGTCGTTAAGGAATTTCCTGATGTCTTCCCTGAAGCACTTCCGGGTGTTCCACCCGAGCGCGACGTTGAGTTCTGTATTGAGCTTATGCCTGGTACTGGGCCTATCTCTAAGGCTCCGTATCGGATGGCATTTGAAATGCAAGGCGAAGAAGCAGTTGGAGGAAATGATTGAGAAAGGGTTTATACGTCCAAGCGTATCACCCTGGGGAGCACCGGTTTTATTCGTGAGGAAGAAGGATGGTAGTCTGAGGCTCTGTATCGACTACCTAGAATTGAATAAAGTCACGATTAAGAACCGTTATCCCTTGCCGAGAATTGAAGATTTGTTTGATTAGTTGAGGGGAGCCAGTACGTTTTCCAAGATCGACCTAAGATCAAGTTACCACCAGATCCCAGTTCGTAAAGAAGACATACCGAAGACGGTGTTTCGTTCGAGATACGGGCATTATGAGTTCCTGGTAATGCCATTTGGGTTGACTAATGCCCCAGCGGTATTTATGGACAAAATGAATCGTACCTTTCACGAGTTTTTAGATCAGTGTGTCGTTATCTTTATTGACGACATACTGGTTTATTCGAAGAATGAAGTGGAGCACACAGAGCACTTAAGACTCATTTTGGAAATTTTGAGAAAAACAGAAATGGTTTGCCAAATTTTCCAAATGTGAGTTTTGGCTTCGAGAAGTCGCATTTTTGGGTCACGTAAAATCCGGTGAAGGCGTAAAAGTGGACCCAGCAAAGATAGAGGCTGTACTAAGTTGGCCGAGCCCTAAGAACGTGAATGAAATACGCAATTTCTTAGGCTTAGCTGGCTATTACAGACGGTTCGTATTAAATTACTCAAGAACTGCCAGACCCATGACTCAATTGTTGAAGAAGGAATCAAAATTTGTTTGGAGTGCGGCATGTGAAGAAGCGTTCCAGGAATTGAAGGCGAGGCTAACTACTGCTCTCGTGTTAGCTTTACCAGAAGACGGTGTTGAATTCGAGGTCTATAGCGACGTTTCTAAATTTGGACTCAGTTGTGTGCTAATGCAGAAGGGACGCGTAATTGCTTATGCTTCCAGGCAATTACTTGTGCACGAAGTGAACTATCCGACACACGACTTGGAGTTGGCAGCAGTCGTGTTTGCGTTGAAATTATGGAGGCATTATCTTTATGGCGTACAGTGTAAGATTTACACTGATCATAAGAGCCTGAAGTAAATTTTTACGCAGAGAAACCTGAATATGAGGCAGAGAAGGTGGCTCGAGCTTATAAAAGATTATAAGATTGAAATACAGTATCACGAAGGGAAGGCTAATGTAGTAGCGGATTCCCTGAGCAGAAAGACAAGTCATCCGTTAAATACAGCGTGGGTGTTGCCAGGTGATTTGGTTCGAGACTTTAAAAAATTGGAGCTGGAAGTAGTCGAGCACGGTACTGTTGATTTTAGTGCCTTGGTTGCTGAGCCTGAATTACGTCACGAAATTCGGGTTAAGCAACGGGAGGATGCTGTTTTGGAGAAGGTCAGAGGCATATGTTAGGCTGGACAGTCCCGAGACTTAAAGGTTGACGTTGACGGTAGCCTTAAGTTTCGAAACAGATGGTGTATTTCGAACTGTAATGTACTTAAAGACAAGATTCTTCAGGAGGCTTATAGCACGCCTTATTTTGTACATCCCGGTGGTGACAAGATGTACCAGGATCTGAGGTGTCATTTCTGGTGGCCGAGTATGAAAAAGGAGATAGCAGAGTACGTATCTCACTGTCTTACGTGCCAGAAAGTCAAATTCGAACACTAGAGACCAGGAGGTCTATTACAGCCTTTGGAAGTTCCCGTTTGGAAGTGGGATTTGGTTTCAATGGACTTTATTATGGGCTTACCTAGGACTAACTCAAGTAAGAACGCTATCTGGGTTGTCGTAGATAGGCTCACTAAATTTGCTCACTTTATTCCAATTAAGGAAACTTGGAGTTTAGAATAATTGGCGACCGCGTATCAGAAAGAGATCGTTCGGTTACACGGTGTCCCGAAAGACATTGTTTCTGATCGAAATCCACGTTTCTGTTCCCAGATTTGGAGGAAGTTACAGGAGGCTCTGGGGAGCCAACTGAATATGAGTTCTGCGTTCCATGCGGCAACAGATGGCCAAGCGGAGCGTACGATCCAAACTTTTGAGGATATACTCCGAGCTTGTGTACTTGAATTCCAGGGAGGCTGGGAGAAAAACCTACCGTTGACCGAATTTTCCTATAACAATAGTTATCAGGCCAGCATTAAAATGGCGCCTTTTAAGGTTCTATACGGTAGAAAATGTCGTAGTCCTCTGTGTTGGGACGACGTATCTGAATGCGCTGTAATTGATCCTGAAATGATTCAGGAGACCATTGAACAGGTACGTATAATACGAGATAGGATGAAAGCGGCTCAGGATCGACAAAAGTCTTACGCTGACTTGAGTCGTAGGCCTATTGAATATATTGTAGGCGATATGGTGTTTTTGAAGGTGTCGCCTATGAAAGGCGTCAAACGTTTTGGAGTTCGGGGAAAGTTCAGCCCGAAATTTATTGGCCGTTTTGAAGTTCTTGAGAGAGTGGGAGAAGTAGCTTATCGTTTTGCCCTGCCTCCCAATCTCAAGAAAGTACATGACGTCTTCTATGTCTCTCAGCTACAGAGATACCGTAGTGATCCTTCCCACGTCATTTCTGCCGATACTCTCGAGCTGGAACCTAACTTGTCATACGAGGAGGTTCCTATTCGTATTCTCGACCGAAAGGAGAAGCAGTTACGGAATAAAACAGTGCCTTTAGTTAAAGTACTGTGGCGCAGCCAAAAGTACGATGAGGCGACTTGGGAAACCAAGACGTCTATGCGCCAAAAGTATCCATTTCTGTTTTCTTCCGGTACGCTCTTTATCTCAAGTTTCGAGGCCGAAACTTCTTTGTAGGGGGTAGGATTGTAACACCCCGTCCTTGTAAATAATATTATATTTAGTTACGTAATTTTATATTTTTATTTATTTATATAAAATATATTTCTATTTTATAAGCTTGTATAATTCTTACGTTTATACGTTCTTTCGAGCTTATACTTGTATAAGTTAGTCTTATACGTTTAAAATTCGTATATTTTTATATAAACGAGTATTTTCTTATAAATTCTAAAAATATGAGTTTTACGTTCTTACGGAGTATATTAATAATTATTTTGGTCTTAAACGTTTTTCTCTGAGATTCTTACTCAAAACGTCCTTATAATACTTATTCTTTAAATAATCTTATGATTCTTATATTTTCTTATTACTTCTATTAATCTTAATTTATACTCCTATTTTAATTAATTATGGAGTATTCTTAATATTAAACTTTAAAGCGAGTAATAAACATAAGACTCGATGTTTTGGAGTTGGTGTAACCCGACACATGTCCTTTCCTATGGACTACGTAATACGGAGTATATCATACGCACTTACTTCCTTCTTATTTTCATTTCTTCCTCCTAAGACAAAAAAACTACAGGAAACTTCAAACTCCAAACCCTGACACGTTTTTTTATCATCCACGCTCTAATTTCCGCCCTAATTCGTCCGTTTCTTCCATTTTTCTTCAGTTAAGATCATTCATATCAATATCCTCTAGTTATTTGGAGTATTTGAGTAAGTTTTATCTTAGTTTTCATTTTCAATTTTAGGATTTTAAGATCATTTGATCTTAAAATTCATTTTTGGTCTTAAATTGGATGTTTTAGGATTTAATTTGTACTTATATGCTATTTGTGTTGTTCGTTTGTGTTGTTTGGGTATTAGACAGTACAGACGAGCTTACGGAGGAGGACACTATCTTAATCGAGCCCGAGGACTAAGTTTATACCAGGTTTTGTAAAGGTAACTAGTGTAATTGATTGTGTTAATATGAATTGTTGAGTTTGGATGATTGAATTTGGAGTTTTGTGTTGGTGTATGTATTTGAGTATTATGTATAGTAAATGGGGGTTATATGAAAATGAAGATGGTGAGTTTAATTGTATACGATGTTAAGGAAACAAATTATCCACCAACTTAGTCATGGAAAGAATAACAAAACCCATTCTATCTTTCCTTAATTGATTGTCATATTTTATAATTGATTATAATTAGCCTAAGTATAAGATGTACTGCCTTTTTGTTTTACAAATCATTCGCATGATTGTAGGAATTACTTTATTGACTAATTCTAGTATACAAATCAAGCATGTAACTCTAGTATAGTAGGTATTGTGGTGAGACAGATAATATTGTATAGTAACAGTGGACATATATGATGTGAAAATGTAAAATATAGATTAAATTATAGTACATAGAATGTTCTCGGTGATTAATAAAAGATGATATAAAATGGTCTTATGAGTTTATACTCCTTCCGTTTGAGCTGAAATGGTCTTGTGATAGTCTATACTCGCTATGTTCGGGTTTAACAGAGGCAATGGTTATACGCTCTGATCTCCGTGTGTCGTTCGGTGTACGGTTATGTCACCGAGACTCTGGCCAGGTCTTAGACATATAGGCAGTGGTTATACGCTATACATAGTACTGTGGAGGCAGTGGTTATACGCTCCACCCCGGTGGAGGCAGTGTTATACGCTCCTTCAACCAGAGGCAGTGGTTATACGCTCTGGTTATTAGAGGCAGTGGTTATATGCTCTAACAATGTTCGTTCTATTCGCTATGCTTCAGTGTTACTTTTATACCTTTTGTTACGTCGAGTATTTGGGGGTCGAGGTTGAGCGGTTTTGGGATTGTTTAGTTTGGTCTTTGTCACCTAGTGACAATTGTTATATTATTACAATGATATTTTACTTTCCTTTAGACTTAATTTATATAAATCTCGCTTCTAAACCTTTTTATTTTCTTTATGTATTGTTTTATGTACTTCTGTTATTATACTAGTTACTCAGCGTTGCTGATGATACTACATGTTTTGGGTTGTTCCCCCTCTGGAACCTGTACTCTTTATATGTTGGGTACAGTTTCAGGTACCTTTGGATGATACATGCTGAATGTGGTTGGTTGTACGCGGGTCTGGGATTTTGAGTGAAGAAGACGTGGTCTATTTTGTTTTGTGGGCCCTTGTTTTATACCCCGTGTCTATTGTATGTATAAATTTTTGTTATACCTACTCTATATTTACCATATAGGTGTTATGTATATAGTTACCGTTGAGTTTTGTTTAGTCATTTCAGTAATTTCCTGGGTACAGACTCGATATTTCCGTTAACGAGTCGCGATAGTCATTCATGACTATCCAAAATATTTATTTTTACCAAAAACTCTGATATTATATTATTATTATATTTTACCTGTATTATTTACTCGGGAGGTTACATCAGGGGAGGTGGTTCGCCGGAAAGACAATGAGCCAACATATAGAGGCTGTGAAGAGGAAAGAATGAGGTCGTTTGTAAATCAATTTAGGGTCAACAAGAATTGAAAGATAAATTTAGAACAACAATGATGACAAACAAGGTGCAGAGCATTAATTATCAAAGAATTGAATGCACCCTTTTTATTTGATAATCAGGTAAAACTATGAAAAATGAGTCAAATTCGACTCTTTTTACATGAGCCATTTGATTAAGTAATATAAGAGACCGTCTAACACTTACATAGTGTTAGACAGACACATTTAACAAGGCGACACAAAATAAAAGGCATCATTAATTTTATATTAAGTGATAATAAAAAAAGATAAACAAAATAAATTAATGTGGCTGATAAATATACTTAATGTAATTAGAGTACTAAGAGTCTTTTAATGGTTAAAAAAAGGTGTAGAGTATGGAGTACCTACCACTTTTTGTGAGAGGCATGTCATTTAATGCTGTGTCAAGCATAAATATACCTTTCATCACATTCTTTTGAGGCCCATTTTTATTATTTCTTCAAGTTGAAGCTATTTCTTTCTATTTTACCACTCTTCCGCCATTTTCATGTAATTTTCTTCTTTTTTTTTAGTTTTTGTTTTTGTAATACCCCGTATCTTTAGTCGGTAATTTTAAGTCGGAGACGTCGTTTTAATATGGAAATATTTATTTTGAACCTTTTGAGCGTTGTGAATTATAGCTCGGATATATGTCAAGTGTGTATGCGTTGGAACCGTAAAAATTGGAGGAATTAAGAGAATTTGACGGTTTGACTTGTCGAGGTTTAGTTTTATCTTGAGTGGAGTAATTTCCGATTTTAATTATGTTGACCGAGTTTGACCACCCTTGCTAGTTGATGATATAAGTCTATTTATTAGAATCAACTCATCAAACCTCCCCACATTTCATTTAAATTTTCCCTCACTAAACCAATTACTCTCTTCCTTCTTTCTACACTTAAATAAAGAACAAACATAAAAAATTGGTAGCTCCTTCCTCAAGAATACTGCCGTGACCCTCCTCCCCCATAACTCCATTTGGGTCTTCGTCGGTTCTCGCTCAAATTCGTCGGTTTTCGTTGCTACGCGTTCTCCTCTTCATCCTCCACCTTATTCTACTCTTTTTCCCTCATAGGTGAGCCTTGTTTCACCCTCAAGTTAACACCTTTTCATGTTAGGGTTTACCTAGTTGTGAGTATATTGATGTTGGATGGTTATACTTTGTGTTTTATGAGTAAATGGTGATGTTTATGGTGGTTTTTAAACCTTGTAGAGGAAGTGTTTCTTGAGGAGCCTTTGTGACCAAGCTTTCCCTCTTCCTTGTGTCGATTTTTAGGTGAATTCTTGTAGATACCCGTATCCGTACCCCCCAAATACAAACCCTATGATGAAATGGACTTTTTACAAAAAGCATGTTTTTAACGTAATGTCAAAACGATACATTTTGTCGAAAACATTTTAAGTCGTTTAAAGTATAAATGATTTATTCGCATGTCGTGTAAAATGAGTATTCGTTTAGTCATTTTATTTAAGCCGACCCAACACAAAAACAAGCCTTTTTTAACACGAAAAAGCCCGCGAGAACACTCGAGCACGCCTCCCAAGGCGTCAGACGCTCAAGCCGAGCTCACGTCTACAGACATTTCACAAAAACAATTCAATACTAACAAAAACAACCGAGTACGCCTCCCGAGGCGTAAGACGCTCAAGCCGAGCTCACGTCTAAACACATTTCACGAAAACAATTCAATACAAGACATAAACATTTTTTCGGCCCCAGACTCGAAAAAGCACGAAGCACGAAACACGAAGCACGAAACACGAAACACGAAACTGACCCAACATATCCTCGACAAAAACCTGCAGCCTACGAAACACACCCATACATACATACGTAAGCGCTTACGCACAAACAAACAGCAAGAAAGCCCCCAAAAATCGCCTGTCAACAGGCGATTTTCATTGAAAATCGCCAGTTGACTGGCGATTTAAAGAGAAATCGCCAGTCAACTGGCGATTTTCAATGTAATCGCCTGTTGACAGGCGATTTTCTCTGTCTCTGGTACTTTGGCGGCTCGAAATCCCTATAAATACACTCTTACTCGATTCATTTTTCTCATGAATTATCATCACTCTCTTCTCTATCTATACATTCACACTCGACTCGGTCATACGGGTTCCTAACCCGACCCGGTATTGGCATTGCGAACCCGCATTCGCAATACGGTTGTAGCGATTCGGATTTCTAATCCGTCTTAAACCTCGCCTATATCGCATAAGCAACGACACAATTAACAATGAACAAACGGACACCACTTTACATTATGCAAATTCTCATTTACGCATTAAACGACTAAACATGATTTCGACAAAACTTATATTGTCTTCATTTGTCTTAAAGCATGCAAAACTGAGGGTTTTTAAATAAACTTTTACACACACATGAGTCGGAAAACAGCATTTAAACGATATTTCAAACAATGAATTATCGTTTTGTGCACATTTCCTATAGCAACCCGTCATAGCTTTGACGTATACGTTTGCTTTTACGCATATTTATCGAGTCACATTTTCGGAGAGTACCCTCACCCCGAATCCGCTCTGGTTTCACAATTGCCTTAGACGGATAGGTATCGACGCACCTTGAACTCTAAGATTCGCGTCTTCGAGTCCAAGACGCGCTGAACGGGTCCAAATTCCCTCATAATTTGGTGGCGACTCAGAAAACGGCTTTTAAATGATTTTTCAATATTTCTTTAAAATGCTTTAAACAAATTACGCAATGACATCCCCCATAGAAAATCGAGCGAAACCACAGAGCGCGCTCGTACACGCCGCTCTTTTACATTATTTTCCTGCGTCGTGCATTCCGCCCTTAAAACATTCGAGGGCGGGCGCGCGCGGGGCATCGAGAAGGGATCTGATGAAGCTAAAGTCGTCACGCCTAATCAAAATAAACCTAGACAAACTGTAACACCCCGTGTTAATTTAATTCATTAATTAGCCATCAATTTCTAATTTCAAAGTCTAAATCAAAACCTAAGCCTTTTAGCCTTCAAAATCACAATTTTTACTAAACTTTCGTTTTGTAAAATTTCTCGACTTCTTTAATACTTTTTAAAATTTTTGAATAATAGAATAAATATTTTAGTCTTAGAATTTAAAAGTAGAAATATTTTGAAAAATCGTCAAACGCGCACACTTTAACTTTTATCGCTTTTGGCCTTGAGACTTTTTAAAACTGACCAAATTCGAGGAAAACATTTTAAAACACACTTTAGACATTTTCTAGCACAAATAGTAATGGAAGACTATTAGGAGCTAGTTGAAAGTTTTGGTCCCCTAATTACATATTAATAAAACATTATTTTCTTAATAAATCAAAACTTATACTACACATTTCATTTAACCTAATTACATAACATCATTTTCATTTATTCTAAGTGCAAAACCATCTCTTTTTCTCCTTCATTTGGCCGGCCACCTTAGTCCATTTCTCCTCTATATTTTTCTTTCATTTTTCACTTAAAACATTCTAAATAAAAACCCTAATAATACTCTAATAAATTACTAGTGTTCTTAGTATACTTTGGGTACTTGGAGCTTACTTTACTACGGGTTTTTGAAGGTGAAGACGGGTACTTGGGTGAAGACTTAGACCTTGATAACTTAGTCGATCCGGATAACCAATAATCATACCGACTAAGGTGACTAACTATGTCTTGTATTATCTTTTTAGTAAATTAATTTGTTTTGTTATTCTAATTTTATAAATATGATTTTTATGTTAAATATGTTAAACATCATGTTTATATGCTTGTATGTTTATGTGTTGAATAAATAATGATAATAACTAAATATATGATTTACTAGTAATGTTATAGTAAAATGATATCATGTTTAGCTAAATTGATTTTGAGCATTTTTAATTTTGTTTCATATGATTTTTATGTTTAGTTATGTTTTATTTAAGTAGTAATCATATATAAAAATTATGTGAAATATTAACAATGAGTTTAAAGTGATTAAAAATCGAAAATGAAAATTTATACACATACATGAATATACACGGTTTTTCCCATTTTTTTTAATATATTTTCACTTTTAATTTTTGTAAATAATATGTTGTGTTAAGTTGTATTAAAATGGATGTTATCATGTAAAAAGAATTAAATTAGAAAAATAAATTATAAGTTAGAAAAAAATGCATTTGTGTACTTAAATGTGTTCTTGATGTTCTTGAGTATTATTTAATGTTCATGTGTGTTCTTATTATCTTCATGTGTGTTCTTCATTTTTACTCTCTTTGATTTTGTTTTAGTTTATGTTTGTTATTATTTTGTGTTTATGTTTGGTTATTGTTTTTATACATTGTTAGTATTATGTTATAAATAACTTTAAACATTATAAATCATTTAGATTAAAAAGTTAGAAATTTAAAGTGTTGAAAAACACTATTCATAATTATAAATGAAATTGTTAGTAAATTTCATTATAGTTTAAATCGTTTTAGTTTAATTAGAATAATTAAAATATAAAGACTTTAAGTTAAAAACCGATAAAATCGAAAAATGAAATTTTGGACACCACCTTAGCTACTCACGGCATCCTCACTATTTTTAGGGTTAAAATTTGTTTTATCACTTTTTAGTTTATTGTTAATATAATTTAATTAATAGTTAATAAGTTAGAATTAAGAAATTAAAAGAAATAAATTAATTTTGATGTTACATGAAACCACACGACATTAGCCTTTAAATTTGACTAAATTTGACCAAAATGAAATTATCATTAAGTCACTAAAGTTAAATAGTAATTAGAATTGAATTTTTATATAAATTGTTTTAGTTATAAATGAAATACGATAAACCGATAAAAATATGTAACCGTTATAAAAATGAAATAAATCGTGTGCTACTACCTTTGCTATTGGATTGTTGAACTTGGACATACGGACTATAAATGAATCATCCACGATACTATTATCTTTTAAAATGAAAATCGCTAAATTTAGTTAATAGACGACTAAATTTAACTAAGTCTCAATTTAAAATGAATACCATTATCACTTTTTACAAATTGAACTTAACATTTTTAAAACTAGACTTTAGAATATTTTCAAAAATCGCCTAAGTACAAAACGAACCTAACGACTTTGAAACTAAAAATTTGTACTTAGGAAATAAAAACAAGATTAGTATTATACTAAAATACCTTAAGTATAAAAATACGTATAAATATAAAAATACATACAAGTATAAGAATACGTATAAGTATGAAAATACGATTAGAATACGAAGTATAAAAATACGTCTAAAATACGGTGAATAGTAAATACGATGAATAGTAAATACAATGAATAGTAAATACGATGAATAGTAAAATACGATGAATAGTGAAAAGTGAATAGTGAAATACTGAAAATAATTGAAAATTTTACTAAGTATAGAAAATTTAAAATGAAGAAGTAAATAACCTAAAGTGTTTGAAAAACACATAAATAAAATTGGACATACTAATAAACGTTTTAATTTAGAAACTTGAAAACGTTAATAATTAACAACACTTCAAATAATAAACGAATATGTTATGTGATCATATGAAACCTACAAATACTTAAACGTTTGACGCTGAGACTAGGAGAGTCTAGTAACATGTGATATGTAATATCAAATAAATAATGAATCTTGAGTAAGTTAAATAAAAGGTCAAGCTTGGGCCTCAGATAAGGGAACGTCAATCGTGAGTGAAGTGGGGTTTAAGATAGTCTTGTCGCGGTCGCCATTCTTGGGACAAGATAATTGAATATGCCATGGTTTTGCCACCAGGCTTTAGGAAATAGTCGTTTTATCCGGAGTTAAGGTGCTCTACGAATAGCGTGGCCCATTCTTAACGTGGATACTAATGTACATGTACTAGACTAGGGTTTAATTCACTCTATTTCGCTAAAGTTACCAGGGCCACCGTAACATTATGTGCATATGCGCTTTACGGTTCTGTCTCCTTGCCGTGTTTCGTGTTTATTGCACGCGACACTAGCATTCGTTCTTGCCACATGTAAAGATCACTTGACGAGATTGTATCTGAAGTTCGAATCATTTCGAACACTAGAGGATGAGATGCAAGTATTATAGTATTCGGCGTGGTTTACGAGTCGAGTAAGCCTCTGCACTATGGAAGTGAGATGCAATCGATCAGAGTACAAAGGCCTACTCAGTGGTCAGGCTCGTAAGCAGTATGTGTTGTTTGTTGTGTGATTAAATGAGAATGAGTGTGTACCATCTTCGAAAACTAAAGACCACAACTTTCTGAATTGAATCGAGTCTGCATGAGGAGAATGATATAATCTTTATGTTGTTTGCGATCCGATATCGCCTTGTAATACTATTGAATTATTGTGATACTATTGCTATGCTATTATATGTTAATTGCCTGCATAATTGAATATCATGCTTATATGATTTATCGCTTTAAACAGCATGCTTAGTATGACTTATATGTCTTTATATGCTATGTGTATTAAGCATGTTTATGTTTTTATCATAATGTTATGTTTATAAAGCGATAATATTAAACCAAAGTAATTGAAACCGAGGGTAAGTATGAGCATAGCTAGTCACTGTCCGCTCAGCGGGCATCCCCACATAGTTTATTGTGCAGGACGTTCGTGGACCAGGAGCTGGATTTTGGACGGGGCCACGAGACGCTTTATGCTTTATTTTATTTGCTCTTCGAGAGATATGTAATATAATTAACACTACTCTTTTAAACTTCCGTACTTAGAGTCGTCTAATTCGACTCTTGAACGAGGATGTAATATTTTGGGATTTTATTGTATAATTAATAACGCTGGTTTTAGACTTAATTAATTTCCGCCTTAGTAATTAAAGTCGACTAAAAATCAGGTTGTTACACAAACAACTAACAGAAGCTAGTGGTAAGCAGGGTCGAATCCACAGGGAGATGGTGTAGTCAAAGAGATGCTCGGCTAAGGAAGGTCTAACTCAAGGTATGAACAAGGAGTGGGTTCGAACTATAAACTAAGGGTAGACTACAATCAAAGGTTTAAAAGATGATAAGGGAGAAATCTAGGGTCACAGGTTCACGATAATTTCAACTAAGGTTACCACTGAATAAGGATACTAATGATGGTTTGTGTTAATGGGTTAGGACAAGTCCTCTCGAATCAAAGTTAACCCTAAAGCTCAACTAACGGGCTCTCGCTACGTATTAATTTCGCTCTACTAACTCTCACACAAGGCTCACCTTAACCCGACTTTCGATCTTAGGTTTAGGCTTCCTAGGTCAACACAATCGATCGTGGCCTTTGATCAATTGAGTGAGGAATTAGGGCATGAGATTAGATTAACAACAAGCAACCAAAAGATAACCAAAAATCAGAAATTAAGCCTAAGAATCAATCATCGATCCCCATAAAACCCTAGGATGGGATTAGCTATGCATGATTGGGGATAAATTCAAAGCAATACAATAACAATAATAAAGCATAATGAAAGAAAAGCAATTGAATGAATGAAAAGCAATTGAAATCAAACCTTGAAATAAATCGAGTACCGACGATTACAATGAAATCAAATCCTCAAATTAAACTAGAGATGATAAGAACTGAAAATAAACCTGGAGTAATTCTCAAGAATTCAAGTAAAGATCGAAACTTGCAAAGGACTTTTAATCAAAACCTAAGTTTTATGAGAGTATTTTGAGAGAAAAGTAAAAACTAAACTAAGGCTGAAAAGTATAATGAAAGATATCAAGTAAAACCCTAACACGAGTCTATTTATACAAGCACGAGTATCCGGAGAAGCAGGGGGTCGAACCGATCGGTTTTTGGGGCCAAACCGATCGGTTTGATAAGTGAACCGATCGGTTCTATAGTGAACCGAGCGGTTTTAAGCATTCCAGCAAGTTTCCAGCAACTTTGGTCCTATTTCACGTATCCTGAACCTATAGGTTTGCTTTGAACCTATAGGTTTGACGTCCCAACATGTCGTAATGACTCCGAATCGACTCTCGAGCCTCGTCTTGACTTCTCGATACTTGTAAACGCTCCTATAACCTCAGGTTTTAGCTCAGGACCGCCAAAACCTGCAAAATACACACGAGGAACGACAGTATCGCAATATAAAGCAAATAGCTACAAATATACTAATGAAATCAAGTAAGTGCGAGCTAAATGCGACTATAACGGGGGCATAAAAGCAATATAAATGACATGTATCAAACTCCCCCAAACCAAACCTTTGCTTGTCCTCAAGCAAATAGCATCGGAGAAAATCAAAGTATAGCTAGTTAATCACGTTAGCATCTCGAAGTGGACGACCTATGCACGCAGACCTACAAACCATAGTCTATTTCACCGGAATTAGAGCACAAGTCTCAACCATTCACACCAACATCGTATTGCAAGCTTCTCACGCTTTCGCAAAAATTAAACTAACGATAATTGGATTCAAGCAAGGCCAACCGAACAATCCACTTTCCATCTTACCATTCTTTCCTCATCATTTCGTTTTGTTTCTTTTCTTTTCTTTCTTTTATTTCTCTTTTTTTTTTTTTTCAAATGTGGAGCATCCCTCGTATGTTATTCCGTTTAGCTTGACATTCACTCGGTAAAGATCGCGCTCGGGTACACATATTTCCTTAAGGGTTACATCATTGCTCATACTCTCGGTCGCAACCAAATTCATGGCCACTGTGGTTACTCAAATCAATGAGTCCCCTCCGAGAGCATCGAAGCATTGCTCCATCATTAAAAGATCGTTCCAAACAAACCACATACCATCTTTCCAACTTTCCACAAACCAAATGCCTCGCAAGAATACCAATATCGAAAGTAAAAGAAACGAAAAGCGATAAGAATTAAGCAAATAAGTGGGCTAGTGTTTGAGGCTCACAATCTATTAACAGAAAACAAACATATAGTGCAAGCTACGACGATAGAAAGTCGACTCGGAGATACTAAAGATCAAAACAGCACACTAATCAATTCTCCAAACGGGACAAGACAAACCGAAATATGTATAAAATTTTCGAATTTTTTTAATTGTTTTGGGTTGTTATATAAAATAATGCACACAAAAACGAAAATGCAAAAGCAAATGAAAAGCGTGAAAGTGCTTTCCTCCCCCAAACCAGAATCACACATTGCCCTCAATGTGGAAAACAGCACAACCACAAGCAGAGAAGGACAAATAAAAGACGGGGGTAAGAAAAAGAAAACGAGGAAACGAGGGAGAAGGAGAAAAAAAGCTCACATGCTCGTGAAGGAGCTCCCCCAAATCGAAGTGAAGCATGGAGTGCGGCTTATGATCCACGAATATGCGTCCATTTCAGTCCAGCGATGTAGTACTTCGGAATAGCACGCGAAACAAGGAAGGGCCGAATCACGGTGGGGCCGAGCAAGGCCCTTCTGTGAGGCCTGTTCTCAAAATGACTAAGGACGAAGAGTCCTCAAGTACCTGCATGCTAAAATAACTATAAGCCCCTCATCCTCACGCGCTCGAAAGAAAAGTCTAAAAAGTCATCCAAAACAAACCAAACCAAGGTACAAAGTTCAACAAATTACAAAAAGTCAACGGGTTGCCTCCCGGAAAGCGCTGGTTTACAATGGTCCCGCACGACCGTCTTCAAGCTCATCAAATCATGTCAAATCAGGCCAAGGACGTTGGCCGCTAGCAAAACCCTCACTTGGCGAAATAGCAGATGATCGCCACAAAACTCGACCGTCTCGAGGAAGAGCAGCATAGTCCATCACGCAGGGAAGTCCATCGCGAAAAGGCTCGTCATAACCACTGCGTGCATCGGGTGCCGTAGACCGTGGGTCTCCATCTCCATCGCCAGGGTCATAAACGTCCGCCCTCGTGAGCTTCCGTTCCCCCAAACCAAAATCAAAGCCACCCTGCGTAATACCTGCGCAAGACAAAGCAGAAGAAACATCCTCCAAAGAGTCTCCAGTAGAGTGAGACGGAGGGGCAAGGTCAATAAAAGCAGCAGACTCAGGCTGCATAGGGGAACGAGGGAGACTAGACTTAGTGTAGGTAAGCTTCTCACCCCCCACCAAGAACGTCAGGGTCTTATTCCCAACATCGATAACTGCACCAGCAGTGTGCAGAAAAGGTCGACCCAAAATGATAGGAATGTGTGGGTCTTCAGGGATGTCCAAGACCACGAAGTCAACAGGGATATAAAACTTCCCTACCTTAACCGGGACGTCCTCTAGGATACCTAAAGGTCTCTCGAGGCAGTTGGTCGGCCATCTGCAAAGTCATGGAGGTAACTCCTAGCTTAGTCATGTTCAGTTTCTTGCAGATGGAGTAGGGAATGACGCTCACACTAGCCCCAAGATCACATAAGGCGTTCTGGACCACGTATTTCCCTATAGAACAAGGGATGGAAAAAGTCCCGGGGTCACTCAGCTTTGGGGGCGAAGTACCTGTAAAGAAACCTACCTCCCCACGAAAGACAGACTCAATTTCATTGCTTAACGCTTCCTAGATATGACTTCTTTAAGAAACTTAGCACGCGAGAATCATTTAACTAAGTCAATGAATGGAATATTTACCTGCAGCGCTTTGAGGATCTCAAAGAACCTGTCGAGCTTGGGGTCTACGGTAGCCGGACGTACACGGCTCGGAAACGGGAGCTTGATCGGTATCGGCGGCGAAGGAGTAGCAACAGGGGCACCAGAACGAACACCCGAACCATCCTTTACAGCAACATCACACGGTTTGACCGTGTGGTTTGTCTCACTCTTCTCCTCATCCTCCGGATGCTTTGGACCATCATAAACTGTACCACTACGCAAAGTAATAGCACATGCTGTAGCGTGAGGTGGGTTAGGAGGATTACCTTGGGAGGGTAGGGTACCCGGCTGTCGTGACGCTTGCGAAGCGGCGAGCTGCGCCACTTGATTCTCCAACAATTTAATCGCAGCGTCCTTAGCTTGGCCATCCTTTTGCATCTGCTGCAACATCATCTCTTGTGACTTCTGCACAGCCATCGTCACCTGTGACATTTGCACCATCATGGCCTTCATTTCGGCCATAGGATCGGGGCCCTGTGTAGGTTGAGGTGGTGGTGTGTAGGGTGGTTTTTGGTAGTTAGGTGGAGGTGGTTGGTAGTTTTTGTGGGGAGGGATGTAGGGTTGGTTTTGTGGAGGTGGGGTAGTCGGGTTTAGAACGTTTTGGTTACGATAAGATAAAAGCGAGCGATCGTAACCGGGTTGGTTTTGGTAAGGCAGGTTCTGAGGATAAGACTGATAAGCATGAACCTGCTCGTGGGGCGCAGCATACCCCGTAGAATAACCCATATCGTGCCCCATGACAGCATTCAAGTGAGCACTAGAAGAACCTCCACCACGTAGCATACTAATCTGCGCAGTTAGCGCAGCAACCTGATCAGTGAGTGCACTAATACTCTCCTTATCACGATCATTATGCGCAGACCGTGAATTTCCCCTCGGCTTCCCAAATTGTGACGAATGTATCGCCATCTCCTCAATTAATGCCCAAGCTTTATCATCATCCACATTGTTGGCAAAGCGACCCTCTGAAGGTACCGGGAATTTTCCTTGGGAAAACCTATCGGCGCCTACTTGCGCCGACCTCGCCCGTCTTGGCGTAGAAGCGAATGCGCCTCGCAGGAAAAAAGAAAAGGGGGTGCGAAGTTTTGTAAAAGGGGTGAAATGAAAAATGGGGAGATCATTGCATGAATTTGCGATCAAAAAAGAAAAGTATAAAAGTCCTTTTTGAAATGTATTTTCGGAGTCGCCACCAAATATTAAAGGAATTTGGAACCTATTCAACGCGTCTTGAAATACAAGACACGAGTGTCTCAGATTTCAAGGTGCGTCGATACCTATCAATCTGAGGTTTGAAACCAGAGAAGGGGTTCGGAGTGAGGTTACTTTTCGAAAGTTTTGACAAAATGAGTTTTGAAAACAGTAATAAAAAAGCCTACATAAGAGTAGTCTCTACTAATTTGAAAACATTTGCTTAATTTCGATATTTGGGCTAAAAAGTCACGCTACGTACAAGTGCGAATAGGTATGACTCGATTAAAATGCATAAATAATGTAAATTGTCAAAATAATGACATATTGCTATAGGAAATGTACGTTAAATAATAATTTATTGACTAAATTATTACTATAGACGTTATTTTCCGACCTCGTATTAGAATTTTGTGAAAAACCCTCAGTTTTGACATGCTAAAAGACTCTATAAAACGGTACAATTTAGTGTTGGATCCGTGATTCTAGTCGTTATTTAATGCATGAATGAGGACTTACATAATTATAAAAGTGACGTCGGTTTGCTTTAGTGATAATGAGTCGTTTATTTATGCGATATTGGCGGGGTTTAGACGGATTATGAATCCGAATTGCTACAACCGTATTACGAATACGGCTTCGCTAGTGCCAATATCGGGTTTGGGGTTAATGTAACCCCATTGTCCAAGTCTCAAACGTCCAGCCCGTAGGTAAAATGTTTACCTTTCGAAAATGTAAAGACGGTATTTTTGAGTGGATTTCGTGAATAGTGTATAAGTGTTAAAAAACCGGTGTTTGAAAAGAATGAAGTGGGTTGGTATTTATAGAGTTTTGGTGGTTTTTGTGGGATAACAAAATTAAATCGCCTGTATACAGGCGTTTAAGTTTGTTTGAGTTGGATATTTTTTAAAGAAAAATCAAAAAGACTGGTACAAAACAAAAAGAAAATCGCCTGTTGACAGGCGATTTTATTTTTAATCGCCTGTCAACTGGCGATTTTATTTTTGCTTTGGTGAAATTTGTTTTAAGCCGCCTTTTGGTTTTGGGTATGTGATTAGGTGATGATTGTGTTTTGTGGGTTGTTTACTTATGGGTTAAGTCTTTGGTTTTTGTCCGAATTTGGTTTCGTGTTTCGGTTTTGTCGTGTTTTTCGGTTTGGCTCGAAATTAAATAATATTAGGTTATATTATTTAATGGTATCGTGGAGTTTTGTTTTGTGAAAATGTGACAGGGACGACTTTGGCCCGTTTGAGTGTTGTGTTAGTGTGCGTTTTTGGGTCGCTTTTGTAATTTTGGGCGTTTGTAGCTAGTTGAATTTGTTTGTGGCTTGGCTTAATAAGACGTTCCTATATTGTGCTCGTGTTATGCTCATGATGACTAAAATTGACATTCATTTTCATGATTATGCAAATCCAAATTAATACGCTAAAAATGACTAATACGTTTTAGACACTTTTGTACCGTTTCGACTCTTTTAAAAGCATGCATGAAAGTCCTTTTCATCATCGGGTTTGTTTTTGGGGGGTACGGATACGGGTATCTACACCCTCTGCAGCAGAATCCAGAATAGCTCTACTCTCCGCATAAAGACCATTATAAAAAGTCATGATCACGAGCCATTCGTTCAGCCCATGGTGAGGACAATCCCGTATGAGCTTCTTGTACCGCTCCCACGCTTCAGCAAGTGACTCATCGAACGTTTGTTTGAAGCCTTGGATTTGGCTCCGCATCTGATTGGTGCGCTCCGGAGGATAAAACTTTGCATAGAATGCCAGAGCTAAACCCCTCCAATCAGTAATACCTGCAGCTAGCTTGTCGAGGTCCGTGATCCACTCACGAGCTCGATCTTTTAATGAAAAAGGGAACAGCATTTCCCTTATTTGATCCTGCGTAATCCCGGCCTGCTTTATAGTCGAACAATAGTCCGTAAAAACCTGCATATGTCGACCCGGATCCTCCGTAGGATAGCCTCCGAACTGATTCCGCTCTACCAAAGTAAGAAAGGCGGGGCGAATCTCAAAGTTGCCCTGCAGAGTAGCAGGCATCGTGAATCCATTAGGTATGGATTCCGTCTTAGGAAGCGAGTGATCAGCTAGTTTAGGCATAGTCACGCGCGGCGGAGAAGAAACTGGAAACTGGAGTAATAGGTGGTGTGTCCTCTTCGTAGGACGATTGCACTGCACTAGACTCCGAATGCGACGCTTCCTCAAAATCAAGATCGATTAATTTACGTGCTTCCTTACGTAGCCTGTGGAGTGCTCGCTCAGGTTCAGGCTCAAATGGAACTAAACCTGTAGGTGACCTGTGCATAAACAAAACTACAAGCAAACGATAAGAAACGGTCTCAAGGAACTAGGTTCCTTGAGACAAGGGAGAAAAACCTAACAAAAACTAAGCAAACACTAACTAGTTAACCGTCTCCCCGGCAACGGCGCCAAAATTGATGAAGCTAAAGTCGTCACGCCTAATCAAAATAAACCTAGACAAACAACTAACAGAAGCTAGTGGTAAGCAGGGTCGAATCCACAGGGAGATGGTGTAGTCAAAGAGATGCTCGGCTAAGGAAGGTCTAACTCAAGGTATGAACAAGGAGTGGGTTCGAACTATAAACAAAGGGTAGACTAAAATCAAAGGTTTAAAAGATGATAAGGGAGAAATCTAGGGTCACAGGTTCACGATGATTTCAACTAAGGTTACCACTGAATAAGGATACTAATGATGGTTTGTGTTAATGGGTTAGGACAAGTCCTCTCGAATCAAAGTCAACCCTAAAGCTCAACTAACGGGCTCTCGCTACGTATTAATTTCGCTCTACTAACTCTCACACAAGGCTCACCTTAACCCGGCTTTCGATCTTAGGTTTAGGCTTCCTAGGTCAACACAATCGATCGTGGCCTTTGATCAATTGAGTGAGGAATTAGGGCATGAGATTAGATTAACAACAAGCAACCAAAAGATAACCAAAAATCAGAAATTAAGCCTAAGAATCAATCATCGATCCCCATAAAACCCTAGGATGGGATTAGCTATGCATGATTGGGGATAAATTCAAAGCAATACAATAACAATAATAAAGCATAATGAAAGAAAACCAATTGAATGAATGAAAAGCAATTGAAATCAAACCTTGAAATAAATCGAGTACCGACGATTACAATGAAATCAAATCCTCAAATTAAACTAGAGATGATAAGAACTGAAAATAAACCTGGAGTAATTCTCAAGAATTCAAGTAAAGATCGAAACTTGCAAAGGACTTTTAATCAAAACCTAAGTTTTATGAGAGTATTTTGAGAGAAAAGTAAAAACTAAACTAAGGCTGAAAAGTATAATGAAAGATATCAAGTAAAACCCTAACACGAGTCTATTTATACAAGCACGAGTATCCGGAGAAGCAGGGGGTCGAACCGATCGGTTTTGGGGCCAAACCGATCGGTTTGATAAGTGAACCGATCGGTTCTATAGTGAACCGAGCGGTTTTAAGCATTCCAGCAAGTTTCCAGCAACTTTTGGTCCTATTTCACGTATCCTGAACCTATAGGTTTGCTCTGAACCTATAGGTTTGACGTCCCAACTTGTCGTAATGACTCCGAATCGACTCTCGAGCCTCATCTTGACTTCTCGATACTTGTAAACGCTCCTATAACCTCAGGTTTTAGCTCAGGACCGCCAAAACCTGCAAAATACACACGAGGAACGACAGTATCGCAATATAAAGTAAATAGCTACAAATATACTAATGAAATCAAGTAAGTGCGAGCTAAATGCGACTATAACGGGGGCATAAAAGCAATATAAATGACATGTATCAGGATCCCGATCCGGTATCCTCAATTCTTCATTGAGGTAAGGGCTACTCCCTTACTTAGTCTCTTAGTATAGTTGTGTTGTTGTTGTAATTGTGTGAAGTGATCTGTGAGCTATAAACCCTTGATTGTGTGTGATTTAGGTGTATGGTTGTATGTGTGAATATGTTTATGAATGTGTATGTTTATGTGGATGTTTTGACGGCCGTAAAGGCCGTTTTGGACTGCTGAACTTTGTCGGTTTAAAAATTTGTTAGCTGCCTTTTACATCATTTAGAAATTTGTGTAAGAAATTTGTTCGGCTGCCTTTTCCTTGTCGGTTTAAAGGCTGTATAAGCGCTGTATTTTGGTCAGTTTAAGGGTTGTGTAGGAAATTTGTGATGTGGCGGTATAGGAGGCGTGAAGAAATTTGTTGGTTGTGGTCGAATAAGAAATTTGTCTTCTTATTTGTGTTTGTTGTCGTTTAAGAAATTTGTACTTTCCCGTGTAAGGGCTGGCCATGTGTGGCTATAAGGCCAGCCGTGTGTGGGTGGTTTTGAGGGTGTATTCGATGTATATTGCTACGCCTTGTGGGTCCTTGATTATGATAATATTTGTAGTTGTTGTCTTGTTGGAATTGTTGTGTTACTCCGTTGTTGTTGTTGTTGTTGTTGTTGTTGTTGTTGTTGTTGTTGTTGTTGTTGTTGTTGTTGTTGTTGTTGTTCTTGTTGTTGTTGTTGTCGTTGTTGTCGTCTTGTGCTATGCTAAAGTGATTGTGAACAAGTAAGGAGTGTATGTTTGGCATGACTTGTATAGACTTTGGAAGGCAAATCGAAGAGGATAGGAACGTTACGTAAACGGTCGTATAATGGTTATATACTTGGTTTGTAACTGTCGTAAATACTCCTTATGTTGTTAAATAATTGTGTATGATGAGTTCTTTCTCTTGCCATGACGTGGAGTACCTTCCCGTGATTATGAGGCATGTGTTGTTGTTATTATGAGGCTTATGAGGCTTGTGCAGCTGTGATTATGAGGCATGTGTTGCCGTTATTATGAGGCTTGTGTAGCCGTGATTATGAAGCATGTATTGCCGTTATTATGAGGCTTGTGTAGCCGTGATTATAAGGCATGTGTTGCCTGTTGAGACGGACGAGATTTAGAGGAGGAGTGGGGTGTGTTGGCGACATGGTAAGTCCCCTGTGTGGAGGTTACAAAGTGGATTTTCTTGTCTGCGGTTTATTGATTGTAACGTCCGAGTCAGGAGTCGTAATTTTCAGTCTTTCACTAGTTTTGATAATATGTCAAGTTACGTTTATCCTCCTCTTCTTTTACTTATTCTTTGATTGTTTTGATGGCTAACTAGGTTTGTTTCTGTGTGTCTTTTGTTGTTTCCCCCACCCCTAGGTACTCAGACGCGTTATGCTTGACTGTTGCTGAGGCACGTGGCTGGGTTTTCACTTTTGTGATGTCTTTAGACTTGTCGGACCCTTGTGTCATGTCTTTTATTTTAGTACTGTTTCGGGCCTGCGTGTCGTAGTTTTGTACGGAGTTACTTTGGATTTCCTTGCTTTCGCATCGTTTCTTGTGAGTCATACCTTTCGTTTGTTTATATTTACAAGTGACTCTTGGCTTTGCCTTTTAAGCCCGGTTAACTCGGGGCTAGTAACGTCTTTATTTAGGTGGGGTCCACCTCGCCTAAATGGGGGTATTACAGTTTTTATTTTTTATTTTTTTTATTTTTATAATCTAAAGTGAGACATATTTAACTGAGGGAAAAGTTTTTGTATAGATCCTTTTTTTAACGAAAGTAAGAGGCAGATTTTTTAAAGCATTAAAGGTCATGACTATTACGCAAATTGTGACCATTATTGAGTATATTGTGATCAATACTATGTTGTATAAAAGTGATCACATTTTAGTCAACAATGGTCACTACTAAACTAAAACAGTTACCATTTGGTATAATGTGTTCAAAAGATTTGGTAAAACAATTTTTTGTAAAATTTTATGTTTCGGTGACCTAAAAATAACGAAATGTAACTATATTTTATTGGCTGGTGCAACAATTACTTTTATTATATTTTAACCTGTTTTATCGTTTTTTGAGACTATTTTAATTGAATTTATGTTTTTGAGTCTATTTTATTACTCCGTGATTATTCTTATAGTATTTAAAAGATTTTAATTGGAATTAAAAATTTTTTAATCTTGTCATACAGTTTCATTATTGTTTAACAAGAAGCACGATGATGATGATGATGATGAAAAAATTTTGTGAGGGAGTTTTTGACAAATCAAATAAGTTATATAACAATTCAAAATGATAATTTTTTTATATGTATATACAATATGCCAATGTATAGTCACTGTTATATTGATATATGTCACTAATTACTTAAGTCTAGCTACCATCAAACAAATAAATATAAGGTCACTAAATTTTATATCACTTGTTAGTACAACATGTTAGTGGCTATTATGACTCCAACAATTCTATTATTGTCGATTTTAAGTCGTAACTACTATAATGGTTATGGTGATACCATTTTTAAATATATTGACTACATTTCTTATGCACGAAAAGTATCATTAACAACTGAAATAAACTACTCATAATGCAATTTATACTCACGAGTTAACTATATATAGACACTATTCAACAATATTTGGTCACCAGAAAGTTGTAGCAGAACTCTAATACCTCGATAACATAGTAAATCAATTATAATACCCCATACCAATTTAAAATAAAAAAAGGAAATAAAAAAAAAAAAAACAATCTTGAGGAAATAAAAAATGCATGAATTTTATTTTTTTTGGTCGAGAAAATTGGATGTAGAGAGATGCACATTAAATAGATAATTAAAATATTGCAATTATGGGGAAGATAAAAACTAATATTTTTTCCAATATGAAATAATTAATTAGCAATATAAATAAATTATACTTCGTAAAACTCAAAGCTACAATAATTAATATCTTTGCTGATTTTTAGCGATAAAATTAAGACGTCTAACACTAAGAGAAGTGTTAAATGATCTGATTTAAGACTAGTCTTATAAGACCGTCTAATGAGAGTATATTTTTAGTGCAAGCATTAAAATATGCAGACAAACCTACCTTTTGCATTGAAATATTATTTTTTCAACTCTTAATTTTCCCACCGAACCTACCTTTTATTACTAACACAATAATACTAGGTGTAGACCTAGATTCACATTATTTTATCAATATTTTTATATACATCACTTTTTCTTTTGATGACGAGGAGGTTGAGTCCTCCCCGGGTACATGCATTCCCGCACCACCACATGTACCATGTAAGCCACCGCCGACGGGGGCTGCGGTGGCCAAATGGTGTGCTTTGGTTCTTTTATTCTTTTTGGTTCCAGGTGGGGTTTGAGCCTGGGACCTCACACTTTGTTGCACATTTCCAGGTTAACCCAAATTCCACCTGGCAACCACCACTTGGTTGTATATACATCACATTTAATATAAACACATAATTTTCTTAATATTTTTACATACGAATTGAACGTTTAATTTTACTCGGATAAAATATGCAGACAAAATTTGACATGGATACCTAAACTGGGTGGGTCAAGCTCTTGAAATCGGTTCCGTTGTGGGTCAAGCTCTTGAAATTACCTCTAAAGTTTTGGGGGAAAGGGATACCTAAACTGGCTGGTTTGCTGGGGAACTTCATTAAGTGTGATTCTCAAACTGAAGAGAAGACTCATATAGGCTACGCTAGGGTTCTTGTGGAGGTTACAATTGGTGATCCGATACCAGAGGTGATTAAATTTTTTGATGAGTTGGGTCAATTAGTGGAGATAAGTGTTGAGTTTGAATGGACACCTATAATTTGCTCTTCATGTAATGGGTTTGGGCATTCTGAGTCTCATTGTAGGCGTAAGAAAGCTCCACCTCAAGGGAAGTCCAAGGTTTGGAGGCCGAAGCTTGTAGCTAATGTGACAGATGGGGATGGGGATAAAGTCCCTGTCATCGGGGAGCAGATTATTACCCCTGTAGTGATCCCGGTTAAGCAGATTTTATCGAGTGGGCATTCTCCTGCTCGCCCCTTGATGAGACTAAGTCGACAGGAAGGCCATGATGGAGGGTTGAGTAGGTCGAGGTTTGGTCAGTTGTCCTTCCTAGAAATGTTGAATAGCTCTAATACACCCAAGGAAGGCATTGGGACACGTGGTAATGCTTCTCTCCCTTTGGGGGGGGATGCATAGTTTTGGATTTTGGAACGTGAGGGGGCTGAATAAACCTACTAAACAGAAGCACATTCAATGGTTTTTACATAATCAAAGTGTGGGTTTGTTTGGCCTCCTTGAGACAAAAATTAACTCTTTGTCTCAAAATTGTTTCCACAAATAATAGTTGTTGTAAGGGAGGTCGGGTTTGGATAGTATGGAATCCGAATTGGTTTAGAGTGAATTTTATTGAGTATTCATCCCAAGCTATTCATATGTTAGTTTGTGACCTTATGGATGGGATTAAATTTGCTTTAACCATGGTGTATGCGTTCAACGATGTGAGTGGTCGTAGAGAGCTTTGGGAGCAACTGGTACGGATTTCTAAGGGTATACAGTCCCCTTGGGTAGTCTGTGGTGATTTCAATTGTGTTTTGGCTCCTAGTGAAAGGTTGGGAGGTAGAAGTTCGGAAGTTGAGATGGATGAGTTTCATAGCTGTATTGATACTTGTGGTCTGTTGGATAGTCCTAGGTGTGGGGCTTTTTTTTACTTGGAATAACAAGCAGGATGCAGAACATCGAATTTATAGTCGTTTGGATAGGGTTTTGATTAATCAGAAGTGGGCTGATGAGATGCGAATGATGGCTCATTTTCTGTCAGAGGGTTCGTTTAATCATACCCCATGTGTCCTTAGGATGAATGACTGGTCTGTTGGGGGCAAGAGAGCCTTCAAATATTTTGCTATGTGGGGTAAGGCTACCTGTTTCATTGATAATATGAAGCTGTGGTGGTCAGCTTCTGTATCAGGGACCAAAATGTTTATTGTGGTTCAAAAGCTAAAGAGGTTGAAGGCACACCTGAAGATCTTTAATCGAGATCAATTCTTTGATATCGAGAAGTGCACTGACATAGCTTTACGAAGTTTGGAAAAGATTCAATGTCAGTTGTTGGATGATCCTATGAATGCTTATTTGGTTGAATCTGAAATGCGGGCTTTGGCTGAGTATAAAGAGCTGCAGCAAGCTTGTACGAGTTTCCTATGTCAGAAAGCGAATATAGCTTGGCTCAAAGAAGGTGATAGAAATTCCAAGTACTTTCATAATGTGATGCATTCCAAATTTTTGAAGAATCAGGTTCACTCGATTGTGGATAGGCACGGGCAGCGGCATTCGGACCCGGTTGGTGTTAAACATGCTTTTTTGGATTTTTATCAGCATCTTCTAGGTTCTGCCGTCTCTACTGATCAGGTTAATGGTGCAATTATTCGGTCTGGTCCTGTTTGTAATGAGGTGCTTCGATGTCTGTTGTGGGTCCCTGTAACTAAAGAGGAGGTTAAAGATATCATTTTTTCGATCCCGGAGGAAAAATCACTGGGTCCTGATGGGTATAGCAGCGCCTTTTTTAAGGATTCCTGGGACGTGGTAGGGGATGAGGTATGTCAGGCTATTCTTGATGCTTACAATTCTGGTAAGATTTTGAAACAATTAAATGCCACAAATTTAGTCTTAATCCCGAAATGTGATAGGCCGACTCATGTGACTCAGTTCCATCCTATCGCCTGTTGCAATGTGTTGTATAAATGTTTATCCAAGCTAATTTGTAATCGGTTAAGTAAAGTTCTTCCTGAGTTAATTAGTCCGTCTCAAGCTGGGTTTGTTAAAGGTCGGAGTGTTATGGAGAACATTTTAATATGTCAAGATCAGGTTCGATTATTGTTTTGGTAAAAACTTAACAAGTATAAAAAATGGAAGAAGGTGGATCAACTAGTAGTATTTGCGGAACAGAACAGAACTGAGCTATATGGGACAGAACTAAGGACACAGGAATTTGATGACACAGAAGCCCCGAGAAGAAGATGGGGAAAACTGCGGGCTACCAAGCCAGGAGTACTTTTATTAATTTCAGAATTGGGGTTACAGAATACAATTGTGAGAGTATGATCACTTCTGTAGCAGATATAGAGAACTGACTTGTGTTTATCGCATTGTAATTATGATAGGTTTAGTCGTACTCGCCTAGCAAAAATAATGCCAAACTCAACACTAGGGTAGCTAGGGTAAGTTGATACATGTCATTTATATTGCTTATATGCCCCCGTTATAGTCGCATTTAGCTCGCACTTACTTGATTTCATTAGTATATTTGCAGCTATTTGCTTTATATTGCGATACTGTCGTTCCTCGTGTGTATTTTGCAGGTTTTGGCGGTCCTGAGCTAAAACCTGAGTCAAATGGAGCATTTACAAGTATCGTGACGTCAAGACGAAGCCCGAGAGTCGATTCGGAAGTCATACTATGTGTTGGGACGTCAAACCTATAGGTTCAGAGCAAACCTATAGGTTCCGGATAGTTGAATCAAGGCTTAAAGTTCTTTGGAAACCGGCGATCTTAGAACCTATCGGTTCAGAGGTGAACCGATCGGTTCCACCCCCAAACCGATCGGTTTGGCCCCGAACCGATCGGTTCTTGTGCCCTGCTCTCCGGATTTTCGTGCTATTATAAATAGACTCGAGTTAGGGTTTGGAGGGGATGCTTTTCATTTTTATTTTCAGCCTTAGTTTAGCATTACTTTTCTCTCATTGCAAAACCCTTAAAAACACTTTAGTTTAGATTAAATCAATTGCAAGTTTTGATCTTTACTTAAATTCTTGAGAATTACTCCGGGTTTATTTTCAGTTCTTATCATCTCTAGTTTAGTTTGAGGATTTGATTTCATTGTAATCGTCGGTACTCGATTTATTTCAAGGTTTGATTTCAATTGCTTTTCATTCATTCAATTGCATTTCATTCATTATGCTTTATTATTGTTATTGTATTGCTTTGAATTTATCCCCAATCATGCATAGCTAATCCCATCCTAGGGTTTTATGGGGATCGATGATTGATTCTTAGGCTTAATTTCTGATTTTGGTTATCTTTTGGTTGCTTGTTGTTAATCTAATCTCATGCCCTAATTCCTCACTCAATTGATCAAAGGCCACGATCGATTGTGTTGACCTAGGAAGCCTAAACCTAAGATCGAAAGCCGGGTTAAGGTGAGCCTTGTGTGAGAGTTAGTAGAGCGAAACTAATACGTAGCGAGAGCCCGTTAGTTGAGCTTTAGGGTTGACTTTGATTCGAGAGGACTTGTCCTGACCCATTAATGCGAACCATCATTAGTATCCTTATTCAGTGACAACCTTAGTTGAAATCATCGTGAACCTGTGACCCTAGATTTCTCCCTTATCATCTTTTAGACCTTTGATTTTAGTCTACCCTTAGTTTATAGTTCAAACCCACTCCTTGTTCATACCTTGAGTTAGACCTTTCTTAGCCGAGCATCTCTTTGACTACACAATCTCCCTGTGGATTCGACCCTGCTTACCACTAGCTTCTGTTAGTTGTTTGTATAGGTTTATTTTGATTAGGCGTGACGACTTTAGCCTCATCATAAGTCGGGTCGAAATCCACAGAGAGACGGTCGTAATGTTGGTTATTTTGGATGATTCTAATCTCGGTTCGAGTGATTATGGTTTAGCTAGAACTAGAGCGAAGGAAAAAGGGTTAAAACTTATAAGGGAAAAGTCTAGGGATTCGGGGATAGCAAGGGTAAAGCAAGGATAAAGAATGGTGACAGAAATGAGTCGGGAATCGCATGTGCTAAGGAATAGGCTCGACCTCTCGGTTCTAAGCGTCCTCTAGGTCTCAAATGCGGGCTCTCGCAACTTACAAGTGAGGGTCCTAATGGTTGGTCTCGTACCCTACCTTAAACTAGGCTCTCGATCTTAAGTTTAAGGGTGGAAAACGCTTGCTAAACCTTGGCCAAGGGATCAACAAACACAATCAAACACAAGACAACCAAAACACATGTAAAACCCTAATCAAACATCACCAAAATCATCCTTGAATACACACCCATGATCACCCTTCACCCCTAGATAAAGGACTACTCACACATGATAAATTTAACAACAAAAGCAAAGGAGAAGAATGAAAACATGATCAAGAACGATATAAATTGAAATGATAATAAAAAGGGAGAAGAAATTGATAATACCAATCAGAAAATCCAAAGGCAAAAGGACGAATTCAAGCAACAAAGCCGAACTAGATGATCAAACGAACATAAACCGAGTCGGGAATTGAAATTACAAAATTATAAAAGTATGAAACCTAGGATTTTTAGAGAACAATGTTTAAAGGGTTTAGAAAATGCTGTAAAAAGATGAGGACGAAATATGATCAAGAAGGCCTTCAAATAGACGAAACATTTCAAGCCAACGAAGAGTCAGAGCCGTTCCTAGCAAACGGGACAGTGGTCCCGGACGGGACAAGGTTATCCCGGACGGGATGAGCTCAGGGACAGCCGTCCCGTGTGATTCAGTTTTTGTTCTTGTTTTGGCACTTCTTTGCCTTAGCTTATTTTCACTTCTTTGTCGTCCCAAGGTATAGGGACAAGGTCTAGGTCGTCCCAAGGCATAGGGACGAGTTCCAAATTGAGTATAAGAGCTCCAAATTCAGTCCCGAGGTCCCGGGACACATCCAAACATTGAAACGAGGCTCGTGCGCAAGCGAAACGCAACGAAACCAACTCGAAACTTCACGAAACTTTACGAAACTTCACGAAACCTCCCGAAAAGCATCCTAACCTCCAAATAGCTGCTTTAACCTACAACATAAACACAAAAACACAGCAGAGCCAAAACGGAGCGAAATAGGAAGCGAAACGCAAGTAAAAGCACGGGAAACGCAAAGTAAAGCTCGTGAACAGGGGGCTAAAAGTACGTAAATATATGAGACATCAAACTCCCCCAAACCGAACCGTTGCTTGTCCTCAAGCAACAAAGCATGACAGAAAATAGAGGACAAAGCGAGATAATAAGAACTTCCCCAACAATCACCTTACCGCAAGTAGCATGAGCAAATGGCAATCGATCCCGAAATAGCATGGGACGTATGGAAATAGCTAGCTAACGGATGAGAATTACAAGACGGCGCAGAATGAATAGCATGGCTTAAACGTAGGCTCTCTAGCAATCAAATCACGGACCTCTCGCGGTTTCCACTCTAACACAAATGATGAACAAGGCGATATATGTGATGACACTCACCTACTCGACTTGTGGAAGCACGCCCGCAATCTAATGTGGACCAAATCTCGCATTCCCGTACACAAATAATGTCACAAAAACTAACCAAACATGAGGGCTTACATAGGAAATGAGGTGTGTAAAGGCCAAAGAGAGGGTAAGGGCAAGAAGGTGGACAAATAGTTATGGAATCGTGGAGCTAAGCCACTAGATACCACTCGTGCTACTCAAGTGCTCGTCCAAGCCAAACTGAACCCAACTCTCATGAAAAATGGACCGAAAGCAGCATATCGGTCGCCTTACACATCATCGCAACATAGAATTAAATACAAGTGCTCACTCATATAACAACAACAACAACTTCTTCATTTTTGTGCACACACTTCCTTTCTTTTCTATTTTTGCATTTTTGTGTGTTGTGTTTGTGTTTTTCTGATTTTTGTTTTTTTTTTTTTTTTTTTGAGCAAAGAGCACACTCACATGTTGCAGAAAACCTCATCAAAGGTCGGGGAAACAGCAATCCCGACTCATATTCACCAACACTCTCGAAGCATACGACATCAGCAAGTCGTAGCATGATCAAAACCCGAAAGACAAGCACAAGAGTAAGCAAAAGCGGTCACTAGCAAGGCTAGGGTAGGCTATTTGGCAATGTAGCTAACAAACTCAAGTGGGTAAGGGTAATAGGATCATATATGAGAGGATAAATCAATGAAAGAACAAGGTGAATGAAATGAAATCAACTAAAGCCTCATATGCATAAACAAGTGACAAAATCGCGGGAAACACGGGATAGGGGCCACACGTATGCGTGTTAATATTACGTACCCCACGAGGAGAACTACTCACAATCAAAGCACGGGGACCGGGATAGATGAACCGGCCGCAGGAGGCTAAAAACCTCACAATAAAGTAGCTATAGTCCATGAAATGATAAAGCCATCAAAGTAAAAGCACGCCATCATCTGCAAGCACGTCTAAACATCCCCGAAAGTGCTAATCCAAACAATGTAAATCATGCCAAAGCTCAAAGCACACAAGGGAAGGGATGTCGGGAAAAAACAAGGTAAAAACAAGCACGCACAACGATTCGGGATACGTATTTTTGGATTTTTTTGAGAAATTTTCTGATTTTTTTGTGATTTTATGGGATTTTTCAGATTTTTTTTGGATTTTGAAGTTTTTGAAAAATGAAAAACGAAAAAGAAAACGCAAAAATAAAACAAAGCAAAGCAAAGCGTTCCTCCCCCAAACCAAACAACACATTGTCCCCAATGTGTCCTAAAGCACATCAACCAGGGACCATAAAATAAGGGAGATAAAACGAGTAAAAAGTCTCAAGAGAAAATAAAGTACATACATGCTATATACAAAGCAAAACGTCCCCCCAAACCAGCATAAAACGGGGGGCTCAGCAACGGTACTAGTAGTACCACCATCCATGGGTCTCGTCGTAGACGAACCCGCTTCCATCAGCCTCATCATCGCCATATCCATCATCATTATAAGCTCCAGCAGCTCGGCCATCACCATCATTCACATCAGCCATTCGGCCTACACAAGCAACGCCACGCACGTCGTCTTGGATCACAGCTCGTCCAGCTCCTGTGCTTCCCCAAGTACCTGCAACCATCTCACAACAAAGCACGGCCTCAAGAGGATCCCTCTCGAGGACTTGAGGTAAGTACTCGTCGACACAATCATCAATAACGTCTAAAGCAAAGACATGCTCCTCCAACATTGGGCGTTTTAAAGCATTAGAAAGGTTAAAAGTAACTTTATCACCTCCTATATCCAACGTCAATTTACCGTTCTTGACGTCTATGATAGCACCAGCAGTGTGCAAGAAAGGCCGACCCAAAATAATAGGAATTTGGGAGTCCTCGGCCATGTCAAGAACGATGAAATCGACGGGAATGAAAAACTTACCCACTTTGACGGGAACGTCCTCCAAAACACCGAGGGGGCATTTGACAGAACGATCCGCCATCTGGAGCGTGATATTAGTTACTTTTAACGGCCCCATGTTGAGTTTCTCGCATACGGAGTAAGGCAGAACGCTTACACTTGCACCTAAATCACATAAAGCGTTAGGAATCGAAACTGTACCAATAGTGCAAGGTATGGAGAAACTACCCGGATCCTTTAGCTTAGGAGGAGACTGGTTTTGTAAAAGTGCACTACACTCGGCAGTGAAAGCCACAGTCTCGACCTCACTAAACGACCTCTTACGAGTGAGGATGTCTTTCAAGAATTTTGCATAAGCGGGAACTTGTGTGTCAAGTTGATAAAGGCAGATTACCTTCAAGTCCTTCACGACTTCCATAAACTTACCGAATTGTGAGTCAAGCTTAGATTTTACCACTCGACTCGGGAACGGCAACTTGATTTGAATTGGAGGCTCGACAGGCTTGCTCTCGCTTCCTTGGGTTTCTCCACGTGTGAATTTCCTAGCTTGGCTCCATCGTTGGCTCCCCCATGACCCTCCACGGCCTGCCCCACGTGTGCCCCTCCATGCACGGCTGATCCACCTTGGCCACCATCATTCTCGGCCTGCCCACCTCTCCTAGCTCCACTCACGCTTGCTCCATGGCTTGTACCTGCAACATCATTACTAGGCACACTAAAATCATTAGCAAAGAGAGAAGGGTCTACCTCACTTACCACCTTAGCGGGTGGAGCATCAAATGTTGGCATGGGTGGACCGTCGTAACTCGTCCCACTTCGCAAGGAGATTGCATTGATCGACTCATGTTGTTGCGGTTGAGTGCCTTGCGATGGTAGAGCACCCGGCTTCCTTTGAGAACTAGAAAAAGCGAGTTAAGCCATTTGAGTTTCAAGCATTTTGATGGCCGCGTCTTTTGCTTGGTCGCTCTTTTGAATGTGAGCCATCATCGTTTCTTGAGTTTTAGCCATTTGCATCATCATGGCTTGCATTGCACTCATTGGATCGGGGACCGGAGCGGCTTGCACGGGTGGTGGAGCACTTGGTTGTTGAAAATTAGGGCGATTGAAGCCCGGAGGGTTGTAAGGTCGTTGGGGATTAAATTGGCTGAAATTTTGAGAAGTATTGTAGTGTGTTTGTTGTGGGCTGAAATTTTGCTGTTGTGGAGGTGGATTCAAAACGTTTTGGCTTTTGTATGACAAGTTGGGATGATTTTTGTAGCCTACATTGTAGTAGTTAGAGTACGGGTTGTTTTGGTGAGATTGAAAAGCATGGACGGGATACATACCTCGGCATTCTAAGGAACAATGACCGGAAAGGCCGCATGAACCACAAGTCGGGTCATGGGAAGTGTGCATCGCCGCTACCGTTTGTCCACCCGCATTTGAAGAACGCGCTTGCATTTGACTCATTATCATCGCGGTCATGGCATCCATCTTAGCATTAAGCATGGCCACCGCATCACCATCATTCCTACCTCCGCTCCTAGGAACGTTCCTAGAGCTACCATATTGTGCATTGTGGATTGTCATAGCCTCAATCGTATCAATAGCCTCCTCCACATAAATATTGTCAAATCTACCATTCGCCGCGGAGTCAAGCACTTGGCGTGACTCGTTGTAGAGACCATTGTAAAACTGCATGACAATAAACCATTTATCAATACCGTGGTGAGGACATTGACGTTGTAAATCCTTGTACCGCTCCCATGCATCAAAGAGAGATTCATCTCCCCTTTGGCGGAAGCTCGTGATTTGACTCCTTAGCATTGCGGTCTTCTCGGGTGGAAAGTATTTTTGATAGAACGCCAACACGAGGGAGTTCCAATCGGTGATCGCAAGAGCAACGCGATTCAAGGAATTCAACCACAACTTTGCTTTGTCTCGGAGGGAAAACGGGAAGAGCATCTCCCGAATTTGATCTTGGGTCACACCCGTTTGCTTGATTGTGGAGCAATAATCACAAAAATTTTGGATGTGCAAGTTAGGGTCCTCACCGGGACTCCCTCCAAATTGAGTGCGCTCTATTAAGTTGATGAACGCGGGCTTTACTTCAAAGTTGTTGGCGGCAATATTGGGCATAGCATTGCCCATAGGAATTTGATCCGCGGTCGGCCTTGAGTGATCGGATAGTTTCACCATTTTCTTTAATTCGGGCACGGGTTCAATGTGAGCTTCCTTTGGTGATGAAGTGGATGAAACACTAGCTTCCAAATCCCTCAACAAGTTCTTGCGCCTTAAGAATGTACGCTCCGGTTCCGGGTCAAATTGAATTGCCAAACCTTTTTGAGACACGTTTGCCTGGGCATACAAAAACACTAGAGGCAATGATAAGTAACGGCCTCAAGGAATTGAGGTTCCTTGAGACAAAGAGTAACAAAGAGAAAAGAACCAAATAAACAACAAAAAACAAAGCCGTCTCCCCGGCAACGGCGCCAAAATTTGATAGGTTTAGTCGTACTCGCCTAACAAAAATAATGCCAAACTCAACACTAGGGTAGCTAGGGTAAGTCGGGTCGAAATCCACAGAGAGACGGTCGTAATGTTGGTTATTTTGGATGATTCTAATCTCGGTTCGAGTGATTATGGTTTAGCTAGAACTAGAGCGAAAGAAAAAGGGTTAAAACTTATAAGGGAAAGGTCTAGGGATTCGGGGATAGCAAGGGTAAAGCAAGGATAAAGAATGGTGACAGAAATGAGTCGGGAATCGCATGTGCTAAGGAATAGGCTCGACCTCTCGGTTCTAAGCGTCCTCTAGGTCTCAAATGCGGGCTCTCGCAACTTACAAGTGAGGGTCCTAATGGTTGGTCTCGTACCCTACCTTAAACTAGGCTCTCGATCTTAAGTTTAAGGGTGGAAAACGCTTGCTAAACCTTGGCCAAGGGATCAACAAACACAATCAAACACAAGACAACCAAAACACATGTAAAACCTTAATCAAACATCACCAAAATCATCCTAGACTACTCACCCATGATCACCCTTCACCCCTAGATAAAGGACTACTCACACATGATAAATTTAACAACAAAAGCAAAGGAGAAGAATGAAAACATGATCAAGAACGATATAAATTGAAATGATAATAAAAAGGGAGAAGAAATTGATAATACCAATCAGAAAATCCAATGGCAAAAGGATGAATTCAAGCAACAAAACCGAAATAGATGATCAAACGAACATAAACCGAGTCGGGAATTGAAATTACAAAATTATAAAAGTATGAAACCTAGGATTTTTAGAGAACAATGTTTAAAGGGTTTAGAAAATGCTTTAAAAAGATGAGGACGAAATATGATCAAGAAGGCCTTCAAATAGACGAAACATTTCAAACCAACGAAGAGTCAGAGCCGTCCCTAGAAAACGGGACAGTGGTCCCGAACGGGACAAGGTTATCCCGGACGGGATGAGCTCAGGGACAGCCGTCCCGTGTGATTCAGTTTTTGTTCTTGTTTTGGCACTTCTTTGCCTTAGCTTATTTTCACTTCTTTGTCGTCCCAAGGTATAGGGACAAGGCCTAGGTCGTCCCAAGGCATAGGGACGAGTTCCAAATTGAGTATAAGAGCTCCAAATTCAGTCCCGAGGTCCCGGGACACATCCAAACATTGAAACGAGGCTCGTGCAAGTTTAGCATAGCGAAACCAACTCGAAATCACGAAACTTTACGAAACTTCACGAAACCTCCCGAAAAGCATCCTAACCTCCAAATAGCTGCTTTAACCTACAACATAAACACAAAAACGCAGCAGAGCCAAAACGGAGCGAAATAGGAAGCGAAACGCAAGTAAAAGCACGGGAAACGCAAAGTAAAGCTCGTGAACAGGGGCTAAAAGTACGTAAATATATGAGACATCAAATTATCTAGTGCTTAGGTATGCTTATGCGTATGAAGAACTCGTGAAAAATGTACAAATGAGCCTTTATATATAGGCAAAGCTAGCTGCAAATCAGTTCCTATTTTCTAGGGCACGTTCTCCACTATCTTAGGTAGTTGATTAACTTCCCATGACTTCCACTTCTGCTCAGCTGACCATAACTCCATTATCCCATGATCTTTGTAACCGCCATAGTTGACCTTTGCGGACCATAACTGCTGTCTTTCTTCTGACCTGTTTTGCGCTATAACTGCCATTGCTCTTCTGACCTGCTCTGTACCATATTCGCAACCTCTATCCAGAACTGCCAATTCTGGGTGGTGTAAAATCTGGTCATGACAAATGCCCCTTGTTTTCTCAAGTGCAGCGTTCAGCAACCTTGAGGAAACAATTCTGTACAAACAAATCTTAACAGAACAGAGTAGAGTAGAGATAACGGCTATAAATTCAAGTTACAACTCAGTACCTAGCCAGACTTGTATACAACGTCCACAAAAGAAAACGTTCAAATCAGAAGCAAGAGAGAAATTAAACCTGATTTGACTTCTGTACTGTAGCAACGGCTACTTTTGCAGTAATTTCGAATTCTACCAACGGTAGAATCCCAAACCCTTTAGAACTCTTATCTTTTTGCGTATAAATAGGAGCCTTCAGTAATTTTTCGAGAATTTTACCCTGCCAACTTTACTTTTTACCTCTACTGTTCATTATCTTCTTCCTCTATCATTTCAATCATCTTCATCAGACCAAAATCAATCGAAACTCATGGCTGAAAAAGTGATTGATCTTGAAGTCCCAGAGATCAGCGAGATCATGTATGGTGAGCATAAGTTTATCAAAGGTGACTCCTTTGATGACGAAACAAAAAACACACTCAGTCAATCAATCATAAAACACCTCAAAGATCATCATATTGTGCCTGCATCTGCTGAAATATTCGTTCCTTGTGACGATTATACCATGGCTTCCTGGACTTGTCCAGGATGGATCTGCATTCATGAGTTTTCTTTCAGGGCTGGTCTGAGAATTCCTTGTAATTCTTGGATCAGTGGGGTGCTTTCTTCAATGAAGCTTGCCCCTTGCCAACTTATGCCAAGCATGTGGAAAATCATATGCTTGGTTGATAAACTCTGCACAAAGTTTAGGTTACAACTGACCGTGCAAGATCTGAAGAATGTCTATTCTGTAAGGGCTCAGGGCCGCGGGAGATTCATCTTCAGGATCAGGAAGGGCCAGAGCAATCTGGTGGAGCACCCTGATACTGGGGATGACAAAGATTGGAAAATAGGTTTTCTTTTTCTGAAAAGTGACACTCTTGGGAATAACGACTGCTTGGACTACCCCATCGCTGAGAGAGGTTAGTCACTTCTGATCCAGTTCTGGCGTTTCTAGTTTTTCTATTCTGTGCTGGTCTAAGGGTTTCTTTTGTTTTGTGCTTTCTAGCGGATTCTTGGCAACCTATGCATAACGAGGATTCTAGAGCCAGGATTGCTGCGTTTATGGCTTTGCCTCTCAAGGAGAGGACCTGGTCTGAAGAAGATAACAAGATGGCGTTCCCTACATTCTGCAGGCCAGCAAAGAAGGTAGTGAAGGTTCATGTGGCTCAAGCTTCTGCCATTAAAGGTAAATTTCTTAATTATTCCTTTGGTCAAGTCTGATTAAGTCTAGTCTGGATATGTGTTTCTGAATCGATTGTGGTCTATGCTAGGTGAATCTTCTAGGCCAATCACTAGGGGTAGACTCAATCCTGCCCTTCTTCAAGAGAAGATGGATGCTATCCTGGCCGGGGGTCCAGATGTAAAACCTCAGTTCCTTCCTACTGGTATTCCTACTCCAGGTTTGTGGCGAAGGTTGAGAGCGAGGAAGGTTCAGGTTGAGCCAGAGAAGAGTACACCAGACAAGAAATCAAAGAAAAGGAAAGCGGAAGAAATCGAAGGGTTGTCATTACCGGGGACATTTCTGTCCAGCATGCCATCAACAGGCGTAGAGAACATCATCCAACAAGCAGCAAAAAAGTTCGACCCAGAATTGTTCGAGGTTAACACTACAGAACTGGCATTCAGAGCCACTCACTCTGCTCTTCAGGTAACTACCTGACTTCTAGTACAAATGCTCATGATAATTCTACCACTATTGTACCTTACACCATAAAATTCGCAGACTCTTGATTGTATATCGAGTTTGGGGCACATTTTATCCACTTCTGGGGATCGTGTGACTGCGCTGGAGGACAAGCTTGCTCTGAAAGAGCAGGCTTGCACAGACATGGAGAAAGCTTTGGACAGTATGAAAGAGGTGGCTGAAAAAGCCAAAGCCGCTGCTGCCAAGTCTGAGGAGAGTCTGGCCTTGTTGAGGTTAGAGAACGAGGGTCTCCAGGCGCGTGTTCAGGAACTTGAGGGCCAGCTCCAGAACCAAGAGACTGATCTGGCGATGTTTTACACAACCCAGACCAGGATTCAGATGATGCGTGCTCCAGAGTCCGAGCATGAGGAGTGGAACGTAGATGCTGCGGTGGAAAAGTTTAAGCAGCTCTTCCCAGGTGTGCCAGTTCCAGGAGAGGAGACTGCTGGCACAGATCAGGAAGAACCCTCTGCGTCTGGTGACGGTGGTGCTGGCGAAGATGCCCAGGCTGATGACAATCCTTCTGAAGAAGAAGAAGAAGAATGAAAAGCAATTATGAACTTTCTGTGTAATTATTGAACAATTTGCTCTATCTGTGGTCTGGCCTGGACTTAGTATGTCCAGGTCTGTAAATATTTTTGTGGACATCTATCTGTTGCTACTGTGGTACTTTTGCTTAGTCTGCAGAGCAAGACATTTTTCTAGTCTGCTCTGACAGATTCGGTTGCTAAGTAATTAGCCTTGGTGGTCCAAGGACTTAATCACTATTGTCGCTATTGCTTCTATTGTTCTGTGAATGCACTAACCTCGCAGGTGTACACCCCAGACTTATGTACGCATGATCATGGCTTACCTTGAGGGATATTATAGGACATCTCTTAACGGCGGGTAAGCCCTGGTCCGTCAATCCGAGGACGCATCCTCTACAATGAGATGGCTACTCTGCAGGTGGCCGCAACGTGGGCTGGAGAAAGATCTCCACTGCGGGATTTGGCCGCATAAGAGTGAGGACTAAGCTCAAGTCTGGAAGACAAGTTCCAAGTGCAGGGACTAGGCCCGAGGCGGAGGTTGAACTCCCTGAGTAGAACTGGAGGATAGACTCCTTAACAAATCTGGAGGATAAACTCCTTTATTTGTAATATGTAGCATACTATTTTTACTTTGTTTTATTTGTGATAGAAAATATTTACTTTTGAACCAAAGATGTAATCTGCAAAACTAGAAATAAAGTTAAACTAGACCATTGGAGTTCAATGGTTTTTATTGAATAGAAATTGCAATTAAATATTCACAAAAAGCGAATTGAATATCTGAGAATTGAAAGTCTGAAGCGAAAGTCAGTATTAACAAAGATAGAGTTTGAGGTTGGTTGCATTCCATGCTCTAGGAATCAACTCTCCCTCGGAGTTACTAGTCTATAAGCTCCTTGGCCTACTGTTGAATCAATCAAGTATGGTCCTTCCCAGGCTGAGTGGCTTTCTGCGAGACTTTTCCTTTGTGTTTTCAAATACTTTCCTCGAACTAAATCTCCTTCTCTGAAAACTACGGCCTTGACATGCTTGTTGAAAGTCCAGGCCACATTCTATTTGGTAGTTGCTAACCTTATCCTGGCTGCATCTCTTAGTTCCTCTGCAAAATCAAGACTGGAAGACAACAACTCTGGGTTAGCTTCTAAACTGTTCAGACCATACCTTACTGTTGGGACAGACACTTCTGCTGGAATCACCGCTTCACAACCATACACCAAAGATAAAGGAGTCTGTCCTGTAGAAGTCTTTGGTGAAGTTTTGTCAGCCCACAGAACTAATGGTAGCTCTTCTGCCCATCTGCCTCGCCTTCTTTTCAGCTTCTTTTTCAGGGTTTTGATGATAATCTGGTTGCTAGATTCTGCCTGACCATTACACTGAGGATATCTTGGTGCAGAAGTAAGCAGTTCAATACCCCAATTTGCACAGAATTCTCTGGTCTTGTTCTCTACGAACTGTGTGTAGGGATCGGATCCCATTCACTAATCAAATATTAGTGTAAATCAAATTACTCTAATTTGATTTAGCAAGATCTATGTAGTACAAATTTACATTGATAACAAGATTAGAAATTTATACCTTTCTCTTAAAGGAAATAAGGGCACAAAACTAGAACTCCTTTCTAGTTTTGTTTCTTGAGTATGAGCTTAGGATGATCCTCCAAAAACCCGAGTTTTCAAAGTAGAAAACCTCCTAAAAGATGCACCCAAAAACTTGCTCCAAAATACTAAGTATTTTGATCTAGAAATAACTTAGTATAACTTGATAATATTTGAATATTATTATTACTACTAACACTTAGTAGTATAGTGAATAATATAAGTGTTTTAGAGAGTTTAATGTGTGAGATGGAGAGTAAAATGCTTGCATCAATCTCATTTTCCTTTTCTATATTATATAAAGAAAAACAAGACAAATCAAGGGGCCAATATGGCCTATGCATGGCCGGCCACTTTGGGGAGAAAAGAGGGAAAAGTTTCTCTCTTGTTTAGCACAATAGCATGCATGCTTAGCATTGTAATTATGATGTTTAACGCATGCTTGTCTAAAGCAAAAGAAACTAAACAAATAAGACAAACCAAATTAGACAAGGGAATCTACATCCCCTTCTAATTTGGACGGTCCAAATGGACCTATTTGGGTCTATTTTGTTTTCAATATTTGTCCCACAAATACTTATAATTTATCACTTAATTATCTAATATAATAAAGTGTAAATTAATTAAACTCTTCCTTAATATACATGTACACTTACACATATATTAAAATGTACGTTTACTAATCTCATTAGTAAAATATACACAATTAGTGAATTAACGTTTAATCACTAATTCCCATCTCCTCTAATAATTTTATCGATATAAAATTCAATCACCCGAGTTCACAACTCGATTTCTCTCTAAATTAATTTACTGACTAACCGTTAGTCGATTTATCAAGTTACTAATTTAATCGTATCTCATACAATTAATTAGCTTTAATATTTGGAGTACGTTCCTATAGGTGTGACTTAAAGGGATCAATTGATTCTGTAGTTCTCACGACAATAACGTCAAACTCTAGTCAGCCAACCGTTATTGATTTACGTTAATCAATTGACTATAATTCAGGATTATCCCCATGTATTCCTTAATTGAGATTTATTAAGTAATCGCACTATTGTGGATGACACATACTCCAACAATCTCCCACTTGTCCGAGACAAGGTGTGTATTACCAATTCTCATGTCCGTTTCACATCTCCCACTCAATGCAAGGTGTCTTACAGGTCGTACTTGCATTCAAAGATATATATATCATGAGTGGTTTCCTCGATAAGGAGAGTAATTTGTCGACCAGGGAATCTACCGTAGATTCTTACTGAGCGTGGCCACGCATTTTGACTTTCTCCTCGAGTGGCCCAAAGATGTTTTACCCGAGCAAGGGTGGACATTTTCCTTCCACTCGATTGTCTTTGTATAATGGAGATCACCATGACCCCAAAGATGCCCTTATAACCCCTTTCACGGCATGGCTTAGGACAAAAATGAAAGTCACTTTCGGAGCGCAGGCTCGGACAATCGGTTTCGGTCAAAGAATCGACTCAAAGGAATACTATAGAATTCCCACCACGACCAGGTTTCAATCTCATTGAAAAGAATTCTATAAGCGTCCTTTGTCCGACCAGTGTTTTCCTGATCTGTCTATGCAAACGATCAGTCATCTCATATGACCCTATGGTGTTGAACCCACCATCGATCGACTTGCAATCTAGTCTCTCCGAGACGTCACCTCATGTGGGAGACAAGGGACCAAATACTTAGTTTATACCGTTCACTTGAATACGTTCAAAGTTGTCACACAAATATTCGGATAAACAAAGTATGCATTCATAATGACTTAAGATAAAAACAATGAATGTTATTCTCATATATGTAATAAGATTTATCGTTCAATTACATATTACGAAACTAAAGGAAATCTGGCATACGCCGCAACCCCATGGAGGCGGTGTGCGCGTCATGCTTAGCCCTCGAAAGAGGCTTGGTTAAAGGATCAGCGATGTTATCGTCCGTCCCAACCTTACAAATGTCTATTTCCTTCCTCTCCACATTATCTCTAATAACGTGGTATTTCCTCAAAACGTGTCTAGACTTGTTGCTAGACTTGGGCTCCTTTGGCGGAAAATAGCCCCACTTTGTTATCACGATAAGCGATGGCGGGATCCATGACACTAGGGACTACTCTTAGTCCATCCAAGAATTGCCGAATCCACACGGCTTCTTTAGCGACTTGAGATCTTTGCCAAATATTCGACTTAGTTGTAGAATCCGCGGTGACACTCTGTTTGAAGCTCTTCCAACAAGCGACTCCTCCATTCAACATAAAGACATAGCCGGATTGGGATTTGGATCATCCCCATCGGTTTGGAAACTTGCATCAGTGTAACCGCTTTACACGTAGCTCAAGTTCTCCTCCAAACACAAGAAAGCGAATCCTTTGTTCTTCTCAAGTACTTAAGGATGTTCTTTCTGACTATCCGGTGACTCTCGCGGGATTAGCTTGAAATGCCGGCTCGTCATGCTCAAGCGAAAGCGACATCGGACGAGTGCACATCATAGCATACATGATTGATCCTACTGGAAGCATAAGGGATCAATTTCATGCGTTCAATTTCGCGGAGTCGTAGGACATTGAGATTTCTTCAACGTTATTCTACACTCATCGGAAAGCCTCTCTTGGAGTCTTTCATATTGAACCTATCAAGAATCTTATCAATATAAGTTTCTTGACTCAATGCTAGTATCCTTTTGGATCTATCTCTATAGATCAGGATACCCAAGATGCGTTATTACTCTCCCAAGTCCTTCATTTGGAAATGGTTTCCCAATTCTACCTTTACCGAGTTCAGGCTTGGAATATCATTTCCAATCAATAGTATGTCATCCACATACAAAACAAGGAAAGTCACCTTGCTCCCACTAAACTTCATGTACAAACAAGGATCCTCGGCACTCTGGCGAATCCATGTTGTTTGATAACATGATCGAATTTGTGATTCCAACTCCTCGATGCTTGCTTAAGACCATAAATGGATCTCTTAAGCTTGCATACTTTCTTAGGGTTGGATGTGTCTACAAAACCTTCAGGTTGTGTCATAAACACTTCCTCTTCTAGAATCCCATTCAAGAAGGCGGTTTTACATCCATTTGCCATATTTCATAGTCATAAAATGCGTGAACCGCTAAGATTATCCTTATGGATCGAAGCATAGCAAGGTGCAAAGGTTTCATCATAATGAATACCTTGGACTTGTGAAAAGCCCTTTGCCACCAATCTAGCTTTGTAAACATCAATATGTTTATCTATGCGAGTTTGATTTTGAATATCCATTTACACTTTGAAGAGGTTTCACTCCTTGGGTAAATCTACCAAGTCCCAAACTTGGTTCTCGTACATAGAATCCATTTGGATTTCATGGCCTCAAGCCATTGTTCGAGTTAGGGCTACTTATAGCGCCTTGTAGGTTGAGGGTTCGTTGCTTTGAATAACAACAAATCACCCTCCTCCTCGATGTTGCAGAGGTAGCAGTCGGGTTGTTGACTAACTCTTCACGACCTCCTAGGGACTACTCTTGAGTGTCGAGAAGGCAGAGAGCGGTTTCCTCATCTTACGCCCGGTTTGTGGCTCTTGAACTTCATCAAGTTCAAATTTTCTCCCACTGCTTTCTTAGAAATGAATTCATTTTCTAGGAAAAGCGACATCACGAACCACAAACACTTTGTTCTCGTGAGGATTGTAGAAGTAATAACCACAGGTTTCCTTAGGATAACCTACAAATAGACATTTGTCGGATCTTGGAAGCGAGCTTATCGTCGGTTTATTCTTGGCGAATGCCTCACATCCCCAAATTCTCATGAATGACAAATAGGGAACCGTTCAGTCCATATCTCATATGGAGTCTTATTGGCGCTTTAGTGGACTTGATTTAGTGAGAAAGCAATGGATAACAATGCAAAGCCCCAAAATGATCCGGGAAGCTCGGTTTGACTCATCATAGGCCGAACCATGTCAAGCAAAGTTCGGTTTCTCCTTTCTGCAACACCATTCAATTGTGGTGTGCGGAGGAGTCCACTGTGATATAGTACCACAATTCTTAAGATGTGAATCAAACTCATTACTTAGATATTCGCCACCACGATCAGATCGTAGCGCTTTTATCCTTTTGTTTAATTGGTTCTCAACCTCATTTTGAAATTCTTTAAATTTCTCAAAAGCATCACTTTTATGCCTTATTAAGTAGACATAACCATATCTACTTAAGTCATCGGTAAAAGGAATGGAGTAATGATATCCTCCTCCAGCGGTGATGTTTAATGGACCACACATCGGTATGTATGAGTCCTAAAACCTCACTTGCTCGTGTCCCTTTACCGCTAAAGGGTTGGCGAGTCATCTTGCCTAAAAGGCAAGCTTAGCATGTACCATATGATTCGCAATCAAATGGTTTGAGAACCTTGGTCTCAACAAGTCTCTTTATCGTCTATCGTTTATGTGACCTAAGCGACAATGCCAAAGGTAGGATTTGTTTGATTCATTCGTTTTGAGCCTCTTGTTCTCGACATGATAAACATCATTAATATCATTTAAAACATAAATACCTCCAATTGAAATAGCTTCACCATAAACCATTTCATTAAATGAAAAAGTACAGCGGTTGTTCTTAATCATAAAAAGAAAAGCCTTAGCATCTAAAGCGGAGCGGAGATAATGTTTTTCGTTAGAGTTGGTACAAAATAACGATTATTCAAAAGCAACTCTAAACCACTAGCAGGCGAGTACAAAAGTTCCCACGAAGCGGCCGCTACTCTAGCTCCATTGCCCGTCTGGAGATCTACATCACCCTTGGCTAGAGCTCGTGCGTTTCTCATCCACGCAAATGATTACAAAGGTGAGATCCACATCAGGTATCCAATACCCATGTAGAAATGCAAGCATGATTGATGTCAATCATATAGAGATTAGAAGGAATACCTTTGGATGTCGCATCCATTCTTGAGATCCTTCTTATACTTGAGACAATTGCGCATCCAATGACCCACTTCATTGCAATATTTGCAAGTGTCTTTGAGGGGTCTTCCCTTGTTGATCTTGGGCTTAGGTTTATGTGGAACACCTTCCACAATAGCCTTTCCCTTACCCTTGCCTATGTTAGATGGCCCTTTCTTGGCCACCTTCCCCTTCTTCACTCCCAAGTTCATGTTCTTCATTTTCATGGAGAGAACATCTTTCTTCTCCACCTCATTCACTTCCATATCCCTCTCGGCTTGGACCAAGAGAGCATGAAGTTCATGGTAACTCTTATCCATGTTGTTCATGTTATAGTTTACTCGAAAGTGAGCAAACTTGTTAGGAAGAGAATGGAGGATGCGGTTGATCGCAAGAGCCTTGGGTATAGCACACTCTTGACGTTCAAGAGTGTCTATTTGCTCAATCATTTTGAGCACATGAGGACCAACTTTTTGGTTCCTCTCAAGCTTTGCATCGAAAAACCGCACCGCGGCTTCATAAAGCCTAATTTGCGGTGCTTTGGAGAACATAGTTGTCACTCGAGTGAATATCGCATATGCACTTTTTTGAGTGACAAATCGGAGTTTGAGAGCGGGTGCCATGGACCAAATTAAGACGTTTTTCACGTCATTGTCCACTTTCATAAACTCATCATAGGCGGCTCGTGCCGCGCCGGATCGAGAAGTGGGTTCGGCGGGTGGTTGATCGGTAAGGTGCTTGAGCACATTGTCGGATGTCGCGGCGCCCTTCATTGTCGAATCCCATTCGACGAAGTTGCTACCGTCATCCTTGAGGATACACTTATCCATCACGGTTCGCAACCATGAATCTTTGCCCAAAATGGGCGCGGGAGTTGATGATGATGATGCCATTGCGATAAACGATTCTACAATAAATATGAGGAAATATATAAGCATTCATTGTTCATTTATAACATTTGCTAAAACTCATTTTTAAAACAAATGTCCATTTATATAATGATCTCCCACGAAATTATATAAATGATTCCAAGACTTCGTTTTCATATAAAATTAGACATCTCATGTTTCCTTTTATATAAAAGCGATAAGTCAACACTTGACTAATTCTACACTAGAATGCTTGGTTGATGATTTTCTTTAAAATGCATCTTTTAGCCCCAAATAACTCTTATTCGGTCGAGTCCAAACCAAATTAGCAAGGGACTTCCTCCCACTACTTACCCATGGTAACAAGGTTCCACGTCGCGGAGGTCCTCACGAACATGGGGTTCATAGTCGCTATATTTGGAAAGGCTTAATCTCAATTCATTTTTGTTAGAATGTGGGTGATCTTGTCAATTTTTAGTCATTTAAATTCTTTATAAGTGAACTAATTTAAGAATAGCGACCTAAAAAATGACAATCGGAGTGGGATAACGTGGCATGCATGGCGATTTTGGCATGTGAGCGGAATATATAAGCAAACAAACAAGCAAAACCAAGCAAGCAAGCATAAACCTAGTATGGCCACCTAAAAGTAATTAAAATACAAGGAGTTACAAATTGGAAACCAACTCCTTTGGTCCCTCTTCACTATGGATCTCATCCAAGGCTCCTCCTTGCAAGCTTTAGAACTCTTCTAAGGCTCCAAGTCGATCTCCATCAGGTCTTGATTTACAAATAGTTCTGAGAATGATTTACAAATGAATACATAGCAATCCTATTATACATTTATAAATGAAATAAACTATTAAATTACAAACCGGCGTCTGAGATCGCATTTAATTACAAACCCACACGATATTCCCTTTCATTACGGGCAATATCGGTAAAAATATAACAACTATGGCCATACTAGTAAGAATAAACATTCATTCAACAATAAACATTCATCCAAACATGCATAATGTAAAGCTTATAAATAAAAACATGCCAAAATCGTCCTAAACAATAATCGCATTAACATGTTTAAAACCGATCTCATTTTAATCGATTAATCTTATATTAATCAACAATGCTTAAAACATCTTTTAAGCTTGAACTAAAACTTCTAAACTGATTTTAGAACACCCAACATTAGTTTATACTAACATATGGTGATATTAGTTCATAACATGGTCATTTGCTAATTAGATATAGCTTTAATCATAACTTTTTATGAATAAAGCTTCATAAAATCAAAATAAAATAAAATAAAATCATTTTTATTTTGAAAAATTTTGTATATTCTGGAACACTTCCAAAATATCAGAAAAGAAAATTTTGGTCAGAAAAATTTACGAATTTATTTTATAATAAATAACATACGATTTCATCGATTTTATCTCATAAAATCAAGAAAACGTCTAAAACAGTGAGGAAAAATCCCAAATTTATACGAGAGCATCCTCATAATGTGTAAAAATATTGGTATAAATTTCATGTCCAGAAAACAAAATTTACTATATTTTTGGACATAAAATCCATTATATACCGATTTTAAACAAAAATATGAATAAATATACAAAACTCAAAATCTGACTTTGAAAATTTACATGCAGAATGTATAAATATGAAGTATCACTGTGTAAAAATTTCGTGACCAGATTCGAACTATAACTATTTATAGTAATTATTTTAGCCAAAAACACACTTTTTGACTCGGTTTTGTATAAAAATCATTTAAATTAGCAAACAAATTTCAAAAATTACGAAATTTGACCAGTAACTTCATGAGACCAGAAACTTTGCATGCAATAAAAATCTCGTGTTAAAACCATTTTTAACACTATTTTCGGATTTTATCATATTTATTCTCAATAAATACATAAAACTCCAAAAATAACAAAATAAATTTGTAACTACAAGCCTTGACTCTGATACCACTTGTAGGGATCGGATCCCATTCACTAATCAAATATTAGTGTAAATCAAATTACTCTAATTTGATTTAGCAAGATCTATGTAGTACAAATTTACATTGATAACAAGATTAGAAATTTATACCTTTCTCTTAAAGGAAATAAGGGCACAAAACTAGAACTCCTTTCTAGTTTTGTTTCTTGAGTATGAGCTTAGGATGATCCTCCAAAAACCCGAGTTTTCAAAGTAGAAAACCTCCTAAAAGATGCACCCAAGAACTTGCTCCAAAATACTAAGTATTTTGATCTAGAAATAACTTAGTATAACTTGATAATATTTGAATATTATTATTACTACTAACACTTAGTAGTATAGTGAATAATATAAGTGTTTTAGAGAGTTTAATGTGTGAGATGGAGAGTAAAATGCTTGCATCAATCTCATTTTCCTTTTCTATATTATATAAAGAAAAACAAGACAAATCATAATAAATATGGCCTATGCATGGCCGGCCACTTTGGGGAGAAAAGAGGGAAAAGTTTCTCTCTTGTTTAGCACAATAGCATGCATGCTTAGCATTGTAATTATGATGTTTAAAGCATGCTTGTCTAAAGCAAAAGAAACTAAACAAATAAGACAAACCAAATTAGACAAGGGAATCTACATCCCCTTCTAATTTGGACGGTCCAAATGGACCTATTTGGGTCTATTTTGTTTTCAATATTTGTCCCACAAATACTTATAATTTATCACTTAATTATCTAATATAATAAAGTGTAAATTAATTAAACTCTTCCTTAATATACATGTACACTTACACATATATTAAAATGTACGTTTACTAATCTCATTAGTAAAATATACACAACTAGTGAATTAACGTTTAATCACTAATTCCCATCTCCTCTAATAATTTTATCGATATAAAATTCAATCACCCGAGTTCACAACTCGATTTCTCTCTAAATTAATTTACTAACTAACCGTTAGTCGATTTATCAAGTTACTAATTTAATCGTATCTCATACAATTAATTAGCTTTAATATTTGGAGTACGTTCCTATAGGTGTGACTTAAAGGGATCAATTGATTACCGCCGTTCTCACGACAATAACGTCAAACTCTAGTCAGCCAACCGTTATTGATTTACGTTAATCAATTGACTATAATTCAGGATTATCCCCATGTATTCCTTAATTGAGATTTATTAAGTAATCGCACTATTGTGGAGGACACATACTCCAACACTGTGTACCATTATCACATACGATCTGGCTTGGAATTCCAAATCTGCAAATGATGTTCCTCTTGATAAATTAGATGACCTCCTTCTCAGTCACACTTCTGAACGCTTCTGCCTCAATCCACTTCGAAAAGTAATCTGTCATTGCCAACATAAAGACCTTCTGTCCTGGAGCCATTGGAAGCTTTCCAACTATGTCCATGTCCCACTTCATGAAAGGCCATGGTGCAGAAATAGGATGTAGGGTCTCTGCTGGTTGGTGGATCATTGGAGAATGCTTTTGACATGCTTCACATTTGCTCGCGTACTCCACAGCTTCATTTCTCATAGTTGGCCAGAAGTAACCAAATCTTAGAGCTTTCTTGGCGGACTTCTTCCAAAGACTGTGGTTGCCACAATCTCCTTCATGTAATTCTTCGGAAGCAGTTAAGCCTGGCGATTCGGACAGCGCAAATATGGACCTGACATAGACTTCTTGAACAGAACATCATTAATCAAGACATACCTCGAGGCTTTAAGCCGAAAAGCTCTAGCCTCAAGTCTGCCTGGGGGTAAAACACCATCTCTAAGAAAAGCATAAAAGGTGCAGTCAAGAGTCGAGGTGGGGGTAGACGAGGTTGAGCGAGGATCGGACTTCTATAGAAGGTCTGAGGAGGTGTACTATGGGAATCCTGTCCAGGTCTGCAGGTTTGAAACTAGAGCCAAGACTAGCTAGAGAGTCTGCCTGTGAGTTCTGGTCTCTGGGATCTGGTCAATCCTAAACTGGTCAAACTTCGAAACCAGGGTTCTAACCTTCTCAAGGTAGAGCAACATCTTAGAATCTTTGGCCGCAAAAGAACCATTAATATGATTAACAATAAGTAAAGGGTCGCTTTTTACCTCCAAATTCTTGACACCAAGACCAATACAGACCATCAAACCTGCAATCAATGCCTCGTACTTGATACATGTCATTTATATTGCTTATATGCCCCCGTTATAGTCGCTTTTAGCTCGCACTTACTTGATTTCATTAGTATATCTGTAGCTATTTGCTTTATATTGCGATACTGTTGTTCCTCGTGTGTATTTTGCAGGTTTTGGCGGTCCTGAGCTAAAACCTGAGTCAAATGGAGCATTTACGAGTATCGTGACGTCAAGACGAAGCTCGAGAGTTGATTTGAAGTCAATACGACAATATGGGACGTCGAACCTATAGGTTCAGAGCAAACCTATAGGTTCAAGATGAGTGCACAAGACCAAAAGTTGATGGAAATTGTTAAAACCTATAGGTTCTGAGCAAACCTATAGGTTCTGGTTACGTGAACAAGGGACAAAAGTTGCTGGAAAACTGATCAAGCCTAAGAACCGATCGGTTTAGGGTTGAACCGATCGGTTTGACCCCCAGAACCGATCGGTTTAGCCCCGAACCGATCGGTTTGCTTGCCCTGTTTCTCCGGATTTGCGAGGCCTATAAATACAATTCGAAGTTAGGGTTTTGAGGGGGCTTTGACATTATATTTTCTGCTTTAGAATTAGAATAACTTTTCCTCTCTTTTAAACTCTAAAAACCTTAGTTTAGCTTTAATTACTCTTGCAAGACACGATCTTTTACATTGCGATTATCGATTTTCCCCAGGTTTAATCTATTGTTCTTCCTTTATCATGTCTTCTCTTTATTATTTCAATTGCTTTGTTCTGGTTTTGATTATGCATAGCTAATTCTCAATTAGGGTTTAAGGTGATTGTGATATTGATTCAGAACATGTTTTAATCGTTTATATTGATTGAATTTGTGCGATTGATTTCTTCCTGCGCGTTTTAATTATCAATTGAATTTAGGGACGCCTTTATTGAATTGAATTTAGGTTGTTTCAGTTTAAGATCGAAAGCCTAATTGAAACTAGACTTACGCGTAATCGATAAGTTGAATTTAGTACGTAGCGAGAGCCCGCTAAATTTGATTAAGGTTGAAATTGACTCGAGAGAGCGTTTTCCCAAAACCTAATCATTTGCATGCTTTCAATTGATTGATTTCCTTTCTGAGTTGAGTTCTGAATTGATGTCACATGACCCCGATGCCCTAATCTCCCTCTTATTCATATTCTACTCATTTTACTCTTTGTTCTTAGTTTAATCCCTGAAAACACCGACTTTTCATACTTTGAGACTGACCTAGACTACTAAGCATTCCTTTGACTACTCCTTCTCTCTGTGGATCTCGACCCTACTGCCACTAGCTACCTAGTTAGTTGTCTTTAGGTTATTTTGATTAGGTGACCACGACTTTAGCCTCATCAATTTTGGCGCCGTTGCCGGGGAGACGGTTAGCTAGTTATAGCTTTTGCTTAGTTTTTGCTTAGGTTTTTCTCTCTTGTCTCAAGGAACCTAGTTCCTTGAGACCGTTTCTTATCATTTGCTTGTAGTTTTGTTTATGCACAGGTCACCTCGGACTCTAGTCCCCTTTGAACCTGAACCTGAACGAGCGTTACATAGGTTACGCAAGCAAGCAATTCAAATCGTTAATCTTGATATCGAGGAAGCGTCGTCTAGTGCTACGCAATCGTCCTATGAAGAGGACACACCTCCATTTACTCCATTATCTCCACCGCCAGTGACCATGCCTAAACTATACAGTCACTCGGTGCCTAAACCGGAATCCATTCCGAATGGATTCACGATGCCCGCTACGCTCCAGGGCAATTTTGAGATCCGCCCCGCCTTCCTAAACTTGGTGGAGCGGAATCAATTCGGTGGTTACCCAACTGAGGATCCCGGTAGGCATATGCAAGTGTTTACCGACTACTGTTCGACGATAAAGCAGGCCGGGATCACCCAAAACCAGATAAGGGAAATGCTGTTTCCTTTTTCACTAAAAGATCGAGCTCGTGAGTGGATCACGGACCTCGACAAGGAGACTGCGGGGATCACTGATTGGAATGGGTTAGCTCTTGCCTTCTACTCCAAGTTTTACCCTCCCGAGCGTACTAACCAAATGAGAAGTCAAATTCAAGGCTTCAAGCAAACGTTCGACGAGTCACTTGCTGAATCTTGGGAGCGATACAAGAAGCTCATCAGAGATTGTCCTCACCACGGGTTAAACGATTGGCTCGTGATCATGACATTCTATAACGGTTTATATGCGGAGAGCCGTGCTATACTTGACTCAGCTGCAGAGGGACGTTTCGCTAATAACGTCGACGACGACAAGGCTTGGGGGTTGATCGAGGAGATGGCAATGCATTCATCTCAATTTGGGAAGCCGAGGGGAAATTCACGGTCCGCGCATAATGACCGTGATAAGGAGAGCATTAGCGCGCTCACTAGTCAGGTTGCCGCGCTAACCACGACGATTGATATGCTGCATAGGGGTGTTACTTCGGGTGCCCATGTAAATGCTGTTATGGGTCATGATTCAGGTTATACTACGGGGTATGCTGCGCCCCACGAGCAAGTTCATGCTTACCAATCCTACTCACAGAACTTGCCTTACCAGAATCAACCAGGTTATGATCGATCCCTCCTATCCTATCGTAACCAAAATGTGCTAAACCCGACCACCCCACCTCCACAAAACCAACCCTACATCCCTCCTCACAAAAACTACCAACCACCTCCACCTAACTACCAAAAACCACCTTACACTCCACCCCAACCTGCAGGACTCGATCCTATGGCCGAAATGAAGGCCATGATGCTGCAAATGGCCAAGTCACAAGAGATGAGGATGCAGCAGATGCAGAAGAGCGAGCAAGCCAAGGACGCGGCGATCAAAATGCTAGAGAATCAAGTGGCGCAGCTCGCCGCTTCACAAGCCTCGCGTCAACCGGGTACCCTGCCACCCCAAGGTAATCCTCCTAACCCTCCCCCTGATACCGCATGTGCTATAACTTTGAGAAGCGGTACATTCTATGATGGTCCCAAGCATGTGGAGGAGAAGGAGGGGGATAGAAACGTGGATGGCTCTTCTGCTACGGGTAAGGACGCTTCGGGTGTTACTTCTGGTGCTCCTGTTGCTACTCCCTCGCCCCCGATTCAAATAAAGCTTCCTTTTCCAAGTCGTGTACGTCCGGCCAACACGGACCCCCAGTTTGGTAAGTTCTTTGAGATCCTTAAAGCATTGCAGGTAAATATTCCTTTTATCGATTTGGTTAAGCAAATTCCTGCATATACTAAGTTTCTTAAGGAGGTCCTTTCTAGGAAGCGCACCATAAATGAGATCGAGACTGTATCTTTTTGTGGGGGAGGGTAGTGCCTTTTTGCAGGGTAGTTCGCCTCCTAAGCTGAGTGACCCCGGGACCTTCTCAATCCCTTGCTCTATAGGGAAGTATGTCGTGCGAGCAGCTACATGCGACTTAGGGGCTAGTGTGAGTGTCATTCCCTACTCCATCTGCAAGAAACTTAATATGACTAAGCTAGGAGTTACCTCTATGACCCTGCAGATGGCCGACCGTAGTGTCCAGAGACCCTTAGGTATCCTAGAGGACGTTCCGGTTAAGGTAGGTAAGTTCTATATCCCGGTCGATTTTGTTGTCTTAGACATTCCTGAGGACCCCCACATCCCGATCATTCTAGGGAGACATTTCCTGCATACTGCAGGAGCTGTAATCGATATGGGGAACAAGACCCTGACATTCTCGGTGGGAGGTGAGAAGCTTACATTATCTGAAGTCTAGTATCCTCGATCCCCATGCGGCTGAGTCTGCTTTTGCTATTGACCTTGCCCTCCGTCTCACTTTACTGGAGACACTTTGGAGGTTGTTTCTTCTGCTTTGTCTTGTGCAGGTCCCACGTATGTTGGCTACGATCTCGGTTTGGGGAGCAGCTCACGAGGGCGGATGTCTATGATCCTGGGGATGGTGGAGGCGACCCACGGTCTTCGATGCGTGGCGCACGGAGTTGTTTTGGAGAGCCTTTTCGCGATGGCTTACCGTGCGTGATGGATTATGCTGCTCTTCTGCGGGGAGATCGAGCTTTATGGCGAGCGGATGCTACTTCGCCGAGTGAAGCTGCTGCTAATGGCCAACGTCCTTGGCCCAATTTGACGTGATTTGATGAGCTTGACGACGGTCGTGCGGGACCATTATAAACCAGCGCTATCCGGGAGGCAACCCGATGACATTTTGTAATTTGTTGTACTTTACTTTGGTTTGGTTGCTTTTGATGACATTTTAGACTTTTATTGAGCGCGTGAGGATGAGGGATTTATACTTGATTTAGCATGCAGGTACTCAAGGACTCTTTGTCCTTAGTATTTTTGAGAACAGGCCTCGACAAGGCCTTGCTTGGCCCCCTCTGCTGTCGGCCTTACTTTTTCTCGCATGCTACTCCGAAGCACTACACAGCTGGACTGAATTGGACGCATATTCGTGGATCATAAGCCGCACTCCATGCTTCGCTTCGGTTTGGGGGAGCTCCTTCACGAGCATGTGAGCTTTCTTTCTCCTTTTCCCTCGTTTCCTAGCTTTCCTTTTCATACCCCCGTCTTTTATTTGTCCTTCTCTGCTTGTGGTTGTGCTGTTGTCCACATTGAGGGCAATGTGTGATTCTGGTTTGGGGGAGGAAAGCACTTTCGCGCTTTTCATTATCGCGCTTTTCATTTGCATTTGCATTTCCGTTTTTGTGTGCATTGTTTTATATAAAAACCCAAAAAATTAAAAAAAATCTGAAAATTTCAAAAAAATATTTCTGTTTGGCTTGTCCAGTTTGGAGAATTGATTAGTGTGCTGTTTTGATCTTTCGTATCTCCGAGTCGACTTTCTATCGTCGTAACTTGCACTTTACGTTTGTTTCCTAGAATTAGATTGCGAGCCTCGAACACTAGCCCACTCATTTGCTTAATTCTTATCGCTTTTCGTTTCTTTTACTTTCGATATTGGTATTCTTGCGAGGCATTTGGTTTGTGGAAAGTTGGAAAGATGGTATGTGGTTTGCTTGGAAGGATCATTTAATGTTGGAGCAATGCTTCGATGCTCTCGGAGGGGACTCATTGATTTGAGTAACCACAGTGGCCATGAATTTGGTTGCGACCGAGAGTATGAGCAATGATGTAACCCTTAAGGAAATATGTGTACCCGAGCGCGATCTTTACCGAGTGAATGTCAAGCTAAACGGTATAACATACGAGGGATGCTCCACATTCGAAAAAAAAAAAAAGAGAAATAAAAGAAAGAAAAGAAAAGAAACAAAATGAAATGATGAGGAAAAAATGGTATGATGGAAAGTGGTATGCTCGGTTGGCCTTGCTCGAATCCAATTATTGTTAGTTTAATTTTTGCGAAAGCGTGAGAAGCCTGCAATTCGATGTTGGTGTGAATGGTTGAGACTTGTGCTCTAATTCCGGTGAAATAGACTATGGTTTGTAGGTCTGCGTGCATAGGTCGTCCACTTCGAGATGCTAACGTGATTAACTAGCTATACTTTGATTTTCTCCGATGCTTTTTGCTTGAGGACAAGCAAAGGTTTGGTTTGGGGGAGTTTGATACATGTCATTTATATTGCTTATATGCCCCCGTTATAGTCGCTTTTAGCTCGCACTTACTTGATTTCATTAGTATATCTGTAGCTATTTGCTTTATATTGCGATACTGTTGTTCCTCGTATGTATTTTGCAGGTTTTGGCGGTCCTGAGCTAAAACCTGAGTCAAATGGAGCATTTACGAGTATCGTGACGTCAAGACGAAGCTCGAGAGTTGATTTGAAGTCAATACGACAATATGGGACGTCGAACCTATAGGTTCAGAGCAAACCTATAGGTTCAAGATGTGTGCACAAGACCAAAAGTTCTTTGGAAATTGTTAAAACCTATAGGTTACGAGCAAACCTAAGGGTTACAGTTACGTGAACAAGGGACAAAAGTTCTTTGGAAAAGCGATCAAGCCTAAGAACCGTCGGTTTAGGGTTGAACCGATCGGTTTGACCCCGAACCGTCGGTTTAGCCGAACCGTCGGTTTGCTTGCCTGCTTTCTCGGATTGCGAGGCCTATAAATACAATTCGAAGTTAGGGTTTTGAGGGGGCTTTGACATTATATTTTCTGCTTTAGAATTAGAATAACTTTTCCTCTCTTTTAAACTCTAAAAACCTTAGTTTAGCTTTAATTACTCTTGCAAGACACGATCTTTTACATTGCGATTATCGATTTTCCCCAGGTTTAATCTATTGTTCTTCCTTTATCATGTCTTCTCTTTATTATTTCAATTGCTTTGTTCTGGTTTTGATTATGCATAGCTAATTCTCAATTAGGGTTTAAGGTGATTGTGATATTGATTCAGAACATGTTTTAATCGTTTATATTGATTGAATTTGTGCGATTGATTTCTTCCTACGCGTTTTAATTATCAATTGAATTTAGGGACGCCTTTATTGAATTGAATTTAGGTTGTTTCAGTTTAAGATCGAAAGCCTAATTGAAACTAGACTTACGCGTAATCGATAAGTTGAATTTAGTACGTAGCGAGAGCCCGCTAAATTTGCTTAAGGTTGAAATTGACTCGAGAGAGCGTTTTCCCAAAACCTAATCATTTGCATGCTTTCAATTGATTGATTTCCTTTCTGAGTTGAGTTCTGAATTGATGTCACATGACCCCGATGCCCTAATCTCCCTCTTATTCATATTCTACTCATTTTACTCTTTGTTCTTAGTTTAATCCCTGAAAACACCGACTTTTCATACCTTGAGACTGACCTAGACTACTAAGCATTCCTTTGACTACTCCTTCTCTCTGTGGATCTCGACCCTACTGCCACTAGCTACCTAGTTAGTTGTCTTTAGGTTATTTTGATTAGGTGACCACGACTTTAGCCTCATCAGTACTCTGCCTCATTGTTGGTGGTACGAAATTCACAACTGACAGCCTGGGCTAGTATGTCCCCTTGTGGCGATTTCAGGACAATGCCCAGACCAGAACCTCTGACATTAGCTGCTCCATCGATTATCTGACATCCAGGTCTCTCCTTTCACGCCTGTGTGAGTTTCAACACTTCCATAGCACTACTCTCTTCCAGGTGGGTGAAATCGACCACAAAATGCGCGAAGGCTTGTGACTTTATCATTGCGGGTTAAATGGCGATGTAAATGCGTGCTAATTTGCCGCAGACCACTTTGCCATTCTCCCAGACAGTTCAGGCTTTCTCAAGACTGACTTAACTGGAAGGTTAGTTCTAACACAAAAATGATGACCTTCAAAATAAGGTCTAAGCTTAGTAGTTGACATAATTAAAGCGAGAACATACCTTTCCGGAAGAGAATACCTGGTTTCAGCATCTAGCAAGCTCTTACACACGTAGTATATTGGATACTGCAAACCATCTTCTTCACGACGAAGCGCACTTCTTGAATGCTCCGTGGATCGAGTCTGGACTTAACGGTTCTCCCTCTTCTGGTCTGGACAGCAGTGGCGGGGTTGACAGGTAACTCTTCAGATCCTGGAATGCTTCCTCGTGCTTTTCACTCCATTGGAATTCTTTGTTCTTCTTGAGCATATCATAGAAGGGTTTGCACCTTTCTGAGGATCTAGAAATGAATCTGTTCAGAGCTGCTACTCTCCCTGTCAACTTCTGGATGTCTTTCAATCCAAGAACTTTCCAGAGGATACTCCAAAGTTGCACTTTGTGGGATTGCCTTTATCTGTTCTGGACTTGCTTCAATTCCTCTTTTGGTGACCAAGTAACCCAAGAACTTTCCAGAGGATACTCCAAAGTTGCACTTTGTGGGATTCAGCTTCATATTGAATTTGTCCAGAATTGCAAATGCTTGCTCTAGGTGCTTCACATGATCTTTGGCATCTTTAGACTTTACCACCATATCATCGATATAAACCTCCATTGTGTCCCCAATCAGATCTTTGAACATCATATTGACCAGCCTTTGGTAGGTGGCACCAGCATTTCTGAGTCCAAAGGGCATGGCGGTGTAGCAATAGATACCACGGTTTGTCATGAAGGATGTCCCCTCCTGGTCTGGAGGATACATTTTGATCTGGTTAAAACCACTTGAGGCATCCATGAACGTCAGAACTTCCTGGCCAGCAGTCTTGTCCACCATGGCGTCAATGTGAGGAAGAGGGAAAGGATCCTTGGGACATGCCTTGTTCAGATCTGTGTAGTCAACACAGACTCTCCACTTTCCATTCTTCTTCTACACAACAACCACATTAGCTAACCAATCAGGATACATTACCTCTCTTACCATATTCATGTCCAGCAGCTTCTGGACTTCTTCATTGATGATAACATTTCTCTCCGGCGCAAACTTCCTGCGTCTCTGGTGCACTAGTCTGTACTTAGGATCAATGTTGAGCTTGTACGAGATAACGTCAGGACTGATTCCAGTCATGTCAAAGTGGCTCCATGCAAAACTTGATTTCTTGGACTTCAGGAAGTTGATCAGATCAGACCTGATACTGGAAGGCACATCACTGCCCACCAACACTTTCTTTTCTGGGCAGGACTGGTCTACACTGATCTGGTCCATCTCCAATCCTGTCTTCTCTGGTTCCACTATTGACTTGACTGGTTTCTGTAATTGCTATGCGAGCGATTTGTTGGTGACTGGGGGCTTCAAGGCTGCTCTGTAGCACTCCTGAGAAGTTTGCCTCTCTCCCTTGATCACCAGAACTCCCCATTGAGTTGGAACTTTGACACATTGATGGTAAGTAGACGCCACAACCTTGAGATTGTGGATCCAAGGCCTGCCTAACAAAACATTATACGAGGTCATAGAATCAATAACATTAAACTTCTCAAAAGAAGAGACTCCTTGGGCATAGGTGGGAAGTGAGATCTCTCCCAAGGTGTGCTTGGTCTCGCCACTGAATCCTACCAGAATATTGGAGTTCTTGGTCAGCTTGTCCTGGCCTATACCCATTTCCTTTAACGCGTCCATCATAATCAGGTTCACTGAACTGCCCCCATCAATTAGAACTCGACGTACAAGGGTGCTTCTAATTTGCAACTTGATCACCAGGCTGTCATGATGCAGTACTGGGATGCCTTCACAATCTTCATGATCAAAAGTGACAACTTCCCAATTCTTCTCTATTCTGGTTAGAGGTTGCATCTTCTCTTGCTTTGCTATCCTCTTAGCTGCAGAATAGGTCAAACCACAGATATCAGAACCACCATTAATAAATTTTACCTCGTGTGTGTAAGGTGGAGGATTTGGCGGCTTTTCTGACTCCTGTCCCCTGGAATCCTGGGACCTAGCGCTTTCAGTTCTGGCTGGATTCCTCTGGACTGGTCTGATGATGTCCTTCAGACGTCCAGTTCTGAGCTGGTAAGATATCTCTTTCTTGAAGGCATAGCAGTCTTCTGTGCTGTGACCAATGTCTCAATGATACTCACAGTACTTGTTTAGATTTCTGTTTGGATTTGGATGATCATTCTTCTTGGGCCATCTTGCACCATTCCCAAAGCTTTCCAACTTGGCTATCAACTGTGGAACCTCAACACCAAGACTGTTAATATCGAGGGAGTCATCAGAATTGACCGTCTCAGAACTGACTGCGTGCACTTGTGTTCTGGGTGGCCTGCTGTATGGTGCTGGCCTGCTCTGGGTGCGTCCACTGTCAGACTTCCTGTTCACCTTCTCATACCCAGAACTGTCCTGCCGACTAAAAGCATCTTATTCAAGTCTAATCTGGGCCAACGTCTTTGCCTGCACATCTTCAAAAGTAACACAAGGATACTTGGTTAGTTCACGATAAAGCTCAGAATTTACCACCAAACCTTGCCTATAAGCCTGGATAGCGGTTGCAATATCGCAGTTGGGGATGGAAATCTTCTCCTTGTTGAATCTTTGGAGATAGTCTCGTAGGGACTCATCTTTCTTCTGGACAATCCTGTACAGATCACTTGTCTGCTTCTCTAACTTCCTGCTGCTAGCAAACTGGGCAACAAACACATTCAATAGATTAGCAAACGATCTGATTGTACCATTAGGAATATTAACAAACCATTGCAGAGCTGGTCCGGCCAAAGTAGAACCAAAGCCTTTGCACATGCAGGCTTCTCTGTACTCTTTTGGAACTGGAACCGTGTACATCCTCTGCTCGTACTGGGCCACGTGGTCTTGTGGATCTCCTGTACCATCATACAGTTTCATCCCTGGAACACTGAACTTCTTTGGAATCTCCTGCATGGTTATGGCCTCACTAAATGGCGAATCTGCATAACATTCCTGGGAAGCCTCCTCAATTGGTGCTGGAACTCCTGGGATCTTTGCAACTTTGTCATGTAACTTCTGGAGTTCTTACATCATCATGAGGGTGAAGTTGAACTTCTTCTTGCCCTTCCTTTTGTCAGCATTCTCGGATGTTTCCTCTTCTTCTTCACCAGCCAGGAGTTGGTCTTCAATGTCCTCATCCTCGTCCAGGTTAGAGAAATCTATCTTCTTGATTATAGAACTTAGGGATGCCCCAGGCCTGATTTTTGAGGTACTCCCCTTAGCAGAGTCTAACTTAGTTTTCAGAACAGACTCTGTTTCCTTCAGTTTAGCATTCTCTTCTGAGATCTGCTGAATCTTGGCTTGCGCATCTTGTAACTCCTTGGACAATTCCTCTAAAGTTCTATCAGCCATTTGAGTATAGAAAAGGTGATTTTTGTAGGATATTTGTGAGAAAAGTTACGCAAATTAATAAACTAGTTGCCCCACGGTGGGCGCCAATTTGTTTTGGTAAAAACTTAACAAGTATGAAAAATGGAAGAAGGTGGATCAACTAGTACTATTTGCGGAACAGAACAGAACTGAGTTATATGGGAAAGAACTAAGGACACAGGGATTTGATGACGCAGAATCCCCGAGAAGAAGATGGGAAAAACTGCGGGCTACCAAGCCAGGAGTACTTTTATTAATATCAGAGTTGGGGTTACAGAATACAATTGTGAGAGTATGATCACTTCTGTAGCAGATATACAGAACTGACTTGTGTTTATCGTATTGTAATTATCTAGTGCTTAGGTATGCTTATGCGTATGAAGAACTCGTGAAAAATGTACAAATGAGCCTTTATATATAGGCAAAGCTAGCTGCAAATCAGTTCCTATTTTCTAGGGCACGTTCTCCACTATCTTAGGTAGTTGATTAACTTCCCATGACTTCCACTTCTACTCAGCTGACCATACTCCATTATCCCATGATCTTTGTAACCGCCATAGTTAACCTTTGCGGACCATAACTGCTGTCTTTCTTCTGACCTGTTCTGCGCTATAACTGCCATTGCTCTTCTGACCTGCTCTGTACCATATTCGCAACCTCTATCCAGAACTGCCAATTCTGGGTGGTGTAAAATCTGGTCATAACAGTTATATAATAGAAAGGTCACCTCTCCAAGATGCCTCTTCAAAATGGACCTTATGAAGGCCTATGACTCGGTTTCCTGGTCTTTTATTGGAGAACTCCTGATGGAGTTTGGTTTTCCGGATCATTTTAAGGGTTTAATCATGGAATGTATCACCACTGCTACTTATTCTCTTGTTATTAATGGTGATGGTTTTGGTTTCTTTAATGGTCGGAGGGGGATTAGACAAGGAGATCCGCTTTCTCCTTTATTATTCACCTTGTGTATGGAGTACTTATCTAGGATCATTTCTTGTGCTTCTGCTACTATGCGTTTCTAGCTCCTATCATCCTCTTTGCAAATCGCTGAAATTGACCCATTTGATGTTTGCTGACGATTTGTTATTATTCTGTAAGGGAGACACCTCTTCTATTATGGTTCTTCTTCGCTCTTTTGCCTCCTTTTCTAATGCTTCTGGTTTGAAAATGAGTGCGAGTAAATCTTGTGCGTATTTTGGAGGTATGCAGGCTGCTCTTAAGAAGGAAATTCTTTCGGTTTCGGGGTTTATTGAAGGTAAACTCCCCTTTAAATACCTTGGTGTACCGATTACTGCAGGGAGATTGCAGAAGTCGGATTGTGTTGTTTTAGTTGAGAAAGTTGTAGCCCGAATTCGGCTTCTTTGTGCTCGAAAATTGTCTTATGCAGGTAGGCTGGTTCTAGTTCAATCTGTGTATTAGACTCTTTTTAATTATTGGGCTTCGATGTTTATCATTCCCAAAGGAGTTATACAAAGGATTAATGGTATATGTCGTAATTTTCTTTGGGATGGATGTGTTGATAATGTACGGGTCCCTCCTGTCGCTTGGGAAAATGTATGCCGATTGGGTTTACGAGATAGCATGACTTGGAATGTTGCGGCTGTGGGAAAGTTAGCATGGTGGCTTATGACTAATCAGGATCGTCTTTGGATTCGATGGGTTCATCACGTATATTTAAAGGGTTCATCATGGCTACACTATGTACGGGGGTCAGATTGTTGTTGGTATTGGCGACGTATCTGCGCTGTTCGAGATAGTATTCGAGGTGGTTTTGAGAATAATGGCTGGTTGGCTTCGGGTAAGGTTTATACAGTTAAAAGTTGTTATAAATGGTTACTAGATGCGGGCACGGTTCTTCCTTGGTGTAAACAGATTTGGAATTTGTCTGCTATTCCTAAGCATATTTTGATTGGTTGGTTCATTTTTCAACGGGCACTATTACTAAAGGATCGCTTATTTGTTTACGGAGTATGTGAGGTTTCCTTATGTTGTGTATGTGGGCTATAATCCGAAACCCATGATCACCTCTTTGTGCATTGTATATTTACTACTAAGGTGGTTCGTTTAGCTCTTTCCTGGCTCGGAGTTTATGATGGAGATGTGGAGCGGTTTGAGTTGCCGATGAGAAGAAGGTGGTCTAGAGGAAAACGTCAAGTTGTACATATCACTTTGTTGGCGTGCTGTATAGTATATGGATTCATAGAAATAGAGTGCGATTGAATCTAGTAGTTTGTTGTCCGGATATTGTTTTTAGGGATGTTAAGAGAGTTGTCTCTGATAGGGTAAGAGTGATAGATAAGTCCAAATGGAGTAATAGGGATATTTTGTGGTGGTCGGCGAAATAGTCTGTCTGGTCAATATTGTTCGAATTGTAAATTTTGACGATAATTTTAATATAATCTTACATTTTAGCAAAAAAAAAAAAAAAAATTGACATGGATAAGATTCGCGGATAAGATTTTCAAAAATTGGCGAATAAAATTTATATAAAAAAAAATTACGCAATTCCAAGTTGATGTTACTCGGATAAAATATGTCGACATTTTAGAAATATGTTCAATTACAAAATAAAAACTTAAAAATAAATTATATTTAATTAAATAAAATAATAAGCTAATAAAAAAGGAAAGAAAAACAAGGTTTAGACCTAGGTGGAAAAAACACTCATTTAGGACCTAGGTGGTGAAAATTAATAACTAAGTCTAAAAATTACTCCCTCCATTCACATCCAAAGGCATCATTTGCCTTTTTGACACTATTCATATGTGTCGGTAATCTTTGAAATTCCCGACAATCTATAAGTGAAAATATAATCGTGTGTGATCTTGTTTTATTCGTCTTTATGCGTACTATATCATATCCAATTTTTAGATTTTTTTATCGTGTGAAATTATAGATATTTACGTTCCGACATTCGCCTCGACAAATGTGATAAAGCAACCGATGCCTTTGGATGTGAATGGAGGAAGTATAATATTATTTTAATGAAAAAAAATTTCTAAACCTTCCTTCCCACCTCTGCTACGGCTGGTCTTATGGGGTTCATCAACATTCCTACGCTTCAAAACCTATGTCTAATAATTCACCGAACTATGACATGCACGTGTCAATTGCCATATAAAGTCGTTTGTCACGTGAAATATAATTGAGAAAGGTGTTAACGCACTAATCACAGTTCACTATGAATCTATGATACACGCACACTTAAGCCAAATTTTATTCAATACGGAGTACTTCAATAGTACATACCTAGCACTATATATATTATATACGGAGTACTATACATTTTATGTTCATAGTATAATTCGGAGGGAAATCGAACAACTAATTTTTTATTTTATTTATTTATTTGTTGTCTGAACGCACTATATCATGGGTGAGAATTAAACCCTCAACTTTATGGTTAAAGTAAGAGTGTTCTTACCACTTCGTGATTGAGCTAATTGAGATGATGCACGAGTCACGAGACTTATAACGACGGTGCACATCTATATCCTACGATTATCCAATACAATCTATACTCCGTATGTCATTGGGTTAAAGGCTTAAAAATATAAACAAAAAAAAATTGAAAGACAAATATGGGTATTATGTATTTATATGGGTCGAGTATGGTATGTAGTTTAGTGGTTTTAGACAAATAGGTAATTAGGTCTATACGAGTTATCGATAATCAAATAATATGAAGTACGGAGTAACATATTGTGATTATTCTATTGATAAATTTAATTTACTCTAATCACGAGTTAATATGAATGGTCATAAGTTGTGGTGGTGGTTTGGGCGGTGGTTAGTGGTGGCTCGATGGGTGCGGCGGTTGGATAGTGAGGATCTGGACCATGCCACGTGGACGACCAACCCTTCTCATTTTTGGTTTGGTAATTTGGAGTTTTGGTGAGGGGGTTTTGCGTACGGCATATTTTGCCATGGCGGGTATCAATAATTTATTTTTATTATTATTGTTATTATTATTATTATAATTATTTTTTTTTAATAATAAACGCATTTTTATTAAAGAATGATAAACATCGTTTACATGAAATTGGTAGGTAGCTGAGATACAATCTGGGCCCCCACCCCCTTAGCTACAGTAAAACCAAGTCTAATAAAAATGTAAGCGGATGCTGAGCCCTGCATCATGGGAGGCGGAGAAGTTACGAATCCGACTGAGTAAAATTTATGTGCTTAGAATCCAGCTCCCCCAATGTAGAGAAAGAGAATTATTATTATTAATTTTTTTTTAAAATTTATGGTCAAGTTGGTAGTATTCCATAAAACTTTATGGTGTGTATGAGAAACAAGATAAGATGACTTATTAATGTTAAAAAATATATATATATAAACAAGTGGTTTTGATTGTAAAGATACATGTATGGTTTTTTTTTTTTTTAAAGTGATCATTATCTCATTGAGATTAACCAAGATTAAAATCATGGGTGGGTTTGTTATTGTACAAGAAAAATATTATGGGTTTGAATAAGTAAATCTTGAGACGATAATTTATCATATTTTGGGTTGTGATCAGGTTTGTGCCAAAGAGGATTTTGGCTATAATTTTGGTTGTGGGTTGGATGCAATTCTACATTAGTTGGTGGCAGTAGCGGAAAAGGTGTGAGTGTAGGCCAAGTGAAATTTGGTTTTGGGTGGGTGGTATGGCCTTAGGATCTACTACGAGGTGTTCACTCTATCAGTGCGAGACTCTAATACCATGATAAAATAATGGAAGAGTAGGAAATGTGTTCTATTAATTGAGAATTGCATTATATTACATTCTAAATATGATACATATATATAGGTGTACAGGATAATGTTTAGCTAGAATAAAATCTCTAATTACAAAGATATGATTTTATGAACTTCCTAATTTACAATGTGAACACAATTATATTGATGAGTGATTTGCTTGATTGGGAGGTAAGTAATATTTTCTTATCTTGGAGTAATATGGTTACAAATTACAAGAATGACGATATCAAGTAAAATTAAAACAGGATTTTTTTTTTTTTAGAGATATATTATAGTTCGGTTTTTTCGGGTCTGGGAATATGTGTAAAAGTATATCGGATTTGAGTAATACAGTTTTCACGAATAGAGGTTATATGATTTCTCGTTTAGGTTCTTATTAAAATACGGGACAAATTAGCGTCTTTTAACGAATATTTATTTCTTTACCAAAGATGTCCTAGTCTGGTGGTTAATTAGGACAGATGAATTTTGAACAGTAGGTCCAAAGTATGAGTCATATCCTCTCTCTCATCGTAGTGGCTTTGTGCCTCCTCATGGAAAAAAAAATACTCATCTTCCTTGTTTATGACGTTAGAAAGTGAAAATAAGTTTTATGTGACATATGTATTATTCATTTTACGAAAATTTTTGATTAATTATATGTAAATTAAAGTATTTATTTGAGTATTAATGTGATTAAACGGTGCTTAATATGACCAAATTATATTTGTTCTAAAATTGGAAAATAAATACACATGACGTCTGTATTTTTCCAAGAATATAGTCTATCATATATAACATTAAATCTAATTTATTACTCCATCTGTCTCAGTCATTTATTTACACTTCAATCACATCCATTTCTCAAAAAAGTCAAACTGTAAATAATTCTCCGGAATATAAGAAGTAGTTATAAGTTTTTAATTGAAATAATTGCTAAGTTTATATATCCTTCAGTTTTTATAAATTTTATGATATAAATATAATTTTTTCATAAATTTACCTATAATGGGTCAATCACTGGTTGAGAAGGTTTTGACACTGAATATGTGATTTACTATAAAGTTATGTCATGGTTATTTTCGGTCAAATTTCATCAAATTATTTCCGCGAGGATTTCAGTCAATTTTTCAGGTTTGGTGGATTGTTAACAAGTCTAGTTGTTGTTTCCTTATTAGTATTGGGAGAGTCTTTTGACTTTTTTTACCCTAAAAACCCATGAAATTTGAAATATTATATGTGGTGATGGACTGACGGGGTGAAAATCTCAACTGACAATCATCTTCTAAAAGTAATCCCAACTCAAAATAATCTGAGAATGTTCTCAACTATTGAAAAATCATCCCAGTAACATATACTTTGGTAAATTTTAACCGGCTCTAACAGGTAAAAAAAGAAGGCAAAACCGGTTTTAATTTTAATTAGATTAAGAGTCGACAAAAGTTAAAAGCGATTTCACCTTCTTTTTTACCTGTTCGAACCAGTTAAAATTGGTCAAAGTATATATTATTGGAATAATTTCAATAGTTTGGATTAATTTAAAAGATTAATGTAGTTGAAATAATTCCATATTCCATGAATAAAATGGCTATTTAACCATTCCATTTGTTCGAAACCTCCATATTACTTGAAGAATATCCTCTAAATTTGCTGGTATTGGAAACACTAAAAATTCATCTTATACGATTGAGCAAAATGTAATGTAACTCTCGCTTCAAAGTAAACAAGAATATATCTATTTTACGAGAAATTTTTACTCCGTATTAAAATAAACATCATATTATTCGCTTTCTCTCATCAATTACTCCATATCACATAACATATTTGTGAACAAGGTAAACTTTAGTAATGATAATAATTGGTTAGTTACAAGAAGTAACTTGTTTCAAATTCAAGGAAAGTGTTAAATGGAAAGGGTATCAACACCATGTGACATGTATGGTTTGTTGAATGACATGGACTATGCAAAGTAAAGTTAGCTTTGCTTGTTTATTATCATGTGGCTTTCTCATAAAAGTGGGGATTTAACCACTGCACTACTCTCTCACTATGTTCATGATTTGGGATACGCTAAGTTTTCTTCCAATCAAATGCCTCATTTTCTAATATCCGTGCAACTTGTATGTGGTCCTCAAGGTATGAATACGGAGTAGTAGAAGTTTATACGTATTTAGTGTCACTAACTTTGTTTTATATGATGAAAGGGGGGTGTCGTACTTTCTTTTAATTTCTTGACAGTTGACACTTGTGCCTCGAAAATGGGATCAACAAGAACTTTATGTTGCAAGTCCTTGCAACCATTGTACTCCGTATCATACTTTATTAAAGTGTTATCTTTAGGGAGTAATTCTTCGGTTAGACTAAACTTTCTGGCTAAATTATCTTCGTCTGAAGATTAGAGTATAAATTGTCGTTAAAATGGTACAAAAATATGAAACAAATATACTAAAGTTACTTTTAGTGTCACTAAAAAAATTGAGTAATTCTATGGTGAGACCGTCTCATACTATGAGACACCATCAATATTTCACTATAGTTATACTATACTTCACCCACACATAACAGCATTATACATCTTATTTTAGTTTTTGTCATTATTATCAATTATATACAACATTATTTTAATCTTCTGACATTCAAGAAGAAAGTAGCAAAAATGTACATAAGTAAATTTATTTTTTTATTTATATTTTATCGTAATCGGTAAAAATTTGTTTCTGATGTACATTTTTCTTAATAAAATATCGTTACGTTTCACGTACAATAGAGTTACATTTGAAGCAAGGTACAATTACTTTTCAAGTTAAATAAATAGGTTACGTTTGAAAAGTAATATAGTTACTTTTGAGTTGTCTCATACTATGAGACGGATGCACCATAGAATTTGTAAAAAAAATTTAGTTACAACTAATAATAATTATCACTAAAATGGTACAAAAACTATTTAATCGAGTATAAACGAGGTTGACTTACAATAACTTATTGTGAGGCTTGACTTACACAAGAATTTGTGATCTATAGGGTAATATATTGTCACTTAAGAAATGACTAATCCACTCTTAAACATGGCAAGGAAAGTGAAAAGATAAATAGGCCCCATATAGAAATGCATGAGAAATTCACAGCGGATTAACCATCACTCCCGTGGAAATATAAGTGCCCTATTTATTGGATAATAAATGTGTGTTTTCATATTTTACGTGATAACCCTATTATCAGAAATTATACACATGATAACCCTCTACTTTATTAATACATATCAATGTGACCCCGAAATTGTATTGCATTAATTTTTCCGTCAAGTAGTTAATAGAAAGTGATGTGGCCAATTGAATTTTAAATTTCTCTATATGGCAACCCCGTGAATTAAAAAAGTTTTACATGATAATCTTATATATGTACAAAACACACACGCTTGAAAAAAAAATACTCATTGAATTAATTATTTTTCTCTCATTTTTCACTATA